>CAVLGL010000085.1:16669860-17869860 GCA_963668995.1 Parnassius mnemosyne
AAGAATATTTGCACCAATTTTTAGTTAAAAAAACCTTTTCTTACTTTTACACTCTATACAAATCTGCTCTGTAAGATGACCCCGTAAGAGGTTATTGAAAAATAGCAAAATCCGTATTAATTTATTTTATTTACAGAGTGCTTTTAGTAAATTTCGAGGCAATCGCCCTGTAAAATAAAAAGTTTCATACTATTTCACCCTCTTAGCTCTTGTTTTTTAAGCGGTTAATTGGAAATTTTCTATTAATGGAAAATATAATCATTAAAAATCATTTATTTCATCTTAGCAATATTTCTATTTCAATAAAATCTTAAAATGTATGGGATAAAATTTAGTCCAGATCACTCCTGGTATTACTCTCTATTTGTTCGTGAAGTTTTATTGAAATAGGTTCAACTATTCCGAAGAATAGCCCGGACAGACAGACAAACGTAAATTTTAAAAATAGTTACTCATGTCTCAATGGCATGTAAATATTTTATACAAAAATATTAACAAACAAAATCAATAACACTTATGAAGAAAAGTCTCAGAACGCGTCTAGATCACAAATTCGTGATACCGGACTGCACAGATTACTGTATATGGACTGTGACCGTGTTCGCAATGAACGCGTTTTTATGGCATTTTTGTAGTTTATGGCATTTTTGTAGTTTATGGCATTTTTGTAGTTTATGGAATTTTTGTAGTTTATGGCATTTTTGTAGTTTATTGCATTTTGTTATCATTGCAATGACAAGTTGGACTGAAGTTATAGGATATGCGAAAAACGCAGCCTTCTCTTCCAAATGACCACGAAACTGCACGTCACTCGATATGTTAACGCTGAGGAGTCAGATACTGGCTGAGACAACAAGGGGAGTGTCTTGAAACTGAGGAGATACGACGAAGGGGTTCTTTTTAGCGGTAAACGCGCAAACTTTTGTCTTCTAGGGATTGAACTGGTCTAGATTTAGTCGCCCACAGTCCGAGATTTTGTTCAACAAACTTAAAACATCATTACGTACAGTTTAAATTATGTATGCGTGTGTGTATGCGTGTTCGTGAATATGTATGTGTGTGGGTGAGTGTGTGCGTGCGTGAATGCGCGCGTGTGTGCTTCTGCGTGTGCTTGGACGCGTGCGTAGGCATATGCGTGTGTGTGTGTTCATGCATCTGTGTTAAATTAATATAAGTATATTAAAATTATTTATTACTCTTTGATACAAATAGTAGTAACATTAATGGGATTAAAATATAGATAATGACCACGTCTTAAAATAATTTATTTAATAAAATATGTCCACACAGCATACAGTCAGAATAATTTATTGCACTTTGTAGAATCTGCGAGCGACACCGTCCCATCCGCTGTGAGTGAGTTCCTGAAAAATAAAATTTGTCACATTAACTTTTACTACGATCTGGAGAATTCTACAACACAAAACATATATCATGTAATATTATCTAGTTGTTTAGCAATATTCTTTGAGTAGAAACATAGTTTTAATTTCATGATTTTCTAAACAAAATATCAAAATGTGCTTCAATAACCTCAATCACTGTCTTTTGAAGTGGACCATTGTCCCTTGATAAGTAAAAAAATTATAACAGTGTAATCTCAAGTACTTAAATTAGTAAGACATACGTGTAAAATTTATTTGATCTAAATAAAAGTATTTATATTTTTTTGCATGTAAAGAAAAGAATTGGGCCAATACCATTTCTTTTCTTTACATGCAAAGAGGGGGAGGAAACGGTGAACCTCGAATCCGGCAACTTGCTCTATTACCGGGAGGGCAACCATCTGTCCCAAGGAGTAGTCGGATTTATCGTCCACAAGTCTCTCGTTAACAACGTTGTAAAGATTGAGATTGTGTCGACGAGGGCTGCGTACCTTATACTCAGAATCACCAAACGGTATTCGCTGAAGGTCATACAGGTTTACGCACCAACCTCGGCACACCCCGATGAGGAGGTGGAGGAAATGTATGAGGATATCTCTAGAGCCATGTATTCCTCTAAAAACCAATATACGGTGTTAATGGGAGACTTCAATGCAAAACTAGGCACAAGAGAGAACGGTGTGCTGAAAGTAGGGAAATTTGGATTAGGGCAACGGAACCCAAGGGGCCAGCAGCTGGCCGACTTCATGGAGAAAGAGGGACTCTTTATGATGAACTCTTTCTTCCAGAAGCGACCCCACAGGAAATGCACCTGGTCGAGCCCCGACGGTTCGACAAAAAATGAGATTGACTTCATTATGACGACCAGACGACAACTGTTCAGTGATGTCTCCATGATCGCGAGGGTGAAAACTCGTAGCGATCACCGAATGGTTAGTGGCACACTGAACCTAAACGTTAAATTGGAGAGGTCTCGTCTAATGAAGTCAAAGCTCCGTCCACCTCGTGCTCTGTTCCAAAGTCCTGAAACCTTTCAGCTCGAGTTACAAAACCGTTTTCAGTGCCTAGAAGACTGCAATGGACGATATGAATGACAAGCTTGTGGAAACTGTCCATGCGGTCGGAGCTAAGTTCTGCAAGACCCGCCGCAGAAGAACACAAAAACTCTCCGATCACACTCTTAATCTCATGGCTGTTAGACGGGAGATGAAGCTACATTCTTCAATAGATTTGACAGCATACAGGCAACTGAACAGACAGATCTCCAAATGCATGCGGCGGGACTTACGCAACTTCAATACAGCTCGTATTGAAGAAGCGATCGAGCGGAACCAAGGCTCCAAAGTCTTTGCCAGAGATCTGTCTGCCAGAAACAGCCAACTGTCAAAGCTGAAAACAGAGTGTGGCAGTATCGTTTCCGGGGCACCTGAGATTTTGAGTGAGATTGAGAGGTTCTATGGGCAGCTGTACACGTCATCGTTGGAGCTACACGCAAGTGTGAATAACGATCCAAGAGCGAGTCTTATCCGACATTATTCCGGTGATATTCCGGACGTCAGTCTGAGCCAGATTAGAATGGTTCTCCAGCACCTTAAAAACGGCAAGGCCTCAGGCGAGGATGGAATTTCAGCAGAGCTTCTGAAAGCGGGTGAAAAACCGGTACTTGAAGCCCTTCAGAAGCTCTTTAATTCCGTCCTCCATGGTGGCATTACACCGGAGGCGTGGAGCAGAAGTGCGGTGGTCTTGTTCTTCAAGAAAGGCGACAATGCTCTCTTGAAGAACTACAGACCGATTTACCTTCTGAGCCGCGTCTACGTGCTGTTTTCGAGTGTCATTACGAATCGTCTCGCGCGCAGATTTGACGACTTCCAGCCTCCTTCCAGCATACCCTTCGGCAAATTGTACAGAAGTCAGAGGAGTACAATTTGCCACTATGTCTGGCGTATGTGGACTATGAGAAAGCCTTTGATTCCGTCGAAATTTGGGCGGTGCTGCAGTCCCTTCAGAGGTGCCAAATTGACTGTCGGTAATCGAAGTGCTGAAGTGTTTGTACAGTAGGGCTACGATGGCTATCCGAGTACAGAACCAGAGTACGAAACCTATCCAATTGCAGAGAGGTGTAAGACAGGGTGACGTCATATCCCCGAAACTTTTCACCGCTGCATTGGAAGACGTTTTCAAGCTTCTGGACTGGAAAGGATACGGTATCATCATCAATAGCGAGTACATCACTCATCTTCGATTTGCCAACGATATAGTCCTTATGGCAGAATCGCTGGAGGGCCTAAGCACTATGCTCAATGACGTCAATAGTGCTTTCCAACGGATGGGTCTTAAGATGAACATGGACAAAACAAAGATCATGTCACACCTATGCCAGTAGTTGTTGGGAGCACTAAGCTCGAAGTTTTTACGAGTATGTTTACCTGGGACAAATAGTCCGACTAGGTAAGTCCAACTTCAACCGAGAGGGCAATCGACGGATTCAACTCGGTTGGGCAGCGTTCGGGAAATTACGGCACATCTTCTCGTCAGGTATACCTCAAAACTTTAAAACGAGACTGTACAACCAGTGCGTGTTGCCAGTGATGACATACGGAACTGAGACGTGGTCCTTCACTGCTGGCCGTATGAGGAAGCTCAAGATCGCTCAGCGAGCAATGGAGAGGGCTATGCTCGGATTTTCTCTGCGTGATAAACTCAGAAATGAGGATATCCGCAGTAGAACCAGAGTGACCGACATAGCCCAACGGATTAGGAAGCTGAAGTTGCAATGGGCCGGCCATATAGCTCGAAGAACTGACAACCGATGAGGAAAAAAGGTTCTCGAGTGGCAGCCTCGTACCGGCAGGCGAAGTGTTGGGCGTCCCCCCACTAGATGGAGTGACGACCTGGTAAGATATGCAGGAAGTCGATGGATGCAGGTGGCTCAGGACCATGCTTTGTGGCATTCCTTGGGGGAGGCCTATGTTCAGCAGTGGACTTGTGAAGGGCTGTAATGGTGATGATGATGATGAATCAGGACCCACTGAGTATATTAAATCCTAAATTTTAAGAATAAAACTATTATGGTTCTTGAGTGCCATTTATACCACTAATTGATTCACTTACTGACTGATTATAAACCTAGTTCAGTTCACTTCTACTATCAGGTGGACGGTTTTATTTAACTGACTGTTGAATTTATTTATCACTTTAGTTAAAAAAAGATTTAAAATACTTATTTCATTCTTACCTCGGACAACGTGTCATCAGTGTATTCCTTTTTGACGGTCATAGTGGTGCCACTTTCGAATTTAATTACTTGTGTGATTTTATTTCCATCTACAGTAATTGTAGTTTTCATCTGAAAAATAAGAATACATTTTTTTAATTTTTATTAGCCGCTTGCTCGTTTACAGGGAGTAAACGAGCAAGCGGCTTACCAAATAATCACCTAAGCGATCACCACCGCTCATAAATATTAATAAAATTGGAGGAAACTCAGACCATAATTCACCCTTGCACCTCATACTGTGTTACAAGGTGCGGGGGTGAAACATGGCGTCTGTAATTAATCTGAACAATTATAATATATAGGGCATATTCGGCGGTGTCTTTTAGTGATCATGTAACTTCTGAATGACTTGACTTACGTTTGCCAACTCGCCTGCCGAATGTGGCAAATATCCCCCTATGAGGCTATCTACGGGGGAGGCTTATATTCAGCAGTGGACGTTTGATAGGCTTTAATGAATGAATGAATGAAAAATATAATAAATAGTGAATGTAGTAACTAGTAACTAAATAATAATTATTTCAATAGCTTCTGAAGTTAATGTTAAGACGTACTGTATAGAAGAGTTAAAGCCCCAACTTCAAAAGCTGTTACAAAGAAATTATTAAATATATATAATTATTTTTAGTTATTTAAGTCTTCCTTTCTTTCTTTTTAGTTAGTTAGTTATGTAGTCGGTCCTTTTACTTTTGACTAAAAGCTTAATTTTTCGCCCTTTGGACTAAGGAATATCACAAGCTCAAAGTAACAAGTAGAATGTTGTCTATTTAGTTAGTACCCTAAAAACTTCAACCCTTATTTCTACACAGTTTAAGGTCGATTTTTTTTCTAAATATAAATGAGGCTACTCCTGAATTTAACCTAATTAAGATTTATTTATAATTACTGAAATTGGTATGCCGACACAACCGGAGAGATATAAGGCGCAGGACCAACGGCTTTACGCGCTTTCCGAGACATGGGGGTTAAACGCAACCTGAGACAGAATTTATTGTTAAAAAACCCTATGCTTAAATTCGAACCCAGGACCCTGCAGATTAGCAGTCGCGTTTACTACCGCTACACCAAAGAGGAAGTCACTCAGTTTTTTTTATAAATCTGAAGGTACAAACATGGTGGGGCTCACAAAATTAGTACCATAACGCACTAGAAATAATAGGATAGACGGTGTGTGTTATCATTGATAACACACACCGTCTATCCTGTCGCATGTAGTCCTGTGTGTTGTCAACGTAAAATCCCAATTTTAGTGTTGTTATTATTCAATTGCTGTCCGTTAGTCTCGCAAAAACTTGAAAATGGCTGGACCGATTTTGATGAAATTTTATGTGTGTGTTTGAGCGGATCCCTGAATGATTTAGATTCACTATTGGACCCGGTAGATGGCGAGATCCAGAAATCACTCGTGTGAATCCGGGGCGGATCGCTAGTCACGGGGCGGATACAAAACAAGAAAGATACCGTGTTATCGCACTAATTGTAAATCATTAAAAGGTTAAAAGGGACATTTCTAAATTTATTTGTTTAGTAAGAAATTATAATCTTTTACGAGATTTTCAGACAACATATTTTTTTTTATAGGATAAGGATGACAAACCAGCACACAGTCCACCTGATGGTAAGTGGTTGCTGCGGCTCATAGACATCTACATCTATCCTCTGTTACAAATCAAAATGTAGATGCGTTGTCACCCGTGAGGACTGAGATGAAATGCCTCATTTCCAGTAAAAAAGGCCTCCGGCCACCTGCACTCACCAAGCGAAACGCAGAGGTAAACCTCTACTTCACGCGGGTTTTCTGTGAGGTCGTGGTACTACCCCGGTTCGAGCCGGCCCATCCGTGCGACAGCAAAAGCTGCCGCGTGGCTCTACCACTATTAAATATTTATTATATAATACATATTTTAAATGAACTTCCATAATTACAACGAAGTTAATGAGAAATTTATTACACAGCCTATTAAAAAAAAATTAAATCATTGTCGATGGACTGCACTGGGACATACTAGTTTTGTATGAAGCAAAAAAATAAATTAATAAAATCTAAACGGAAACTTTGGAAATTTTATTTGTAACAATCAAAAATATTAATGCTTATAGCTTAATGATCTCAATAAAATCCCAGAGTAAAATTATAGAATAGAATGATTTCTATTCAATATAGATTATTACATATACTTTTTGAAAGTAATTTTTTTATTTACCGTTATATAATAAATAAACGAAAAGAATAGTTTGGAAAATCCAAAAGAGCACGCCTCATTAGGGTTTCAATTAATGTTGATGAAAAAAAAAATATATTCCTGACTTTTAAAATATATTATTTACGTATTTCTACAGCATTTATTCTACTCTCATGCTTCTTCTGCCAGACCCAACTTTCACTACCATACATTAAAGTATGGTAGTGTAATGAGTATGCTAGGGCTGAATCTGAATGACAGGGTGAGAAATAGTGTGATAAGAGAAAAGTGTGGTTTGCAAGATGACGTTGTGACAAGGATTAAGAAAGGAATGCTTCGGTGGTTTGGTCATGTAGAAAGAATGAACGAGGAAAGAGTGACAAAGCAAATTTATGTTGCGGAAGTGAACGGCAGGGTCGAGAAGGGACGCCCTAGACGAAGGTTTATCGACCAAATCGGCGATACATTAAAAATGGGCCAGATTAGGAGTACCCTTAACCGACGAGCGTGTATGCGTAGATATATGGATGTAAAAGAGGCGAGAGAGGTGTGTCAGGATCGCGCCAAATGGAAGTCCGTAGTCTCTGCGTACCCCTCTGGGTGACAGGCGTGAGTGTTTATGTATGTATGTATATGTATTATTTACGTGTATTAAATTTAGCGCTCTATTATTTCAACAGATAGTGTTATCTACAGTAATAATAATAATAATATTTACCCAAAGAAATCGATTATATTAAGTTTAAAATCGATATAGGCTGTATTGTACATCTATTTTATGTCTATCAAATGCAAAAAAATATATGACAGCTTCTTTAAATTTTTAATAGCAACAAAACTTATAAAAGTTGAAAATCATTTTTTTAACAACGCATATTATATTATTATAGGCTATTAATAAGAAATCAGTTGATGTAGTTCTGAAGCTAATAAAAAAAACCTGGTCTCGATACGTCAATTTTAGCATTCGGACGTCCACGTAATTTTTTTTCAAACAGGGTTTTACAAAGTAGCAATATAAAATATTTTTTTTAGAAAATATAAGATGAATTAATTAGAGTGTTTTCTTGATATACGGCTATTCATATGATCGCAAAAGTGCAATATGGTTATGATAGAGGCATTTTAAGAACACTAAATTGCTTGACCTTGACTTGTCGAGAGTAGAACACACCTATAACGCTTCGCGTTATGAGGCGTGTAATACTAAAATTTTAGGGGTAACTGATTACCGCGAAATTTTTTCAATACCTACATTTTTTTTAAGTTACACCCACTTATCCACCTGATGGTGAATGACTATTGTAATCTACGAATATTTGCAGCCAACTTCAAATAAAGAAAGGTTCAAATGCATTGTCACCTCTGATACTAAGATAAAATTACCTGTACTAAGATAAAATAACCTGTAGTTATACTGGCGGCAGAAACAGGTAAGATGGTGGTACACCTACCCAGACAGACTGTCTAGGGACAGAAAAGAAATCGCCCAATTAAAACTAAATGTACCACACTTAGTTTTAATTGGGCGTGACTACATAGGGGTTTTAATGTAACTATTGAGACAGCATTCTAGGTGTAACCTTGTAATACTCTAAAAATAAAGTTACAGCCTTTATACATCTTACAGCTGAGCACAGGCCTGCTCTTACGTCTGAGATGGTCAAGGAAGTACCGGCGCGCTTCTCCAATGAGTCCTCACACGGTCGACTTCACTTAGATTGTGTTTTAAGATTTCTCAGACATGAACGTTTTTTCACGATTTTCATCTTCACTGCCTAGCACGTGGTTAATCAGCATTTCAAATTATAAATTTTAATTAGCAATTTTATTGTTACCAGCGTGGACCGGATTGCACGCGTGTTACGACGATCGCTTAGCACCTGAGTTACCACCGTTGTAACTGTACTCTAGTGCTTCCTTGTACCTTCTAGCTAAAGTTGTTACATTGTATTTGCGATATTCCTTAGTTCACTCAAAAGGGAGAAAAAATTAAACTTTTCCTAAAAAGTAAAAGCTGGCATCAAAGATCAAAAAGAGTTTAAATAATTAAAAATTTTGTACAGCCGACTTCAATATAAATTATTAAGAATAACTCAAAAACTATTGGATTTTATTGTCAAACCAGGACTACATATGAAGTACCAGCTTTCAAAAAAAATAATCATCGAAATTGGTTCACCCAGTAAAAAGTTATGAGGTAACACACATAAAAAAAACATACAGTCGAATTGAGTACCGTCGCCTTTTTTAAATCGGCAGAAAAATCCCACGTAATAGTTTCTGAACTCGGGGACTTGCTTCACTTGTCTTATTAGCACCGTTTGTCAAAAAAATAGCAATTGTCAAAAAATTAACGTTGATTATATAAGCAACGTAAAAAAATATAATGATTTATAAAAACGGTTATATACAGTGGTATCAGTTGATAAAAGTGCAGGAGTTAAGAATCTTTTTATATTATCGAATTTTCACGATTAGATACGTACAGGCCGGTCTCTAAAGGCGGATGTGAATTCAACGCCAGATTTGAAGTTGAAGGTCTTTTCCCCCTCGGGCGTTTGAATAGTAAAGACGTAATCATCACCTTTCTTCTCAAATTTTTGAACTGGTTTAAATTGAAGAGTTTGCTTTTCCCTTTCTTCTGGCAAACCTAAACAAAGATAGAAATATTACATTTTTTTTTATAAAACTGAAGTGACATACGAACTTACATTCCACCTGACGGTAAATGGCTACTACAGTCTATGCACACCTAGAGACAAATTTTTATACGTGGTAGAGCCATGCTGCAGCTATATTAGTAGTATAGTTGTAGCACGAATGGGTCGGCTCGACCGGGGTAGGACCACGCTCTCACAGAATACCAGCCAAAATAGCAGTTTAACACTGCTGTGTTTCGTATGGTGAGTGTAGAGAACCGGAGACCCTTTTTACTGGAAAAGAGGCATTCCATCTTAGTCCTCACGGGTGACAACGCATCTGCATTTTGATTCGCAAGCGAGGATAGATGTAGATGTCTATGAGCCACAGCAACCACTTACCATCAGGTGGACTGTGTGCTCGTTTGTCACCCTATCCTATAAAAAAAAATCAAACAAGGAAGGCTACATCACATATCCGTGGATTAAGATGGAATGTCTGTAATTATATTGCTTCTATACTTTTTAGCCCGGGACACAGCAGTGCACGCACTGTTACTCAGCGACAGAAATAGGTAAGTGGATAGCGTGGATAGCACCTACCTATGCAAACTTTACGGCAGAAAATTTTACTGGAAACGAGGCATCCACCACAGTCCTCACTGGTGACAAGTGACAACGCATCTTTTTTTTAATTCTTAATTGAGGAATGTAGATGTCTATAGGTCACCGCATCCACTTACCATCAGGTGGATTTTGTGCTTGTTTGTCACCCCTATTCTATAAAAAAAGAAAATGAGTTAAACCATTTAAAAAAAATTACAGTACTACATTTTTTATATGAGAGGGGCAAACGAGACGCGGCTCACCTGATGGTAAGTGACTAACGCCGCCCATGAACAACTGCTACACCACGTACTAAGTTTATGATTAAACGAGCATTTACACGCTGGTTTAACCATTTAATCATAAACGATAAGTTACATAACTTATGTTATGTAAGTTACCGTTAATATTAGCTCGAAATGCATAAGGACATACCCATAGATTTGACGAAAGCTTCGTAGTTTTCTTCGCGCTCAGGAACAAAAGATTTTCCGTAAAAAGCCATCTTTAATTATTATTCGTGTTGGCTTAACTTTTATTTGTACACACGGCACCACTCCTTACAAAGTAATTACTGTAAGCGGTAAATAGCTCGATATTTATTTCATTTCGATGACACCTGATAGTACGATAGTAATAGATAAGGATACGGAGATAACTTTACAATGAAATAATTATTGTTCTTAAGAACTTTTTACGGTTCAAAGTACATTTGTTATTTTTTATTAAGTAACATTACTATACTTTAATTTTTCTTTATAAAAACTATACTATACTAGGAATTTCTTCAAGGGACTCAAACAAAGGGGTGTTATATGTTTGTAGTGTGTATCTGTGTATATGTGTAGATACACATATGTGCGTCTGTCTATGGCATCATACCTTCTGAACGGATGAACTGCTTTTGATTTAGTTTTTTCGTTTGAAAGGTGTCTTAATAAGGAGTGTTCTTAGATACGCTTCAAGAAAATCTGTTCAGACATTCGAATATCATTAGCTCATTTTGTTTCGGGGTTTTAAATTTTTTTAATTTATGTGATTATGTACTAGGTACGATAAAAGATTGCACATGGATAAACACACAGACAGGAGTTTTAGAGGGAACTTGACCGCCGTCGGATAGTTGCTTCCGTATAATCGTTTAAATAATATACATGTGAACTTCTAGTGGAAACAACGAAATTAGTGCTCTGATACTTAATGTATAAGCCTCAAGCTGTATTAGCTTCAAGTTATTCTGCCCGCTTAGACGCCTAAATATTAGTATCGTCGTCGACTGTACGCTGCGTTGGTAATGTGACGAATCAACATGTTGTTAAACAAGTTTTTAAACAAAATGTTGTATTTTGTAAATGATTTTCTTATAACTTGACAATAGAAATAGTATAAAGCGTATTTTTAACTGTAGCTTTGTCTTTGGTATAAAGAAAATTCCAAATAAATATTGCAGAAGGTAACTGGTATATTAAAAAAAATTAGAATAAATTAAAATTATATAAGAGTATTTTAGAAATCTGTTGTGTGGTGACGGCATATTAGAATCCATTACGCAATTTCGTCTCGTGGAGGTTCTAAAATCGATTGTGGAATGATTACCGTATATGATTTTTTTATAGAATAACGGTGACATACAAGCACACAGTCCACCTGATGGTAAGTAAATACTGTGGTCCATAGACATCTACATTTATCCTCGATTAAGAATCAAAATGCAGATGCGTTGTCACCCCTGATTACTGAGATGGAATGCCTCGTTTCCAGTAAAAAGGGTCTCCGGTTCTCTACATTCACCATACGAAACACAGTAGCAGTAAGCTGCTATTTTACGCTGGTATAGGACCACGCTCTCTGTGAGAGCGTGGTCCTACTCCGGTAGAGCCGACCCATTCGTGCTACAACCACAATATAGCTGCAGTGTAGCTCTACCACGTAAAAATATATAAATGTGTCGGAATATGTCGGATTTTTTTATGACTTCTGACATCACGTTTGCTCATGTGGAATACTCAAACCGGCGACGGGCAAGAGTGTCGATGATGCCAGATGTCTGGTGGGAACATAAATCTGGGCAGTGGTCAATCCGTCAAACGTGACGTTTAAGCTAAATCTTCACTACAACGAATGATGGCCACTGCTGAGGCATTGTACTTCTACGGGGTGATGATGATGGAAAAATAATTTCTTAGCAAATATAATATAATTATTTAAGTAAGTAATGAAATTACCTACATATATCACACATCTAGATGTGTGATAATTTCATTACAAGGGCTATTCCCAGGAATAGCCCTTGATTTATTTCTGAAAGGCTTTTTGGTGCAGGGAAAACATTGCCATGCCATGCATCCATTTATTTTAATGTGTTGGTATATTTTATAAGCCCTCGTAATATTTTTTTTTATTTATAAGACATGCAGGTTGCTCATGATGCTTTCCATCACCACAAACCAATGGTAAATCAGCATTTAAAATTATAAGTAACAATTTGTAAGTAACAAAATAAAAAATAAAACATGGATCGACCACGGTTTGCGCGTGTACCATTAAATTTTCAAGTAGGGTGCTCAATGCTTATCCGCTAAAATGCCACGGCTCTCCAAAAATTGTAGTGCTTTTAATATATTTTGCCGTGTTACATAACCTGGCAGAGACATACCGCCAAATGATGATTTCATAGAGAGAATGGGTCTGAACAGTTGCGTTGCGCATAAGAACCGGTTACGACGCGGCCGTTTCTTAGTGTCAAGTGCCTGGTTATGGAGGTTAGCGGAATCCAAACCACGATTGCACCGCTGGCCGGCCATAGATAGTTGCGGGCCCAATTAATGAGTCAGCCACTCATGAAAGACTGCCCCGCCATCTTACAAAACATTCTGGGATGGCTCTATCATTCCGGTTGGCGACCGGAGGAGAGGGCCTGGTGGTGATTTCCAGGGGGGTTCGGGAGTTCCCGCGATCTCTATGCTAGGTACCATCGATGCTGTGACTCTGTTGCGTCCCTAGGTTGTATATATGTATGACGCGTCGTCCAACTGCCATTCTCTAAACCTATACACTCCACCAAGTGTGAAAAAAATAAAAAAGAAGAGTAAGTTTGTGCAGCGGTTGCACTCCCTCTCCATCAAAGTGCACCTCACAAACATCCGAAGCCTGCACTGTAATCTCCATGCAGTCCACTACCACCTTGAGACTGACAAGCCGCACTTACTCTTCTTGACTGAGACGCAGATCAGATGTCCTCTAGATGCGGCGTACCTTGGCTACCCTGTGTACAAATTGGAGCATAATTTCTATCAGCGCGCCGGAATCTGTGTTTACACCCGCAACGACATCTGCTGTAAGCGTCTTAGTCACTTTGAAGATCCGACTTTCTCTACGATCTAGGTATTGATAGACACAGAAATGGATAAAATTATTTCTTTTTGTGTCTATCGATCAAACAGTGAGACCAGGGAATAACTAGGCTGTTTGAACACCTCAGTGAAGCCTCTGATGTGGCTCTAAATCGGTACCCTAATGCACAGTTGATTTCCTGTGGGACTTTAATGCCTGTCATCAGGACTGGCTGTTCCCATACCAGAAGATCGACCACGCTGGGAGAGAGGCGTGGAATTTTGCCTTGTCGCTGGGGCTCTTCCAGCTGGTACAACAAGCGACTATGGTACCTGATGTGGATGCGCAGACAGCCAACTGCCTCGACCTTCTGCTGACGATCGATCCAGATAGGTACAATGTTCAGGTTACCTCACTTCTAACCACTGTTTGGTGAAATCTGTGTCGTTATATACCCCACCTCACTACGATTTAGTTAGAAGTTAGCAGATTGGGACAAGATGCGGTATTTCTTTGCATCTTATCCTTGGCAACAGGTCTGCTTCTCGTCTGAAGTTCCGTCGATCTGCGCGGATACCATAACCGAAGTGATACGTCAAGCGATGGAGTATTTCACACCTTTTGCTGACGAGTTCATTAGTGGTAAAGCTCACCCAACAAGAACAAGAAAAGCACAAGTATATGGTGTACTTATCCTGCGTCTCTCGCCAAAGCGGTCGAAACAAACTTCTGTCGGTCTACACCGCCACCGCTGGTAAAACCAGATGGCTCACTGGCCTATGCGCCTAAGAAGAAAGCGGACTTATTTGCTTTTCTTTTTGCTTGCAATTCGCGTCTGGACATTAGCAACAGCGTACCATCTCAATTACCTCACTGCGGTACGTCTTTGTCAGAGGTACGTATCACCAACAAGAAGGTTCTTAAAACCTTGCGAAGTATAAACGTGAACAAAGCTAGTGGACCTGATGGTATACCAGTTATAGTTCTAAAAGTCTGTGCACCTGAGTTGTCTCTTGTGTTGACGCGCTTGTTCTGCCTCTAATTCAGGATTGGAATAGTGCCCAATTCATGAAAGCTGGCCAATGTGCAGCCTGTGCCTAAAAAAAGATAGCCGTACCGACCCTGCCAATTCTCGGCCAATTTCAATTACCTCCATACTCTGCAAGATTATGGAGCGTATATTGAACACCCGCTTAGTGGCATACCTAGAACAGAATGACTACCTTTGTGACCGGCAATACGGGTTTCGCCGAAATCGGTCAGCTGGGCATTCTAGCTTATGGGGCGAGGCACTCGAGAACAATGGGGAAGCACTTGCTGTTTCCCTTGATGCCTCGAATGCCTGGCTTTTGGGTAAGCTTCCATCCTACGGCTTATCCCCTGGTCTGATTGAATGGGTAAAGGATTTTCTGAGTGAAAGGTCTCTCCGGGTCTTATATCACAAGCCATCATCGGCGTTAGTCGCCGGTGTTCCTCAGATGTCCGTTCTCTTCGCAACTCTCTTTCTGCATATTAGTGATTTGTTTATGCCCGGTATCTATGGGTATGCAGACGATAGCACAGTTGTGGAGAGATACCAACCAAGTGCTCGGGCAATTTGCGATCAAATCTAATCCGAAAGAGAGGCTATGGTTGAGCGTATCTCCGAATGGGGCGATGCCAATTTCGTGAGATGCAACGCCTCTAAAACACAAGCGTGACTTTTCACCGCTAAAATGAGCTCGTTCACCAACCCAAGGTTCTACTTTCTGGAATGTATTATTGGAATACACTGACCGCCAGTTGTCAGGGGTTGGATTTTCTCCGAACCTCAACTATAGGCAGTTCATTGAGTCCAGAGCCAAAGTAGCTGCAAGGAAACTTGGTCCTTGCAAGGGTGCGGCTGTACTTCAGGCCGGGGCGATTTTTTATCTTATATAAAGCGCAAGTCCGGTCGTGCATGGAGTACTGCTGTAATATATGGGCTGGTGCTGCAAAATACAACCTGACAGCGTTGGAGTCAGTGGAGAGATGGGCTAAGAGGCTCATTGGTGACCTTGATTGTGTTGAAACCAACCTTGTCAGTCTCCAGCACAGACGCAGAGTAGCCAGCCTCTCGGTATTCTATAGGATGCATTCTTTCTTCTCCTTTCCACCATCGGACAACCAGGTGGTCGGCGGGTCTTCACCCCTTTGTTGTCGATATTCCACGCATTAGAATTAAAAGGCTTGCTTCGACTTTTGTAATGCGTACAGGAAAGCAGTGAATTCATTTTCCGGCGTCTATCTTTCCGTCCGAATACAATCTGGACGACTTTAAGGCAAGAGTGAATAGGCTTTTTTACGCTAAGACAGTGCGATTTACCACCTAAGGCTGTATCACCACTTACCACCAGGGGGGATTGTGGTCAAGCACTGACTTATAATAGGTAAAAAAATATATCAGTGTTCATAAAAGTGACGTTGTCAACCTACATAGATATCACTGCTAAGTACTTTCATTTAAAATAATAATAATAATAAATTCTTTATTTTAGATAATTAAAATCCATATGTAGGTTAGTAACACAATAATAATAACAACAATTATAATAACAAGGGTTAGTTACAGTGGTAGTACAATGGTTTGCTTAAAATCTAGGGAAATGAAATAAATACACTGTGCCGAGACAAATCATCATGGGGGTGGATAGGACCCAGTAATCAGTCTCTGCACAAGACATTTCCACAGCGACGATGCATATCTGTCCGTTACGGTCCTCAGTCAAAGCGTTATCAAATAGGAAAAAGTACGTTGCAAATTGGTATTGGTACTCTCATGCTCTAGTTTCTCAGGGATTCAAGTTCGCTATTAATTTTCACCTTCGATTACATACAAACATTAGCTATTAATCTATGGGTATGCAGACGACAGCACAGTTGTGGAGAGATACCAGCCAACTCCTCGGGCCAGTCGGGATCAAATCCATTCCGAAAGAGAAACTATGGTAGAGCGTGTGAATCTCACACTACAGGCAGTCTCCAAATGGGGCGATGCCAATCTTGTGAAATTCAACGCCTCCAAAACACAAGCGTGTCTTTTCACTGCAAAAAGGAGCCAGCTCATCTTTTTTCCGAAATTTATCACTAGAATACACCAACTGCCTTCAATTGTTGGAGGTTGAGATATCCTCTAATCTGAACTTCGGGCGGTTCACTAAGTCAAAGGCCAAAGCAGCTGCAAAGAAGCTAGGTGTCCTTGCAAAGGTGCGGCGATACTTCACTCCGGTACAGCTGCTTACTTTATATAAAGCGCAAGTTTGGTCGTGCCTGGAGTATTACTGCCATATACAGTCTGGTGTTGCAAAATGCCACCTAGCTGTTTTGGACTCAATGGAAAGGTGTGCTAAAAGGTTTATTGGTGATCCGAATTTGATTAAAACTAATCTTACTATCCTCGAACACAGGCGCAAAATAGCCAGCCTTTCGGTTTTCTACAGGATGCACTTCGGACAGTGTGCACAGGAATTGCATAATTTAATTCCCCCCTATCCCTTCCACCATCGGACAAATAGACGTTCAGCCTGCTGAACGGAGACGGAGACCTGTCTCCACCCCTTCGTTGTTGACTTACCACGCAT
The DNA here is from genome assembly GCA_963668995.1 of Parnassius mnemosyne. Classification (NCBI taxonomy): domain Eukaryota; kingdom Metazoa; phylum Arthropoda; class Insecta; order Lepidoptera; family Papilionidae; genus Parnassius; species Parnassius mnemosyne. The sequence goes on from CAVLGL010000085.1 coordinate 16,686,886, forward strand.
TCGAACCAAACGGTTTGCTACATCGTTCATCATGCGTACAGCAAAGGAGTGGAATAAGTTGCCAACATCCGTGTTTCCATCCGATTACAATGTGGGTGTATTTAAGGCAAGAGAGTGAATTGGCTTTTTTAAGTCAGTGTGCTTCACCATCTTAGGCCACATCACCACTTACTCTCAGGTGGGATTGTAGTAAGCGCTGGCTTAGAAAAATATGAAAAAAAAATTAAATTGCGAGAGTGGTTCCCTTAACCATGTACTTAAATAGAATTATAAGGATAAAGTAACATCTGTTTAGAATTAGGACGTTCGGTCAAATACATACAGATAACGATAGGGTATATGATATATATATATATATGTAATGATAGTGTAAGTGGGACGGTAGGATGGGCGCACGGATATCACTGTGTTTTTTAAACACATATCCAACTAGCAAATACTTTTTTTTAAATTATACTATGTCAGCCCTCAACTACAATCTCATTTGATGGTAAGTGGTGATGTAGCCTAAGATGTGAAGCGCACTGACTTAGCAATAGCCTATTCACTCTTACCTTGAAGACATCCACATTGTAATCTGATGGAAACACATAATATGCTGGCAACTTATTCCACTACTTTGCTGTACGCATCACGAACGAACTTGTCATATAAAGGTTTAGAAATTAACAAACCTTCTTATAAAAACCATTTTATTATTGGGCGCCAATTATAAATGGATAAATGTTATATTATACGCGACATATTGTTACTTAAATGTTGCAAATAGGCAACAGGTATGCCAAATGTAAATAGTTTAAAGGGGCAATGTTCTTACAATTGCGTTATCTGACATCTGTCTTTTATCCGATGCATTTATTCTGCAATAAGTATCATTATTAATAATTTGAAAGATAAACAATTATTAGGTAATGATTATATAACAATTACAATATATTTAATTATTTACGCGAACACTACACATTGAAAAAATTACTTACTTTATTCTGTAGTGTTGAGGATTGTCTATATAAAAATATGATTGGTAAAGAAGATTTAGAGACCATAGGTCAAGACATTTCGTCTATGTTACGTCGAAGTTGAGCGCTGAAATTAAATCTTCCCAAAATCGATTTTAAAGCGTTGAACAACTTACGCAACAGAACAGAGCTCAAGATCCTCCGATAAAGATAAAAATAAGAGATAAAGGTAATGCCACGGTGATAATGGATACGTCGGATTAAAATTTTAAAATACAACAACTTTTGTCGTATGAAAGTACATACAGAAAAGTCAAAACAGACCCTACAACTAATAAGCTTAAACCAACTAGCGACCTAATTAAGGAATATTCAGAGAAATCTAGACTCTAATTTGATAATTCCTGCGTGTGCCGAACCACCGAAATTGTTTGGGTTACCAAAGTACTTAATCCGAACGCGCCATTACGTTCAATAGTGAGTCAAATCGATTCGTCAACTTAAACACAATTTCAGTGAAAAAAGACCTACGTCTTACTGACAGTGAAACCATTTTTTTTATAGGAGAGGGCGGAAACAAGCATACAGCTCACCTGATGGTAAGTGATTACCGCCACCCATGAACAACTGCAACATCAGGGGAATCGCAGATGCGTTGCCGGCCTTTTAAAAAGGAGTACGCTCTCTTCTTGAAGGTCTCTAAGTCGTATCGGTCCAGAAAAATCTCTGGTGGTAGTCGATTCCACAAGGAAGGTGTGCGAGGAAGAAAACTTCTTTTTAATCCCACAGTGGTGGACCGCCAATCTTCCAGATTGTATGGATGGTATCGCGAGTTCTGTCGCGATGTGCGATGGTGAAATTGTGCGGCTCGAATTAGTCCGAACAATTCCTCAGAACACTCGTGGTAAATGCGATAAAATACGCAAAGAGATGCAACATTTCTTGGTAGTGTCAGTGAGTCAAGCCGATCGGAAAGAGTTCGGTCGCCGACGATTCGAACAGCTCTGCGCTGGATGCGGTCAAGTGGAAGGAGCTGGCACTGGGGAGCCCCTGCCCAGAGATGGGAACAGTATTCCATGTGAGGCCGAACCTGCGCCTTGTAAAGTTGCAGGCGGTGTGCGGGTATGAAATACTGTCCCGCTCTGCTGGGCACGCCGAGCTTTTTAGACGCCAATTTGGCCTTCTCTTCTAAATGACCACGAAACTGTACGTCACTCGATATGTCGACTCCGAGGATTCCGATACTGGCTAAGGCAAGAAGGGAAATGCCTTAAAACTGAGGAGATACGACAAAGGGGTTCTTTTTAGCGGTAACCGCGCAAACTTGTGTCTTCTGAGAATTAAACTGGACTAGATTTAGTCGCCCCCAATCCGAGACTTTGTTCAGCAAAGACTCGACTTCAGACAGAAGTTTGTTCCGGTACTCGGCGACGTTTTCCCGAGAAATATTGGCACGGCCGGTGTATAGAGCATCACCAGTGCTGTCATCCGCATAGCAATGAATGTTACCAGTTAGCAACATATCATTGATATGCAGAAGAAACAGCGTTGGTGATAGCACAAAGCCTTGTGGAACACCAGCGTTAATAGGCTTGTAGTCGGAGAAAAAGGTCGTTGTAGACGGTGCACGTCTACAACGACTTTGATGCTCCGATCTGCAAGGAAGCTGGTGATCCAATTGCACAATTTCTCGGGAAGCCCATAGAAAGGGAACTTCGAAAGAAGCGCTTTGTGCCAAACCCGATCGAAGGCCTTCGCAATGTCTAAACTAACGGCCAACGCCTCCCCCATGGACTCTACTGCCTCCGCCCATCTATGGGTCAGGTAGATGACTAAATGACTAAATGAAAACAACATGCCTGCAGAATATGCAGTATTACTCAGATATTGCCTTACATATGGCTATCTAATGTGGAAGGAAGATTTCTACAAAAAAGTAGACGTTATAGCAACGGGCTCACCTGTATCTCCCATTGGCGCCCGATATATTCATGGATGACTTTGAGGAGAAAGCCGAGAAAAGAAAGAATGACAGCAAGCTTCGGGTCTGGCGCCTACGTCACAGTGACCGAGAGCCGGCCACAGTCGAGCGTGTGCCTGCTGTAGTACTATATGTCATAGGTGTCACTGACAAGATTGGCCACATCATGAAGCGAGCTTCTATTAGAACATTCTACAAGCCGCTGCAGAAGATTTAGTAAGTTCTTACCATCCGTCAAATGTAATATCCCTCTACAAGATGCAGGAGTGTACAAGCTTGATTGTGAATGTGGTCTGTCTTATATAGGGTAAACAAAGAGATCTCTAAAAACTCGCGTAAAAGAACAATGAGCTGATGTGAAACACCAACGCTCTGGGAAGTCTGCAGCTTGTGATCATATTCCACTTGACTAGATTTGATAGACCACAAATACTCGCCAAAAACATCCATTCCTACCAACGATGATACGTGAGTCTATTGAAATTTAAAAAAAAACAACATAATTTAGAAATAGAAGGAGTCTGGGTACTACCACCTGCTTGGGATGCTGTAATTAATAAAATTAAAACTAAACCCAAGCATACATCTGCAAGATTTCAAGACACAGTAAGTTCATTCTGCGTTCGAGATCGGACCAAAAGTAATAATTAAAAAGCTTAAGGAACTCCGGGTTAACTCTGACATCGGGACGTCATCCATGACCATGGGTACTGCAAAACACCCGAAACGTCGGGAATTAAAAATAAGTAGAATTAAACGCATCAAAATCCGTAAAAATAGTTTTATTCAATAGAATGTAGATATTCTATGGCGTTTGACAAATAATTTTATTAACTTACATTGGTTTTTCTTTGAGTATATTTTTTATTACAACATTGTTTTCTGTATATTTGATGCTAAACATTATGTGGAAACTATTTTCGATGTGAATCATCTATTGGCGTACCTTGGCAGTAAAACCTACTCGTATGCCATGACGGCAAACGGCATGACGATCGCATATGCCGTCACGCCTCCTCTACGCCATGGCACCGCTAACCGCACTCGAATACCTTGTATGTGCGTGCGCGTATATACTTCGTTGCTACTCTGTGTGAGTTGTGTACTGCGTGTGCCGTTCTCTCTTTCCTTAATTTATTTTACACCATATTTCTTTCTTAGTTTTCATTAATTATAAATTCTACCATCAACTATCATGTTTTACATCAGCCGGAAGTCTCGTGACGGGCAATATGTTTTTAGCGACCCGTGCCGACTTCGCATGAGAAGGATATTATTATTAATGTGTCGTTATTTCTTTCTTCAAATATAGTTAGGATTGCTTCTGGCCTTGTTCTGTTCAAGAAATTTCATTACAGTTGGTTCAGCCATTCCGAAGATTAGACCGGACAGACAGACAGTCAAAATTTAAAAAATGGTAATGATCATACAAGGCAGTTATTCCAATTTTATTTATATGAATATAGATGAGTAATTTTTTTATTTATGTGTCTATGATCCGCAGTGGATTTGCGAAGGGTTGTAATGATGAAGATGATGCCGGTTAGACGTTAATGTGTGGTATGAGATCTGAGTTGTCAACGGCATTCCGATAACGATAAGGTATTGATTATACAAGTAAATATAAGGACTGATGTAACGTTGTTAAATACACTATGATATTATAAAGGTTTTTTCAATAAGGGCGGGTAGATGTTAAAATGAAATAAAACAAGCTGTGTGTAAGTTATTAACAAAATTCTTTCTTTATTTGAAGGCCCACATGTGCTCAGCATGGGCAGTGATGAGTAGGTAAGTAGTATGGCGCATGCGCGGTTGGTTTTATCATAGATTATACGTAGGCACAATGATCAGTATGTAATAATAAATAGTATTGTTAATTATATAAATTATATCGAGTACAATTTTTAAAATTTGTCATTTATTTTGCATATAGTATGTGCTAATTTAATATAATATTACATAATATTATATCAGAATTACATTTTAATTATATTTTTATTTGACTATTTTAAAAGGTAACGATGTAAAATATAAAAAAAACATACTAGATGTATGTTTAATAAATCTTATTGATATAACATTTAATTTGCGAATATATTTATTTAGATTAAAATAAGAGTAAAAAATGGACGACTTTATTCCACTTTTCCCTGTTTTCATGGCTTGAACGTGGGCCTAAGTCCCGACGCAAAATTCGCCAAGTTGAAGTCTGAGAAAGGCCGAGTTCTTGTGCATGGCGAGAAACCGACTGACTAGCGTTCTAATGTACACTTTCACGAACCGCGACGATGTTCTCGGCTGATCTTGCATTCCTTGAACGTATGGGTGTTGGCTGATTGTTAACCGAACCGGTTGTTTCAAATTTGGCCTCTAAACGATGAAGACTCGACTGTGAAAGGCCACCACGTCTACCGTAAAATGGGCGCAATGTTTGAAAAATGCACTAACAAACTCTAATTTTGATAATAAAGTTTTATTATTTGAAAGAGCTGTTCAATCTATATTACAAAAATTCTAATCTTAACTTGCCATGGTGATTTGGCATAAGTAACTGAATAATAAACAAAAGATTTGATAGTTATCACCAAAGCAAAATGGTCGCCACGGGCCTACAAAATATACCCGCGCCATTTGAAACCCTTTAACTAAAATATGCAAGTATTGTAGGTAATTGTGAATAATTAAGAATAAAAAATGATGAAGTATGTCAAATTAAAATAAAATATATTAATTTTGATACGATAGATAAGGAAAATGACGGTAGTGATTAATATTAGTAGATAGGTAATACTGTCGACCATCGAGATGATGTGGATGGACTTTACAATTCTGTCAAAGTCTACGATTGTGAGGAAGGATTTTAGATTAACTAGGCTTTAATATTGAAATGGGAGGTTGGGTGGGGGAGAGAAGGGTTGAAAAGAATACCTTGCTGGCATCCTGAAATACATATATTTTTTTTATGAATTTTGAAAATTTCGTAATGAAGTAGCATTTTGAATCATTTTAGTTCAACTTTTCTACCAAATTCTAGAAGGAGGAGGTACTCAATTGGAATGTATGTTCTTTTTTATGTGTATTATTTCATAACCTTTCTAGATGAACCGATTTCGATGATTCTTTTTTTATTTGAAAGTTGGTGCTTCTCATGTAGTTCCATATAAATTTGATCATAAATTTGGTTTCACCAATAGTTTTTGAGTTAAAACTAATAACTTATATTGAAGTCGGTTGTACAATTTTATTTTTATTTTAAGTTATTGTGAAATAGAAGTAGGAGAAGGGAAGGAGCACCCGTGTCACAACCCTCTTTCTAAAATGCATATTTTTTAAATTTAATTTACCGTCAAAACAAATGTTGAGCAAATCTGCAGTCTAAAGCACTTTGTTACCGGACAAACTCGGTTTTAAGGACAATTTAGTTTTTCCTAGGCTAAACGAGTTTTGCCTAAGACGGTCAGCATGATTCCGATCTTCGCGGCTAAGGGGTGGCCCAAGGGTCACATAACTGCATCTTACGGTCGCTGATATTACTTTTCTCAACAGGATCAAGTACATACATGTCTATGATCTAGTATTTCTCGCTTGCGAAAAACTAAGAAGCTTGGTCAAGAAAAAACTACTTTGTTCTTAAACCGATTGCCATTGTAAAAATAATAGCAACCTGTTTTATTTTTACTAAATATTCCTGATCATAGGTAATTTTAACTACTAGTCTTGATTATTATTACTTTTAGCCAACATATTATTTTCTAAATTTGTTTTCACCAATATTTTTCAGTCAAAACTTTTGCCAAAAAATACGATTGACTCTACAGACCATCCCTGGAACTTCCTGGGATTAATTTCAAATGCAAAGCGCTTCAAAATTCTCTCTTCAACGCATTAACTGATTTTGATGCGGTTTGCAGCAATCGACGGCGTTTTTTGAGTTTAAGAGCTGAGTAGATTTTAGAATTGATAGTTATATCTCTTTAAAAGTTATTTAAAAAAAAAATATTTTTCAAACGCCGCCGAGTTCGTTCAATCCGTAAAGCCATTCAAAAGTTGTGAGAGGGTTATATATATTCTCACACACACACGCACACACAAACACACTCACCGACGCGCGCGCGCGCGCGCGCGCACGCACGCACGCACGTCTGTACACGCACACGCACACGCACGCGCACGAGCACGCGCACGCGCACGCGCTCACGTATACGGACGCGCACACGCACACGCTCACGCACACGCTCACGCACACGCACACGCACACGCACACGCACACACACACGCCCACGCACACGCTCACGCACACGCACACGCACACGTACACGCACACGCAGACGCACACGCACACGCACACGCACTCGCACACGTGACATACTCGTAGGAATAGTCAGAATAGCTTCCTAGGACCTCAACCCTTGAAAACTGAAACCAATAAGTTCCCGATTTTTTGAAAATCATTGATTTCAATATCGGGAAGTTAAAAATGTTTAGTCAAAATACTTTTAACTGTTTTCATCGGAAATAGTTTTGACTATAACATTAGTATTATATTTTATAACTAATGCAATAATAGTTATTTTTAATTTTAATTGTAAAGTACAAAAATAAAATTTTAATTTTATAAAACCATAACACAACTTGCTCAAACAAAAATGTCAAATATTATGTACGCTTAAATACATCAAACGGGCAATATTATTGAAGAAAATCGTAAAGCGGGGTCCACACTTGTACCATTTTAGTGTATCAGATCTCCGATGCGTGGCATCGACGTGTATTATTTTCGCTAGTGTGGATACATGATACATCGCGATCCATCCATCCATCTTGAAGCGGTTTTTTCCCGATCATCAAAGGGGATACGCAATGCCGATACATGATCTAGACAAGATTTGGATACGAGGAACGTGGCAAAAATTGAGCGGCTACACTTGACGGACGACACGCGTTGGTGACTCGCTGATAAGATACAGTATCGTAAGTGTGGACGTGGTTTATGGCATGACTGTGGGCATGCAACGGTGAGAGACAGGATATACCTGGAACATAGTCAAAATGGGCGTCCACAAATACTCGATACGATATGCCAGACTTTTAAATCCATGATACACAAGTGTGATACAAGTGTGGACCCAGCTTAATTTGGTTCTTTATTTTCTTAAAACTACGTGTTTTCGAGACTTAGACCAATCAAACATTAAAGTTGGTAACAATTATCTCGCTTATATTCGCTCGATAAAATAAAAATGATTTGTCTTACATACTAGTTGTAGTGGTGTTGGGAGTAGTGGTGTTGGGAGTAGTGGTGCTGGGATTAGTGGTGACGGGGATAGTGCACGCAATCGAGGGAGGGCGGGAGGGGCTCTTCAAACTAGGTCAATAAAACATTAATAATTTGAAAGTGCTGACTTTGTGTAGATAATTTAAAGGAGAGCCTATGGTGGAATTATGAAGCTGGTGTATTAATTCGAACATTCGGAGCATTCCCTTGTGGTATATGCGATAGAAAATGCAGAGATGCACCGTCACGATCGGAAAGAACTGATTTAGTCGTCGACGATTCGACTCGTTCTCCATTGAATGTGGTGAAGTGGTAGGAGCTGGTAAGAGGATATAGAGTATAGATATAGGAAATACAAAATAAGCTATTGTTTATTATAAATTGATTAGTTTCCAACTGTATTGTGTATCAGGAAATATAGTCAAGTAAAATACTAAACCTCAATTATTTAATACTTATTTGATATTACTTAATATAAATAGAATTAATTAAAACACAAGGGCTTACAATGTAACTAATTTTGGTCAATTTGTGTCTTGAAATAGATAAAACAATTTTCAACTCTTATCACAAATTCAGTAAAATTGATTGCACACACTAAAAAGTAGTATCGAGACACGAAGGGTCTGTCCAGGAAGAAAAACATTGGAATACATTCACTGTGCTTTGTAGAACCTTCGAGCAACACCGTCCCATCCATTGTGACTGATTTCCTAAAAAGTTAAATGTTAATCGTATCAATTGTAGTCAGTGTTTCTTTTTTTGTACTGGTAAAAAGAGATAGTATCAAAAATATTTTGTTGTTTTATTTATTTATTTATTTATTTATTTATTTATTTATTAGGATTACCAACAGAAATTACAACAGTAATACAAAGATTATTTTCTTAAAAAAATTTAACACATTATAATTGTATTTCTTTTTATGGGTAATCACAACATGCATTGATTATTTTGTAAGGAATAAAAACTGAATTACATCATTGAACAAATACAAATTATTATAAAGAAATAGAATTATTTGACAATATTATAAATATCTTCATTGTCATATTATATTATATTAATCAAACTATAAAAATCAAAAACAATTCCAATGTTACAATTAATAATTAGTTAATTCGTTAATTCATACAAATTGATTAATTTTGATTTGAAGGTGGATAAACTATCGCAATTAATATCGAGGCCAGAAATCTTCGAGGACAGTTCGTTATAAGTGCGAGCCAGTCTGGCTAGAGGGGAATACTTTCCCAAGTTAGACCTATAAAGGGATACATTAAAAAAGGCGTGCGGATTTCTAGGCATTCTTGATGGCACCTTAAAGTTAAATAATTGAACTATTGCTGGACAATCAATACTATTATTGAGCGTTTTGTATAGAAACATCATGTCTGAGATACTTCTACGCGATTGTAGTGATGTGATGTTAAATTGTGCCAACTGTGTTTCGTAGGAATCATTAGTTTGATAGCTATTCGAACGGTACGCAAGATGACGCAGCAGTCGCTTTTGTATTCTTTCGATTCTAATGCTATGGATTTTGTAGTGCGGATTCCAAATTTGACTGCAGTATTCTAGTTTACTTCTAACCAGACTACTGTAAAGTTTGATTGTAGTAGAAGGCTGCTTGAACTCTTTGGAATTCCTCAATACAAAACCCAGTGACTTAGTAGCTGAGGTGATTATGTTATCGAAATGGTTTGTAAATTTTAATTCGCTATCTAGTATAACGCCTAAATCACGTATTGCTCGAACTGCAATTAGTTTCTCAGTATCAATATAGTATTGACTCTGTATATAATTATGTTTTCTGGTAAACCTAACGAGTTGACATTTTTTGGCATTCAAAAACATTTGGTTGTTATTAAACCATTGGATAAGGCTGTTGAGATCATCTTGTAGTAATTCGACGTCAGTGTTGCTTCTAATAGTTTTAACTATTTTGAGATCATCAGCAAATAGGTAGACTTTAGAGTATTGAAATATCGAAACAATGTCGTTTATATAGATGTTAAAAAATACTGGACCTAAGTTCGAGCCTTGCGGTACACCGGAGTAGGCAATATATGGCTGCGAGGAGTACCCATCAATCACCACGTTCGAAGATCTACTTTGAAGGTATGATGCACACCAGTTTAATAATGTCCCATTAATACCAAAAGCTCTCAGTTTATTGACAAGTAGTGCGTGATTTACTTTGTCAAATGCCTTGGAGAAGTCTGTGTATATAGCATCCACTTGTAGTTTATTATCAATGTTCTCAATTAAATCGGTGACATATAAGAACAGATTTGTGACAGTAAATCTACCAGACAGAAAACCATGTTGCTGCCAGTTTATACGTCGTCCTAGATTCTTGAAAAATGATTCATAAACTAAGATCTCAAAGACCTTTGACATTGTAGATAAAATGGATATAGGTCTATAATTAGTAACATTCGTAGGATTTTCACTTTTAAAAATTGGTACAATCCGCGCTTCTTTCCATTTATCGGGGAAAATGCCAAAGCTCAAGGAGGTATTGAATATAATAGTTAACGGAGCAGCCAAAGAATTTGCACACCTATATATAAATATAGGCGGAATACCGTCTGGACCAGCACTTTTTGATGTATCTAATCTTTTCAGCCTTTTCTCAATTTCTCGTTTAGATACGTAAATATTGCCTATATATTTTTTTGTTTTGGAGACTGATTGTGTGTCAAAATTTTTATTAATATCATCCTTAATAAAAACCGATGAGAAATGACTAGCAAACATATCACATATTTCTTGCCTACTATTTGCATCACGATCATTCAGAGACATTTTATTAGGATAATTTGAGCCTTTACGACGCATGTTCTTCATATGTGTCCAAAAATACCTCGTATTATTGCTAATAGCTTCCTCAATGTGTTCAATATAATTATAATAACATTGTTTTATTAGTTTATCGCAATCCTTCCTTAGGTAAGAGAATTCAATTTTATCTAATGGATTATTAAACAGTTTAATTTTATTATGATATTTGTGTTTCCGTTTGATGAGTTTAATTAGAGCGGGTGTGAACCAGATAGGATAAGATAGAATAGACAGATTCGTCCCCAAATCGTACAAATCTTTTGAAGATTTGTACGATTTGGGGACGAATCTGTCTATTGCTACCTGTAGGATTTCGTAGAATTTCGATATCATTTCATTTACATTATTTAGTACGCCTAAATTTTGTAGCCAATCAATATTGTTTAAGAATGCTATAATGGAATCAAAATCTGCTCTTTCAAAATTGTGGAAAGATTTATTCTTAGTTGCGGGGAAATTAATTGATACCTTGATTTTAAAGAAAAATTCTAATGGTGGATGTAAAATGTCTACGTTGCGTATAGGATACTGACTTTCGACCACATTGATGTTTACATTAGACAAAACTAGATCTAGTATCTTTCCGCTTGCGTTTTTGTTAGTGTTATATTGATTCAGATCGTGCAAAGTGAAAAAATCTATTAAGCTACTTTTAAGAAGACAGTTAGAGTAGTTACTTGGGTATGCGTACTGACCGTTAATGACGGGTTGAAGTGCCCATGTGATAGAACTCATATTGAAGTCACCAAGCAGCAAAATTGAGTTGTTAGCCGTGCCTAAATTATTATTATTTATGGTATCCGTAGTATTATTAATAAATGTTTCTAATGTGTTACGATCAACTGGTGGAGGGATATATACTGCGCACACATGTAGCCATTCCGTTAGATTACTTGTGTTAAGTTCAATTGTGACCCCTAAGTCTTCACTGAGACTTTCCCATCTAATTTGCCTGCACGAGTTTAATCCGTCCTTTTTATACAACAGCTGGTTCGCCAGACGTTGTTCTGTTCTTGTCAGTAGGTGGCGCAATGAGTTTCCTACCAAACTTTTTACAGTGTAAATATAAATAACTTATTAATAACTCGCTACTTATCGGGAACAGTTTGTGATTTTCATTATGTCACTAAACCACCATTTTATATAGTATTTAAACCACCATATAATAGTAGAATATAAGTAATTAGGCTATATAAATATAAAATTTGTTAATAATGGCCCGATCGTCTAGACAAAACATTAAAATAGTAGGTTCTTTTCTTGAAGGTCCCTTAGTCGTATCGGTTATTCGTAATATTCTACCTAGTAGAGCAACGCCGCAGCTGTGTTATGGTTGTAGCACGATTGTGTCGGCTTGAGAAGACCATGCTCTCACAGAATACCAGCGTGAAATAGAAGCTTAATGCAATTGTGTTCCGTATAGTAAGTGTAAAGAACCGAAGAATCATTTTCAATTTTATTAGAATTTTACTGGCATCATTATGAATGAGTTTGAGTTCATACCCGAAATTGTCTGTGAATACCGGTGTAAATATTTTACAAAAAAAGAATTGGTTATGCCGCCACCAGCTGATTGGTTGGGGAGGTTGAATTTTTTTGTTCGAATCTCATATTTGTTTTTTCACCCACAAGCCGTATTTTTGTTGCCGCTACCAGTTAGCGGTGTATAAACACTCTTAGAAAAGGTCCAAAAGTTTTTACCTCGGTTAGCGTGTCATCAGTGTATTCTTTCTTGAGAGTTAAAGTAAGTCCAATATCAAATTTAACTACTTGTGTCATTTTGTTTCCATCTACAGTCACTGTAATTTTTGCCTGAAAAAGTAAAATTAACATATAAAATGAAGAAAGGGTAGGTCCACTTTCTCACAAAACATCAGTCGTATATATATAATAGTATATTGTGCTGTATCTCGTATTTTTTTAATTCTACACAACTTACAAATTTTGCAAACACCGTCCAATATACAAATGTAATCCTTTTTAATGCGTTTTTATTAGTAAAGATAAGTAAACAATTTAATTTTCTAACAATCAGATGAATCACACTCAGAATTCTAGCAAAAAACATCGCTGTGTTTTGTAAACATTTCCAGGAATGGTAAGGCCAATGTATTTTAATTCTTAACCGAGGATAGATATAGATAATTTTAGGCTATAGCATTAATTTACTATCGGGTGGGCTGTATTCTTCTTTGTCACCCTCACTGTATAAAAATATATATTATTATGTGCCATGTGTTAGTTAAACTGTTAGACATGTTATTACAATTATGTTTTTGGCATGCTTGGTAAAAAACCAAGTAGTAATATTTTATCATACCTTCTTAAATCTAAGCAAAAAATTCAACGGTACGGTTAGTGAAATTAACTAGTAAGATATTAAGACAGAAGGTACTTACGGGTTGATCTCTTATGGTGCTTGCGAATTCAATGCCAGATTTAAAATTGTAGACTCTTTCACCATTTTTCGTTCCGACAGTGACGGTATATTCGTCACCATTCTTCGCAATTTTTTGAGTTGGTTTATATTCTAGTAGGTTTTTCTGTTTATCTTCCGGGATTCCTATTAAAAGTACATAACAATACCAATTATATTTGCCCAAAAACGAAGTCGAGTAGTGGTGACGTAAGTCAATTCACTAGCCCATATTATCCCGTTGGTGTCGTCTTTGCACACATATGTTGATCTATTAACATTGTAACTATAAAAACTGCAATGTACTGTACATGTATAATACTATGGTATTATATATGTAACCAAAAATAATATGTTGTATTTACTACACCATGGCAGCAAATTGAAGTTAAAAACATAAGAAACTTTCAGGTTTTCATAGTTATTTTTATCAAGGGATAATTAAAAAAAAACTGAATGGAAATGTTTGAAAATTTATCACTTTAATAAGACGAGAAAAATCATATACAATATACATACACCTGAACGTGTAGTAGTGTTTTATAGTTTTATGTTTAGAGTTTTATATATACTATACTACAATACTAAATACATTGCGCACTAAGTTACGGTCAATACTCATAAACTTCTTTAGTCGACTGCGAGCGGCCGAAAAGACTAGTTCTTTGTTTTGTAAGCCGCGGACGTTGTTTTCGACAATCTAACATTGATTTTATTAAATTTGACTAAGAAAACACTGTCATTATTTATATGCGTATTTTTTAAACGTGATTTGAAGTTTATTTCAGATAAGGATGCACCTTTATTTCATATTTACCTTAAACCAGTAACTGTCGTAAATGAAAATACAACTGCATGTCCGCGGACACCGCCCAGCCGGTGTCCGCGTGACCACAGCTGTAACACAATTTTTATTATCAATTACCAGTCTACATAAACTCTAGCATGTCATCATAATCATCATTACAGCCTTTCACAAGTCCACAGCTGAACATAGGCCTCCCCCAAGAAATGCCACAAAGCACGGTTCTGAGTCACCTGCATCCATCGACTTCCTGCATGTTTTACGTTGTCGTCACTTCATCAAGTTTTTACACCATCGGTTGTCGGTTCTTCGAGCTATATGGCCGGCCCATTGCCACTTCAGCTTTGGGCTATGTCGGTCACTCTGGTTCTACTGCGGATATCCTCATTTCTAAGTTTATCACGCAGAGAAATCCCGATCCCATAGTCCTGTCCATAGGTCGCTAAGCGACCTTGAGCTTCCTCATACGGCCAGCAGTGAAGAACCATCTCTCAGATCTATAAGTCATCATTGGGAACACGCACTGGTTGTACAATCTCATTTTTAAGTTTTGAGGTATACCTGACGAGAATATGTGTCGTAATTTCCCGAACGCTACCCAGCCGAGTTGAATCCGTCAATTGACCTCTCGATCGAAGTTGGACTAACCTAATTGCACTATTTGTCCCAGTGCTCCCAACAACTACCGGAATAGGTGTGTGGTGTGAGGTCTTTGTTTTCTCCATGTTCATCTTATGACCTATCCGTTGGTAGGCACTATTGAGGGCATTGAGCTTAGTGCTTAGGTCCCTCAGCGATTCTGCCATATCGTGGGCAAATAGAAGGTGAGTGATGTACTCGCCGTTGATGATAATACCGTATCCTTTCCAGTCCAGTAGCTTGAAAATGTCTTCCAATGCAGTGGTGAAGAGTATCGGGGATATAACGTCACCCTATTTTACGCTTCTCTACAGTTAAATAGATTTTGTACTCTCGTTCTGTACTCGGATGCTATCGTAGCCCTACTGTACAAACACTTCAGCACTTCAATATATCGACAGTCAACTTGGCACCGCAGCAGGAGACGAGGACTGCAGCACCGCCCAAATTTCGACGGAATCAAAGGCTTTCTCATAATCCACCAGATACACCAGCCTTAGTGGCAAATTGTACTCCTAGGACTTCTGTAAAATTTGCCGAAGGGTGTGTATGTGGTTTATGGTGCAAAAGCCTTTTCGGAAACCGGCTTGTTCGGGAGGCTGGAAGTCGTCGAGTCTGCGTGCAAGATGATTCATAATGACTCTCGAAAACAGTACTCAAGTACCGATTTTCAACCCGCTTTCAGGGAACTTTGGATTAGAGCACGAGGGGGACGGAGCGTTGACTTCATTAGACGTGACCTCTCCAACTTAACGTTTAAGTTCAGTGTGTCTCTCACCGTTTGGTGATCGTTGCCTGTTTTCGCCCTCGCGATCACTGAAACAACACTGAACAGTTGCTGTCTAGTCAATCTCATCTTTGTCGGGCTGCTTCTGGAAGAAAGAGTTCATCATAAAGTCCCTTTTTCTGTATGAAGTCAGCCAGTTTCTGGCCCATTTGGTTCCGTTGAATTATTACAAATTTCTCTACCTTCAGCTCATCTTCTGCCTGGTTTTGCGTTGAAGTCTCCCATTAACACCGTATAGTGGATTTTGGAGGAATACATTATTCTGGATATATCTGCATACATTTTCTCCACCTCCTGATCGGTATGTGCCGAGTTTGGCGCGTAAACCTGTATGATCTTCAACGAACCGTTTGGTGATTCTGAGTATAAGGTACGCAACCCTCGTCGACACACTCCCATTCTTTACAACGTTGTTAACGAGAGACTTGTGGACGATAAATCCAACACCCCCTTGGGACAGATGGTCGCTCTCCCGGTGATAGAACAAGTTGCCGGATCCGAGGATTACCGTGTCCTCCCCCTCTCTTCGGACCTCGGATAATCCTATAATATTCCAGTGCAACTTGTCTATCTCTTCTTCCAGCTCCAGATCTTCTCGTCAGTGCGTGCGTTATATGTTGCTAGTTCGAGTCGGATTAGGTGGTAAACAAACCTCCACCGGAGATTCTTAGCACCCCCTTCCCCGCTGTTACTATAGTCGCCACCGCAACCAGGAATAGCGGTCCCGCGGGGGACTGCGGGGCTTCGTAACTTTATTCATGGAGGGTATATTGCCATAGTTGCCACCCTTTGCGAGCGGGTTGGTAACCACAGTTTTTTATTATTATTTTTCTGTTATCAGAATGATGCTGCTGCCTATCTTCTGCATCAGTTTCCCTCTGTCGCCTCTTACGACACCCACGGGAAGATATGGGGTAGTGTGTATTCTTACCCGCCACTACACGGGCTATTAACATTACTAATATTCCCGTAAATGCAATCCACTTTGGAAATTTTCTTTTTGAAAATCAATATATCCATATATTTAAAACCACCTTTACTCGCAGTTTAAAGTTATGGTCTTTAATTGTGCTTCACTATTGTTCATCGTTCTGCGATAAAGAATATAATATTATCATTATCTGTCTATTTTATTTTCAGTCCTATGGTGAAATAGCATATTATATATATATATATATATATATATATATATATATATACTATATTATAGCATATATTATATAATATATTATATATAATAGCATATATTATATACTATACTGGTACTGGTAGAGCCATGCTGCAGCTATATTATGGTTGTAGCACGAATGTGTCGGCTCGACCGGGGAAGGACCACGCTCTCACAGAATACCAGCGTAAAATAGCAGCTTAACGCTGCTGTGTTTCGTATGGTGAGTGTAGAGAACCGGAGACCCTTGTCACTGGAACCGAGGCATTCCATCTTAGTCCTCACGGGTGACAACGCATCTGCATTTTGATTCGTAATCGAAGATAGATGTAGATGTCTATGGGCCACAGCAACCACTTACCATCAGGTGGACTGTGTGCTCGTTTGTCACCCTTATCCTATAAAAAAAATATTAAGTCAAAGTTTATCGGTTAAGTATTATTATATAAATGCATTGTCAGCCCTAAGAGCTAAAATATTCCATTGGTCTCGTTATCGGTTGGGTCACGCTGGTATTCTATGCATGGCCCTGCCCAAATATAGCACTTTTTGTCCCGTTGGTATCGTAAGAGCGACTATATATAACTATTTATATATAATTTATATATAACTATTTATCTTACGCTAGACGTAAAAAGCCAATACCGACGAAAGGGAGCAACGTCAAAGGTGAGAGACTACCAGTGTTGCGACTGATATTCCTACCATATGTGATACAATCCCACGTTATTGTAAGTGCTGATAAGTCCATCAAATAATCCGGGATAGGAACGCTCTCTCATAATACCAACGTAAAATACTAATGCTGTTGTGTTTCGTACGGTGAATATAAAGAACTGGAGAACCTTTTAACTAGAAATGGGGCATACCATCTTAGTCCTCATGGGTGATAAAGTATCTACATTTTGATTCTTAATCGAGGGTATATGTAGATGTCTATGGACCATAGCATCCACTTACCATCAGGTTAACTGTATGCTCGTTTGTCACTCTTATTGTATAAGAAATAAGGCAAGAATACGACGACGAAACTTCTACGGTCTGGTAAACAAGTAAATTAATAGCTTGTTAACACATACCCATCGATTTGACGAATGCCTCGTAGTTTTCGTCCTTCTCAACAGCAAAAACTTTTCCATAAAATGCCATTTTATTTAATAAATTTTAATAGATTGCACCGAGATAGGTCTCACTTGGTAATTATAGCAAGTGGCTATTTCTCGATATATATTTGATTTCGTAATATGTGATAAGATTAAAAAGATTAATTTTACCTATTTACAATAACGTTGAGTAATTTTTGTGATAAAAATGATAATTTCCTTCATATAGTTGGGTAAGAGGCAAACTGGTTTAAGCGATAGTCTAAGCGATATTGACATAAACAAGTTCTAAGGTTAAAATAGTAATTGAAAACCCGACTGCGTAAAAAAGTTTACTGAAGAGAGAAAAGTTTTATACATCTATGTCAGACGAATCTAACGACATCTCATATGTTAAAATCCTTCAAGCCCTTTAGGCTACAGAGCGTGCCAAAGAAATAGACATACATACAAGTACATACGTACTCTCGAAAAATATTAACCTCCTTCTGGGACAGTTGGGTAAATAATATATAAATACTTGTAATCCAAAATATTTATCTCAAATTTTCAGCGCATAAACTAAATTTCTGGGAAGTTTAGAAAAATGTCCACTTGTTGCATGCTGTGTTCACTGGAATGAACGTTTGCTTGTTACTTTATTATATTACCTGAACCATGTAAACGTTACATTCCATTTGTGACCAAATAAAAAAAAGATGGAATAAAAGATTTATTTTTGGAAAGATTCGATTCGAATCGAACCAAAAATTAATATTAAAAAACTGAAGGTAGCCGGGCTAACTATGACAGTAGGACGTCAAACAACTCAGTCCCCCGTGACCACGGGTGCTGGAAAGCACCCGAAACGTCGGGAATATAAAAATAAGTTAATATACGCGATAAAATCCGTAAAATTAGTTTTATTTAAAAAAATTATTCTAAAAAAAAACAAAGGACAAACTGAAAAACATCAAGAAACATTTATTTTAATACTAAATTTTAATTCGTTATTTTTAATAAAATCGGAAAGATTCAAAAATTAAAACAGTTACTGGTACTTTTCTCTAAAAATAATAATTGACTGCTTTTTTAGACATGATATTTTTGTCTAGAGGTAAAATTTGCCTGTAAACTTGTAAAAATTTCGCTTAAATCATTTTGGCTTTTAACTGTTGATATTACATTATTGTATTTTATACGAGCATGCGACTAAGTGACGATCGCCACTCATTGCTCGCAATTTATCGAAAATTGGTGCCACTCTTCCGCTAATGCGGTCAAGTGGAAGTAGCTGGCACTAAGGTGCCACAGCCCAAATATGATAAAACTTTTCTACGTGAGAGCCAACTTGCAACTTAGTTAAAGTTGAAAACCGGTGGTAGGACTCTAGTTTTTAAATAGATTCAGAAAGTTACAAAAATTTCGAGGTCGTATGTAATGCAGCATCACGCATAAGCACCACAGCAGACTTCCTTGTCAAAATCTCCAAAGATAATTCTTCAGAACCAGTGATAAAAGTAAAAAAAAAACTACGTCGATGTTGAAGTATCTACTTTATAATCTATGTCTATATTGAATTTTGTGTTTAAATTTTAATTCAATATAAATTACATATAAATCTTATACAAATTGATTAATATTTACAATATTAAAAATCTATACTAAAAAAACTACAGCTAATAACTTAATTATCAACCAGTCAATCCCCGTGGTATCGTGCCAAGAACGCTAGCTGTTTTTACTCGCTGAATGACTATACTTATCCTTTGGGCGAGAAAAGAAAATTGAATAAAAATATTATATTCTAATCTATTTTAATCTACCCTGCTCCAAAATCTTCTTTTAGTAATGAGAGGAGACCTTATGCCCTGTAATGTCTCTTTCTAGGCTCTACTTCTTTTACTTTTAACGAGGACATTAAACAAGGTATATTAATTAAATTAGCGTCAATATGTTCGGAGATACTCGTACATTGAGATGAATGAGAGAAATACAATTTGCAGATAAGGTACTGTGAATATTTAAAATATCGAATTTTAATTAAAGGCAAGTATATATTTATTATTATGACGAGTAGAACTGCACTCATGGAATTTTAAGTCGCTCGCTGAGCTGAGGTAGCACCAAGTGCAGCGTAAAGAAAAGAAAAACGACATATAAATAAAATTATTTTATTTTATGGTGGAAACTTAATTATCATATAGTCCTACTCCCCGCGGTATCGTGCCAAGAACGCTGGCCGCGTTTCCCCGCTGAATGGCTATACCTAGCCTTTGAGCGAGAAAAGAACCAGCCCTCTTATCACCAGCAGCAACGACCAGCCGCAGATGGAGTTCCTTTAAGAACTTCACCGCACGTGGACCCCACGGACCGATAGTCTCTACAGCAAATGGTACAAATATGTAGTCATCTCTCAGAGAGTCATATTTGCGCCACTTACTCAGTTCAGCTGCCTCTGATGCCGCCCCGGCTCTAAACGAGGTACCCCTGAGATGAGAGGCCGCCAGAGTGTCTACGCAAGTAGCATCCCACACTAGGGCTTTACCTCTCTCCCAAGGGACCAATGTCATACCGTCAGGTCTCCTGCCATCGTCTCTAAATATTCCACATGGCTCTAAAACCGAGGGAACATTTATAGAGACAAGAGCCCTTCGGATGACATCGTTTAAAGAACTGTGTCGTGAAAACTTACCAGCGCTTTTCTTACATGAAAGTCCGTGGAGCCCAAACTTATCGACGCTGCTACCACAGGGGCACTAATGGGGTTGACAAAGCGCCGCTCCTAGTCGGATTCCTACGGCAATACACAAGCTTTCTCCATCAAGTAATGTGCCGAGATTACTTGATGGTAAAGCGTGTAGCCAGTGACTAGATTCCTTGGTCGAAACAGCTAAAAGGCGTGGCTTATCTTGGTCACTATGGAAATTATAAAACAAATCTTTCTGCACGCCCCGTACCAACGGAATATCCCACTATTTTTGTTGGTTAATTTCCAGTTGAACATTTTCACCGGGACAGAGCGTTTGCCATGTCTGCCCTGCCTCCGTAGCAAAGTATAGGTCTACTTTATTATTTAAAATTATGTTACATAAGTCACTGACACTATGCACGGAAGCAAGGAAAGTAGGCAATGCAACGCTAGAAAGATTTCTCACACCAATGCCACCAAATTTTATAGGTAAAGTAGCTTGAGTCCAGGCTGTTGTATTTAAAGTTAAATTTAGAATTTTTTCTATAGCTATTTTAAGATTATTAACAATATCTTTTAAAATATCCGAAAATTTCCAGACTGGACTCGAGCGAAGTAAGTATGTAAATCTAGGTACAAGGAGACAATATTTTAAAATAGTAAGAGCTATGTGGGGGTTTAATTTATATAATTTATCAACGTGGTTTAAAAACTGATCAAATTTTGTTTTTAAAACAGGTTTTTTTTTATAGTATAGGGTAACAAACGAGCACACAGTCCACCTGATGGTAAGTGGTTGCTGTAGCCCATAGACATCTACATCTATCCTCAATAAAGACTCAAGATGCAGATGCGTTGTCACCCGTGAGGACTAAGATGGAATGCCTCTTTGCCAGTAAAAAGGGTCTCCGGTTCTCTACACTTAGCATACGAAACACAGCAGCGTTAAGCTGCTATTTTACGCTGGTTTTCTGTGAGAGCGTGGTCCTTCCCCGGGCGAGCCGACCCATTCGTACTACAACTATACTACTAATATAGCTGCAGCATGGCTCTACCACGTTAAATATAATTTTAATACTATCGAAAAACAACGTGGCACCTAGCAGGTATAGAAATTTTGAATTAAACTCTCTTTATGAGAAGTAGATAAATTATTGGAAAAAAATATTTCACATTTATTGCTATTTGGTTCAAGACCAATATTTTTAAAATTTCGAAAAATATGAGTAAGATCTCTGAGGACGTCATCTGCTCTACCTCCCAGTGTACCGTCGTCCAGATACCAGACATTCAGCTTGGATTTCAAATTTGAAATAATGGGTTGAATTCCCAAACTGAAAAGTGCTGGACCTAGTGGTTCATCCTGCTGAACACCGACAAATCAAATTTAGGCCGTGGTTGAGATAAAAGAGTATTAATTGGGTAATCTAAATTTTGAAAAGATGTTTCTTTTAGTTGAGACGTAATTGATTTATTTATTGTTTTATCAAAATGAAAATGGGAATATGCGAAAGTAAATAATTTTTGCCTACTATTTTCACTATTTGTGAAACAATTTTGACTAGTGCATGACAATGCTTTAGCAAGCTGCATCCTCGCACCTCTAGGAATTCTTTTAACCACTGGTACATTACGATGATAAT
This sequence comes from Parnassius mnemosyne, assembly GCA_963668995.1. Classification (NCBI taxonomy): domain Eukaryota; kingdom Metazoa; phylum Arthropoda; class Insecta; order Lepidoptera; family Papilionidae; genus Parnassius; species Parnassius mnemosyne. Next base: position 16,709,183 of record CAVLGL010000085.1, read on the forward strand.
TGTAAATTTGCTCCGAAAAAAAGGGAAAGTTGTGTTATTAGTTGAATTGCTAGTAGAGTTATGAATTTCTACGATAGCCGAAATACTTTTACAATGGCATCGTTTAATATGTATTTTTAAACCCCTTTTACCTTTAAACAGCCTACCGTCGGCACAATTTTGACACTGTAGGAAATCCGGCTATGAATATAGCGGAGCAGTGATATTCATTAAAAAATCTAAACAAATCTCTACAGCACTCAAAAGATTTTATATTACATAACTTCATATTTCATTGCTGCTGTACCCCGCATCTTTCCCTGAAACAATCATTTACGGCCTAAATCAAAGCACTTTACTCTATAAATAAAATATTATCACATTACTTCCCTGGATTTATTCCATACTGATAAACAATTGTTTGTAGTCGTATGTTTTGACAGTTGATAACGACGCAGCAGAAATATTTTCCTTTATAAATGAGAATTATGTCTGAAATCAAAAAATAATTATTATAACAACTCTCTTATATATTTACTGATCTTTTTATTGAAATTTATAAGCCAGAATTGGCCTCTAAATAACGAAATAAAATAAGTTAAATATGGTTAAATATACGTAGCTTTTGACAGTCACGTGTCAAAAATTAAAAAATTAAAATTTTTATGTTGACAATTAATAGGGCGATTACGAGTAAGACAGTAGTGCTAACCATATCTATATCATATTCTTCGCTTTCTTGCAAGAACAATTCAGGCTATTTATTAGGAGTATTATTTACCCTTATAAACAATGAATTTAATAAAATATTTACTTCTAAAACATTCTCAAGTAACAGTCGCAAGGCATTTCATGAGTGAAGGAAAATAGGAATTCATAAGAGCGGACGATGATTATATGAACTTTACCATGAAAGATTATATAATCTTTCCGATACTTTCAGTCTAATTCTTGTCAAAAATTACTCTAAAATGTTTAAAAGAGTGTGCTAAACAGCCAAATCCTTATATATTAGCAACAAAATTAAGACCGCTAAAATTAAATTAAAATGACGTGGAGTATACTTAATAGCGAAACCAGTAAAGACAAACCTCGTAATACAAATTATCAATAGATAATAAATAAGGAATTGACTAGATCAAATCAAGAAGTCGCAGTGCTGTTTGAGAAATATTTCATCGATATTCCTATTTCGACAACAAAGTCATTGAATAATTTTCCAACGTTAATACCTATTTAAAAGATTTTAGATTTGAAAAAGTATTACCACAAGATATTGTAAAATATTATAAAACCTTTGATGAAAAGAAAACCGCAGATTTATAGGTGATTTTCGTTATAGTTATAGCGTCCATAATAGATTTAATTACACCTGATCTTGCTATTATTTTTAATTCTAGTATCGAGTCGGGTGTGTTTCCTTATTTAATAAAACATAGTAAAGTAATACCTTTATTTAAATCTGGTAGTCCATTGGACGCCGCTAATTTTGGACCTATTTCTGTACTACCAACTTTCAGCAAAATTTTTGAAAAGATAATTTTAGATCAATTATTTATTTATTTTTTATAAAAATAAATTACTCCATAAAAATCAATTTGGTTTCACAAGGGGGTCGCTCGACAACTGATGCAGGTGTAGAACTTATGAAATATATTTTTAATGCTTGGGAGAGTTCACAAGATGCCTTAGGTATTTTTTGTGATCTTTCCAAGGCTTTCGATTGTGTTCATCATGAGATATTAATCAGGAAACTACAAAATTATGGTGTCGAAAATATTGCGCTTCAACTTATCATTTCGTATTTAAATAACATAACTCAAAAAGTCGTTATCAATGGTTAAGGTTCATACAGATCAGTAGTATCAATGGGTGTTCCTCAGGGCTCGCTTCTTGACCCATTCCTGTTCTTAGTCTTTATTAATGACTTACCTTATCTTGTAGGGGACAATCACGATATAGTATTATTTGCTGATGGTACCTCTTTGATTTTTAAACTCAAACGACGGTTAATTAATTTTGACAATGTAAATAATGCTCTATTTAAATTAGTACATTGGTTTAACGTCAAAAACTTGCTTTTTAACGGCAATAAGATAAAATATATAAAATTTACAATACCTGATGTTAAACATTCAAATACCAACGTGCTCTTAAATGGGGAAGAGTTGAGTCTTGTGAATACCACTGTTTGTCTTGGTATTATTATTGACGCGAAGCTTCAATGGCGCCCCCATATATCTAAATTAGCAGGCAGACTTAGTTCTGCAGCATATGCTGTAAAAAAGATTAGAAGTCCCACCAGAAAATAAACTATGTTGAGAGATTGTTGTTAGTTTATTTTAGTTACTTTTATAGTGTGATGTTTTATGGAATTATGCTATGCGGTAATGCGACTGACATCGAAGCCATATTTTTTTGCAAAAGAGAGCTGTACGAGCGATTTATAACTTAAATTGCAATAAGTCCCTTAGAGAAAAATTTAAAGAATTAAACATATTAATTTTGACAGCTAGGGTGCCTCAGCCTAAAGATTAAAGCAGTACTCCGTGTAAGGCCAAACTTGCGCTCTTAAAGCTCTACTAAGCTTGCCAAGCTTTTTAGAGGCAGATATAGCCTCCCAAGGACTGGCTTTTAAGTTAAAAAAATGTACTGTTTTTATATTTTTGATTGATTTAAATTTTGCAGTTTGCAATAATATTGAAATTTACATTACCCTAATTTAGTTCAATTTTCTTAACTTTGTTATTATATAACCAATATATTTATCCAGACTTGAAAAAAAAAATAAGAAAATGTCAAAGTTCTCATCCTTGTCATGTTTATCAGCTTTCCCACGTACCACATTTTTTAACTTTGTTTTTTTTTTGACGCGATCACTTCACACGCAGAGTGGATAATGAATGATTCGATTTGTCGATAACTGGTATTTATAACACCGTCATGTAGGAAATGCTGTAATGGCATCCGTAATCCGAAATTCTTATTTGTCTTATATTTAATATGTTCAAGGCGTTATCAATCAAGGATCAACTTTATAACGCTTTTATAATGTTTTCACACTTGAATTTACAAAAGGTCATAACTCACCTTTACTTGACATAAAACATGATGTATAGCAAAACAAAATGGGGTTGTATTGCTTTGTAAATTTTTCTTACATTAGGTGCTGCGCAAACGTGGACACTTTTTGTTACCGATACGGCACACCATCACAGAAAACCGTAGTTGCTCTGTCCGGTAGCGGCAATCGGACACAGTCGCTGGTTGCTACTTTTGATCACTGGTAACAGTTCGTTGGTTGTTTTCCGTCAGTTTTACGATGGATGTCTAGATGTATGGCACTTTTGTCGCTGTTGACCCGTCGCTGGCCTAGGTAATTTATATTTATAATATACGAGATGGTATAATGCCATCTACGAGTATCAAAGGCCACGAAGCCCTTCTCTCATATCAGTCACGTCTTACGACACTCACCGATAGTTTATTAAAACAAGAGAGACTGACGGACTATTTAATATATAAATGTAGAGCCTACTTGATCCTTGGTTTCTTGTTACGTACGTAACAATTTAGTACTAATAAAATTCTCAAACTTAGCAATCTGTCAAGTCATAAGACAACGGGAGGGTCATAATATTACAGATAATATCTTATAAGTGGTAGAGCCACGCTGCAGCTATACTTTGGTGGTAGCATGACTGGGTTGGCTCGACAGGGGAGGACCACGATCTCAGAATACCAGCGTAAAATAGCACCTTAATGCTGCTGTGTTTCGTATGATGTGTGTAGAGAACCAGAGACCTTTTTTACTGGAAACGAGGCATTCCATCTTAGTCCTCAAGGGTGACAACACATCTGCATTGTGCTTCTTGATTGACGATAAATGTAGATGTTTTTGAATCACAGCATCCACTTACCATCAGATGGACTGTGTGCTTGTTTGTTCATTTAAAAAGGAAAGGCAAACATATGCACATACATTCATATATATGTACATACTAAACTCACATAGCAAACGTGACTCGTCTTCTGAGATATAGGATAAGATGTACTTAATAATAGTTTTAGATGTTTTTGAATCACAGCATCCACTTACCATCAGATGGACTGTGTGCTCGTTTGTTCAATTAAAAAGGAAAGACAAACATATGTACATACATTCATATATATGTACATACTAAACTCACATAACAAATGTGACTCGTCTTCTGAGACATAGGATAAAATGTACTTAAGAATAGTTTTGTAGTGGCCGCGAGTTTGTCGATAAATAAGGAATATTCTTTCTATGAGGTCATGACACAACATATGTTTAAGCCATTTGTCAAACTTGTAGGTACCAGAATTTTGAATTCATAAAGTCAAGAAATTATTCTATTGCGCCATGAATTTATTCGCTTTTATTCAGTAAAACTTGGGGAGAAAAGTATAAATTTTGTATAGGTTCTGACTAATATTAGGTATATCGAAGTAAAAAAATGTTATTTATTTATCTATACCTATATTTAATTAATAAATTCCGTTATAAAGGGCTTGATAAAAATACTTTTTTTAAATTCATAATTCACTAGGACGAATATAAGGCAGCCTAGAATTCTTCCAGTTACAATAAGGGCTGGTCCAATAGATCAGTAGCTTGATCACGTATTATTAACTATGTTTATTCTTATGTCTAATGTCAAAGCTGCATTTTATAAAACTGGAACACCACACCGATACCAAACGTCTTGTAAATAGAACGTTGTGGTTGTGACTTTTATCTATTTTTACGGTACTTAGAAAGAAATTATTTATTATTTTAAATTACTAGCAGCTATAACAAAGCGAATACATCCACCACAGGCTTTTTTTTTGCTTACTACATGACTTCAATCATTGCACACGTAATGTAAAATGAAATATTTAACGAAAAACAATCACTATTTTTAATAAAGTAGTATTCGCGTTGGGATATATATGTAAATATATAAAAATGATATAGAAGATAGAATAAAATATATGTTAATTTTGGGGCCAATATTCAGTAGTGTACTTGAATGAATGAATATACTTTATTGTACACCACAAACAAATATACAAATGACATCACAGAAAGCAGATTATACGTACAATTTGGCATAGCATAGCACATAGCGATCTCTTCCAGGCAACCAAAGGTGTAAAGGAATAAAACAATAAATACTAGGTAGGTGGTGCAATATAAATATACAAAATATAATATCAATACATGCGATATATAGACAATAAATACAATAAAATAATATATAAATTATTAATACATGATAAAAGATAAAGTAAAATATATAATATATACATATACATACATATATATAACTATATAAAAAACTTACAATAAATACATAATCACATAATTTATCCTAATGGTGTCCGAATGATTGATAAAGTAATGATCTTTAAGTAGTCGCTTAAAGATTACAATAGTTTGTGCTACATCTATATGCAAAGGTAAAGGCATTCCAGAGCTTAATAGTCTAAAAACATTTTTTTTATTAAGATTTATTAAAAAATGATGTATTGTAAGTTGGTACCCTTAAAATGAAAGAGCGTAGAGGTTCCCTCGGAAGCCCCTACAAAATTAAACTTTTCCTTTAGATAGGGAGGATTAGAAGGGTGAAATAATACACAGTACAAAATAGAAAGAATATGCATGTTACGGCGAATACGGATAGGTTACCACTCGAGACGTGAGCGAAATTGGAAAATATGGTCACATTTGCGCAATCCAACTATGAACCGAATACTAGTATTTTGAAGTCTCTCAAGATTATTTAGCTGGTCCTCAGTTATGTCTACATACTCGTAGTTTACGTCAGCATAGTCGAGAATCCGAAGGAGAAGATACTTTGCGAACATAATCTTTGTAGAAATGGCAAGAAATCGAAAGCAACGCAGTGAACAAAGAATTTCTAACTTACCTCATTCAGTTCGCGTATCCAATTTAAGGAATTATCAATATAAATACCAAGATTTTTGACATTGTCAAAGTAAGGGATTATAACTACATCGAATACGAGAGGTGGTACGGAGAACCAGTCAATTCTTGAGATAAAGCTCTGGCTACCAATAATGATAGCCTGTGACTTTTTAAGATTGACATTTAGGACATATGATTTACTACAATCATGAATAATATTTAGATCGTTATTCAATGTAGTGATTGCATTCGGCAAATTCTAAAGAGTTGACTGGGCGTAAATCTGGATATCATCCGCGTACATGTGGTAGGGAGAAGATATTTTATGAGGAAACGGAAAAGAGTAAAAGTGACAACATGCCGCCCTGCGGCACGCCTGCAGTAATATCACACCAAGATGAGTGAGTTTGACCGACACAAATCCACTGCCGACGGCCACAGAGATCATTTTGAAACCAGTTAATTACTGATGGAGATATGTTAAGGGAACACAACAGACTCAACAGTATATCAAAGTTAACAGTATTAAACGCATTACTGAAATCCAGCCATGTCATGACTGTGAATTTTTTATTATTCATGCCCCACCATATGCTATCAGTAACTTTTATTAAGGCACTAGCCGTACTATGACCAGGACGGAAACCGGATTGTAAAGAATTCAATAAATTGTGTTTATTAAGGAAAAGGGTCTGCTGTTGGCAAATAAGTTTTTCAAGGACTTTAGAAAGGAAAGGTAAGATCAAAATGGGTCGAAAATCAAAGAGGCTGACGGAATTAGATCTCTTTGGAATGGGTATAACATGAGCAATCTTCCAGGCTTGAGGAAATTTAGAGGAAGAGACACATGCATTAATTAAATAAGTGATAATGGGAGTGCGAATATCAAGGAGGGGAACAATCATATTATGGCTAATGTTGTCGCTATCCTCAGCATTTGAGGAGATGGATAATATAATCTTCTTAACATCACATACAGTAAACTGACTAAAAACGAACGGAGTTAGGAGTCGGAGTTACAGAAAGAGAACGAAGTCTTTGCAGTTTATGTTCACTATCAAAAGAGTTAGAAGGATTAGAAAAATGTTGATTTAACAGTTCAACAGCATTTAGGGATGTTCTACCAACTGCAACTGTTTCAAGGAACTTCCATACCTTAGATGAGTCGCCGTTCTCGACTGATGTATGAATATGGCATCGTTGTGCATCTCTACATAATGTTGTGTTGCAGCGATTCCTGATTTTGGCGTATGTCCTTAAGTTTTCCTCGATTTTATCCCTCTTAAGATTTGACAATGCCGCATTCTTTTTCAAAATTAGCCTTTTCAGATCATCAGAGAGCCATGGAGTAGGGAAGTGTTTGAGTCTCACATAATGCATAAGCGCGGGAACGTCGTAAAGTTGAGTGAGTAGGGAACAGAAAAGTTCCACTTTATTGTCAATCGTGCTCTCTCAATCACTGACCAGTCAGTATTATGAGCATCTTCACAAAGTTCGTCAATATCCATTCCTCCAAAATTATAGATATAATATTATATAGAACTATCGTGATAAGAGAGTGCATCAGCCGGACACTGTCCATGCTTGAAAACTAGATTTGTAGATGACACCATTATTAAGTCAAGAAGGGAAGGAAAAAGGGTAGGAATTGCATATTACACGCTTCAATTATAGACTCAAATTTTATAGCCCGATTGTCGCCTTTAAGCAATCAGGTGCTAAAGTCACCCATCAAAATAGTGTGACAATTCGTAGGGACTAGTGATTCTAAAAGAGATTCGAAAGAAGTAAAATAGTGTATCGAAAGAGAGGGACTGTAGGAAACTCCAAGTAGGATTTTATTCTGAGACAAGGCGACCTTAATCAGCAAATGCTCAGCAGAATAAACAGGAGGTGGTGGTTGACTTAACGAACTTACAATTTTAAATGGAAAATAGGATCAAAGATAGATCCCCACGCCCCCACCACCCCTATTAGTGCGATCATTTCTAATTAGATGAAACCCAGGCAAAGAATAAGAAGTGGAAGGCAGACAGGATTTTAGCCAAGATTCTGAAACTGAATATTTTGGGATTTAAATGACTTCTTTGTTTTAAATGAATCTTTGTGGGAGCAACCGTAGGCTGTAACAGAGTGGTAGCAGAGCGTGGTTCCGGGTTCGATTCCCCGGTCGATCCCGACCATAGTGTTTGATAAAAATTAGACAATTCTGGTGGCAGGGAGCGTTGGTTTGATTGGTTTAATTTTGCGTCTACAATCACGCCCGTCCGTAATACGTAAAAATATTTTTTTTTGTACGGAATAATAAAATTATTTTCCTTTGTTGCTTGCTTATTTGATTAGCAGGTAGATTTGAAAAGCCGCGCCCGTTTAGTGCGCAAGCGGGAGTTTTTCTAGAGGTATGCGTCATGTAGGTAGATGGTTATTATCACGTAATCGGTTAATTATCGTTGTCGGATAGTTGTAGTGGATTACTTATCGAAGGGTCGATTTCCGAGCGAGGCATTTTTTGTTGATCGACCGTGATGTGTATCTTTAGTCGTATTGTAATTTGTATTTGAGCTAAAGAGTAGTAATTTGTATTTGCAAAATTTGAATTTAAATTGATTTGATCTCACTAGTATTTGTTATTTGTTGATTTAATTTGTGTCTTTTCTTTTGTGCTAACTTGTATTTAATTAATAAGTAGTAGTTCGTATTGGTGTAATTTCTATTCAACTCGATTTGATAGGAACTGCATTTGTTAACTGTTATTTTTTTTTTGTATTTGTTATTTGTTATTTTTGTAAATTGTGCTCTAGCCGCGTCGTAATTTGTATTTAGTAGTGATGCTATCGCCCAAGGTACTAATCCGTTGCCTGCGGACTGAGCTACGCTGGGCCACCAGCGCCCATACTTTATTAGGTCGACCGGATAGGGTCCATAACTTGATGAGGCGGCTCGAGCAAGTCGATGCTCGAAGGGCCGTAGTGGAAGAGGCTTACGCTGAGCTCGAGGATTCGGATGTGGAAAAGGGAGTCCTGGACTCCTGCTTCGCGGACTACGAGCAGTTCTTTTCGCTCACGGACGAGTTGATCGAGGCTGAACGCAGGTATGCCGAGGAGGCGCGTGAAGCTCGGATGAGTGGCCTGCCCGAGTCCTCTCGGAGGCAGCCTCAGCCGGAGCTGTTGGGACGACTCCCAACTCTGGTCCTTTCCGAATGGCTGACTTTCGTTGGTCTTTTCGACAGCCTAGTGGACGCCCGGAGTGACTTGACCCCGAGCGAGAAGATGGCGTACCTCCTGGCCTCACTGGAGGGGGAGGCCCTGGGCGTCGTCGGCCACTTAGGATTGTCGGATGACGCCTACCAGACTGCTCGGGACCTCCTAGCCAGAAGATACGCCGACGTTCGGCGAATTGCGGGCGAACATGTTAAGCAGCTTCTAAGCCTCCCGCTGCTTAGTGACCGGGCCAGACTACGTCCGGACCTGTTGAATCCAGTGTTGGTGGCCTGTAATACGTTAAGGCGGCTGGATTTACCAGTGGGTGAATGGGCCTTTTTGCTGCTCCGCATCGTGCTGTCCCGTCTACCTCTCGACCTTCGAATACATTTTGAGGACTTCAATGACCTGCTGCGGTTTTTGGAGGAGCAGTGCCGGCAAATTGAGAACGCGGCGGGCACCGTTGACGACCTACGAGCCGTGCCCAGTGAGAGGCGGAATCCGCCGGGCAAGTCGTCGTCAACCCCCCCAGGCCGCGCGGGAGCGCGTCGCTCCCTACCATCTTACAGTGGCCCAGCGGCCAGAGAGGCACCCTCCTGCTCCTATTGTCGAGCACCTGATCACCGGGTAACATCGTGCCCGAAATTATTAAGTAAGCCGGTTCCGGCGAGGCGAACTATCGCCAAGGAGCGCCGCTGGTGCTACTCATGTTTGGAAGGGCACCTCCAGCGAGACTGTCCGCACCGGCGGCCCTATCTGCATTGCCAGGGCAACCACCATGCAGTTTTGCGCCTGGGTGCGAATGGCGTCTCTTCTCGGGGCTCTGCCAGGCCCTCAACCCCCACGGGCGGGGGCGCTCAGCCTCGCCCTCTGACGGGCGACTCACGGCGCCCGCCGTCCAGCCACCAGGCCCTTAGGTTTGAAAGGGATCCCTCCCCCGACCAGTCGGAGGGTAATTCCCCCAGGGGCGGGGGTGACACCCCCCTCAGCGTGTGGAGAGGAACTTCACAGCCACTCATCAGTCCGCTAGACCCTTCTCACTCCCGTTAGCTGAGTGGCCGCGACTGGTGTACCACCGTTCCCCATTTGATGGAGGCGGCCCTAACTAGCTGCCGCCTTAGCTCACACCACGGCCGCCTCCACTGAGCCTTGAGCCGTCAACAGTCCCCTTGTCAAACTGTTCTGTTGCCGACGGCCTGAAGGCGTACAACCCGAGTGGTGACTGTTAGCGGTTTGCGCTCTATTGGTCTCGGGTTCACGCGGTGTGGCCTCGACTTGGTGGTGGGAAGATTAGGGCCCCCCTGGAGCGTTGAATCGCGCTGTCAAGGGGTATTAGATTTGGTTTTGGTCGAGTACTTAATTAACGACGCTTTAAATTAAAAATAAAAATGCTTTTGGGTTTACCGCGAAAATTTTCGTATTTGTAGCGGTTGTGATTAAAAGGTTGAATTTAATATGCTCCTTTAAATGCTGCTGCGTATGTTTTGCAAATATATTTGATCACTGTGTTTGTTGTTGCACGGAAAATGAAATTGAATGCTTGTGCGTATGTTTTGTAATTGTATTTGCTCATTGCGTCTGTTTTGCTGAAAGGAAAATTTGAATTCATTTGAGGTTGAATGGCGCGCTGTTTGGATATTGGTGTATGTGTTGTGATTGTGTTTAATCATTTTGCTTGTGAAAGGGAAGGCTGAAATTGGATAACCCTATTTGTGCCTAAGGGAATAAGAGTCACTTCTCTTTTGGTTTACATTTTGTTGGCACTTTGTAGGATATTTAAATGAGAAGTAGGGCTATCCCTTACGTTTATTGTTTTGTTTAATTTGCAAGTTGACCTATGTGCATCGGTGATTAATTTGTTTGAATTAATTCTATAGTTGGACATTGATGCTTTTGAAAAATTAGTTGAAATATGAGCATAGGACTACCTGTCTAAAGGGCTAGCCAGTTTGTAGATTATCAGATGGAAATCAGCTGTCGCACCATTTGGTAAATGATTATATGGTGGATGGCTTGGTTATGCCTACTTGTTGAAAATTCATACTAGGGACTATCTGTACGTTTCGTTCGGCTCTCCACAGACGACGTTCATGGGGAATTTGGGGGTGCTCTCTGCACTGAAGCTTAAGAGGCCACTCTGGGCCGCTTCGTGTCGCGTCGCTGTTTGCAGACCTGATCCGGTCGGATTGCGGAACTAATCATAGGGGCACAGATAGGTGTTTGAAGGAGGTCGTCGGACTTCTGTCTCGGAATAGGACTTATTTATGTGCTGCGATGTCCAGGAAGGGTATCCAGGTCAACCCTCCGATTTCCCGCGTTGGGGCTGTAATTCTGAGGCGTGGGTTAGGATTGCAAGATATGATGGGGTGCCTAAGGTGGCCTAGTTTGGTTGTAGGTTCGGTCTTGCAACTTGCCGTCGCGACCCTGTCCCGCTGACCGGTTTTCTCGCGGACCTAAATCCTTATGTCCGGGACGGGGGTTTGTTCACGCCCGAACGCTGGTTTCGGAATTTTACGACAGAGGGCGCTCGGCTCGGCGCCATACCGGTTTTGACGTTCGGCCGAGCGGTGTGGCGAGGGCGCGCGAGCGCAGGAGTCGTTTGCCAGCTGTGCTTGGGACAGCACGCTGTCATTTTTTTTTGTGCGGGAACGCGGAATAATTTAGGCGCGTCTAGTAAATATACTGTCTAGCATTCGTATCGCGCATTCCTTGTTTGAGAACTTTTCCCGGGACTTTTTGTGTCTAACTCAGAATCTGTATAAGGGTATTCGACAATATTAGCTACTACTGCGGCATTTGATATTCTAGAAATAATTGTTGCCACGCGAAACGGTATGAATTTTGATCCGGACATTCGTGTTCGTGCGGTGTTACGTTTTTGCTTATAGTAACGGGATTTCGTATAGACCGACATTCTGTATTTGTGTTGGGTGTTACGCTTTATAACAAATTAGAGTTAGTGGCTTCTGGAAGTTAGATAATTGTACGATAAAGTTAAGGACTGTCCTCGTGACGAACGAAGGAAGTGACTGTGGACGACTCCGCGGAAGATTACCACAATTTGGAGCGGGGCTGAAGTCCGAGCTGCTGCCGATGGCAACGGTCTCATAAGGTCTACCACACTCAGTCACACACAGATACACATCACTGACCCTTACTTCCCATGCACCATACAACCACATGCGACCTGACCGAACCCTGAGGTACCAGTCGCCTTGGATATAGGTAAGTAAGCTCGGTTTTAATATTCTCCCTGTTGAATGGCAGTAGGATAGAACGCTTCCCCTTATTGTTTATTGTAATTAGGAAATTCCACGCGGCCATATTGAGGCCCGACCTACGTCTGTTCGTTGAAACTCCGCTGACGGGCCCCGGAGGACTGAACCTTTGTGGGAGCAGCCGTAGGCCGTAACAGCCTAATTTACAATTTTTTTCTAACCTATAGAATGCAGTCCTAGTATTGCAACTATCTTTTCGTAAAGTTTCATCACAATCGGTTCACATTTCAGACACATGACAGACAAAAATGTTAAAAATAGTTATTCATATCTTAATGACATGCAAATAAGCATGACTTCAATAAAAGGAAGGACATTTCAATTTTTATAACGAATTAATCATCTTTAGATATCCTTTTTCAGTCTAGATTTACGATACTAAAATTCCTACTTTGCGTGACTTTGCTTTATGCATTGCTTTAATCATCACGCTTGGCAGGCGGATTGGTGATAGCATTCATACCAGACGTCTCGCACCTTTGATGCCGATCCCGTCACCAGTCTGGATATTTTACTCCTGGCGTCAACCAGATGTTTATACCGTCTACTATCAAAACTACTATCGAACGTGGTAGAGCCATGCTGCAGCTATATTAATAGTATAGTTGTAGCACGAATGGGTCGGCTCGACTGGGGAAGCACCACGCTCTCACAGAATACCAGCGTAAAATGGCAGCTTAATGCTGCTGTGATTCGTATGGTGTAGTGAGTGTAGAGTACCGGAGACCCATTTTACTGGAAAGAGGCATTGTTAGTCCTCACGGCTGACAACGCATCTGCATTTTAATTCACAACCGAAAATAGATGCAGATGTCTATGGGCCACAGCAACCGCTTACCATAAGGTGGACTGTGTGCTCGTTTGTTACCCTAATTCTATAAAAAAAATAACATTATTCTGGCATATATCATAGTCTCCTCTTACGACACCCACCGGACGAAGGCCTGGTATTGGATTCATTTACGCCGACGCCACACAGCTATATGAACATAAAGGCATTATATTCGTATCTTAATAAAACCTATTTCAGTAAAAGTTCTCAGTTGAAAAGTCCGTTCATAGATATTATACAAATGAAATTATTTTTTAAGCATACTTAGTTCTATAAAACTCTCACCCATTTCATAATGAGACATTACAAAACTCTAATAAACTAATAAACTCAAATCTATACAATACTATTCTCTTGCCTTGAACATTTGTATCCCAGATTGTAATCGTACGGACCGACAGACGCCAGCAAATTATTCCATTCCTTTGCCGTATAATAAATGAAAAATGTAATAGGAATTAAATGTTATAAAACTATTTAATACTTTTTTTACTATTTTTTTTAAATATTGTTATTGTGATAGTGATTGAGAATTACATTATAAGATTTGATATTAATAATTGGAATATATTTTATCAAATCATTCAAAATTATTGAATAATTTTTAACTGTGAAAAGATCATTGAAGGAAAACGTCTTTTTCGACGTAGTGGAGAAATTCAGTTCGGTATTAAAACTATAAAAACGTCACGTTTTCTTGTAACGTTTCACCGCCGGGGCTGCATGAATATACTACTATTTAACCTACTTATGTAAAATATAAAATAAAAGAAGAATGATACGTCGTAAAGAAGTTTCACTTCGTACTTATATACACAATTACACGCACAGTTTCTTTTGTTATCAAATCGTCCTATTTTTTAAATTATTTAAATAGGTTAACTATGATAAGTTTAACCACTTGAGGTAACATTTGATTGCGGTGATAAATTGGTGCCCACGCCTGTATTTTATTTCAAACTGATAAGAGAAACCAGTAACAGGAAATAATAATATTATGATTTAAAAAACAATGGTTTGTTTAGTATTTATATACTCATAAAACTATACTTTCCTTTAGTAACTAATTTCATTCAAAGTACTGTGACAGTGCTAACCAGTGAACATTTTAATAGTTAATAATATAGGTATATTTTATTTAGTATTTAATAATTTAACGAACAGTAGAAGTTCTAATTATTTTAATTAAACATACACGAAATACCTTACTCTTTCATTTAATTATTTTGGTTGATTAAAAAATATTCAAAAGAATTTTCGTTTTATAAAAAAAAATACTACCTAACAAAATTTAGAAATTATTAAGTTAATTGAATTCGTACATTTCAAAAACTGATCACACAATTTAATAAATCAGTGATATTTGAAATAAAAAATTTATATTTGTTATTGTGTTTGTTTCAAGGTAGTTTGGCTAGTTCAACATGCCAAGTTTCGGCGAATGGAAGTACGCGGCACCACCAAATTATGATCGAAACGTCAATAAAATTTATCCGTACTCTGAGGTGCCTTTCTTAGGGGAATATAACCTTGTTAAAATTCCAGTATCATCTTACAAATTGGTAGATCACATCGATTATTGGGGCGAAGGAAGAATAGTAGTAACTGCTGGATGCAGTGGTTTTACTGATTGTTACAATATTAATCATGTCCACCAAGTAGTCAGCAATGGTCCTGATGCTGACAGGAAAATACCAAACAGAATTCCAGTTGTCAGCTATACAAACTGTGACACTAGTAGTTACATAAAAAACAACTCTGTTGAACTAATCACCGTTATGGGTGCTCCAATTAACACCAGTTGTGCTGAAGATATTGGAAGAATAATTAATAACGATGTTGGTAAAGTAGTAGTTTTTGGTTTCGAAGAGGCCTCAGCGTACATCAAAAATCTGGAAAATGAATTGACAAAGAAGGCTTTACTTTACTGCGAAGACTTTAGTTTACCCAGTAAGCTACTAGATTTAACTTTGTTTGATAATCATAGAGCTTATCTGAATTTAACGGATATGAGCGACTATTTATATAAAAATATTGTGGACAAAAACTATGAAAAAGCTGTATGTAAAAGCAAGTTACTCCAGGATAGTAACAATGGCAGTATCATCTCTGACACAGTTGGTAAACTACTCAAAGAAGGACAACAAAATATTTGGAGTTATGCCTACAAACTATGGAATTCGAATGCTAAATCTCTGATTACAAACTATTTTCCTCAACAGTTTCAGGCAATTTTTAATGGAGATTATGTTATGATTGTCAATAAATCTTGCAATGAAATTAGATGCTAACACAGATTCGTATAACGATAGGCTTGCTTGGGGAGATAGTACAGATAAAACAAGTAATAGAGTTATTTGGAAATTTATTCCTGTATGGCAAAATAATTCTGTAACATTCAAGATTATCAATGTCGAACATGGAATGTTTTTAAAGCTAGATGCTAACACTGATAGCATAGGAGATCGAAAAGCGTGGGGTGATAATAACTCGAATGAAGAACGATTTGAGTGGACTTTAGAGCCAGTTATGAATAATTATGAGTTAATATTTTTAATTATTAATAAACATTATAACCAAGGGCTCAAATTAGATACAAATGTTGACGAATATGGTGATAGACTTGTATGGGGACATAACGGTTCTCTTTCTAACGATCCTAATTATTTTGGATGGTATATTAAATATTGGCGGTCTTCTTAAATGTTGCAACTTAACTTACAGATATATAAATATTTTTGATAACGTTATTTTTTTAAATAATTTCTTATATTAGTCCTTAATTGAATGGGTTCGTCAAAATTTTACAATACGAATGCGAAATATGCATAATATTGCTACTCTGAAGAAATTAGTGTCATATAATATATTTACTAACGACGAAGCGTATTAGTTACGCGCCAAAGTCGGTTGTTAATTAGTATAGTAACACTTATATTTAAGTAAACACGTTGTTATAAATGAAAGAAATTTTCACTCAGGGATTTAATAGAGAATGCTTGGCGAAACTTTGTGATAGCAGTTATGAGAAAAAATAAATCGTCCGTCATCATTCATTATTATTGTTAAATAGGTAATTCATCTTTGGTCTCAGTAGTTTACATAAAATTCTTATGAGTTGCGGATAGCACAATATTTAGTATATTCTTAAAATATGTCTTCATTACTGCCGTTTCTCGTTTACTACTGCTGTTTATGTATAATTCACGAAAATAAAATTATAAAAGAAATTAATGTGTTTGGTTGTTTTCTTTTCTATTTATCGAATTCATTTGCTAGGCTCTAGTAATTAACCGGAAATTTTTCAAAAATATTATTTCAAAGACACGTAATGAAGCGTAAATGTAGCCTTAGGTTTATGTTGGATTTAATGGTCTAATACGGTAGAAATTTATGAGTGGCATACGTAATATTAGTATTACAATAAGGTATAACACAAATACTCACTCGTCCTAACCTACCCTTCTTAGTCTCCTGAACGCTGCCCAGACCAGTTGGATCTGTCGATTGACCTCTTGGTCGAAGTTGGACTTACTTAATCGAACGATTTGTCCTAGATAAACATACGAGAGTTCCGAATACCTATCGGCAAAGGTGTGACATGGACATTACCAATGATCTTTGTCTTGTCCATGTTTATTTGATGACCTATCCGTCGGGAGACACTATTGGGGTTATTGAGCGTAGTTCTGAAGTCCATCTCCAGCGATTCCGCTATAATGACTATACCGTTAGCAAATCGGAGGTGTGTGTTATACTCGCCCTTGATTTTAACTTTCCATTCCAGTAGCTAAAATATGTTCTAATGCAACAATGAAAATTTTCGGGGATATGAAATCAATCTGTCATATACCTTTCTGGAGTTGGGATGTTTCGTACTGTGGTTCTGTACGTGAATAGCTATCGTAGCCCTACTATGCAATCAATGTATGTCTCCCCCATTCCACTCACGTGTTTTTGGAACCTCCTCATCGGAGTGTGCCGAGGTTGGTGCGTAAACCTATATGACCTTCAATGAATTCAATTCTGAGTTTAAGGTACCTAACCTTCTTCGACAGACTCCCGATCTTTACTACGTTGTTAATACATAGGATAAACTGAAAATTCTGCGCTCCTGGCCGCTTATAAATGTTTGAATTCTGATTAATGATTAATATTTACATGAATTCACATTCAATAAAACTATTTTAATGGATTTTATCGCGTTTAATTTACTTATTTTTTATTCCGACGTTTCAGGTGCTTTACAGCACCCATTGTCAGGAGGGGGCTGAGATGTTTGAGGCCGCGATGTCATGCCTAGTTCGGCTACCTTCTTCGGTGTTCTTTTGCGAGTACTTTTGTGGTCTATCAAATCTGATATAATAGCGGGGATGGTCTTGAATATGTTCACAAATTGCAGACTTCCCAGAGCATCGGTTCTTCACGTTCGCTGTAAACTTCACAAATTTCAAAAATGGTTTGTAAGAATAAAAAAGTGTTTAAAATGTAATGGATAATATTTTAAAAATCAGTAAATATATTAGTTTACATATGAATTGTTTTATTTACGGATCTCAGATTATTCTATAACATCCTGTTCGAATTGTCCATCGCTTCTTTTAGAATCTTCTCATCAATCCACAGGCTGATTTTTTTACAAAGCTCAAGTTGCAAATATACTTACAGTTCAGCTGATGATTGGTGGCTACTGTAGTCCTTGGATACCTGCAGCCAATTTCAATATAAGTAGGTAACAGATGCGTTTCCACCTCTGAAGACTAAGAGGATATGTCTCATAACCTGTAATAATACTGGCTCTCTATACCCTTCGGACTCGAACACAACAGTACAAATAATGGAAGTGTAAGAAATAACATTGCCAGGTCAAAATAACAACCAAATCTCCACCGGAGATTCTTAGCCGCCACCATGGCCATTTAATATATAAGGTTCTCAAGTGACAGCTTTGTACCAGTAAGAGAACTTAATCACATAATTGATGATGTATACAGGTATGACTTGACTAGAGTGGACTGCCTTGTCGTCGAACAACGCTGTCGTAAGCGATGTTGACTGTTGATCATGTGGTTGTGGGTTCGAATATAGGGTTGGGCCAGTATCAGTTATCGGGTTTCACTGTCAAGAAATTCTCAGTAGCAACCTAGGAAAGCTCATAAACACGTTGTTCCTTCGCCTGATCTTTCTCCGGTCGTGTCTGATTGCTGTGCTTACTTGCACATACTCGTGCACTAAAATGCTGTCTTGCGCAGATGGCTAGTCTCCGTTGGTACTGGCCGCCGTAACTCATAATTTGATCTGAAGGACATTAAGAACTTAATCCGCATGGATCAAATTCGAGCGACATTAACTCATATTATATTTTATGAAGTTCTGTCATCGATGAACATATTATACTTTTTTAAATTTAAAAATTTTGACAATTTTATGACTTAGTGGTCAGGGACCGTACTATAAAACAGCGTGTTCTTGACTCGATGTTTTTTTTATAGTATAAGGTGACAAACGAGCACACAGTCCACCTGATGGTAAGTGGTTGCTGTGGCTCATAGATATATACATCTATCCTCGTTTACGAATCAAAATGCAGATGCGTTGTCACCCGTGAGGAATAAGATGGAATGCCTCTTTTCCAGGAAAAAGGGTCTCCGGTTCTCTACACTCCCCATGCGAAACATGGAAACATTAAGCAGCAGCACAGCAGTGTTAAGCTGCTATTTGACGCTGGTATTCTGTGACAGCGTGGTCCTACCGGGGTAGCCGACCCATTCGTGCTACAACTATACTACTAATATAGCTGCAGCATGGTTCTACCACGTATAAAATTCCTGCCAGAAACAACATTGACGCAAAAATACAAATTGTTCGTCATCCAATTTGATTGCGTTGCCATCTTATCGGGTACACTGTACATCGGATATCAGTGGATTATATGAATTACGTGACTCATGGCCTTATGTAATCGTTTATTATCTATATATTCCTATTGTCACTAGGTCAAGACAAGCCATCTTAGCAGTTTTCGTTTCCCACAGACGCCTCTTTCGACACCTACGGGACGAAAAGCCGCCACTTCATGCAGGGTAAGCTATGCCCTATGAAAAAAATAATTAACCCACGTTTTCTTTTCGTTAGTGATAAACTTTAATTATCAAATAAAAATTCAATAAGAAGCTAATTAATATGTTATTAAATATCTCATTATTCATACTCGACTATTTCGACGTCTTCCTCATCTTCTTTTTTCTTATAAGCGTCAGATTTTCGTGCTGCAACGGCTTGTTTATAGTGTTCCAATGCTTCGAGCAAAGGTTCTACAAACTTGTCGAATTCAATGTCTTTTATAGATTCTAAAACATCTTGTCCCTTATTGCTTTTCTTTTATTATTTTTTACAATGTTTGTAGCTGCTGCAGTTACACATAAGACAAAAACTGAAGCAGCTTTTGCTAAACCGGTACGTGCTTCTTTGGAAATAGCAACATCCTCTGGAAGTGATTCTTCCACAATTCATGTAACAACAGTCATGGGCAAATTTAGTTTTTCAAGTTTTGCAGCCATTATTACGTACTTTAGATATATACTTTAACTAACTATGATGGCGCTGTCGTCGCGCCACAAGCGAAACACATCGAAGCCTAAATCGCGTTAACAAAGTTCCGAAATTAAAGCAGTATATATTGGTCGCTCCTCGGGCAGAACACCTTGCACCGGCAAGTTCGCTTGTGGCGCGACGACAGCGCCGCCACAAGTATATTACGACTGGTGTCATATTGGTGTACGCACTTGGTGTGTTCCGGCCCCAATAATCTATAAAGAGTAATAATGAAAATTAAAAAAAAAATATAGAGTTAAGCACGTCGTTTTACATTTTATGGAGGTGTGTATATTGTGTAAAAATTAATGCAAATTTGACAAATAAGACAGTTAAACTTTCGTCTGTGATCTTTATTTTGATAAGTTTTATAGCGAGGTATTATTATAATCTGAGAGTTATATCATACCTGAGATCATAACGACCAAATTACTTCTATCGCGGAAGAATCGCACACGCACACGCCCACGCACACGCCCACGCATACGCACACGCTCACGCTAACGCACACGCACACGCTGATGCAGACGCATGCACACACACACACACACACACACGCGCGCGCGCGCTCACACACACGCACAACAAGTATGTGCACACTAGTACGCAGCAGTGATAACTACTCCAATTATTGGCCTGCAAACTTATTTACTTTTAATAGATGTATTTCATAGGAGGCGACAGAGGAAAACAAACCAGTAGACGAACAGCTGCGTCTTCCTAATAGCAAATAAAAAATATAAAACTGTGGTTTAATATGGTTAGTACCCCGCACTTGGATTAAATCTACAGGGGAGGCCAGTGTTCAGTAGTGGATTTTTTGATTGGCTGTACCGGTAACGGTTATCAGAAAGAAGTTACTACCTATCTCCTGTTTCGTTCCCTTTGTTGCCTCCGTACGACACCCAAGGAATTTTACTGTAATTGTTGAAAACTTTACTTAAATTTAAGCTATATGTTTTTGTCGCTAAGTCTAGAATTTAAATACATATTTATTGCAGGTATGATTATTCTAGGTATTAAAAAATTATGTTTAGCGATAAAATAATTTTTTTTAAACAATTGTATGTATGTATTTTTTTATTTTTGTTTTGATAGAAAACTATAGTTTGGGGTATATACTATATTATTTAACAGATGTGTTTAGAAAACAACAGCGCTACCGCCAACGCGGTTTGGAGCATAAAAGTCCTACTACACACTAAAACTGAAATTGAAAGACAAATGTTCAAAAGACAAGCAGCGAAAACAAATAACATTTCATTCACTTTGACAAGGGATGCTAAACCCTATGCTTTTTTTTATAGAAATAGGTTGACAAACGAGCACACAGTCCACCTGATGGTAAGTGGTTGCTGTGGCCCATAGACATCTACATTTATCAAAATGCAGATGCGTTGTCAACCTTGAGGACTAAGATGAAATGCCTCTTTTCCAGTAAAAAGGGTCTCCGGTTCTCTACACTTACCATACGAAACACAGCAGCATTAAGCTGCTATTTTACGCTGGTATTCTGTGAGAGCGTGGTCCTTCCCCGGTCGAGCCGACCCATTCGTGCTACAACTATACTACTAATATAGCTGCACCATGGCTCTACCACGTATAAAAATGCTATAATATATAATGCTATAAAAAAGACTAACGAATAAGCCAAATAGCAATCCGCAACTAGGTCATAAGTTGGTCGATAAGAAAACCAAAGGAAAATCTTACAAACACCATTCAAAAACTGAAGAAAATATCT
Organism: Parnassius mnemosyne; assembly: GCA_963668995.1. NCBI lineage: Eukaryota > Metazoa > Arthropoda > Insecta > Lepidoptera > Papilionidae > Parnassius > Parnassius mnemosyne. The sequence goes on from CAVLGL010000085.1 coordinate 16,730,748, forward strand.
TTGCAACAATGACAGTTGATGATTAAATGGACGTGGATAGTGAAAACTATAACAAATTCAATCTTTGCCAAAAATTTTAACACTAAAATAAGATGTGGTATCACCAAAGAGATTTAAAATATATATATATATATATATATATATATATATATATATATATGTATGTATATATATATATATATATACTATAGAGCGGGCATTGGGAAAATTTATATACAAAAACTTTAAGCTCGTGCGTGTGAGATACCCTCTAGCTAAAAAGCAAAACTACGCTATCATTTATTAAGACAACATTTTAGCTATTCCCCAGTAGGTGAATTTTAAAATATAAGATCGTTTTAATAATCGAATCTCCGGGAGAAAAACCGGCGACGAGGTTCGCCACCCGTCACGTCCTGTCTCCCGGGGGGGCGAAAAGTGGATTGCGGAGGCCCGTCTGGCCACGCTGAATGTATGTGGAGCAATGAATGATAAGATGGATGAAGTATGCGAAATGATGAATGATAGAGGAATAGATGTGTTATGTGTAAACGAGACTAAACGAAAGGGAAGAGATGTCACTGCACATGGCATGTATACCGCTTACTGGTCTGGAGTAGGCGAGACCGAGCGGGTATGCCAAGGAGTCGGTGTCATCCTTTCAGAAAGAATGGGTCAATGTGTGAAAGAGTATGAATGTGTTAGCCCAAGGCTGCTGTGGATGCGAATGAAAGTGGGCTTAAAGAAGTTGTTTGTGCTAGGGGTGTACGCCCCAGATATGTCTAAGCCCACTTATATCCGAGAGCAGTTTTGGGACATGGTAAGGCTGGTGTTGATGAAATGTAAGGAAAATGAAAATATTATTATGTTAGGAGATTTTAATGGAAGGGTTGGGGTGAAGAGGTCTGGTTATGAAAGGATATTAGGAACGTTTGGCGATGAAAGAATAAATGAGAATGGTGAAGACCTCCTCACCGTATGTGTGGAAAAGAATCTTTTTGTGGCGAACACTTTCTTTCGCCATAAGAGGATTCACATGTATACATGGGAAAGAGGGGATGATAGAAGCATGATAGATTTTATAATTGTGGATGAAAGAATGAGGAGCGCAGTGGTAGATACAAGGGTTTACCGGGGGTCCAACGTAGGGACGGATAATTACTTGGTCTTATGCCGAATTAATGGTCTATTCAGACGTTGGCGGCATCGGACATCGGTGTCTACCACTGCGTTACAGCGTATAAGAAGAGAGAGGTTACAAGATGAAGGTGTGAAAGAGAAGTATAAATGCAGATTGAGGAAAAATATAAGTGGGTTGAATGAATTATGTATGAATGATTTAGAATTGAAGAATGTATGGAATAATATTAAGAAAGTTTTGGTGGATGCAGCCACCGAAGTATGCGGTGTAAGTAAGAGAACGAATGAAAGGAAAAGTAATACGTTGTGGTGGGATGATGAGGTACGGATGGAAGTTGAAGCAAAGAAGAGAGCATGGCTAGATTTACTAGCAACTAAAGCTGGTAATTCTGGCGGTATGAATGATGAGATTGAAAGAAAAAAGGCAGACTTTAGACGTATAAATAAGAGAGTAAAAGAAGTTGTTGAAAGGAAAAAGCAAGAAAGGATAGATAAGAATGATAGAAGGATATCTGATAACTTCCAGGCAAATATTAAAATGTTCTGTAAGCTCGTAAGAACTGCCAGGGGAAATTCAAAACAGCCTAGAATAAATGCTATACGAGACGAGAATGGCTGCATGCTGAATGATGAAGTTTCGAATTTAAAGAGATGGAAGGAATACTTTGAAAGCGTGTTTAAGAGTGAAGAGTCGTCTGGAATAAGTGAAATAGAAATTCCGGAAGAAGTGGAGAGAGGTAGGGAGATAAGTGTAGATGAAATAATGAAAGCAATGAAAAGCATGAAAGCAGGTAAGGCAGCCGGATATGATAGAGTATCACTCGAAATGCTGAGGGCTGGTGAGGGTGTGGTTACAGGCCTGCTGCACACCTTGTTTAATTTATGTTAGGAACTGAAACGGGTACCGGAAGACTGGTGCAAAGCCGTTATAGTCCCAATATATAAGGGAAAGGGGTCGCAGCAGGACTGTAAAAACTACCGTGGTATCAGCTTGCTTAGCATTGTGGGTAAACTGTATGCTAAGGTGTTAATTGAAAGAGTTATGGAAGAAACTGGTGGAAAAATTTGGGATGTGCAAGCTGGATTTAGAAAGGGGATGGGGTGTACGGATCAAGTCTTTTCCATGCGCATGATAGCGGAGAAGTTTTTGGCTAAAAACCAGAAAGTTTTTTTGTGCGTTCATGGACTTGGAAAAGGCTTATGACAGAGTGGACAGGAATGTGTTATGACAAACACTGAACTCATTTGGGTTGAGCGCTGGCTTGATACAGGCATTAAGATCTCTTTATAGGGACTCTAGTGCTTGTGTCAGGATCAACGAGGTCTACTCGGACTGGTTTTGCATTCATAAAGGTGTCAGACAGGGATGTGTGGCTTCTCCGTGGCTGTTTAACTTATTTATGGACAGTTGTTTGCAAACTTTGAAAGTTGAAGAATGTGGGTTGAGAATGGGTGAATCAACCGTCAAATGCCTTTTGTACGCCGATGATCAAGTCATATTTGCATCGTCGGCGGCCGAGTTGCAAATGATGGTTACTTTAATGAATTGGTCATTGAAAGAAAGGGGTATGAAAGTGAACGCAAGTAAGACGAAAGTGATGGTTTTTGAAAGAGAAGAAAGTAAAACTTTATGTGAAATAAGAATAGAAGGGGAGTTGATTGAGCAAGTGGATGAGTTTGTATATTTGGGATGTTTATTTAGCAGGGATGGTAGATATGATAAGGATATAGAACGACGAGTGAACGCAGGAAATAGAGTGAATGGGGCTCTACACGCTATTATGAGGAGTCAGAATGTGTCAACTAAGGCACGTATGGCAATTCACAATGCTGTGTTAGTCCCTACTTTAATGTATGGTAGTGAAAGTTGGGTCTGGCAGAAGAAGCATGAGAGTAGAATAAATGCTGTAGAAATGCGTTCCTTAAGGAGTATGCTAGGGCTGAATCTGAATGACAGGGTGAGAAATAGTGTGATAAGAGAAAAGTGTGGTTTGCAAGATGACGTTGTGACAAGGATTAAGAAAGGAATGCTTCGGTGGTTTGGTCATGTAGAAAGAATGAACGAGGAAAGAGTGACAAAGCAAATTTATGTTGCGGAAGTGAACGGCAGGGTCGGGAAGGGACGCCCTAGACGAAGGTTTATCGACCATATCGGCGATACATTAAAAATGGGCCAGATTAGGAGTACCCTTAAACGACGAGCGTGTATGCGTAGATATATGGATGTAAAAGAGGCGAGAGAGGTGTGTCAGGATCGCTCCAAATGGAAGTCCGTAGTCTCTGCCTACCCCTCTGGGTGACAGGCGTTAGTGTTTATGTAATATATTATGTAAGATCGTTTTAGGAATGTTACCCTTTCGATACCAAAGTATCGATAATGTTGTTGAAAGTTACTAAGTTTGAAATGTTTATAATATAATAATAGGGAATAAAATGATGGTTCCATTAAAACTTCCATCACAAGAAAAAAATCACTTTAACTTTTTATGCCTCTTTAGTGACATGAAATAAATTATTAATTTCCAATAACTAAGAATCAATTCAAACGACAGACACTTTGGTTGCCGCCTTGGAGGCACCTTGGATGACGTCACTCGGTCCATTAGAAGCTATAATAATAACATATGATTGGTCGATCGGCGTTGAAGACACATTAAGAAACACCAAATTCAATAAGGGAGCGCCTCTATGTTTTTAAATTCGTTTCTTTTACAAAAATACACTTCAAATCTAAAATATTTAGGAAAACACTGAACTTAAAAGCCGTTTCACGATAAATCATTTTATAAATTTATATTCATACATTCATATTATAAATACGCTGGTATATTATGTACCAATATTCTTCAAAGAGATTTATGCTCAACAACTTGAGACATTACTGACTCGGTGAAAGAAAGCATAGTGAGGAATACTGAACATTATAATCTGAAATCACGATCATGCACTAAGCAAGTGTTGTGATTAATGCTCGTTACTTCCCTGTATGTGAAGACTACTTTGCGCTGTAGCCTAATACAGGCCAGTATTATTATAAGAAATGAAACTATTCCAGTACTTTCAACGGTATTTATTTAGAAAAATTTTTAAATTGTTGTAAATCGAACTCATAACTAATACTCATAACAACTTGTATCATTTTAATTTATTTATTTAATTCTCACTGTGCACCATTGCGATATTATGTACTAACGTACTAGAGAGGCCTTGCGGTACATCATACCCGGTACGGTGTACGGTTGGATACTCACTGATGAGTCAACACCCGTCACGAAGAGTCGTGTTTTTATCTTTCGTTAATCGTTTCACTATTTCATTTCATTACTAAGCGCAGATTTTTTGATGATTTTATACTGAGCTTTTATATCTTTAAGTAATTATAGTGAAAAATAACTTGTTACAATGTAATAACAGTGAAAAATCACCTGTTACAGTGTAGGTAATAGATAATCTCTATTTTACTTATTCTACATTAACTCAGCTTCTAGATTGACAAATCTTTTCAGCTATTAATAGTTTATATATACGCTTTCAAATGGTACTTTCATCTTGTTAACACTTGGGCCCAAGAATGTATGGAGACGTCTTCTTTTCCTTTTATATTATTTTGTCAATTTCATCAGCTGCAATACTTAAAAGACACTACCCACATCAATAAAAATTGTTATTTTAAGTTTTTCCTTAAACTAGATTAAGCCTGAGTTAGGAAACCTTATTTCCTAACTCAGGCTTAATCTACAACTTCTTGAATCTAATATCTTTAACAGTACAATTTTTTTTAATGTCACAAGCCTATAACACTCTCCTATCACTGTAAGCCAGGATCAATAATGGTTTTGTCCTTGAATACCACCAGACAATGAAGCCCGGTATGTAAAAGAGAAGACTTCCTGTATTGCTAAACATCAGCACAGCAAGTATCCTCAGAATGTTCATAAGCAACACAGGAAATCTCATCATCATGCCTAAAAAAGTTTTCCCACCCTTCCACATAAAGTAGGCTACTTAGCATAGTTGATATATGCTACTCATTTTTGTTGGTATGGGTACAGTATTTTTGACTGTTTTACCTCCTTAAATATTGTAAATGATTAAATCGGCATCCTGTATATTATTTTTATCGATAACCCCAATCGATAAACGTCATCAATCACTAACTTTAAATAAATAGTGACGCTACAGGATAACAGAGGGCGCTTAGTACAATAAAAATAATTTTTCTAGAACAACCTACTAGAAATAATAAAATTTAAAGATTATTCGGTAAATATACGTTATACTTACGATAACAAACCAAAATCACGTTCATTTTTTGCTCCATATCGTGACTTACAATATCTTAATGCACAACCGGGCATATTTTCTATAAAAATATTTTTTAAAGAATATGAAAAGAATGCGTCTTGACTTTATGACGATGTCACTAAGACTAACGGAGATATATCCTGTAGGACATAAGTTACAGACGACAATTTTGCTGCTGATGTCCTGTCTATTACTACTACTACTTAAATGTCTTTGGGTATTACTGTATAAGGTACGTAAGGTGTGTAAGGTACGAACTGTCGTCTCATGCCGTGTGTGGATATATCTGGGATTTTATGTGCCTAATATTAAAATCTGTCGATTAGCTATAGCTGTTACTTCTAATAAGGAAAAAATATGGTTAATTACGATACGTAGACTTTACTTTTTTAGTTCAGTTAAAGTGTTTGATTATTAAAAATGTATCTCATTTTTAATAATCAAACGCTCATACCATTTGTTATATTTAAACAAATGGTATGAGCGTAATTACCCCTAAACCTGAGCGATAATGCCTATATAGCCAGGGTTCAATGGATTTCCTACCTGTTTTTTGTTAAGTTGTCTGAAGAAAGCTAAAGAATTGTTTGCCTCTAACTTCATTGTGAACTGAATTTTTGAATTCATGAAGTTAAAATGGTCAAAAAATGCAGTTACTTTATCTTTAGATGCAATTATGTGCATCATCATTAATTTATTTTACATGGGGAAGTGCCTGCGCATACCTGCCTCACGGAGGTATGGACGGGTTATGTTGAACTCGCACCGACTAAAACCCCATGGTGTTTCATCTTCGTCGCATAGGCCACGGGAACTCTTTCGCTCACATCGCGGTCCCAAGGCAGCTCCTCCTCGGAAGGATTTCTCCACCCCCCTTTTCTTTAGAGGTAAGGTGTAGCAGGAACACAAGGCGCGCCTTTTTCCTCGGCTTCTAACTTCACCTGCGTAACGGACCCCCGAGTCCAAAACGCGGAGGACATGGGGCCAGGAAAAACGAGCACTCGGAAGCACAAAAATTTCGCAAATATTTTGACCTCGAAAGAAACATTGTAAATATTGCCAGTAAAATATTAAAACATGTGCAACAGTTTATATTTGTTATGAAATGCGAGTGATTTCCAACAGATTATTTAAAAAAAAACTTTATATTAAATTTAGAATTTAATTAAAAGCAAAAACAAATTGTTGAAGAAAAATAATTATAAAAGTAAAATATTTAGAATACGAAGTTTGTAAAAAAATATTATATTGAATAAAATTACATTTTTGGATTTTATCGCGTTTAATTATATTTATTTTTAAATTCCCGACGTTTCGGGTGCTTTCCAGCATGTATGGTCACGGGGGGACTGAGGTGATTGGCGTCCCGATGTTGGAGTTAACACGGAGTACCTTGAGCATTTTAATTATTAGTTTTGGTCCGATTCACGCACAATGAACTTACTGTTTTGAATTCTTGTAGTGGTATGCTTGGGCTTAGTATTAATTTTATTAATTACAGGATCCCAAGCAGGTGGTAGTACCCAACCCCACTCTCTATTGAAATTAGAATGTTTTTTTTTTTAATTTCAATAGCCTCACGTGTCATCCTTGGCAGGAAACGATGTTGTTTCGCGAGAATTTGTGGTCTAACAAATTTAATGTAATGGTGGTTGCCGTCTAGGATATGAGCACAAACTGCAGACTTCCCGGAACGTTGGTGTTTCACGTCAGCTATGTGTTATTTTACGCGAGTTTTAATATATTGTTTTGTTTGCCCTATATAAATTTAAAAAACACCCTCAAAATTATAATTAAAGGTGAAAATCCGTAAAAGTAATTTTATTCAATGATTAGTGTTCGCGTAAATATAAGAAATCATTATAAAATATGATATCTTAGGTATCTAATAAAAAGCTGATAAACGATTTGTTTATTTAATTTTATCCTCCTGTGCCAACCCTTCTAAAATCATATGCAAAAATTTTGACAGCTTCTTAGAAGCTTTGCCTCTGTACAGTTTCTTTACTCATGTATAACACATACTCCATAAACTCTCAGAAATGAGAGGTTGCCTGTGCCCAACAGTGGAACTTATATAGTCTGTAAACTTATTTTAAGCATATATTAATTTGACCTAGTATCACCTGCATCAATAATCGATATTTTTCATTCTTGTTTTACTTAACTTATAAATAAAAATCAAATCTTTTTTATAAAAACATATATTTCGAATAATATTTTATTTTATTAAAAGTACATAAGTATATTACATTTAAACTTTATAGTATCTACGCGCACTGCCGTCCCATTTTGTGGTTGTCAGCGTCTGTAAAAAACGTATGTCCCTACAGATAATGTAGACCCATATACTTAGAATATACTATCCTAAGTCTATGGGTAGACTTACATTTCATTAATTTTCCATAAAGCTATTAAAGGGTAAATAAAATCAATTGCCTATGGTATAATCGATACTCAATAAAGCTTGCTGGTTGCTAGTTGTTAAATCGTTACTAAGTCGCTGTCATGTTTCTGCTTAATATATCTGTGTAAATTGTTAATTTATTACTAACCGCGCAGTTTTTGTACGTGGTAGAGCCATGCTGCAGCTATATTAGTAGTATAGTTGTAGCACGAATGGGTCGGCTCGACCGGGGAAGGACCACGCTCTCACAGAATACCAGCGTCAAATAGCAGCTTAACACTGCTGTGTTTCGTATGGTGAGTGTAGAGAACCAGAGCTTTTTACTGGAAAATAGGCATTCCATCTTAGTCCTCACGGGTGACAACGCATCTGCATTTTGATTCAAATTTAATGATGGGCCACAGCAGCCACTTACCATCAGGTGGACTGTGTGCTCGTTTGTCACCCTATACTATATAAAAAAAAACCAAAAGATGTCGATATTGAGAGTTTTTGTGTTCAAAATCAAAATCAAAAATCATTGCCCATATTTGAATACCTGTGTGTTTGTATAAACAGTAGAATCTCTAGTATAATAATAGTAATCCATTCTGTATATGCATTGGAATGAATGTATGTAGGTCAGATATTCTTAAGGAATATTAAAAGTTATTTTAATATTATATTAAATAAATAAATGGATGTGATTTTTCCAAAAGCGATTTCACATCTATTATGGTCGAAAAAAGCCAGATATTTTTTTTTATCGCTTAGCCTCTGCGACATCACGGATCAAGTTGTTTTACGTGGTTTGTTACTAAGTACTACATCTAGAATACTCACCAAAATAAGCTTATCGTCGAAGTACTCCCTCTTTCTTGTTATAACGTTACCATCAGTGTGCTTCTGAACTTGGGTGAGAGTGTTGCCGTCAAAAGTAAATGTGGTTTTCGCCTGCAATCAAAAGCAACAAACGAGCAAATTGCAGATTAATTTTCAAAATTATGTAAAATTTGAATTTTTAATGAATATCATTTAATATTCAAAAATTTTATTTTTTATTTTATTATAGAATAAGAGTGACAAACGAGCACACAGTCCACCTGATGGTATGTGTATGTGGATGCTGTGGCCCATAGACATCTACATTTTGTCCTCGCTTCAGAATTAAAATGCATATGCGTTGTCAATCCTGAGGACTTTTTTATATAGGATAAAAGTAACAAGCGAGCACACAGTCTAACTGATTTTAAGTGGTTGATGTGGCCCATAGACATATATATCTATCGTCGTTTGCTAATCATAATGCAGATGAGTTGTCAGCCGTGAGGATTAAGATGGAACGCCTCTTTCCCAGTAAAAAGGGTCTCTGGTTCTCTACACTCACCATACGAAACATGGCAACATTAAGCTGCTATTTTACGCTGGTATTATGTGAGAGCGTGGTCCTCCCGGGTCGAGCCGAACCATTCGTGTTATAACTATACAATTAATATAGCTGCAGCATGACTCTACCACGTTGACTTAGATTGAATGCCTCGTTTTCAGTAAAAAGGTTCTCCGGGTCTCTACTCTCACCATGTCAAACACAGCAACATTAAGCTGCTATTTCAGTAATACCAGTTACTTTACCCACACAGTTTGTAATTAATTTATGGCTTTTACAACAAAATCCTAGAAAAATATTAATCATTCATTTATCGCCAAGATCAAATTATTTATGAAACAAAGAGTGCATAAAAAGACTTATATTGAGGAATACATGGACGACAATAAACCCTAAGGATAAGCTGATCACTAGTCATTATTAAGTTGATTTGTATGATTAATTATTGTAACATAATGGATTACTTAAAAAAATATTGTTCAAGTTCCGGAAATAAACGTTATTTCCGGTTCTTCCCGGCACAAAGGTATTTTGCAAATCGTACATACATACATACATACATAAACACTCACGCTTGTCACCCAGAGGGGTAGGCAGAGACAACGGACTTCCATTTCGCACGATCCTGACACACATCTTTCGCCTAATTTACATCCATATACCTACGCATTCGAGCTCGTCGGTTAAGGGTACTCTTAATCTGGATAATTTTCAATATATCACCAATATGGTCGATAAACTTTCGTCTAAGTAGTCTTTTCCCGACTCTGCCGTTCACATCTGCATGATAGATTTGCTTTGTCACTCTTTCTTCTTTCATTCTTTCTACATCACCAAACCACCGAAGCATTCCTTTCTTAATCATCTTGCAAACCATACTTTTTTCTTATCACACAATTTCTCACCCGGTCATTCAGATTCAACCTAACTTACTCCTTAATGACCGCGTTTCTACAGCATTTATTCTTTTCTCGTGCTTCTTCTGCCACAGCCAACTTTCACTACCATACATTAAAGTTGGGACTAATACAGCATTTTGAAATGCCATATGTGCCTTTTTTGACACATTCCGACCTTCCACAATAGTGTGTAGAACCCCATTTACTATATTTCCTGCGTTCACTTGTTGTTCTATATCCTTATCATATCTACCATCCCTGCTAAATACACAACCCAAATACACAAACACATCCACGTACTCAACCAACTCTCCTTCTATTCCTATTTATTTATTTATTTATTTATTTATGCTTTATTTGCACACCAAGTACAAAAAGGCGGACTTAATGCAACAGGGCATTCTCTACCAGTCTACCTCCAGGCTAAGCAGAGAAAATATTGTGGGTGCAAAGTGCAAACAGCTAAGTAAATAACATCTATGTCTACATAATACATACAGTATATATACATATATATATATATATATATATATATATATATATATATATATATATATACATAAATATATATAAATACTTACATACAAATATTTACTTACTACTACTTATTATACACATACTACTTATTATACATATATATACATAATTAAATATGGCAGTTTCTGATTCAAACTCCAATAACAAATGTAAAAATGAAATGGAAAACCACAAACTACTCCTGCAACGTTAGATAGTAGTTCCAGAGCAAGCGTTTGAACGATGCCTTGCTCGTGGCTGCGCGTACACTGCCCGGTAACTCGTTCCATAATCTTACCGCATGAGAAGTAAAAGATTTGTGTAAAAGAGCTAGTGTGACAGAGGGGAACATGGAGGTTAGATTTTTCCGTAGAACGGAGACAACGATTATGGGTATCACCTTGATACTGAAATTTGCATTTCAGATATTCAGGGACAAACGGATCGTGTAAAACTGAAAATAACGTGCACAGTATTCTGAAATGTCTGCGATAGCGTTTCACCTATCGTTTCGCTTTACTTGCGTTCAATTTCATTCCACTTTCTTTTAATGACCTGTTCATTAAAGTAACCATCAATTATTGTAATTTGGCCGCCGACGACGCAAATATGACTTGATCATCGACGTACAAAAGTAATTTGACTGTTAACTTCCCAAATCTTGACTCACATTCTTCATTTCCCGAATCAAAGGTAAATTAAGTTTAAAATGACTTTAAATTACTTTTCCTCTTGGGAAGCTTACAGCCACACAAATGTGTTACTTGGTAGTAAGTAGAAATACAAAAAGAACTATAAAAAGTTGCCACAAATTATCAGTCAATTAAACTAAAATATAATGAAATATGGTAAACTTACAACTCCTCCACCTGTAACTTCTTCATCAAATTCTACTCCATCCTTAAAGTTGAGAACTTTAATCTGATCAGGCATAATAGTGGTCAAAGTGTATGAATCGCCGTTCTTCTCTAGTTTTTGTTCAGGCTTGGAGCTCGTTAAGGCTGCAATTACGTCGGCAGGAACATCTAAAAAAGGAATTAATCTATGGTTTTAATATCTAATTTTTTTCATGTTATACATATATGTCTCTTTCATTGATATATATTCTTTGAGCATCGTGTGCGTGCGTGTTTCAATATTTTCATTTTTAATTATTTTCTTCTTAATTTTTGCTGCTCAAGCTGCGCTTGTCCCTACTTTCCTAATAAAAATATCTTTTAATGATAAATTTAGTATAAACTGACTTTAAAATAGATTGGCAATGCAGTGGAGAAAGAGTATAGTGTACGCGTATATTAATGCGAGAAAGATATGCGAGACCATTCGCGTACACGCCATCGACTGTATCGACCTGGCGTCGAGTTAGACGCCAGAGAGCTAGACACAAATAAAGAGAATAAAAGGTCGACTTTCTCATCTCAAAAGTGGTGATTGACAGAAAGACCTTAGACAGCCTCGCGAAGGTAGGCATACTAGTTTCTCGCGAATTCAGCCGATGTGCTTTGACTTTTCCTAAACTAAAACAGAATTATACTTATTATGAACGCCATTATTTTCATCTCGGGTCGCAAATCGATGACATTTTTAGCAATGACGAAGTCAGAAAATCAGTGTCGTCAGTAAGTGAAGTCAGTGAAATTCAGATTCTCTAGAATGTTTCTAGGCGTGTAAATATCCTTTTTCTAGCTCCCTTACTCTTTAATCGAAAATAAAACAGTGGACACTGTGAACGCTGCTGATGTGGCAGATGATAAGAGGATAGATAAGATAATGGCTGAGACTTCTAAGTCGATCCTTGGCTCAATGGGAAATTTATTGAATTATTTAATATGTAATATTTTTGAAAAGAATAATGTATTAATTTTACAAAATTGACTAGCGTTATATTTTTTATTTCTTTTTTCCTGACTGCCATAAAAATAATTAAATTATATTAAATTTGTAGTTCACAATAATATTTAAATTTATAGTGCTCTAATAGAGTTTAATTTGCTTAACTTTGTTATTAAATAACTAGTATATTTACCCATGCTTTTGAGGAAAGCTTCAAAGTTCTCATCCTTGTCATGTTTATACAGCTTTCCCAGGTACGCCATTTTGTAACTTTCTTTCTTCTGACACGATCACTTCACACGCAGAGTAAATAATGAATAATTAGATTTGTCAATAACCGGTATTTATAAAGGTTATTACATTACCTACACGACGGTGGTTATAAATGCCGGTTATCGATGCATTAATGATACCCGAAATTCAAAACCCTTGTATTTTGTCTTATCTTTACTATATTTAAGGTGCATTAACAACCGAGGATCAACTTTATAACGCTTTTTTATGATTTAATACTAGTATTTACAAAAGGTCATAACTCACCGTTACTTGATATAATACATGATTTAATTTAAGAAAACAAAATAAATTACAATTTATAATTATCCTTCATAGTACGCAGATACTTAATATATAAAATCGCACCACTTTAACATGTCACAATCCACTTCAAACCATTATTTAAACAATAATTCACGAGTTGCATACCGCCGCCGGCCAAGTTTCCGCCAAAACTCCTACCATGCACTGACCTGCATGCATGTTACTGATTCCTTAAAGTACTACATTAATCTATGTAAACAATGTTCAGCCGTGGGCTATTAAGAAAAAAGGAATAATTGAATATAGGGCTGTCATTCGTATCGTATAATATTTTTTGTTGTTATCATTTTATGTTGATGACGAATTAATAATTATTCGAAATTGAAAGAAATTACTGGTGTTATGTTAATATATATTACTGAAGTGATAAACGAAATTACATGCCACCTGTTGGTAAATGGCTACTGCAGTTCATAGACACCTGCAGCCAACTCCCTACAAAGAAAGCTATAGATGTGTTATGACCTCTGAGAATTAAGATAAAATGCCTCACAGCCTGTTAATTTACAAATGCATTAGTACTCCTGATCCTGACTAATTTCCCAACACCTGTAGTGTTATACTACTTACGTATCTTTTTACATTATTTTAAATTCATTTTTCCATTCTGTTTCGATTTTCTGCATTCACCTCAAAACTGGATATTTTACATCACCTTTATTTCCATAGGATCCTGTAACGATTTTAAACCATAAGAACACAATAACAAATCATTTCTACTTCGTATTTTCACATTATCAGCACTTTTAAATTGGTGTCAATGGAGTCTACCTTTTTTCGATCTTTTAGCTAGTTTTCCGTAACTCTACAATCTTGGACTTTGTGTGGGCAGTTGCGCTACCTTTTTTCCTATATCAATAATATCTCATTTTCCACTTAAATCTTACCGTTTTCTTATTATAAACCAAAAACAAAAATTTGACATATTTTGTCTTTCTTATTTATATCGTTTCCACGGTAATTATATTCAAATTTGCTACCGATCTATTATTCCTATTTCGATAATTCCACATAAATCCTCTTTTCTCTTGACCATTTACAAAAAATTTGCGTATAATTTAAATAATTTTTCCGTTCTCTCTAGAAAGGTATAAAAGCCGAACAATCGGTGAAGAAAGGCAGTCTCGCTTCAGTTCGCGAATTGGAAGTATTTCCTAAAGGCCTTATCCCGGGGCCGCACTGCCCCGGGATCCTGCAAGCCTCCATTTACACGTGAAGTCTTCGGCGAAGCCTTCTTCAAACTCGGGCCGCGCCACTCCGGAATCCTACAAGTCTCCATCTACCTCGGAAGTCGCTTCGAGTCTACTACAAGCGCGGGGGCCACACTACTCCGGGCACTACTACTACTTACTCCAGGCGCCGAGTGCACCTACCGTCGGCGCTACCTTTGGGCGCTGCAACTGCTGGCCCTAAGCGTTGCGCGCCCCTTCTCCAGGCGCTACGTGCGCCGGCTCCGGACGCTGCGTGTACTGGCTCCAGGCGCTGCGCGCCGTCGCTGCTAAGAAACCTACTTCTACAAGCGCAAACGGCGTGTGCTGGCTTCAGGCGCTGCGTGCCGTCGCTACTAAGAAACCTACTTCTACAAGCGCAACGTGTGTCGCTTCGACTTTTAGGCCCCACTTCAACGCTATATTCCCCTATTCTCTCACCTTTATTTTTTTTATAATCTAATTGTATTCTCACTTCATCCATCATCATCCTCACATCATTTTTTTTATAAAATTGTAAATACCTTTTATAAATTTAAATATATTGTTTTTTTGGCTCTACTTTTGTTGTTTTGTTGTACTTAGGTTAGGTTCTATTTTTTTTTTAATTGTCGCTTCACGACATTTGGCGCCCAACGTAAAAGTCCTCTTTCTCTCTTAATTCTTCACCTTTACTGCGCCTTGTCCATTCCCTTTTGATTTAATTGCTCTCCCTTTCGTTCTTAACTCATTATTCATCATTCATTTATTCATCCTTTTCATACTTTCCAAATTCTAAAACAACACTTCATCTAGTGTTTCAACTTATCTAGACTATATTTAGACCTACATTCAACACTTCACTTACATTCATCACTCTAATATTTTTATTCTAGGTAACTTAAAGAGGTATAACTTTTCAATTAAATCTTTATTTCTTAAACTTAACTTTGAACTTTACACTTTATATATGAACTTTACACTTTATATAAAATTGTTTTTCAAAGCTGAAGCGAGACAATTCATAACTTTTCTAAGCATTTACAACTGTTAATTTGTATATATGTATAAATATCTAAACATTTATTAACTGCTAATTTGTATATATGTATAAATATCACATTTAATTTGTATATATGTATAAATATCACCATCATTTTCACCTTGTTATTATTTCTTTTAATTTGTTTGTTTGTTTGGTAGGTTAATCTTCACTTCTTATTATTTCAGACACATCTCGCTAGTGATGTTGCTGATCTCTGGCTTTGAGCCCTACCGCTCTGGCCGTTCTTTATCTTTACTTAAGTCATAGCGACTAAAGCTTGCTTAAGATTGATTTCTTTATCTTTATCTTCACTTGGGAGCGGCTGACTACTCCCTTAATAATTTTTTTATCTTCACGCAGGAGCGGATGACAACTCCTTAAATAAGCCTGAATGTCCTTTCGAAAACACACTTTTAAGAGTGGTGTTTCTTCGACTAATTTATTTTTTTTTCCACGCAGGAGCGGATGACTACTCCTTAAATAAGCCTTAATGTCGTTTCGAAAACACACTTTTAGAGTGGTAGTCATTGAATGTGAACTCCACCCTTACCTGAATGGCAGATGATGTATGTAAGAGATGGTATATTTGATTTTGCCTGGTGATGTCTGTTTCTGCAAAGCTGTGTTTTTATGGTTTATTTTAGAATGTATATATCAAAATTTTTGCTGAGTCAAAAATTTTCCAGGGTCGGGGGGAAAATGTAGTGTTATACTACTTACGTATCTTTTTACATTATTTTAAATTCATTTTTCCATTCTGTTTCGATTTTCTGCATTCACCTCAAAACTGGATATTTTACATCACCTTTATTTCCATAGGATCCTATAACGATTTTAAACCATAAGAACACAATAACAAATCATTTCTACTTCGTATTTTCACATTATCAGCACTTTTAAATTGGTGTCAATGGAGTCTACCTTTTTTCGATCTTTTAGCTAGTTTTCCGTAACTCTACAATCTTGGACTTTGTGTGGGCAGTTGCGCTACCTTTTTTCCTATATCAATAATATCTCATTTTCCACTTAAATCTTACCGTTTTCTTATTATAAACCAAAAACAAAAATTTGACATATTTTGTCTTTCTTATTTATATCGTTTCCACGGTAATTATATTCAAATTTGCTACCGATCTATTATTCCTATTTCGATAATTCCACATAAATCCTCTTTTCTCTTGACCATTTACAAAAAATTTGCGTATAATTTAAATAATTTTTCCGTTCTCTCTAGAAAGGTATAAAAGCCGAACAATCGGTGAAGAAAGGCAGTCTCGCTTCAGTTCGCGAATTGGAAGTATCTCCTAAAGGCCTTATCCCGGGGCCGCACTGCCCCGGGATCCTGCAAGCCTCCATTTACACGTGAAGTCTTCGGCGAAGCCTTCTTCAAACTCGGGCCGCGCCACTCCGGAATCCTACAAGCCTCCATCTACCTCGGAAGTCGCTTCGAGTCTACTACAAGCGCGGGGGCCACACTACTCCGGGCACTACTACTACTTACTCCAGGCGCCGAGTGCACCTACCGTCGGCGCTACCTTTGGGCGCTGCAACTGCTGGCCCTAAGCGTTGCGCGCCCCTTCTCCAGGCGCTACGTGCGCCGGCTCCGGACGCTGCGTGTACTGGCTCCAGGCGCTGCGCGCCGTCGCTGCTAAGAAACCTACTTCTACAAGCGCAAACGGCGTGTGCTGGCTTCAGGCGCTGCGTGCCGTCGCTACTAAGAAACCTACTTCTACAAGCGCAACGTGTGTCGCTTCGACTTTTAGGCCCCACTTCAACGCTATATTCCCCTATTCTCTCACCTTTATTTTTTTTTATAATCTAATTGTATTCTCACTTCATCCATCATCATCCTCACATCATTTTTTTTATAAAATTGTAAATACCTTTTATAAATTTAAATATATTGTTTTTCTGGCTCTACTTTTGTTGTTTTGTTGTACTTAGGTTAGGTTCTATTTTTTTTTAATTGTCGCTTCACGACACACCTCATTTCAAATCGGAGGCTTTTTAAAGTTTTTTTTTATCTATAGTAATGGATATGTATACTCAATTACAATGTCACTAGCTCACTCACAATACTGTCGTGAGTGGTAAGAGGCGAAAGGAGCAAGGAGGCGAAAGAGGGCAGTAGCTTTATCCTTAAAACAACTCAATCACAATGAAATAACTGCAGTTGGTTGCAAATATCCCCTCTGTGAAGCGATTTTTGGGGGAGGGCTATGATCAGTAGTGGACTTTTGATAATCTGTTTTGAATGACTCATTCTAATCTACCTGTATCCGATATAATGTTTATGGTGTGCTAGGGTGCAGAAATGTACTAATAGAAAATGGCGAACACAGTGTTTTAATATCAAGATGAAATCCAAACCTAGTATCAGTTTTATGCAAACGAGTAAACGTTTCACTAATTTCACACACAATACGATCCAGCGCTCCCTTCCTTCCTCGTTCCATTTTTTTTTCTAGCGGTCAACCCTGCGTCCGACTCAGCTCTGCGTCCGCGTCTCTCCAGCTCCATTTTTTTCGCTTTCAACCGCTTCCCGTAACTACATGCCATTCCTGGCAAAGATTGAATCCTTATTAACTAACCTCTCTTTCATTTGAAAAATAGTATCGGAGTACTTTTAAGTCCAAGGGCGCATTAAGAAAATTCATACTATGATCTTGGAGCCACTTTCGGACACGGTATTGTTTTTAAACGTCCATAATCAGACCGACATTTCAATTTTATTTATATGTATAGAATTAAGTAATTACAGCATTTAAGAATGATAATGAGTTATCTTTCGGTATCTTTATTTTCAACTTTGAACTAGATTAACGATAGTAAAATTCATACTTTGCGAGATTTTGCTTTATGCATTGCCTTAATCATCACGATTGGCAGGCGGATTGGTGATAGCATTCATATCAGATGTCTCGCACCTTTGATGCCGATCCCCTCACCGGTCTCGATATTTTACGCCTGGTGTCAGCGATATGCTTATACTACCATCTATCAAAATCTGTAATCTGTATATTAGAATATGTCATAGTATATATAACATTATATGTCGTAGTCTTCTCTTACGACACCCACGAAATGAATTGGGGTATTGGCACAGAATAAATAATAGTTAAAAGAACAGAAGGATTACTCTCTGATAGCAAACTTGCAAGTTTAAACTTAGTTACAACGTCGCTAATGTTCATAATATATTGCACGCCTCGGAAATCCGACCTTCGTGAAATTAGCTTACCGTTTATTTCGTAGAAAAAAATTATGTGGCGCGCGTATAAAATCAAAATGTACCTTACGTCCGCGTGCGAGTGTCTGTATCACTTAACCCGTTACGCCCCTTTGTTAAGACCGCTTCTACTGTAGGGTTAGGTGTTGTGAGAAAACAAATTGAATCCTTTGATATTAGTTAGTATATAGTAGAATACACCGAGGTGCTATGCAATGTATTAGTATTTTTTTCACTAGGATTTTCTACTGTATCGTGGAGACAGTTATAATAATAATAAAGCTATTTATTCCATATCATCACTTTTTTTGACATTTCTGTATTTGTTAGTAGGTTATAGCTTAAAATTAAGAAAGAAATACTTATAATTAATGTTACTTGTTGTTTAGAAGATATGGACCCCTGTTTGGGTAAAAGCCTCCTCCATCCTTTTCTATTACTCCCTGTCCTTGCCTGACTTCATCCAGTCATTATCTGCGACATATGTTATGTCGTCAGCCCACCGTCTTAATTGTCGTACCGACATTCTTTTTCCCCTTTGATCCTTTCCATCGTATGGCTTCAATGGTCCATCTTCTATCTGGGTATCGTGAGATGTGCCCGGCCCATCCCCACTTTAATAAGAGTGCGTGCTTGAGGGCATCTGTAAGTTTAGTTTTTTGACGAATGACTTGGCTCTTAATTTTATGTATTCTTCTAATTCCTAACATGCTTCTTTACATTGCTGTTTGACTGCATTTGATATTTGTTTCATTGTGTTTGTGAATACCCAAGTTTGGAAGCCATACAGCAAGCAGGGTAATAGGCATGTATCAAATATTGTCTTTTTCATATGCAAGTTGTAGTTTCCTTGAGGATTTTTCTTAATGCCCGAAATTTCTTCCAAGTTGCGTTAATTCTTCTTGTTACTTCTTCTTCTTCGTATCAACACAATGGTGTACATCAAACATAATTTTGCTCTTTAAAAAAGGAAACCCCTTAGACATAGGGAATTATAGACCCATAAGTCTGATGGCAAGTATATACAAATTATTCTCATCCGTAATACTAAAGAGAATATCCGACGACATTGATAAACAGCAACCAAAGGAACAAACGGGATTCAGATCAGGCTTTAATACAATGAACCACATACAGACATTAGAACAGGTTATAGAAAAGTACAGAGAATACAATAGACCTCTGTATGTGGCCTTTATTGACTACAGCAAATTTTTTGATAGTATCAGTCACTGTTCAATCTGAAACGCATTACAACAATTAAACACTAATTCAAAATACATCAATATCTTGAAATATATTTATAAAAAGCACGAGCAGAATAAATTAGAAAACAGAGGAGACGGAATAAACATAGAACGAGGCCTCAGGCAAGAAGATCCTCTATCCCCAAAACTGTTTATAGTAGTACTTGAAAATATTTTCCAAAAACTAGACTGGAAAAATAGAAGAGTGTACATCAACGGACACTATTTAAACCATCTGAGGTTCGCTGATGACATTGTTGTAATAGCTGAAACCGCCAAAGCCCTAAAGGTAATGATGACATCACTTGACTGCGAATGGTCCCAAATCGGCCTGAAAATTAATGCAGGTAAAACTAAGATAATAACCAACAGTCGTGAACGCCCGATAGCGATAAAAGGCAACAATATAGAATATGTAAGTGAATACATCTACCTTGGTAAACAAATTTCATTGAAAACGTCAAGCAATGAATAAGAAGTTGAGGCAGTTAACAAACATAAATTGCACAAGGGCAAACATCTAGACTCGGAACATTATTTGTAGGCCATACAAATACTTGTTCCGTGTAGGATTCGAACCCGCGGCCCCAGCGTTGAAACTCATTGCTCTCATTGCTAAGCCACTGCACCACGGAGCCCTCAATTTGCCGATAGTAAAAACGTTATTGTTCAATGTGAGAAAGGTTAATATGCAACATCAATTAAAATTAAGATTATAACAACGTGAACATCATTGAAACTCAGATAATTTACCTACTTACCATTTTTAACGAACTTCCAAAAAGGAGGAGGTACTTATTTGAAATCTGGTGCTTATAATTTAAATATCCCATACAAATTTGATCAAGATCTGACCAGTAGTTTTGGAATTATCCATAATAATGCGTATTAGTATTGAAGTCGGTTGTACAAAATTTTTAATTTCATTAGTTGTCTCTCTTCCTCTCTGTTTAAAAACGTAACCTCCACACTAGGATTTTCTCGTGTATTGCAGGGACAGTTTACATACATAGTACAAACCCAGACCAATAATTTGTAGGCCATACCAATACTTGTTCCATCCGGGTTTCGAAACCGCAGTCCTTTGCACTGCAACTCATTACTAAGCCACTGCGCCACGGAGCCGTCTGTTTCACATTTTTTTAGACTTTATTAGTAACGAAAGTGTGGCAATGACAAGTGCTGCTACTTTTAATCTATCTTTTATCGACCAAAAGTAAAGTAAAGTTGCAACCTATTTACGTCACACTGTTACGGCACAAGCCTCCTCTCATTTCTGAGAGGGTTTTAGGGCAAGGAAATGTTCGCCACGCTGCCTCAATGGGTGTTGGCGTACTTCACATGTCATCGAAATATTTTTTTGTGTTTCCTCACGATGTTTTCCTTCACCGCCGAGCACATGGTAAATCAGCACTTAAAATTGCAATTAACAATTTCATTGGTGCCGTCGGGGATCGAACCCGGGTTGCTCGAGTACTGTGAAGCTTACAGTGAGTGCTAACCATCTGAGCTATCACGACTATCGACCAAGTATTAAACTAATAACCAGTATATGCTGATCTTACATTAGTAGACAGTCACTAGTACTGGGAAGTCTACTTACACTGAACCTTTTTTTAAGGATTTTCGAGTTTTTCGCGTATAATGCCAATGCGCGAAAAACTCGAAAAATGCGAGGCTGTGGTCGTGTCACTAATCAAATAATAAATCTGTAACTATCGCGTCAGTAACTAAGTACCTAACTATCTAGATCTACCTATAAATAATAATATATTATCTTTCGGTATCCTTAGGAACAGTAAAGAATAAAAAATTGACATTCCTATTGTTATTTAAGCACCCGTATGCTATGCAGTACCTTTTGGCTTTTTGATAGGCCATACTTGAATAAAACGTCAAAAATAAATATCAAAAGTGCCTAAATACTAATTAGAGAAAAATCATTTTTATGTTAACGTAAGGCGCGCGTCAACTCGAGCGCGCGCGTGACAACTTCACGGAATTAGCCTCATGTAGACGGCCGCACAGCGTAGGTATATTTTCATGCCTAAAGCGCAGAGTGAGACAGGCCTGGTATTGGATTCATTTACGCCGCCGCCACATAACTATACGAACATAAAGGCATTATATTCGTAGGTTACCGTTACTGTTACAGCCTATTAAAGTGCACTGCTGAACATAAACCTAACCGTTGCCACGTTTAGTAAGCGGGTTGGCAACCGCAAGTTTTTATTTTAGTCGTTATTAGAAAGACACTGCTTCCCATCCCACGGGATGATGTGGGGTAGAGTACATTCTCACACCGCCACTACACGCTATACAAGCGTAATTTGTAAGTTAATAACCCTCTTTCATTCAAAGTTCTCAGTTGAAAAGTCCTTACTGCTCCGTTTTTTGTTTTATTACGCCGTCACACTTCTTTCTAACGGCAGATTTTGGCTGACGAGGCCTCCTGGGGCGAAGGCGGCAGATTTGGATGGCATTATTTTGAAATATGATTATATTAAAAACGAATTGAGATATCGGTTTACTATAAGAAGAAAATTAAAAAAAATGTTCATAAGTTTCGAAGATATTATAAAAATGAAATTATTGTAAAAACTTACTTATATAAGCTCTCATCACGTTTAGTAATGTGACATTACAAAACTCTAATAAAGAAATAATCTGAAATATCATATTCACTTCAGGAATGGAATAATTCTTCAAGGCAAGATGAAGAATCATTCCATTCCTTTGCCGTAGGCGCTACGTTAGTACATGTTGCAAACAAAATGAAATAGGAATAAAATGTTATAAAACTATTTGATACATAAATACTTATTTTGTTTAATATTATTATTGTGATAGTGATTATGAATTACATTATAAGATTGGATATTAATAATCGGAAATAATTTTATCGAATTATTCACAACTATTGAAAAAATTTAAACTGTTAACTGTGAAAAGATCATTTGTTATCAAATCGCCCTATTTTTTAATTATTTATATAGGTTTAACCACTTGAAGTAACTTTTTATTGCGGTGATAAATTGGTGCCCACGCCTGCAAACTGATAAGTGAAACTAGTAACAGGAAATAATAATATTATGATTTCAATGACAATGGTTTGTTTAGTATTTATATACTCATAAAACTATACTTCCCTTTAGTAATTAATTTCATTCAAAGTACTGTGACAGTGCGAACTAGTAAACATTTTAATAGACAATAACATAGGTATATTTTTATTTAGTATTTAATAATTTAACGAACAGTAGAAATTCTACTTATTTTAATTAAACACACTCGAAATACCGTACTCATTCATTTAACTATTTTGATTGATTAAAATATATTCAAAAGAATTTTACTTACTTACTTATCTTCACGCACAATCCCTGACGGGGTAGCCAGAGAGAACAGATCGCCAAGTGTCACGATCCTTACATACCTCTTTCGCTTCTTTCAGATTCATTATCTTCTTCATGCATGCACGTCTAAGTATCCGAGTACTTTTGACCCTACCCTCTTCGAGCAATTTGCTCACATGGTCTTCGAAAGTTAGTCTCGGTCTACCTCGACACCTTTTAATATTAACTTTCGTGCTATATATTTTCTTCACCATTCGGTCTTCACTCATTCGCTCAACGTGCCCAAACCACCGAAGTACGCCCTTATCAATTTTTGTGATAAGGTCATCTTTCAAACCTGCCATATTGCGAATCTCTTCGTTTCGCTTTCGGTCGGCCATGGTAACGCCGCACATTTTACGAAGAGATCGCATCTCCACTGCATTCAACTTACTTTTATGCTTCTTCTGGCATACCCAGGTTTCGCTGCCATATAACAAAGTCGGTACCAACACTGCGTTATGTATTGCAAGGCGCGCACTCTTCGCTACGCCTTGCCTTTTGACTAAGGCAGCCAGGGCACCATTGACTTTGTTCCCGGCAGCGACACGCCTGTCCACATCTAAATCACATCTTCCATCCCGGCTAAAAGCACTCCCCAAGTATACAATTTCATTTACCTGTTCTAGACATTCCTGATTTACCCATATTTCACACTTCGTTCTCTCTTCGTCCCTTTCAAATACCAGAACCTTAGTTTTATTAGCATTCAAACGGAGACCTTTAATTTCACATTCCTCTTTCATACACGTGACTAATGCCTGCAGTTCTGCCTCTGACGGTGCAATAAGCACTGCATCATCAGCATACAGCAGACAATTTACTTTAATGTCACGCAATTTCACACCCAAACAACTATCTTTCAGCTTCTGTAAACAGCTGTCGAGATACAGTATGAACAGCCAGGAAGACATGACACAACCCTGCTTTACGCCCGTTTGGACGTTAAACATGGGTGACAGGTCATGCCCTACCCGCACACAGGCTTTACAGTCACAGTAAAGAGACTGCACAGCCCTTAGCAATTGACCATCCACACCATACCCCGGCAACAGTTCCCACATTTTCTTCTTTACAACCTTATCAAATGCTTTCTCAAGATCCACAAAAGCACAGAAAATCTTCTGGTTAGCAGCCAGAAGCTTTTCCGTGATCATGCGGAGAGAAAACATTTGATCCGTGCATCCTCTTCCAGGTCTAAATCCGCATTGTGCCTCCCATAGAAATCTTTCCGATTTCTTTTGCATCCTACGTGTCAAAACCTTCGAGTAAACTTTACTTGCTAAACTGGTCAAGCTGATCGCCCGATAGCACCCGCAGTCAAAATGTGAACCTTTACCTTTATATAAAGGCACAATGACTGCGGATCGCCAATCATCCGGGACATCCCCCGTCCGCCAGCACAAATTGCACAGCAGACGAAAGCTGTCCCAGACGCGAGGCCCACCATACTTGACCATTTCAGCAGTAACTCTGTCTAGTCCCGCAGCCTTACCACATTTCAAACTTCGAATCGCACGTTCAATCTCTTTCATACTGATGACCTCAGTGTCATCGAGGTCCGGGTCTGGCGTACCAGTCACGGCGTCATCCCCGGATCCCTCACTAAGATCATCACACGCATACATTTCTCTATAAAATTCGCTCCATCGCTGCATGACGTCCGATTTTTCTGATAGGACGTCATTAGTTCTCGAAAGCACTTTGTTCATTCTTAAGGCCGTCGCACCACTTCGGGCCCTTCCAACCTCTTTCCAGAAGAGTTTGGAGTTCTCCTTAAAGTTGTGCGACAACCTTTCGTCCGCTTCCATTCTACACATTTCACGCACTTCATCAATCAGTGCTTTCGTGTGAACTTTCTGCAGCCTATATCTTTCTTTCATCTTCTCTCTCATATCCTTATCATTACTAGAGGCCAAGTAGTCTAACCATGCTTTCTTCTTCTTCTTTACAGCTTCTTTCACTTCATCATTCCACCATGCATCTCTTCTTTTACTACTGCCTCTTTTTATTGTTCCACACACTTCTTCCGCTGCACTTACCATTCCATCCCTAAGGTTCTGCCATGTTCTTTCTAAACATTCTTTTCTGCCATCGATGGTGTCAAGCTTTTCGGCTACCCTCGCATGATATTTGTCCCTAGTATCCGCTTCCTGAAGCTTCCAGCTTCAGATGCGACAGACCGACTGTGGTTCTGTTATTGCCGTCCGGTAGCGCCAACCCGCGAACAGACCCCTAAATATAGTAATCACTAAATAGTGATCCGTTCCCAGGTCAGTACCCCTGAACACTCGCGTATCCATCACCTGTTTTCGCAGTCGGTCATCCACCAGGAACAAATCGATCATACTTCTCTCATTCTTTCGTTCTCTAGTATACATATGGATTTTCTTGTAATTAAACATAGTGTTTGTCAAAAGAAGACCCTTTTCCTTGCACACCGCCAGTATAAGCTTTCCAGCATCATTAACCCTTTTATCGCCAAACTTTCCAAGTACCGACTCTTACCCTGGTCGAGCGGTACCAACCCATCCATTCAAATCACCACATACAACAATTCTTTCGTTTCCCCTAGCCAAATCTAGAACTTCTCTTACATTCTCCCAAAACTCCTCCAGCTCAGCCCTGGACGACGAAGCTACCGGCGCATAAACAGCCAAAAGGAATAACTTCGTCAGTCCCAATTTAAAGCGAACCCAGAGAAGTCTTGAGTTCACAACCTTATATTCAGTCATAACATCGACCAACCGAGAAGACAGCAGCACCCCCACTCCCTGGCAGGCGTTCTCGCTCTCCGGGACTCCGGACCACAGAGCTAACGCCCCGCCAGGGAGCTCTTCAGTACCACTGCCCTTTCGCTTGGTCTCCGACATACACCCGACATCTAATTCTCTTTCTTTCATTATTTCGATCAACTCATTCGTCTTATCTCTCATGCCTCCTCTAACATTCCACGTGCCAACTCTGCACTCTGTCCTCCACCTTCCGCCGTGTCGGGCTGTGCGTGACGGGTGGCGGTCCCCATCGCCGCTTTGCGCGCTGCATTTCACACCAACGGGGACGAGCTGGTGTGCGTCGCCTTGGGGGGACGCCCTAACCCTCGTTGGCATGGGTGCGCAGCTAGTAGAATTGCAGCCCTGAAAAGGGCTGGCAGGGGTCGCGACGAGCACGCTTCTACAATGATTTTCGTTTTATAAAAAATACTACTTTACAAAATTTTGAAATTTTGAAATTAATTGAATTTTTGCATTTCATAAATTAATCACACAATATAATAAATCAGTGATATTTTACGTAAAAGCATTAATATTTGTTAACCACGAGTGTTTATTTTAAGGTAGTTTGTCCAGTTCGACATGCCAAGTTTCAGCGAATGGAAGTACGCGGGACCACCAAATTATGATCGAAACGTGAATAAAATTTATCCTTATTCTGAGGTGCCTTTCTTAGGGGAATATAACCTTGTAAAAATTCCAGTATCGTCTAACGAATTAATTGATCACATCGATTATTGGAGCGAAGGAAGAATAGTAGTAACTGCTGGATGCAGTGGTTTTACAGATTGTTAAAATATTAATCATGTCCACCAAGTTGTAAGCAATGGTCCTGATGCCAATAAGAAAATACCAAACAGAATTCCAGTAATCAGCTATACAAACTGTGACACTAGTAGTTACAATGCTAGTGCTCCAATTAATACCAGTTGCGCTGAAGATATTGGAAGAATAATTAATAATGATGTTGGCAAAGTAGTAGTTTTCGGTTTTGAAGAAGATTCAGTGTACATCAAAAATCTGGAAAATGAATTAAAAAAGAAGGCTTTCCTTTACTGCGAAGACTTTAGTTTACCCAGTAAGCTACTAGATTTAACTTTGTTTGATAGTCATAGAGCTTATTTAAATTTAACGGATATGAGCGACTATTTGTATAAAAATATTCTGGACAAAAAGTATGAAAAAGCTGTGTCTAAAAGCAAGTTACTCCACGATAGTAACAATGGTAGTGTCATTTCTGACACGGTTAGTAAACTACTCAAAGAAGGACAACAAAATATTTGGAGTTATGCCTACAAACTATGGAATTCGAATGCAAAATCTCTGATTACCAACTATTTTCCTCAACAATTTCAGGCAATTCTTAATGGAGACTATGTTATTATTGTGAACAAGAGACATAATCTTGCAATGAAATTAGATGCTAACACAGATTCGTATAACGATAGGCTTGCTTGGGGAGATAGTACAGATAAAACAAGTAAAAGAGTTATTTGGAAATTTATTCCTGTATGGCAAAATAATTCTGTAACATTCAAGATTATCAATGTTGAACATGGAATGTTTTTAAAGCTAGATGCTAACACTGATAGCATAGGGGATCGAAAAGCGTGGGGAGATAATAACTCGAATGAAGAACGATTTGAGTGGATTTTGGAACCAGTTATGAATAATTATGAGTTAATTTTTTTAATTATTAATAAACATTATAACCAAGGGCTCAAGTTAGATACAAATGTTGACGAATATGGTGATAGACTTGTATGGGGACATAACGGTTCTGTTTCTAACGATCCTAATTATTTTGGATGGTATATTAAATATTGGCGGACTTTTTAAATGTTGCAACATTAACTTACAGATATATAAATATTTTTGATAACGTTATTTTTTTTAAATAATTTCTTATATTAGTCCTAAATTGAATGGGTTCGTCAAAATTTTACAATACGAATGCGAAATATGCATAATATTGCTACTCTGAAGAAATTAGTGTCATATAATATATTTACTAACGACGAAGCGTGTTAGTTACGCGCCAAAGTCGGTTGTTAATTAGTATAGTAAACTAATATTTAAGTAAACACGTTGAAATAAATTTAATGAATGTTCACTCAGGGATTTAATAGAAAATGCTTGGCGAAACTTTGTGATAGCAGTTACGAGAAAAAAATAAATCATCCAACATCATTCATCATTATTGTTAAATGGGTAATTTATCTTTGATCTCATTAGTTCACATAAAGTTCTTATGAGTTGCGGATAGCACAATATTTGGTATATTCTTTAAATATGTCTTCATTACTAATGTTTTTTGTTTATTACTACTGTTCACGTATAATGTACAATTCATGTTAATAAAATTATAAATAAAGATAATTTGTCTTTGGTTGTTATTTTTTTCTTCTATTGATTAAATTTCTTTGCAGAGAAGAAGACTGCCAGGTTTCGTTGAAAATTTTATTTCAAATACACGTAATCCTAAATATTGATTTTATTAAATACCGATTTGTAATGCATTTAATGCTTTAATACGGAAGAAATCTATGAGTGGCACATGTAATGATGGTATTACAATGCGGTGTAACAGTAATACCACTCGTCCTAACCTACCCTTCTTAGTATCCAGAACGCTGCCCAGACGAGTTGGATCCGTCGATTGACTTCTTGGTCGAAGTTGGACTGATTTTGTCGAACAATTTGTCCTAGGTAAACATACGAGAGTTCCCAATATCTATCGACATAGGTGTACATTACCAATGATCTTTGTCTTGTCCATGTTTATTTGACGACCTATCCGTCAGGGGACACTATTGAGGTCATTGAACATACTGCTGAAGTTCAACTCCAGCGATTCCGCTATAATGACTGTACGGTCAGCATATTGGAGGTGAGTGACACAATAGCTTAAAAATATCTTCTAATGCAGCGATGAAGATTTTCGGGGATATGACGTCAACCTGTCATATATCTTTCTGGATTTGGGAGGTTTCGTACTCCGGTTCTGTACTCGAATAGCCATTGTAACCCTGTTGTGTAAACAATGTAAGTCTCCCCCACTTCACTCACGTTGAAGTCTCCCATAGTGTTTTTTGCACCTCCTCAAAGCAGTGAGCCGAAGTTTGTGCGTAAACCTATATGATCTTCAACGAATACAATTTGGTATTCTATAAGATACCTAACCTTCTTCGACACACTCTATCTTTATCACGTTGTTAATACATAAGATAAACTGACAATTCTTCGCTCCTGGCCGCTCATGAATATCTGAATTTCGAATAATGATTAATATTTACCTACGCAAATTCACGTCGAATAAAACTATTTTTACGGATTTTATCGCGTTTAATTAATTTATTTTTAATTCCCAATGTTTCGGATGCTTTACAGCACACATACTCCGTAACTAGTAGTAGTAGGGTCTGAGATGTTGGATGTCGCGATGTCATAGTTAGCCCGGCTATCTTCTTCGGTGTTCTTTTGCGAGGATTTAAGGTGTATTCAATCTGATGTAATGGCGGGAATGGTCTTGAACATGTTCACAAACTGCAGACTTCCGGAGCGTCGGTGCTTCACGTCAGCTATATAGCCGCAGTATCTCTGGGGCTAAGCGCTGTAAATTTCACAGTGCTCGAACAACCTGGTTTTGATCCCCGGTGGCAACTGGAAACATCGCGAGGAACATGGCCTGCAACCAACCTGCATTGTGGAGAAATAAGAAAAAATATATTTCAAAGACATGTGCAGTCTGCTAACACTGCATTGGGGCAGCGCGGAGGACATTTCTTTGCCTTAAAAGTCTCGCAAGAATGAGAGCAGGCGTGTGCTCAGCAGTGGGACGAATATATAGGCTGTTACTTTAGTTTTACTAAGAGGCCGTTCTTTCGCCGGCTTTCAACCACCATGTGAAATACATGATCAAGTCAATGGTCGTTATTTTCAAAAACCGTTTCAATGCATGAAAAATGTTTAAAATGTATTGGAAAATACTTTGAAAAGCAGTAAATATATTAGTTTACATATAAATTGTTTTATTTATTAATTACGCAAAATTTTCAGTGTACCACCACGTACATACATTGTGGACGATAAAGCCGACACTGCCTTGGGACTTGATCGCCTTTCCGGTGAGAAAACAATTCAAGGGTTATCATGTCTATTCATCTTTACGGATCTCAGATTATTATATATTATCCTTGTGCAACTTGTCTATCGCTTCTTGCAGAATCTTCTCGTCAGTTCATAGGATGCGTTTTATTATAAAACTCAAGTGACAAACGAACTTACAGTTCAGCTGATGGTTGGTGGCTACTGCAGTCCATGGACACCTGCAGATAATTTCAAACAACTAGGTAACAAATGAGTTTCCACCTCTGAAGACTAAGAGGATATGTCTCATAACCTGTAATTATACTGGCTCTCTATACCCTTCAGGGTGGAACACACAGCATGCATGTCATGCATGCATGCAGGTCAGACTTGAAAATATAAGTAGACTTCCTTGTCGTCGAATAACGCGGTCGTAAGCGCGACTGTTAATCATGTAGTTGTGCGTTCGAATATAGGGTCGGGCCAATATCAGTTATCGGGTTCTTGATCAAGAAATTCTAAGTGGCAACTTCGGAGAGTACATAAAGCCGTTGGTCCTTCGGTCTTTTTTAAGCAAATGACTACCACCGCCCATGAAATGAAACTTCGACACCAGGGGATCCAGAGGAATCGCAGATGCGTTGCCGGCCTTTTTAAAAAGGAGTAAAAATCGCTGGTGGTAATTGATTTCACCGGGAAGTTGTGCGGGGAAGAAAACATCTTCTAAATCGCACAGTGGTGGACCGCCAATCATCCAGATGTTGTGGTTGGTATCGGAAGTTCGGCCGCGATGTGCGATTGTGAAATTTGGCGGCTGGGATTAATCCGAACAATACCTCAGAGCACTCCACGTGGTAAATGCAAAAGAAACTGCAAAGGGATGCAACATCACTTCGTAGCGCCAATTAATCGAGCCGATCGGAAAGAACTCGGTCGTCGACGATTCGAGCCGCTCTCCGCTGGATGCGGTCAAGGGGAAGGAGCTGGCACTGGGGAGCCCCCACCCAGAGATGGGAACAGTATTTCATATGAGGCCGAACCTGCGCCTTGTAAAGTGCAGGCGGTGTGCCGGCATGAAATACTGTCCCGCTTTGCTGATCACGCCAAGCTTTTTAGAGACCAATTGGGCCTTCTATTCCAAGTGACCACGAAACTGCACGTCACTCGATATGCCGACGCCGAGGATTCCGATACTGGCTGAGGCAACAAGAGGAGTGCCTTGAAACTGAGGAGATACGACAAACGGGTTCTGTTTAGTGGTAAACGCGCAAACAAGTGTCTTTTGAGGATTAAACTGGACTAGATTTAGTCACCCACAATCCGAGACTTTGTTTCGCAAAGACTCGACTTCAGACACAAGTTTGTTCCGATACTCCAGTGCTCGGCGACGTTTTCCCGAGAAATATTGGCACGGCCGGTGTATACAGCATCACCAGCAATGAATGTCACTAGTTTGCAACATATCATCAGAAGAAACAGCGTTGGTGGTAGCACGCAGCCTTGCAGCTTCGAAAGAAGCGCTTTTCGGCAAACCCCACCGAAGGCCTTCGCAATGTTCAAACTAACGGCCAATGTCTCCCCCTTGGTCTCTACTGCATCCGCTCATCTATGAGTCAGGTAGGCCAGAAGATCACCAGCTGATCGACTCCGACTTAAACCGTATTGGCGGTCACTAATCAGCTAGTGATCCTCAAGGTACCGCATGAGCTGGCAGTTTACAATGGATTCCATTATTTTGGAGAACAAGGAGGTAATGGTGATAGGCGTGTAGTTGGACGAGTCTGAGCGTTAGCCTTTTTTAGGGATCTGATGGACAAAAGCTGTCTTCTATGATTTCGGGACTACAGCTAGGGAGTAGGAGTACCGGAAAAGACGCGTTAGAACCAGTGCCAACTCCGGAGCACACGTCCTCAGCACAATTAGGGGGATATCGTCAGGTCCACTCGACTTGTCAATATCCAGGGAGAGGAGTGTTTTGCGAACCGAGCGCTGTAAGAACTGCACATCCGGGATGGAGCACTCCCACCGCGGGATGGTCAGCGGTGTGTTCCCCCGTCATCGAGTCGAGTTAGACGCAAAAAGGCAGCCTATAAGTTCGGCTTTCTCTTTTGCGGCGTAAGCCAGTGAGTCGTGTTCCCTGTGCAGAGATGGTAGTGATGGCTTACAGAAATTCCCATGGACAGCCTTGGCGAGAGACCAGAATGTACGGGTTCCCGAAGGAAGGCGAACTAGTTGCTCACCAATTCTGCCTATGTGTTCTGACTTTGCCTTGGCCATAACTCTTTTAAAGGACCTGGAGGCGAAGTTATACTTCTTTTTAAGTTTGCTGGTGTTTACATCCCGAGCCACCGAAGCCTCAGCTCAGGCCTGATATCATTCCTGCTTACTGCGTAATGCAGTCTTACAAGAGCGACCAAACCAAGCCTGAGATCTACCACCGATGGGTACCACAGATGATGGAATAAATAGTTCCATTCCCTGTAGCACCACATCATTGGCAGAGTCAGCAACAACGCTGGGATCATCCGGCGAGAAACAAACCCGTTCCATGGGTAGGAAGCAAAGAAAGACCGCATTCCGTTCCAATCCGCCGGCTTCTAATGCCAAACACGGCGACAACCTGCAGAACGAAACCGCGAGGGGAGCGTGAGTGGCACCATACTCCGGATCAGACAATGGTCCGAAGAGCCAATAGGCGCGTCGACGGAGACCTGATATCTGTCCGGATGAGAGATCAGCAGAAGGTATAACATGAAACCATCCTAGCATCCGCGTAGGCGTAGTGACCAGTTGTGTCAGAACATATGCCAAGGCAAAATCATGAACAGATCTCCCCGCATGATAGGTTAGACGTGAACCGAGTCATTTGGCGTGGTGGGCTTTAAAATCGCCAAGAATCACGATCTCTGCGGATAGGACCTGTTGTAATAAGGGATCTGTAGCCATTTGGACGTGGTCGATGGTAATTATTACCAATTATATTATTAAGCACTCAATCAGCAAATACGTTTTAGTGACTTCTCTACGTGGTAGAGCCATGCTGCAGCTATATTATGGTTGTAGCACGAATGGGTCGGCTTGACCGGGGAAGGACCACGCTCTCACAGAAAATCAGTGTAAAATAGCAGCTTAACGCTGCTGTGTTTCGTATGGTGAGTGTAGAGAACCGGAGACCCTTTTTACTGGCAAAGAGGCATTCCATCTTAGTCCTCACGGGTGACAACGCATCTGCATCTTGAGTCTTTATTGAGAATAGATGTATATGTCTATGGATCACATAAACCACTTACCATTAGGTGGACTGTGTGCTCGTTTGTCACCCTATCCTATAAAAAATATTTTACTACTAACTTACTATGCCAATCGGCTTAATATTTTTAATAAATAAGTATTTTCTCCGTAAGTGATAATTGTACAACCAGTGCGTGTTGCCAGTGATGACTTACGGATCTGAGACGTGGTCCTTCACTGCTTGCCGTATGAAGAAGCTCAAGGTCGCTCAGCAAGCTATGGAGAGGGCTATGCTCGGGGTTTCTCTGCGTGATAAACTTAGTAATGAGTATATCCGCAGTAGAACCAGAGTAACCGACATAGTCCAACGGATTAGTAAGCTGAAGTAGCAGTGGGCCGGCCATATAGCTCGAAGAACCGATAACCGATGGAGAAGAACGGTTCTTGAGGGGCAGCCTCGTACCGGTAGGCGAAGTGTAGGGCGACCCCCACGAGATGGAGTGACGACCTGGTAAGACATGCAGGAAGTCGATGGATGCAGGTGGCTCAGGACCGTGCTTTATGGCATTCCTTGGGGGAGGCCTATGTTCAGCAGTGGACTTATGAAAGGCTGTAAGGATGATGATGAAGTGATTTGTAAATATTTTGAGAAAATAATTGTCTTAAACCACCACAAAAACAAAAATAAGTGACAAACATAGTCTTCTCGTTTTTTGAGGTTTTTTAGAAACGTAGATGAAAAAACAGTTAAACACCCGACCGTTAAATTGAAAAATATCCACGCCTATCCACGCCTTCACCAGATTGACAACTAAATTAAAATACAGAATTGTATGTATAAAAAAGATCGTACGTTCTTGAGGAAAACGGGTAACTCTAAACACATTGTTGTGCGAAATGTTGAACAGCTAAAACAATTACCTAGCTTCTGAAGATTTTATTTTTATTGTCTAGTTTCATATCGTAACATATAAATAAACAAAATATAAAAATATATTATCAAAATGTAATGGCAATTCGCAGTAAAAAAATGCAGTAATAAACACGGGAGGTAAAACTCAATATCATATCTACCGATTTTGATATCTTAATCTTAACAGACGCCTGGCTTAATAACGCGGTGTTCAATGGTGAGTTTATTGATAGTCGCTATACGGTATATCGGAAAAATATGTTAGACACAAACAAAATAAATAATAGTGGTGAGTAATGATCACAGTTAATAATAACCAAATTCTAGTCGCTTACATCAATGAGAGAGTAACTCCGAATACAGTTGAAGAACTGCGCGTTACAGTCGAAGTAGTCATACAAAATAATCTAAGTGTTACATAAATACCGTGTAGTGACGGTTGAAGCATATTTACTATGCCATATTCTACTGTGGATGTTGTAAGAGACAACAGAGGGAAACAAATCAGACCCAGTCGCAGTTAATAATAACCAAATTCTAGTCGCTTACATCAATGAGAGAGTAAGTGCGAATACAGTCGAAGAACTGCGCGTTACAGTCGAAGTAGTCATACAAAATAATCTAAGTGTTACATAAATACCGTGTAGTGACGGTTGAAGCATATTTACTATGCCATATTCTACTGTGGATGTTGTAAGAGACAACAGAGGGAAACAAATCAGACCCAGTCGCAGTTAATAATAACCAAATTCTAGTCGCTTACATCAATGAGAGAGTAAGTGCGAATACAGTCGAAGAACTGCGCGTTACAGTCGAAGTAGTCATACAAAATAATCTAAGTGTTACATAAATACCGTGTAGTGACGGTTGAAGCATATTTACTATGCCATATTCTACTGTGGATGTTGTAAGAGACAACAGAGGGAAACAAATCAGACCCAGTCGCAGTTAATAATAACCAAATTCTAGTCGCTTACATCAATGAGAGAGTAAGTGCGAATACAGTCGAAGAACTGCGCGTTACAGTCGAAGTAGTCATACAAAATAATCTAAGTGTTACATAAATACCGTGTAGTGACGGTTGAAGCATATTTACTATGCCATATTCTACTGTGGATGTTGTAAGAGACAACAGAGGGAAACAAATCAGACCCAGTCGCAGTTAATAATAACCAAATTCTAGTCGCTTACATCAATGAGAGAGTAAGTGCGAATACAGTCGAAGAACTGCGCGTTACAGTCGAAGTAGTCATACAAAATAATCTAAGTGTTACATAAATACCGTGTAGTGACGGTTGAAGCATATTTACTATGCCATATTCTACTGTGGATGTTGTAAGAGACAACAGAGGGAAACAAATCAGACCCAGTCGCAGTTAATAATAACCAAATTCTAGTCGCTTACATCAATGAGAGAGTAAGTGCGAATACAGTCGAAGAACTGCGCGTTACAGTCGAAGTAGTCATACAAAATAATCTAAGTGTTACATAAATACCGTGTAGTGACGGTTGAAGCATATTTACTATGCCATATTCTACTGTGGATGTTGTAAGAGACAACAGAGGGAAACAAATCAGACCCAGTCGCAGTTAATAATAACCAAATTCTAGTCGCTTACATCAATGAGAGAGTAAGTGCGAATACAGTCGAAGAACTGCGCGTTACAGTCGAAGTAGTCATACAAAATAAGCTAAGTGTTACGTACATATCGTGTAGTGACTGCCGTATATGTTGTAAGAGGCAACAGAGGGAAACAAATGAAACCCATCTGGGCAGCAGTGTCTTCCTAATAACGGCTAAAAATAAAACAAAAACTAAGGTTGCCAACCAGCTTGCCAACCGTGGCAACTATGCCAAATGTCACCCCTACGAAGCAATCTTTGGGGAAGACCTATGTTCAGCAATGAATTATAATAGGCTGTAACTACAACGGTAAAGGTACGTGGCATACGTGGTAAAGCCACGCTGCAGTAATATTATGGTTGTAGCGCGAATGGGTGGGAATGGAATGGGAATACCAACTTAAAGTAGCTGCTCAATGCTGTTGTGTTTCGTGTAGTGAGTGTAGAGAACCGCAGACCCTTCTTACTGGAAACAAGGAATTCTATCTTAGTCCTCAGTGGTGAAAACGCATCTACTATGGGCCGTAGCACCCACTTATAATCAGGTGGATTGAGTGCTCGTTTTTCACTCAAAATCTATATAAAAAGCTATATTGCTATTTGGATTATGCAACTGCCACCTCCGATTAAGAAATACACTTAACGATTTTTGACGAATATTATCGTCGAGAATAATAGCCGTGTAGTGGCGGTCAAGAATATCCACTACCCCATATCCTCCCGTGGGTGTCGTAAAAGGCGACAAAGGGAAACAGGCAGGAGATGGGCAGCAGCATCTTCCTGATAATAGCCAAATTACAATAAAAAAACTGCGGTTGCCAACCCGCTCGCCAAGCGTGGCAACTATGGCAAATACCCCCCTATGAATGACAGTAACAAAGAAACGGCCCCCAGTCCCCGGCGGCCCCGCTATTCCTGGCTACGGTGGCGACCATGGTAACGGCGGGGCAGGGGGTGCTAAGAATCTCCGGTGGAGGTTCGGTTGCCACCTTAGACGACTCGACCTGGCAACGTACAACGCACGCACCCTGAGGACTGACGAGAAGATTGTGGAGCTGGAAGAAGAGATAGACAAGTTGCGCTGGCATATTATAGGATTATCCGAAGTCCGAAGAGAGGGGGAGGACACGGTAATCCTTGAATCCGGCAACTTGCTCTATCACCGGGAGGGCGACCATCTGTCCCAAGGAGGTGTCGGATTTATCGTCCACAAGTCTCTCGTTAACAACGTTGTAAAGATCGGGAGTGTGTCGACGAGGGTTGCGTACCTTATACTCAGAATCACCAAACGGTATTCGCTGAAGGTCATACAGGTTTACGCACCAACCTCGGCACACCCCGATGAGGAGGTGGAGGAAATGTATGAGGATATCTCTAGAGCCATGCATTCCTCCAAAACCCAATATACGGTGTTAATGGGAGACTTCAATGCAAAACTAGGCACAAGAGAGAACGGTGAGCTGAAAGTAGGGAAATTTGGAATAGGGCAACGGAACCCAAGGGGCCAGCAGCTGGCCGACTTCATGGAGAAAGAGGGACTCTTTATGATGAACTCTTTCTTCCAGAAGCGGCCCCACAGGAAGTGGACCTGGTCGAGCCCCGACGGTTCCACAAAAAATGAGATTGACTTCATTATGACGACCAGACGACAACTGTTCAGTGATGTCTCCGTGATCGCGAGGGTGAAAACTGGTAGCGATCACCGAATGGTTAGAGGCACACTGAACCTAAACGTTAAGTTGGAGAGGTCTCGTCTAATGAAGTCAACGCTCCGTCCCCCTCGTGCTCTATTCCAAAGTCCCGAAACCTTTCAGCTCGAGTTACAAAACCGTTTTCAGTGCCTGGAAGACTGCAATGAAGTGGACGATATGAATGACAAGCTCGTGGAAACTGTCCATGCGGTCGGAGCTAAGTTCTGCAAGACCCGCCGCAGAAGAACACAAAAACTCTCCGATCACACTCTTAATCTCATGGCTGTTAGACGGGAGATGAAGCTACATTCTTCAACAGACTTGACAGCATACAGGCATCTGAACAGACAGATCTCCAAATGCATGCGGCGGGACTTACGCAACTTCAATACAGCTCGTATTGAAGAAGCGATCGAGCGGAACCAAGGCTTCAAAGTCTTTGCCAGAGATCTGTCTGCCAGAAAGAGCCAACTGTCAAAGCTGAAGACTGATTGTGGCAGCATCGTTTCCGGGACACCTGAGATTTTGAGTGAGATTGAGAGGTTCTATGGGCAGCTGTACACATCATCGTTGGAGCCACACGCAAGTGTGAGTAACGATCCAAGAGCGAGTCTCATCCGACACTATTCCGAAGATATCCCGGATGTCAGTCTGAGCGAGATTAGGATGGCTCTCCAGCACCTTAAAAACGGTAAGGCCCCAGGCAAGGATGGAATTACAGCGGAGCTTCTGAAAGCGGGTGGAAGACCGGTACTTGAAGTCCTTCAGAAGCTCTTTAATTCCGTCCTGCGTGGTGGCATTACACCGGAGGCGTGGAGCAGAAGTGCGGTGGTCTTGTTCTTCAAGAAAGGTGACAACGCTCTCTTGAAGAACTACAGACCGATTTCCCTTCTGAGCCGCGTCTACGTGCTGTTTTCGAGAGTCATTACGAATCGTCTCGCGCGCAGACTTGACGACTTCCAGCCTCCCGAACAAGCCGGTTTCCGAAAGGGCTTTAGCACCATAGACCACATACATACCCTTCGGCAAGTTGTACAGAAGTCCGAAGAGTACAATTTGCCACTATGTCTGGCGTATGTGGACTATGAGAAAGCCTTTGATTCCATCGAAATTTGGGCGGTGCTGCAGTCCCTTCAGCGGTGCCAAGTTGACTGTCGGTATATCGAAGTGTTGAAGTGCTTGTACAGTAGGGCTACGATGGCTATCCGAGTACAGAACCAGAGTACGAAACCTATCCAATTGCAGAGAGGTGTAAGACAGGGTGACGTCATATCCCCGAAACTCTTCACCGCTGCATTGGAAGACGTTTTCAAGCTTCTGGACTGGAAAGGATACGGTATCAACATCAATGGCGAGTACATCACTCACCTTCGATTTGCCGACGATATAGTCCTTATGGCAGAATCGCTGGAGGACCTAAGCACTATGCTCAATGACCTCAATAGTGTTTCCCAACGGATAGGTCTTAAGATGAACATGGACAAAACAAAGATCATGTTTAATGTCCATGTCACACCTATGCCGGTAGTTGTTGGGAGCACTAAGCTCGAAGTTGTTGACGAGTATGTTTACCTGGGACAAATAGTCCGACTAGGTAAGTCCAACTTCGACCGAGAGGTCAATAGACGGATTCAACTCGGCTGGGCAGCGTTCGGGAAGCTACGACACATCTTCTCGTCAGACATACCTCAAAACCTTAAAACGAAATTGTACAACCAGTGCGTGTTGCCAGTGATGACTTACGGAACTGAGACGTGGTCCTTCACTGCTAGCCGTATGAGGAAGCTCAAGGTCGCTCAGCGAGCTATGGAGAGGGCTATGCTCGGAGTTTCTCTGCGTGATAAACTTAGGAATGAGGATATCCGCAGTAGAACTAGAGTGACCGACATAGCCCAACGGATTAGTAAGCTGAAGTGGCAGTGGGCCGGCCATATAGCTCGAAGAACCGACAACCGATGGGGAAGAAAGGTTCTCGAGTGGCAGCCTCGTACCGGTAGGCGAAGTGTAGGGCGTCCCCCCACGAGATGGAGTGACGACCTGGTAAGACATGCAGGAAGTCGATGGATGCAGGTGGCTCAGGACCGTGCTTTGTGGCATTCTTTGGGGGAGGCCTATGTTCAGCAGTGGACTTGTGAAGGGCTGTAATGATGATGATGATGATGAATAATCGATAAAAATGAACAAGTGGCCATAAAAGGGGATTTAAAACATGAGTCAGATCCCATCAGCTTAATCATCACATAATCCTAAATGTAAAACTTAAACTAGGTAAATAAAACAACGTAAATGGAAAGCTCATCTAAAAATATAATTTCTACAAAGCCGATTATTATTACGAGTAAAGAACCATTATTAAAGAATTAGGCAACAAATCGTGGATCTATTTCATAGCGCTGACAACGTTAATTCAAAGCTCAATATTTTTAACAATAAACTAAACTCGATCATTGAGTTATTAACTAAACCTATAAATTAAAAAATTCTTGTTCTTGCAACATTATCATCTGATTTCTACGTTAAAACTTAAGTTCAAATACGAGATACAAGCTAAAATCTATAAAAAATCACTAGGTATAATAAAGTTTGAATCGCTAAGACTTAATATATTCATCATTATACCTGATCAACATAGATTACGGACCAGGTTATATGACCAATATGGCATTAATTTGTTTACTTCTATTCGCGTCAGTTTCATTAAATTGTGAAATTGGCTCCTAATTATGGTTTATTTGAGAGTTTTTGGTTTAAAATTGATTTATACCAATTCCTGCCACTTTGCAACTATCGCTTAATGCTTATGAGATTTGTTAATTATTAGAGTATTGCAAAATCCATTTTCTGGTTTCCTATCAATCATTTATGCCTGCATGTGCACTCTTGTGTTAAACGGGATTGCCATAAGCTCGTAAGACACGAAAACTAACGCATCACCTATATCTCGCGTAATCGCTCCCGCCTTTGTGTGGTTTAGATATTGAACTAAACAAGACCATAATAAAGTATATAGGCATTTGCTATAACACTATATTTCTCGATAATCTGTGAAGTTTATATATATTAAGACAAATTCAACCATCGTGACCGCAACCTTCGACACGAGGCAGATCAGCGCAAGTCCAAGTGAGTGCACATGCATTCCTTCACGTCCTTCCTGTAACCCGAATTAACGACATTTGCAGTATCGCGAAATAGTAAATACTCATCGCCTTATACAGTCCATAATTTACTTAAAATCATTTTGTAATAACTCTGAACAAGTAGTTAGTCAGTTAAACTAACAAAACATTTTACTATCATTCTAGTAATCCACACCGTACCAGAAATTGGATAATTTTACTAATTTAACCCACCAGCTGGTCACTCCGGTCGGGATAATTGATATCATGCACCATTTTGGTCACTTCGAGTCGCTATTAAGTTTTTTTTTAACTTTCTACCTGGAGAAGTAATCCTTTCTATATCGATTTCTTTATATATAACAAAAAATATATACGTTCAAATAATCTCTTCAAATAATGAACAATTACGCAGTGAATTTCAAGAAGTTCTAGATAAATCATAATTATGTTAAAAATTTTAAATTTGTCGCTGCCGCCAATTACGACATACTCCAATGGTCCATGTTTTATCAACAATTAATAATAATAATTTCTTTATTTGCTTAGAATCACAGTATTATAAGCTGGTACAAGTTAAGGTACAAACAACAAAGCGCATAATATGTTTCGCCAGAATGATGCAGAATAGCATGCAAATAATACATCGAATTTAAGAATGTTATAATGAGATTACATGTCAATCCATATTATTAATATAATATTTATTACCAAATATGTCAACTAATAATGTAGCTATATTAATAACGGTGGTAGAGCCACACGGCAGCTTTTGCTGTTGCACGTATGTGCCGGCTCGAGCTGGGTTGGTATCACGACATCACAGAATACCGACGTGATTACCTAGGAGCATACCAGCACCCCTGGAGAATCCCTCGCTGAGCATCTCAAAACAATAACTACTCGGGGTAAACTGAGCATCAAGACCAAGGCCACCCCTGCCATGGTATTCGTGAATTTCTGCAACATCAGGGAACTTCACTCGAACCTAAACGCCGTCAACTACCATCTTGAGATGGCGAAGCCAGCCTTGCTCTTTCTGACCGAGACGCAGGTGTCCCCTCCGGCTGATACTTCGTATCTCTCCTACCCAGGGTACAAATTGGAACACTCCTTTGTGCCTCGGGCTGGAGTTTGCGTATACGTCAGAGAGGACATGTGTTCTCGACGCATCAGCAGTCTTGAAGGTTCGGACCTGTCCATCCTATGGCTACGCGTAGACAGCGACGACCATCCCCGCGTCTACGGGTGCCTTTAAAAGTCCAATAGCGGTAATGCCGAAACAGACCGACTCATCGACCATCTCCAAATGGCTGCAGATTCCTTGCAACAACAGGTCTCATCCGCAGAGATCGTGATCCTTGGCTATTTTAATGCCCACCACGCCGAATGGCTCGGTTCACGTTTAACCGATCATGCGGGGAGATCTGTTCATGATTTTGCCTTGGCATATGTTCTGACACAACTGGTCACTACGTCTACGCAGATGCTAGGATGGTTTCCTGTTATACCTTCTGCTGATCTCTCATCCGGACAGATATCAGGTTTCCGTCGACGCGCCTATTGGCTCTTCGGACCATTGTCTAGTCCGGAGTGTGGTGCCACTCACGCTGAAATCGCTGTTGTTTTCAGGATGTTTGCAGGATCCCGCCGTGTGTGGCACTATAAGTCTTTGGATGGATGCGGTCTTTCTTTGCACCCCCTTGGCGGTGGGTTTACTTCTCGCTGGACGATCCCAACGATGTTGCTAATTCTGTTGCTGATGTGCTACTTTGGGGTATGGAACTTTTTATTCTTTCCTCTGTGGTGCCCATCTGAGGCATATCTCAAACATGATTTAGTCGCTTCTGTAAAATAGCATCACGATACAAGCAGGAGTGCTACCGGGCCTGGGCTGACACATCAATGTCCCGGGATGTAAACACCAACGCCCTTAAAAAGAAGTATAACTCCGCCTCCAGGTCCTTCGAAAGAGTCATTGCCAAGGCGAAATCAGAGCACATAGGCAGAATTGGCGAGAAATTAGTTCCCCTTCCTTCAGGAATTACTGTAAGCCATCACTACACAGCCATTACTACTAAATTTCTGTAAGTCATTATTACCATCTCTGGACAACGACGACGACTCACTGGCCCATGCCGCAAAGGAAAAAGCCGATCTGCTAGGCTCTTTCTTTGCGTCCAACTTGACTCTCGATGATGGGGGAAACCAACCATCCCGCGGTGTGAATGCTCCATGCCAGATGTGCGATTCACACAGCGCTCGGTTCGCAAAGCACTCCTCTCTCTGTACATCTACAAGTCGAGTGGGCCTGATGGAATGCCCCCAATTGTGCTGAGGATGTGTGCTCCGGAGTTAACACTGATTCTAACGCATCTTTTCCGGTGCTTCTACTCCCTAGGCGTAGTCCCGAAATCATGGAAGATAGCTTTTGTCCACCCGATCATTAAAAAAGCGACCGCTCAGACCCGTCTAACTACAGGTACGGTTTCCGTCGGGGTCGCTCAGCTGTTGATCTTCTTGTTTACCTAACACATAGATGAGCGAAGGCGATCGAGTCCAAGGGGGAGGCTAGTTTGGTCATAGCGAAGGCCTTCGATCGGGTCTGGCACAAAGCGCTTCTTTTGAAGCTTCCTTCTTATGGGCTTCCCAAGAAATTGTGCAATTGGATCACCAGTTTTCTGGCTGATCGGAGCATCAAGGTTGTAGTAGACGGTGCATGCTCCGATTACAAGCCTATTAACGCTGGTGTTCCACAAGGCTGCGTTCTATCACCAACGCTGTTTTTTCTGCATATCAATGATATATTGCATACCGGTAACATTAATTGCTATGCAGACGACAGCATTGGTGATGCTCTATACACCAGCCGTGCCAATATTTCTCGGGAAAACTTCGCCGAGTATAAGAACAAACTTGTGTCTGAAGTCGAGTCTTTGCTGAACAAAGTCTTGGATTGGGGCGACTAAATCTAG
This sequence comes from Parnassius mnemosyne, assembly GCA_963668995.1. Lineage (NCBI taxonomy): Eukaryota > Metazoa > Arthropoda > Insecta > Lepidoptera > Papilionidae > Parnassius > Parnassius mnemosyne. Next base: position 16,774,311 of record CAVLGL010000085.1, read on the forward strand.
TCCAGTTTAATCCTCAGAAGATACAAGTTTGCGCATTTACCGCTAAAAAGAATCCCTTTGTCGTATCTCCTTAGTTTCAAGACACTCCTCTTGTTGCCTCAGCCAGTATCGGAATCCTCGGCGTCAACACATTGAGTGACGTGCAGTTTCATGGTTACTTGGAAGAGAAGGCCAAATTGGCTAATAAGAAGCTTGGCGTGCTCAGCAGAGCAGGGCAGTATTTCATGCCGGCACACCGCCTGCTACTTTACAAGGCGCAGGTTCGGTCTCACATGGAATACTGTTCCCATCTCTGGGCTGGGGCTCCCCAGTGCCAGCTCCTTCCACTTGACCGCATCCAGCGCAGAGCAGCTCAAATCGTCGACGACCGAGTCCTTTCCGATCGGCTCGATTCACTGGCGCTGCGAAGAGATGTTGCATCCCTTTGCATTTTCTTTCGCATTTACTACGGGGAGTGCTCTGAGGAATTGTTCGGATGAATCCCAGCCGCCAAATTTCACGAAAGTACATCGCGGCCAAACTCCCAATTCCATCCACACCATCTGGATACTTGGCGGTCCACCACTGTACGTTTCACTAGGAGTTTTCTTCCGTGTACGACCTCTCTGTGAAATAATTTACCATTTATTTTTGTCGTATCGGTCAATTTACCAATTTGACCGATACGGCTTAGGGACCTTCAAGAAAAGAGCTTCTTCTTTTTTTAAAGTTTGGCAACGCACCTGTAATTCCCTTGATTTTGCAGTTGTTCACTTACCATCAGGCGAGCCGTATGATCCTTTGCCCCCTCTCCTATAAAAAAATGCAAAGTTTTTGGTACAAAGAAATTAATCTATGTAGTAAAAGTTATTCTGACTTAGCCATATAGCGTACAACTTGTGTTTAAACATATAATTTAAGACATTAATTCACAATAATTTACAGTTAACTGATGCTAAACGTCTTTGTTATTTAGAAAGCAAATTAAGTCACAAAGCATTGTCAATTTGTGCTTAGTGCCTCCCGCAGGAAATTATTCATTATTTGGAATGAGCTTATACTTAGATTTAATGACGAACGCACACTAGCATCTACTTACATTAACTAACTATTGAACTTAAAACAAGTGAACGCAAACACAACAACGGGTTACTATAATTTTATGGACGAATTTGATGCTTCAATTAATACTCTAAAGCAGGGTAACCTTATCCAGCCTAAGGGCTCGTTCTAAAATAATTTACTCCTGAAGGGCGCATGAACGGTTAACGCAAATAAAATATTTCACAAAGACAAAACAAGATGTTTATTACATGAAGCATACATACAGTCAAATACATAAGTCACTAGTTATGTATGATAATAATGATGATGAAATCATCATCATCATTACAGCCCTTTTCGGGTAAACTGCTGAACATAGGCCTCTCTCAAGGAATGCCACAAAGCACGGTTTTGAGCCCCTGCATCCATCCAGAGGGGGGTGGGGGGAGTCTCTTTCTCTTTTTTCCTATCCGTTGTCGGTTCTTCGAGCTATATGGCCGGCCCCTTGCCACTTCAGCTTACTAATCCGTTGGGGTATGTCGGTCACTCTGGTTATACTGTGGATATCCTCATTTCTAAGTTTATCACGCAGAGAAACTCCGAACATAGCTCGCCCACTCCATAGCTCGCTGAGCCACCTTGATCTTCCTCATACATCCAGCAGTAAAGAACCTCGTCTCAATTCCATAAGTGATCACTGGTAACACGCACTGGTTGTACAGTCTCGTTTTCAAGTTTTGAGGTATACCTGACGAGAAAATGTGTCGATATTTCCCGAATGCTGCCCAGCCGAGTTGAATCCGTCTATTGACTTCTCGGTCGAAGTTGGACTTACCTAGTCAGACTATTTGTTACAGGTAAACAAACTCGTCAACAACTTCGAGCTTAGTGCTCCCAACAACTATCAGCATTGGTGTGACATGGACGTTATACATGACCTTTGTTTTGTCCATGTTCTTCTTAAGTCCTATCCATTGGAAGGCACTATTGAGGTCATTGAGTGTAGTGCTTCGGTCAACCAGCGATCTGCTATAAGTACTATATCGCCGGAAAATCGAAGGTAAATGATGTACTCGCCACCGATGTGAATTATACCGTATCTTTTCCAGTCCAGTAGCTTGAAAAATCTTCCAATGCAGTGGTTAAGAGTTTCGGGGATATAACATTACCCTTTTTTTTTTTTTTGCGGATGGAAAATCATCAAATGACGCCTTTCGCTCTGGGTGGAGCGGAAGGGAGTGTCAGACTTTTACTGACTAAAAACCATCCGTGTTCCTTCAGTGCCCTTACGTTCCGGAGCCACGGTATCTCTTTCGAACAGCCCGCAGCCCCGGCAGGCGTCGGCCCTTGCGGGCCCCTTCACGCTGCTGACAGCTCTTTGAGGCGCGCGTGGAACAAAACGCGCCGTCGACACGGCCTGTCGTCGTTAGACGGACGGACGGCGAGCTACCCATTGCTCGCCGTCCACAGGCCCGCGCCTACGGTGGCCGGGGGCCACGACGTAGCCCCCGACGCCCGGGGCGTCTCCCGCGGCGGCCGGGAAGGAAAGCTGCTGCTCTCTCCTTCTCCCGCTCCGCCACCTCCTTCGCTAGCATCACTGCTTCGCAGAAGGTGGTGACGGCATCCCATTCCGTCTCGCTCCGGACCATGGCTTCAACCAGGGCCGGACGCGAGAGGTCGCCGCCGCCTATCGCCGCTACGAGGACACGGCGGTGCTCCGCCCAGGCAGGGCACACCTCCACGGTGTGCTCCACCGTGTCCTCCGGTCAATCCTCGCAGTGGGAGCACCCGGGCGTTTCCTCCCGCCCGATTCGGTGCAGGAACCTCCCGAACACACTGTGTCCGGTGAGGACCTGCGTCAGGCGGAAGGTGAGGACGCCGTGGCGTCTCTCAAGCCACTCCTCAAAGAGGGGTCTTATCGCCGCTATAGTGGCGTGCCCAGCACGGGGTTGCGACAGTCGCTCTCTCCATGTCGCCATGAGATCATGCCGGAAGTCTGTCCGCTGCACGACAACTTGCCGTGGCAGCGGGGTTTCCCCCCGGCATAGTGCCTCCGCGCGCCATTCGTGTAGGCGCGCGAGGACTATCGCCTCCAGATCCCATGGTGGCAATCCGGCAAGGAGGCACGCTGCCTCGCGGGAGATCGTGCGGTAGCCGCGAACCATTCTTACGGCAACCACCTTTTGGGGCGCGTTCAGGTGGTGGACGGCAAGCCGCGCCAAACCACGCGCCCACACCGGGGCCCCGTAAAGGGCCATGGACCGCACAATCCCCGCGTAGAGCCTCCGGCAGGAGGCGTTTGGCCCCCCCAGGTTCGGCAGGAGCCGCCTGAAGGCAGCCCCGGTCCGTTCCAGTTTGGGAGCCAAACGTCGGAAGTGCTCAACGAAGTTCCATCGGCCGTCGAGGACGAGTCCTAGGTACTTCAACGTCGACTCGACGCCGATGGATACCCCTCCTACCATCGCTGAGGATCCCGGTGGTGGCCTGTTCCGAGGACCATGGAAGTGCATGGCCTCGGACTTGTGTAGAGCCACCTCAAGACCCAGCTGCCGGATCCTCTCAACGACTATCGCAACCCCGCGTGTCATATTTTCCGCCGCCGCCTCGTACGACCCCCCCTGTGCCAGTACCAGCGTGTCGTCAGCGTAGCAAACTACGCTGACGCCGGTAGGGAGGTCGGCGCGCAGCACCCAGTCGTAACCGATGTTCCACAGGGGCGGCCCCAGAACCGAACCCTGTGGGACACCGCACAACATCTCTCGCCGGTTCCACTCACCGTTGCGACCGGGGTAGATGACGGCCCTATCCGTCAGATAGTCCCCGACTATACGACGGAGATAGGTCGGCACCCGGTGATACCGGAGTGCCTCCCTAATGCAGCTCCAGGGCATGGAGTTGAAGGCGTTGGCGATGTCGAGAGACACCGCCAAAACAACCCCCCCTGGCCACTGCATCCCCCGTCGTGAGGGCTCTTACGCGCATGATGGCGTCCACCGTAGAGCGCCTCTTGCGGAAACCAAACTGGTGTTCCGCAAGATCCGGCCCCGTCCCCGCAAGGTGCTCGGCGGGGCGGTTTGCAATGACTCTTTCAAAGAGCTTGCCCACCTCGTCGAGCAGCACCACGGGCCGGTATGCGGACGGAGAGTCCGCAGGGCGCCCCGGCTTCCGAATGAGGACCAGCTTCCCCGTCTTCCAACGAAGCGGGAATTGGCCTCTCTCCAAGCATGCGCTTAGGAGCCCCTCCAGTCGGGGCCCGAGAGCCTCCGAGGCCAGGACCCAGGCTTTGCCAGGCAAGCCATCGGGTCCTGGGGCGGTATTCCTGGCCTTGAGCCTACGTACCGCCACTCTCAGGTCTACCCCGGTCCCTTCCGGGATGTCGTCGTCGTCGTCCTGGTGGTCCGCTTCCGGCACCGCAGGTGGCGGAGCCATAGGCGGGGGTGGATGTTCCCCTCGCGCAGGAAACAGAGCGCTCACCACGTCCTCCACGAGCTGAGGCCGGAGACTCTGCGTCAGCGGGGGGGCCCAGGTGCGGAGTTTATCCCGCACCATCTTGTAAGGGCGCCCCCACGGATCTCTGTCGAGAGTCTCCAGCATCTCCTCACGGGCCCGATCCCGGGCCCGCATGACAGCCTCCCGGAGGGCGGTCTTCGCCGCTCTGTATCCCTCGTACAGCTCCGCCTCAATGGCTGCCGCATTCGGTGGACGAATGCGGAGCCTGCGATGCCTGGCGTACAGGTGCCGCGCGGCGACACACGCCTCGCGCAGAGACGTCAGCTCACGCGACCACCAATACACCTGGCGCCGGGCGCTTCCTGGCCGGACGCGGGGCATTGCCACGTCACATATCTCGGACATGGCCTCCTGGAACCACCCTGCCTCATCATTGATGTCGGCAGGCCTATCCGGTGATGACACCCAGGCCTGCACGATCGAGGCTTCCAGGAGGAGCTCCCGGTCCAGCTGCTTCAGCGCCCAACGCGGACCACTCGGGGCCTGTTGGACTGGCGCGCTCGAGGGCTGGGTGGAGACGTCAAACCGGATGTACCGGTGGTCGGAGTAGGTCTCCACCCCCTCCATGACTCGCCAGTCAGTGGCACGCGGCGACAGAGCGGGGCTAGCGAACGAAATGTCCACCACCGACTCGCCCCGCATCCGCACACACGTGGGGACAGAACCCCGATTTAGGACGACCAGGCCTGTCTCCAGAGCCCAATCTTCCACCATCCTACCCCGCACATCTGTACGACGAGAACCCCAAGCCAAGTTCTTGGCATTGAAGTCCCCGAGGACAAGCACGGGGAGGGGATAGCTTCCGACGACGACTGCTCTCAGCTCTGCAAGAGAGTTGTGGAGCTCGGCGAGAGATCGGTTCGGGGAGAAGTACACCCCCACAACGACGAACTCCCCGAACCGTGCTGCTACGCACCCCTGACCCCTCCTGACACCTTCAAGGGTCGGGGTGCCGGCGGCGGCCGAAGAAATGATGGCCACTGAGCCGTTAAGGTCCGCCACCCAGTCCTTCCTAGGCCAGACAAAATACGGCTCAGCGACCACAGCGATGTTAATCGACCACTGCGCCATGCTCTGGAGCAACAGATCCTGAGCGCAGGCGCAGTGGTTGATATTCGCCTGGAGGAAGCTTAATGGGGCCGTTATAGGCATTCCATTTCAGCTTCCTCCACGGGGCGCCCCTCTGCAGGCGTCGGTGTCGCGGCGGCGGCGGCGGGAACAGTGACAGCGGCGGCGGCGGCAGTTGCAGCTGCGGCGGTGACCATAGAGGCGGTGGCGGCGGAGGAGGGCCCTCCCCTACCCGCGGCCTTGGCCTTGGCGGGTGACACGCAGGCCCTGCTCCCGGCCCAGTGATCGGCTGGCTTGCCGGTCGCCGCACATGCATCACAGTGCGGCGTGGCACAGCAGGTCGCCGATATGTGACCGGGCTGACAGCAGCGGAAGCAGAGGCCACTGCGGTCAACCTCCGAGGCGCATTTCGCTGATACGTGATGCCCCACGAGACAGCGGTAGCACCTCAGAGGTCTGGGCTCCAGCAGCTTAACCTGCGCTGAGACCCAGCCCACCAGAAGCCTTCGGCCCTCCACTATGGTTTTGGCCGCCGTAACAGGGCAGCACACTGTGGCGGCATGCATACCCTGTTGATCCGGGCGTATGGCGCCTGCCCTGACCTGGTCAGTAGTGCACCCCCCGGACCTGGCGACGGCGGCCACCAACTCCTCCTCCGATACCGAGTCGTCCAGACCCATGATGCGCAGGTCTGCGCATCTGACGGGCCTGGACACTCGGGCCTCGTCCGCGTTCAGGGACGCTCTGAGCTTCGCAGCCAGAGCGTCCGCAGTCGCGCCACTGGATTCCCCGGGGATCTCCAACATACGGGCCCCCGTCTGGGTGACTTTGAGCCGGAGGCCCCCAGTGATCCCGAGCTCTCCGAGATGCACCGCCTCTTTCGCCTTCGCGAGCAGATCGCGGTAGGTAACGCCCTTCTTTTCCGCGTCCGGCTGTAGTGTAATCACTACAGCTGCGGTCTTCGGGGCGCGGAGCCTAGCCGCGATCTTGCGCGTCCTGAACTGACGCTGCCGCTCCTGCTCTTTGGCCTTTTTGGCTGCCTTCTTCCCCTTCTGTTTCTCCCCGACCACCTGCCAACCGGCTTCTGCCGCGGGAGGTGTAGGGAGCTGGGGGGGTGGCGGCGGCGGCAGCTGGCTTGCCGCTGGCGCTGGGCCATTCGCCGCAGGCACTGGGGCTGGCGCAGCCATCACCTGTGCTGTCGCCTTGCCCTTTTTCACCTTCGCCTTGCCTCTCTTTCCCGTCGCCGGCTTAGCCGGAGCCGGTTCAGCCGGTATTGGTTTTGCCGGAGCCGGCTTTTCAGGGGGAGGAGGGGCAACTGCAGCCCCACCCGAGGGCTGGCTGGACGGCCCCGGCCTGGATGTGGCAGCCGTGGCCGTCGCGTAGGAAACCGTTGCCGGCCTCGCCGCCGTCTTGTTTGCCCCTAGGGGGGGGCGCAGGACGATGCCCTCCAGCACGGAGAACCGGTGCTGGAAGGCAGCCAGCTCCTGCCGGACCAGGTTCAGAACCTGGTTCTCCACCGGCACGGGCTGGCTTGGGCGCTGCGTCTGGGGCGCCGCGCGAGGGCCAGGCTCATGTAGACTGGCCAGGTCTGCGCGGAGCTTCTCATTCTCCTTCTGGAGAGTCTCCATGGCGGACGTCAGGCGGGCCACGTCCGCCCGCAGCTTCTCCACCTCGTCCGCATTAGGCCCAGCCCCAGCAAAGTTGGCCTCCGCAGCCGCCATAATGGAGGCGGAGGCCGCGGGAATGGCCTTGACTTTCGAGGAGGACTTTTGCTTGTTGGCCACGACCTTGATCGCGGCCTCCACCTCCTTTACGAATCTGGCCTTACGCTCCAGCTCGGAGCCGCCAGTCGCATCTGTTTCTTCGCCTGATTCCCGAGCCGTATCGTCCGGGTGGCGCCCCTCCTCGGCAAGCTTTGCCGCTCTTTCGGCCCTCTGATTGCCTCTCAGCCCACCCCGCCTGTTGGTGGGGATTTTCCGGGCCGAAACCTCCTCTTCACCGGATGCCGACCCCTGGTCGCCATCCCGCCTGGACCGCTTGCGGAAGAACTTGCTGGTCTCCGCGGTCCCAGGCTCCACTTGTCGGGAGCTCTCTGAGCCTCCCTCGCTGTTCGATGCGGCGTCGGACTCTGTCCCCGCATCGTTCCTCCTCTCCTCTACGTTGCCGTTGCCGGCGGTTTTTGTTTTTTGTTTGTATAGGTTTTCCATTTTTGTACCCACGAGTATGGGGGAATTAAAGGTCCACCTTGGCAGAGACCCCTTACCAAAGTAAGCAGATTTAGAGGATTTATTACTCGCCAGGGGGTCTGCAGGTACCCTGGCGAGGAGCGCACGAACGACTGATTTGTTCATAGAACCCCGTCAGCCATCCATCCCCTCGCGGTGCGTCGCCGCTTGAGATTCGGGGTAACTTTTTATAGAGGTTTTCTCCCTCGCGGTCCGGGCAGTTAAGCCAAGACCCTCGGTCCCTATCAAAGCCGCGAGACGTGATCCACGACACTTCGATACTGGGATTACGAGACCGGCGGTGACAGCAAAGGATGAATCCTTCACTGTCTGCCCGGAGGCAGGGTAAGTGCACACCGAGCCCGCCCTCACTCCTCTGCTATGCCCTCTGCTAATCAGAGGGTCACGCAGTGGAACGCACCGTTGGTCCGGGACGGACCCCCCCCCCCCATGTCAGAATAATTAGCCGCGGCAGTACCATTCCCCAAGGAGCAAGAATTTCTTCTCATTTCTCGAGGAAGATTACTGCCGCGCCCAGGGTGCACCGGCCCAGTATCTGCTCTTCCCTCCAGACGTATCGAGAGGGACCCGCAACTACCAGGCACACGTGGAGGACTTCTGACTTCGCACCCCATATAACATTACCCTGTTTTACCCATCTCTGCAGTTGTATAGGTTTCGTTCTCTGGTTCTGTACTCAGATAGCCATCGTAGCACTAGTTACACGTAGCAGTAGTCTGTACAAACACTTCAGTACTTCGATATACCGACAGTCCACTTGGTACCGCTGTAGGGACTGCAGCACCGCCCAAATTTCCACGGAATCAAAGGCTTTCTTATAGTCCACATACGCAAGACAAAGTGGCAGATTATCCTCTTCGGTCTTCTATACAAATTGCTGAAAAGTATGTATGTGGTCGATGGTACTAAACCTTTTTTGGAAACCGGCTTGTTCGGGAGGCTGGAAGTCGTCGAGTCTGCGTGCGAGACGATTCGCAATGTCTTTTGACAAAAGCACGTAGATGCGGCTCGGCAGGGAAATCGGTCTGTAGTTTTTCAAGAGAGCGTTATTGCATTTCTTGAAGAATAAGAGCACCGTACGTCTGCTCCACGCCTCCGGTGTAGTGCCACCATAGAGGACGGAATTAAAGAGCTTCTAAAGAACGTCAAGTACCGGTTTTCCATCCGCTTTCAGAAGCTCCGCTGTAATTCCATCCTCGCCTGGGGCCTTGCCGTTTTTAAGGTGCTGGAGAGCCATTCTAATCTCGCTCAGACTGACGTCCGGGATATCATCGGAATAGTTTTGGATAAGACGTGCAGGTCCAACGATGATGTGTACAGCTGCCCATAGAACCTCTAAATCTCACTCAAACAGTTGGCTCTTTCTGGCATACAAATCTCTGGCAAAGACTATAAAGCCATTGTTCCGCTCAATTGCTTCTTCAATACGAGCTGTATTAAAGTTGCGTAAGTCTCGCCGCATGCATTTGGAGATTTGTCTGTTCAGTTGCCTATATGCTGTCAAATCTGCTGAAGGATGCAGTCTAACAGAGAATTTCGCGTAAGAGTGTGATCGAAGAATTTTTGTGTTTTTCTGCGGCAGGTCTTGCAAAACTTAGCTCCAAGCGCATGGACAGTTCACGAGCTTGTCATTCATATCGTCTCTACATTTCAGTCTTTCAGGCACTGAAAACGGTTTTTTGATGTACCCACTACGAATGAATTATTACAAAAAATAGTGACTAAATGACTAACTTATTATTAGTGTGATCCTTGGCTTTGCATTTAAACATTATACAGGATTGCTAATATAACTATATACGAGTCCATTGTATTTTTTTATAGGATAGGGTGACAAACAAGCACACAGTCCACCTGATGGTAAGTGGTTGCTGTGACCCATAGACATTTACATCTATCGTCAATAAAGAATCAAAATGCAGATACCTTGTCACCCGTGAGGTCTAAAATGGAATGCCTCTTTTCCAGTAAAAAGGGTCTCCGGTTCTCTACACTCACCATAAGAAACACAGCAGTGTTAAGCTGCTATTTTACGCTGGTATTCTGTGAGAGCGTGGTCCTTCCCCGGTTGAGCCGACCCATTCGTGCTACAACTATACTACTAATATAGCTGCAGCATGGCTCTACCACGTGCAAAAATTCGTATTAGATTAAAATATTACAATGTAACATATAAGTACTAGATATTTAATTCATATAATTAAAATTACATGCATATAAAGATATATATTTAACATAACAACAAGATGTCATAGGTTTATATATTACTACATATATATTATATAATTGTGTATTATTGTGTCCAATATTAGTAGTACATAAGGTGGTTCATTGTTATGTAAAAGAGCGCCTCTCGCCATGAAACGTAAATGTTTGGCGAGTTTAGACTTAAGTAACACCACTGTATCGTAAATTCATTAATAAATAAATTAAAAAAAATTTCTTCCGATAACTTGATGAAATTTGGCTCATAATTTGAAGTAACAGTACAATTGGATCATACAATGATGCAATTGTACTTTTGTCATTCCGCTTCTGTATTTTTATTTTGAGTGCTTTATTATTGAAAATTTGTATTCGCGTGCGTACGTTGATGCATTGCACTATACGCGTGTATTTTAAGAGATAATTGTAGGACAAAGGAAATGGTATTAATATCTTTTTCACATACATTCATGTCATAAATTTTTTTATTTAAATTTGGGAAGTGTGAAGTTGGATTTCTTGTTAAATGGGATTTCCACGGATTAAGTTTGGCTTTGAATGTATTCACCGATCCAACCATTTTCACAACATGACGACTTTTTATTTGTATTTCCAGGTTGCCTTGAACTGTTTGATTTCGTTTATTAAACTGAGAAAGCGTACAAGCACTTTGCTTTTACTCAGCCATCTAACTTCCGTATGCAAAACCGAGTCCGCGTACTCAGCTCAGCATCGTCATCTTGCAAAAGCTGCCGAAACAAACGGTGTTGCATTGCCGCAGCCTTTATAGAGTTAATTATCTTTACGACAATCTTCATGACACGTTCAAAACGAAGAATTTTGCACACACCTCTCGGTGGCTGCCTGCGAAGAAGCGATTTCCGACCTGTCAGGTCAAGACTGGCAAAAGTGTTTTCAGAGTTGGTTTAGACGAATGGATCTTGGTTTAAATATTAATAGTATCTATTTATTTTTTACGTGGTAGAGCCATGCTGCAGCTATATTAATGGTATAGTTGTAGCACGAATGGGTCGGCTCAACCGGGGAACGAGCACGCTCTCATAGAATACCAGCGTAAAATAGCAGCTTAACGCTGCTGTGTTTCGTTTGGTGAGTGTAGAGAACCGTAGACTCTATTTTCTGGAAACGAGGCATTCCATCTTAGTCCTCACGGGTGAAACGTATCTGCATTTTGATTCATATTTGAGGATAGATGTAGATGTCTATGGGCCACAGCAACCACTTACCATCAGGTGGACTGTGTGCTTGTTTGTCACCCTTATCCTATAAAAGAAAACACAAATACCGAAGTGACTCTACAAGTGATCCAATTTTGCTAATGTTGGTGATGTTTCTTAATTGAAGTTCACGCGAGCGAAGCCGCGGATAAAAAGCTAGCTACAGATAGATTTATATGTATAAATTTTATATGTATTAATTTTCTTGAATAATTCTGTCTATTAGTGAAGATCGCAAAACCCGTTGCGTAGTTAAAAGATCTAAGCGTATAGACGCTGGATGGCTGGAAGCGACTTTGTTTTATACTATGTAGAGACTAATAAAATGGTGAATGGTGTGTCCATGGGCTGCAGCTACAATAGCCACTTAGTATCAGGTGGACTATCAGTTTGCTTGACAAATACCAGTCCACCTCTTAAGTCACATAAAAAAAAACATGTGCGCAGTTCACACGCGGTAGAAGTGAAACCTTCAAATGAAATGAAATATAAAACAAAATAGTTCACAGCAAATGATTTACTTATTTAAAAAAATTTCACGCGTCTTTAATATTTTATTATCTTTTACCTATTAAAATATTAACTTTTCATTATCTCTTAAACTATGCGTCCAAATAACACGATATAAAGAGCTAAGTTTATCTTAATAAAATTGATTGAAATTTTCGTTTCTAATAATAATAATCTAAGTCTAATAATAACGCTCATAAATCACTTTCTAATTATTTTTTTTTTCATAAAAAAATCGTTATTGTCGCTCGTGTATAATTATGAAATAGGCATATGGTATCGTGAACTATTTTAGATGGAAGAAGTATCTATATTTTTGTAGAATATAGTACTTACATATTACTAACCATTACGCTAGCGCAATCGGAAAGCGCTTCGGATGCGATTTTACTTCCGACTTGCTTAACAAAAATCAATATTTAAGGCTAGCTGAGAAGTATAGCCTAATGCTAGATAGTCGTACGTACGATACATTTCTCGTAAATCTGGCTATCATATACAAAAAGAATTTATCAAATCGGTCTGATAGTTCAAGAGATTAGCGTGTTTAAACAAACAAAAAAATCTCATTCCCTCTTATTAATTTATATATTTGTCACGTTTTAGTGTCGCTTTATCGTTACATTGAGTTTTAAATCACAACGATGCACGATGCTAAAGAAGTTTTCACTTCAAAAAAAAAATCTGTGCATCACAGCAGTTATGTGTAATTGGCCTTTACATAGCCTTGATTTATTTATTTTCTCATAATCTCATTATTCATCATAATATCATCGCATCGAATAAAACTATTTTTTTACGGATTTTATCGCGTTTAATTTACTATTTTAATTCCCAACGTTTCGAGTGCATTAAAGCAACCCATGGTCACGGGGGATCCCCCCGATAAAAAAAAACAAAAAAATTAGTTTTATTCAATGTGTAGTGTTCACATCCTACTTATATTTAAGTACTTCAGTAAAATCAAAAACTTCTTCTAAAAATATATATTTATAACAACATTATAATTTATTAAAATTACTTATGTAAATTACATTTAAACTTTGTAGTATCTACGCGCTATGCCATCCCAATTGGTCCATGTAAGTGTCTGTAAAAAAAAAAACATATAATGTAGACCTACATTTTATTAGTTTTCCATGAAGCTTTTAAAGAATAAATAAAATCAACTGATATTTAATCGACACCTAAAGCTTGCTGGCTCTTAGTTGTAAAATCGTTACTGCCTGTAATGTTTCTGCTTAAATACCTGCGTAAATTTACAACTTCTTACTAACTAAAAGATATCGATATCCAAAGTTTTCTCATTTTAAAATCGCAGTCTTAAAACGTAATAGAATCTCAAGTATGAAAATAGTAATCTTTATCGTTTAGCCCGGGTGGCATCACGGTTCCTTTTTAATTAAGAGGCGTAGGTATATTGTGAAAGCGTGTAGGCTATACCTAGAATACCTACCAGGATAAGCTTATCTTCGAAGTACTCCCTCTTTTTAGTAATAGCGATAACATCAGTGAACTTCTGAACTTGCGTGAGAGTGTTGCCGTCAACAGTAAATGTGGTTTTCACCTGTAATCAAAGGCAATAAAAGATTATGGTAGATTAATTTTCAATATTTTAAATTTATTGTCTACCTATTTAAGGTTTGTATTAACTATACCATTTTGATATTCGTCCTCAGCCTGTAATATTTTACTAAACATAACCCTATCTCAAAGTGTACCATTTTCATAGGATTTGTTTTAAATGCTGCTGTGATCTAAGGATTCAGCATCTACATCAGGATAGGATTAGTAGTACGGGTTTTAGATGGTAGAGAAATGCTGCAGCTATATTTTACATGGTATATACAGTACATCGAATAATTCTGTGATTCGTGTGGTGAGTATAGAAAATTGGAGATTCTTTTTACTGGTAATGAGGCTTAGAATGATAATAAACACTAGAAAGAAGTTGATAACTATAAAGCCATTTCTAATATTTCCAATTACCTCCATACTCTGCAATATTATGGGGCGTATATTGAACGCCCACCTCATGGCATACCTAGAGCAAAATGATCGCCAGTACGGGTTTCGCCAAAATGGATCAACTGGGGACCTTCTAGAGTATGCCACTCACATATGGGGCGAAGCCCAGTGGTGTAGCAGTGGTGAAGCACTTATCTGTTTCCCTCGATGTTTCGAAGGACTTTGACAGGATTTGGCACGCTAGTTTATTGGGCAAGCTTTCAGCGTACAGCTTATCCCCTGGCTTGATTGCCTGGGTGAAGGACTTTTTGAGTGAACGATCTGTTCGGGTCGTCATCGATGGCTGCTCATCCGGTACTGTGGCGACTAACGCCGGTGTTCCTCAGTGTTCCGTTCTCTCCGCAACTCTCTTCCTACTGCATATAAATGATCTGCTCATTCTCGGTATCTATGAGTATGCAGACGACAGAATAGTTGTGAAGAGATATCTACCAAGTGCCCGGGCCAGTCGGGATCAAATCCAGTCAGAAAGAGTGGCTATGGTTGAGCGTGTGAGTCTCACACTACAGGCAGTCTCCGAATAGGGCGATGCCAATCTCGTGAGATTTAACGCCTCCAAAACACAAGCGTGTCTTTTTACCGCTAAAAGGAGCCCGCTCACCTTGGCTCCTACTTTCCGGAATGCGCCTTCAGTTGTTAGGGATTGAATTTTCTCCGAACCTAAACTATGGGCAGCTCATTGAGTCCAGAGCCAAAGCAGCCGCAAGGAAACTTGGTGTCATTGCAAGGGTGCGGCGGTACTTCACGCCGGGGCAGCTTCTTACCTTATATAAAGCGCTAGTCCGATCGTGCATGGAGTACTGCTGTCACATATACCCATATTGTGATGCAAAATAACACCTGGCAGCATTAGACTCAGTGGAGAGACGTGCTAAGAGGCTCATTGGTGACCTTGATTTGGTTGAAACCAATCTTGTACGCCTCGAGCACAGACACAGAATAGCCAGTCTCTCAGTATTCTACAGGATGCACTTCGGTGAGTGTGCGCAGGAATTACACGCTTTAATTTCTCCCTCTCCTTTCCACCATAGTACAACCAGGCGGTCGGCGGGTCTTCATCCCTTTGTTGTTGATATTCCACGCGTTAGAAATAAACGGTTTGCTTCGTCTGTTGTAATGCGTACAGCAAAGGAGTGGAATACGTGGTAGAGCCATGCTGCAGTTATATTAGTAATATAGTTGTAGCACGAATGGGTCGGCTCGACCGGGGAAGGACCACGCTCTCACAGAAAACCAGCGTAAAATAGCAGCTTAACGCTGCTGTGTTTCGTATGGTGAGTGTAGAGAACCGGAGACCCTTTTTACTGGCAAAGAGGCATTCCATCTTAGTCCTCACGGGTGACAACGCATCTGCATCTTGAGTCTTTATTGAGGATAGATGTAGATGTCTATGGGTCACAGTAACCACTTACCATCAGGTGGACTGTGTGCTCGTTTGTCACCCTATCCTATAAAAAAAAAATAATTTGCCGGCGTCTATCTTTCCGTCGGAATACAATCTGGGTGTCTTCAAGGCAAGAGTGAATAGGCTTTTGTTACGATAAGACTGTGCGATTTACCATCTAAGGCTGCATCACCACTTACCACCAGGTGGGTAATATACTACTACTACTCATAAAATAAAATAAACTGAACATTTATTTAAATTAAATTATAGAAATTTTTAATTATTAATATTTAGAGATTAACATATTTTAGTTGGGATTGTCTAATTTATTAGAAACAATATTAATATAGGGATCATCAATACAATTATCACAAACAAAAACACCTCTCTCATATGCAGTGCATCCTCATCAGATGGCATCCTCATGTCACCAGTCTTTGCATACATGCACTGACTCCATTCTTCAGTATTTGGCTCTGTATATTTTTGCTTACATAGAGGACAACAGTATTCTACTGTTGTAGAGGTCGAGGCCAAAGAAAAGTTTGTTCTTCCTCTACAAGACGTTTAAGTCGATTTCGAATACAATACTCACTGATAGCAATGGCACTTGCAGCAGCTCTTTTGCTCTTTCTTTTGCTCATGCTCAATGAGTGCTTTGGCTCTAGAGATTTGTTCTTCAGTGACCGATGCAAGTTCAGGTCTTTTTCTTATATTATTTCAAGGCATGGTTTGAAAATAACACCGAAGGGGCAAGTGTACGCATGCGCACACTTACCCGCGCACACTTTCCCCAGAACACCAAATTGCAATTGAAAACCCATAAAATAAATTGAAAACAAATATAACATGATTTTTTTTTATATAAAATGTAGCGTAAACATATTATTATTCAAAAAAAATACAAATTACCGTTGTGAAATCGATAACGCCGATGATACATTGTTTTCCATTAAACAAAAAATTTCGAATTTAAACACCATATACTGTTTTTTTATGAAAAAAAAAGTTATTCATCAACCACCGCCACAGAGACAAGTAGCGACTAGCAGGGAACTCTGGCGTCAATTTTCGACCTAAACAAAAACCTCCCCCCCGTTCCCCGTTAGGGAGATACGCTCACTGTGCTCACTTCCCCACTGCGCTCAGTTACCCCTAACGACTCTACTGATTTCTATGAAATTTTGTATGAAGGTTGTTAGTTACCCAGGGCATGTTATTGGATTGTATTGTATTGATAATATGGATTGAAAGCTTATCCGATTACGGAACTTCGAAAAAGAAGCTTAAGTATTTTCCTTCCTTTAGATGTTAATTTTCTATGTGATGATTGTGTTAGCTATAAGCGGAATAACGGTTGTGTTTTTTTTCATATAAATGCTATATTTATAAATAAACTTTAAAACTAGTTTTAACCGTTGTGTATTAATTTGAAACTACAGCGACGTTCTACGTGTTACGTTTTCAAAACAGCGCCATCTATCATCAAATTTAAAAAGTATCAAGACTAAATCAATGAATAGAGATTAGTACTTACAACTAAACACAAGATCGCTATTTCCTGATATGGCCATATCGTAAAATATTTTCATTAGTCACCGCTAGCGGCGCAAATAGGTCATTGTTAACAGAAACAGAATTTATGACAGAGTACACATCCTTTGTGCTTTATTTAATTTAAATCATAAATAAATGTGCTTTTGGTGCCACATTTACTTTTTATTTGACGACAGCTGGGGGGGATCATGGGTCAGCCCCAGCGCACCTCAACCTTGATATTACTAGATAGTATGGTCTTGGCTTTCATTATTTAATCTTATATTAGCACAATCTACGAAGTTACTGCTAAATAAACTAACAATAATAAGTAACTAATAAAATTAAATAATAGAATGCTACTGAATACTTATTCGTGCAGCATCAAAACTTATCAGACTTAAAATACTAAGCTGTGCAAAGCTGTGTTTTTTTATACGATAAGGGTGACAAACGAGCACACAGTCCACCTGATGGTAAGTGGTTGCTGTGGCCCATAGACATCTACATTTATCCTCGTTTGCGAATCAAAATGCAGATGCGTTGTCACCCGTGAGGACTAAGATGGAATGCCTCTTTTCCAGTAAAAAGGGTCTCCAGTTCTCTACACTCACCATACGAAACACAGCAGTGTTAAGCTGCTATTTTACGCTGGTATTTTATTATTGTGCTACAACAACACCATTAATATAGCTGCAGCATGGCTCTACCACGTATTGCCATTGTCGTGATGATTTACCGCAATTACCGTGTTTGGCAGAATAATTAAGATAATTAAGATATTTAGTTGAATATATTGAGTGTCTAATAGTTAGTTTAGTAGAAGATAAGGCATGAATACAGATGTGTCGCAGTGTTATCATCTTTTTTGCCTATTTTAGTCGATCACTGAGAGACCTAACATAGGTTCATTTTGTTCCTTTGAGTCTTATAGAAGTTCGTTACAATAATTCTTATTTATTTTGAAGTACCTAAATAATGCACCTTACCTACTTCAAGCTATAAGACCTTAGTAATGAAAATAGTAAGGATTTATTTTTCATTATCATTTTTTAATTTTTTTTTAAAAACGTTACCCCCACACTAGGATTTTCTTCTGTGTCGTGGAGGCAGTTTACAAACATAAATTGCACAAGGACAAACATCCAGACCCGGAACAATTATTTGTAGGCCATACAAATACTTGTTCTGTGCGGGATTCGAACCCGCGGCCCCCAGCGCAACAACTGATTGCTAAGCCACTGCGCCACGGAGCCGTCGATTGCCCGGTTTTCATCAGTTATTTAAATGAGTACGGGTAAGTGCTTATCGGTTCTCAGTAACGCTAGTAGTTAGGGTGACCTAGCTTTCGATATTTAACTAATTGAGCACAGGGGCTACTACATATACGCGCTGAAGGCCTGATGATGACCAGATAATTGCTTGACTGTTCTCAGTAAGGGCAATAGTTAGGATGACCTGGCTTTCTATGTTTATGTAATCGAGCGCGGGTGCTACTACATGCTATATTTTGAAGGTCTTATGATAACCAGGTAAGTGCTTATTGGTTCTCAGTAACGGTAATAGTTATTTTAATTAGGATAACCTAGCTTTCTATGTTTATCTAATTGAACACGCTACATGCATGTTACATTCTGAAATATAGTTAGAGCACCCAAAAAGTCGGGAAATAAAATAAGTTAAATTAAACTGAAACTCGAGACACTGATGTATTGCGTCCCTAGTATCCATTACAGGCCTTTCTCGAGGGGTGGTAGTGTACTTTTGGATGTTTCTTTATTATTAAAAAATATTGAATGAAAGAAAAAGACAATACAAATTGTTAAATGCGTCATTGTGTTTTTTTTTTGGTATATATAAATCATGCCTGAATATTAAGCCAGAAAGGAGAATTAAAAAAGAGCCTATTTACTTCGCGTGTTTTCCAAGGACGAATAAAACAGTTTAGAAAATTTTATGTGCTGACTTACCACTTGTTCAGTGAAGTGGTGAAAAATAATTTCACGTGGAACCTTAGATGTCTTTAAAAAGAAAATCGTAGAAATGTCAAAAACGTTAATACGCATTGAACAATTGCGGCATACTCTTTACCGTCTATAAAACACTATTAGTAGTTCTGTGCACAGTCGTGAGACAAACGTAAGCTACTTTATTTATTTTTACTTTTAATGAGACTTAGAAATCAGTTTATATTTTAAGATATTTTCTTCATATTTTCAGATATATTAAGATTTTTATGACAGAAAAGGTTTCATAAACCAGACATAAATGGACAGGCTATTGCAAAAAAGTACCTTAAATATCAAACAAAGCAGATTTTACTTCAACAAAAGTTTATTTTTATTTTAACCATGAGCGGAACTGAATTGATATAATTTTGAAAGTCACTTCTAAAAACTGATAATAGAACTGATCCAAACGTAAATTTCATAGTACGTAAGCAACCCAAATTCGTTATATTACTTTAATTGTAATTTGGAAGTGTCGATTTACCACATTCCCGACGGTGAAGGAAATAATCGCGAGGAAACCTGCATAACTGAGAAGCTCACCAGTTGGGGTCATCCCGTGTTGTGGTCAATGCAGCGAGCTTTTTATTGCCCCAAAACTCTATGCGGCCTGTGCCAAGTAGTGAAATGTATGTAGGTTCTAATTTTTTACCTTTAATGGGGTTACTAACTTTAACAGTGGTAGAGCCACGTGGCAGCTTTTGCTGTCGCACGGATGGGCCGGCTCGAACCGGGGTGGTACCACGACCTCACAGAATACCAGCGTGAAATAGAGGTTTACCTCTGCGTTTCGCTTGGTGAGTGCAGGTGGCCGGAGGCCCTTTTTACTGGAAATGAGGCATTCCATCTTAGTCCTCACGGGTGACAACGCTTCTGCGTTTTGATTTGTAATAGAGGATAGATGTAGATGTCTATGGGCCGCAACAACCACTTACCATCAGGTGGACTGTGTGCTCGTCTGTCACCCTTATCCTATAAAAAAATACTATGCAGTTTTTATTTCATTCATATTTTTGGAGATGTTTCTTTTTTGTTTTCATTCGACATCATCATCATCATTACAACCTATCAAAAGTCAACTGAAGTGAATAACTACCTCCTCCATTGATTGGCAAATAGGCTTGATAAATGTAGTAGTTGCCACGCTTGGCAGGCGCGCTGGCAGCCATAGTTTTTATCATTTTGATTTATTATCACAAAGAAGCTAGTGCCTATCTCCTGTTTCAGCTGGCCTCTGTTGCCTCTTTTTTTATAGAAGAGGGGGCAAACGAGCATGTGGCACACCTGATGGTAAGTGACTACCGCCGCCCATGAACAACCGCAACACCAGAGGAATTGCAGATGCGTTGCCGGCCTTTTAGAAAGGTGTAAGCTCTTTTCTTGAAGGTTTCTAAGTCGTATCGGTCCGGAAAAATCGCTGGTGGTAATCGATTCTACAAGGAAGTTGTGCGAGGGAAAAAACTAAATCGCACAGTGGTGGACCGCCAATCATCCAGATGGGATGGGATAGTATCGTGAGTTTTGTCGTGATGTGCGATGGTGAAATTGAGCGGCTGGAATTAGTCCGAATAATTCCTCAGAGCACTCCCCGTGATAGATGCGATAAAATACGCAAAGAGATGCAACATCTCTATTCAGTGCCAATGTATCGAGCCGATCAGAAAGAACTCGGTTGTCGACGATTCGAACCACTCTGCGCTGGTTGCGATCAAGTGCAAGGACCTGGCACTGGGGTGCCCAGGCCCAGAGATGAGAACAGTATTCCATGTGAGGCCGAACTTGCGCTTTGTAAAGTTGCAAGCGATGTGCCGGCATGAAATACTGTCTCGCTCTGCTGAGCACGCCAAGCTTTTTAGAGGCCTTCCCTTCCAAGTGATCACGAAACTGCACACTATTCGATATGTCGACGCCAAGGATTTCGATGCTAGCTGAGGCAGCAAGGGGAGTGTCTTGAAACTGAAGAGATACGACAAAGGGGTTATTTTAGCGGTAAACGCGCAAACTTGTATCTTCTAGAGATTGAAATGGACTAGGTTTAGTCTCCCCCAGTCTGAGACTATGTCCAACAAAGTCTCGACTTCAGACACAAGTCTTTTCTGGTACTCGACGACGTTTTCCGGAGAAATATTGACACGGCTGGAGTATAAAACATCAACAGTGCTGTCGTCTGCATAGCAATGAATGTTACTGGTTTGCAACATATCATTGATAAGCAGAAGAAACAGCGTTAGTGATAGCACGCAGCCTTGTGGAATACCAGCGTTGATAGGCTTGAAATCAGAGCATGCACCGTCTACTACGACCTTGATGCTCCGATCAGCAAGGAAACTGGTGATCCATTTGCACAATTTCTGGGGAAGCCTATAGGAAGGAAGCTTCGAAAGAAGTGCTTTGTGCCAGACGCGATCGAAGGCCTGAACTGTCCATCCTATGGTTGCGCGTAGACAGCGATGACCATCCCTGCATCTGCGAGTGCCTATATAGGTCCCATAGCGGCAATTCCGACACAGAACGACTCATCGACTACGTCCAAATGGCTGCAGACTCCGTGCTACAACAGGTCCCATCCGCAGAGATCGTGATACTCGGTGATTTTAACGCCCACCACGCTGAATGGCTTGGTTCTCGTTTAACCGATCATGCCGGTAGATCTGTCTATGACTTTGCTTTGGCATATAGTCTAACACAACTGCTTACTTCGCCTACCCGGATCCCAGATGTGGACGACCATGTACCTTCCCTATTGGACCTTCTGCTGACCTCTAATCCGGACGGATATCAGGTCTCCGTGCCCCTCTGGGCTCTTTGGAACATTGTCTGATCCGGAGTACGGTGCTACTCACGCTCTAATCGCAGTTGCGATCTGCAGCTTGCCGCCGTATTTAGCACTATAGGTCAGCCGATTGGGACGGAATGCGGTCTTTTTTTGCATCCTACCCTTGGTGGCGGGTTTACTTCTCGCCGGAAGATCCCAGGGTTGTTGCCGATTCTGTTGCTGATGTGGTACTTTAGGGTATGGAACTTTTTATTCCATCCTCTTTGGTGCCCATCGGAGGCAGATCCCAGCCATGGTTTGGTCGCTCCTGTAAAATAGCATCATGCTATAAGCAAGAGTGCTACCGGGCCTAGGCTGACGCATTAAAGTCTCGGGATGTAAACACCAGCGCTCTTAAAAAGAAGTATAATTCCGCCTCCAGGTCCTTGTAAAGCGTCATTGCCAAGGCAATGTCTGAGCACATCGGCAGAATTGGCGAGAAGCTAGTTCGCGTTTCTTCGGGAACGCGTGCATTCTGGTCTCTCGCCAAGGCTGTCCAAGGGAACTTAAGTCAGCCATCTCTTCCATCTCTGCACAAAGAGGAAGACTCCTTGCCCAAAGTCGCAAAGGAGAAAGCCGATCTGTTGAGCTCTTTCTTTGAATCCAACTCGACTCTAGATGACGGGGGGAACACACCGCCGACTATCCCACGATGTGAGTGCTCCATGCCGGGTGTGCGGTTTCGCAAAGAACTCTTCTCCCAGGACGTCAGCAAGTCGAGTGGACCCGATGTACTCCCTCCCATTATGCTAAACACGTGTGCTCCAGAGTTGGCACCGGTTTAACGCGTCTTTTCCGGTACTCCTACTCCCAAGGCGTAGTCCCGAATTCATGGAAGACAGCTTTGGTCCACCTGATCCCTAAAAAAGGCGACCGCTCAGACTCGTTCAACTACAGGCCTATCGCCATCACCAAAGTAATGGAATTCATTATAAACTGCCAACTGATGAGGTACCTTGAGGATCACCAGCTGATTAGTGACCGCCAGTACGGTTTTCGTCGGGTTCGATCAGCTACCATGAAATTCACCATCATTTTGTCAAAATTACAACTTGTAACTTGATTACAAGAAAAGTTAACTTTCATAAAGATACGTTGGAAGGCACACCCTATTTAAAAAATGATAGATATATTTGTATGATATGATAACGTACAATATTAATGCAATTCTTTAAAATTTAATTCACGAATTACATAAAAAGGTTCAGACACAGACAAAAAGGTGACTCTAAGAGTGATAAAATTTTGCTAATTTTGGCACGGAACAGCAATAACGATGTTCCTAAATTGTGGCCCATAGAGCGAAGACGCGGGTAAAAAGCAAGTATAATAATATGTGGTAAACTTACAACTCGTCCGCCTGTAACTTCTTCATCAAATTCTACTCCATCCTTAAAGGTGACAACTTTAGTCTGATCTGGTGTAATAGTGGTCAAAGTGTATGAATCACCGTTCTTCTCTAGCTTGTGATCAGGCTTGGAGTTCGAGTAGGCAGCAATTATGTCGGCTGGAAAATCTAAAAAGAGAATGAATATACATTGTTTTAATATATCTGGTCGCAACAACGCATACCTTTACCTTTGAATTTCCTATTTTTACGTTGATATATTTTATTAGTTAAGTTGGCTGTCACAATATACTTCCCCTATCTTACCTTTCCCGCACATGTCTATCAAGCAAGTGAGAGCAAGCAACTTTTGGACGCTGGTCCGATCGTCTTATCATCAGTGCGCTCTTCTAAAAGAAAGATGGTGTAATGTTTTTTTTTAAATTATTTAATCGTTGGAAGTTTGTTTGGTGCACATGACTTTATCAAGAAGAAATGAGAACTTTTTTATCTATACAAATAAATAAAATTGAAGTGTCTGTTTGTAATGTCAAAATTACAGCTTTTAACTAAATGCATATGAAAGTATGTACGATACAAATAACAAAAATACATTTTTTAAAGTTTTTGTCTGTCTGTTTGTTCCGGCTACTCTCCGAAACGGCTGGACCGATTTTGACGGGATTTTCACTGGCAGATAGCTGATGTCACAAGGAGTAACTTAGGCTACTTTTATTTCGGAAAAAGAATTAGGGTTCCACGCAAAAAAATTAAAACCCCAAATAACACGCGGGCGAAGTCGCGGTGAACAGCTAGTTGTGAATAAATTTAGTATCATCGTAGATCATCGCGTGCGCAGCAGCAGCTGTCATGAGATACGAGGCACACCGCTCTTCTCAAGATACTGAGCTTATCTTCTCTTGAGCTCTTTTATTTATTGTTCCTAATCCGCAGCAGCTCATCTCCCTTCGTGTTAGCCAACGCATTAAATTAATTCCACGCATAAAATAATACAGTCCACTAATCGTTCGCCCATCTATAACTCACTCGCATCGCATCGCTCCACCTATATCCTTGTTAGTATCTATGTTTATATTTTTGAGTAATTTTCATATTATACAATAAATGTTTCATTCATAATTTCAAATTCTTTGAACATCGTACGCGTATTATATTACTTTTTCATTTCAAAGTTTTTGTTTTTCATTTTACTCTTATTTCTGCTCAAGCTATGGTTATCCCTACCCTCTTAGTAAATAATACCTTTTAATAATTATTAATTAATTATACATGATTTTATATGTGGGCATATTTTATATAAATTTTTTTAGTATTTATAATTGTGTATGAAATAACAAAATATGTAAAAAAATCAGGACAAGGTTGTAAATCTCACTAGGAAAATCTCATGATCTTAAGATGAATCTTAAGGATTTCTTATAATTATTGTAAATACACCTCTCCAATCCTGAGTGGTTTCTTGGGTTTATCGCACCATTAACAGTTGGATTTTGGTAACTCGTTTCTTAATATAGTTTATGAGATAGATTTGAGATTTGAGTGAGTATGTGTGAGATAGCTGTGTTTTGACTAGAAAGGAGATCCAGTACAATTTAAGGCGGCGAGGCTTCTATCTTAGTACTGAGAAGTCAATCAAAAAAATTACGCATCTGTAACCTTCTTTGTTTGAAGTTGGCCCGAGGTGTCCATGGACCGCAGTAATTATTTACCATCGGGTGGATTGTACTAAATATATTCATTCCTCACTTCAGTTTTATATGAAAAAATATATGTTTCACCAGATTATCTTCACAGTAAAACAGTAGTGCACGCTCTGCTGTATGGCGGTAGAAAAAGGTAAAAGGGTGGCTCATACCGAGTCAGACTACCTATTTCTACCTCACACAAGTAGGAAAGAATAAATATAAAAAGATAGTGCCAAGCCAATAGTAAAAATAAATAAGGAATATGATACACCGACAGTTAATGTAAGCAGTGCTTACCTAAGGCAGACAGTTTATTATTAATGGCAGTAAATTTAAAAAGACTGTGATATAAGCAGGTAGTTTAAAAATATATAATTTTAACATACTTTGAATCTTTTAATGGTGTTTTCTTTTATAATTCTTATAATTATAGGCAATCACAGCAAGTGTTTCTATTACCATGTTTTTATTAACTCATTCCTGAATGTCAGTTAAATTTAAAGAAGATGGTGAGTTGGTGAATGTCTATCCTGGTCGAATTTAGTAATTGATTTTAAACTAACTATGCGATGAGCTAGAGATTTGAAATTTTGATCATAACTGGCAGTGTAAGAATATGAAAAGAAAAACGTGGTATATAATGATTCTTTTTTTAAATTTTGGAACACTTGCTTAACACAACACATGCTGTGATTGCCTGTAATTATAAGAGTAAGTAACAATGTATAATTGATTATTCTGTAATGTAACCATATATGCTGTGACGGTGCTTTATTATTATAAATAAATATCAATTAATTTCTATATACAATATCATAGATATAATATTTTGAACAATTAAAATGCTTTAATGAGCATAATGTCATTGCTCATGGGGGGTATATATATTTCCGACGATATTCTAGACGTCAGTCTGAGCGAGATTAGAATGGCTATCCAGCACCTTAAAAACGGCAAGGCCCCAGGCGAGGATGGAATTACAGCGGAGCTTCTGAAAGCGGGTGGAATACCGGTACTTAAAGTCCTTCAGAAGCTCTTTAATTCCGTCCTTCATGTAGGCACTACCCCGGAGGCGTGAAGCAGAAGTGCGGTGGTCTTGTTCTTCAAGAAAGGCGAAAATGCTCTCTTGAAGAACTACAGTCCGATTTCCCTTCTGAGCCTCGTCTACGTGCTATTTTCGAGAGTCATTACGAATCGTCTCGCATGCAGACTTGACGACTTCCAGCCTCCCGAACAAACCGTTTTTTTCGAAAAGGCTTTAGCACCATAGACCACATACATACCCTTCGGCAAATTGTACAGAAGACCGCAGAGTACAATCTGCCACTTTGTCTTGCGTATGTGGCCTATGTGAAAGCCTTTGGTTCCGTCGAAATTTGGGCGGTACTACAGTCCCTCTAGCGGTGCCAAATTGACTGACGGTATATCGAAGTGCTGAACTGTTTGTACAATAGGGCTACGATCGCTATCCGAGTATAGAACCAGAGTACGAAACCTATCCAATTGCAGAGAGGTGTAAGACAGGGTGATGTAATATCCCCGAAACTCTTCACCGCTGCATTGGAAGACGTTGTCAATGATCTCAATAGTGTCTCCATACGGGTAGGTCTTAAGATGAACATGGACAAAACAAAAATCATGTTTAACGTCCATGTCAAAACTATGCCGGTAGTTGTTGGGAGCACTAAGCTCGAAGTTGTTGACGAAGATGTTAACCTGGGACAAATAGTCCGACTAGGTAAGTCCAACCTCGACCGAGAGGTCAATCGACAGATTAAACTCAGCTGGGCAGCGTTCGGGAGATTACGACATATCTTCTCATCAGAGATACCTCAGAACCTCAAAACTAGATTGTTCAACCAGTGCGTATTGCCAGTGATGACCTACGGATTTGAGACGTGGTCAAAGTCACTCATCGAGCTATGGAAAGGGCAGTGCTCGGCGTTTCTCTGCGTGATAGACTTAAAAACGAGGATATCTGCAGTAGAACCAGAGTAACCGACATAGTCCAAATAATTAGTATGCTGAAGTGGCAATGGGTCGGCCATATAGCTCGAAGAACCGATAACCGATGGGGAAGAAAGGTTCTCGAGTGGCAGCCTCGTAATGGCAGGCGAAATGGAGGGCGTCCCTCCACTAGATGGAGTGACGACCTGGTAAGACATGCAGGAAGTCGATGGATGCAGTGGCTCAGGACCATGCTTTGTTGCATTCCTTGGGGGAGCCTATGTTCAGCAGTGGACTTGTGAAGGTCTGTAATGACGATGATGATGAGTCGTATGCATAAGAGTTGTCCTTCATGATGTATCAATACCTGAAAAGTTGTAGTACCGAAAGATAAGTACAGTTGGAGGATTCTGTTAGGACCACTCGACTTGTGGATGTCCAGGGAGAGAAGTGTTTGCGTATTCAGCATTGTGTGAACCACATGAGGCGTTAACGATGCGAGATAGTTGGCGGTATATTCCTCCTGCCATCGAAGTTAGACACACAAAGAAATCCTTAAAGATCGGCTTTCTCATTTGCGGTGTAAACTAGTTGTCCATATTGTGTTGACTTAAAAGTGATTCTTGACAGATATTTCCATAAACAGCCTTCCCCGAGGAAGGTGAACTAGTTTCCAGCTACTTCTGCCGATGTTCTCTGACTTTTTCTCTTCGTTATGCGTACAGCAAAGGAGTGTAATAATTTGCCGACGTCTGTCTTTCCGTCCGAATGCAATGTGGGCGTCTTCAAAGCAAAAGTAAAGTAGGACTAAAACCTGTGGTTCGAAAACTGTTCAGTTTGAGGAAGCGCTATTGTACCATAGCCTACCGAACGAATTATTTCATGAAAAATATTTTTCAAAATTTAAAGATGAATTAAATAAGCACTGTCAAACATTATTTTAAAGTCACCGTGTGTAAATATATTATTTTACCAATTATGTTATTTTTAAATCTCATATAAATGAATTTTTGTTCTTTTTTGAGATAATAAACTCTTTAAAACTAAAAGTGGATAGCCTTTTGTTACGCTAAGAGAGTGCGATTTATCATCTAGGGCATCATTACCATTCATACACACCAGGTGGTACTGCGGTCAAGCAATGGCTTTGAAGTGAAAAAAACTTACTGTTTTTATATTTTTTTTTTACTGATAGCCATAAAAATGAATAAAATTTTGCGTTTTGCAATAACATTGAAATTTATTTTACCCAAATATAAAATAAACAATATATTTACCCAGACTATTGAGAAAAGTGTCAAAGTTCTCATCCTTGTCATGTTTGTACAGCTTTCCCAGGTACGCCATTTTTAACTTTGTTTCTTTTGATGCGATCAGTTCAGACGCAGAGCGGATAATGAATAATTCGATTTGTCGATAACTGGTATTTATAACCACCGTCGTGTAGGCAATGCATTAATGACATCCGTAATTCGAAATCCTTATAATTTTCTTAACTTTACTATGTTTATGGCGCATTAACTACAGAGGATCAACTTTATAATGCTTTTTTAACATTTGCATACTAATATTTACAAAAGGTAAATTCACCGTTACTTGATTTAAATTATCAAAGCATAATTGTTTTTTATTTATTTTTTTTGTAGTATATTAAAGCAACATTTATGTACCCTATACATATGCATGCAAGGTTACAGATTCCTTGAAGTATTACATTAATTTATGTAATCAATTTTCAGTAGTAGGCTATAAGAAGAAAGGATATTTAATACAAAGCTGTCGCATCGAAGAATATGTTTTGTTCTTATATGCTGACGATTAATTAATTATTATTTGAAATAGGAAAAATTAGAAGTTGCATATAAAGATATTATAGCAGACTTATATTATATAGATTTATATACTTAATATATATATATATATATATATATATATATATATATATATAATATAATTTTATTTTATTTATTCTTCATTGCATTCCTTAATCTAAAAGAATACAAAGGGCGGACTTAATGCCTTGTGGCATTCTCTGCCAGTCCATCCATGGTGTGGTGAGAATTTGAAGTAGGTGTAGCAATATAGAATAAAAACAAAATAGAAATGATAATTAATTACGTTATATATACATTTTACTAATATATACAATAAATAAACTATAAAAACATATCCTATTTATAC
Organism: Parnassius mnemosyne; assembly: GCA_963668995.1. Lineage (NCBI taxonomy): Eukaryota > Metazoa > Arthropoda > Insecta > Lepidoptera > Papilionidae > Parnassius > Parnassius mnemosyne. Next base: position 16,803,047 of record CAVLGL010000085.1, read on the forward strand.
ATGTATACAAATATATACGTACATACATAAGCATACATATATTCATACCAACATAAATATACAAATAGTACATATAAATAACTGTAAATATATACGACTAAAATATAAATGACATGGATGATGATTCATGTAAGAAGCGTTGTCTTTAACAGATGATTACGCACCAACTTTTTAAAAACAAACTTATTACGAGCTTTTCTAATGTCGTCAGGCAAGGAGTTGCAAAGGCGTGTAGCCTGAACTGTAAAGGAGTTACCATAGAATTCAGTGAAGTGAACTGGAATACATATTTTGTTGTTAGAAGAAAAACGTAGAACCCTATCATGAGATGAGGAGACATAGTGAAATTTACTCTTAAGATAAGAAGGCGAAAACGGGACATTTAATATGGAGAAAAGAACAAGTAATATTCTGGAAATACGTCTCTGCCGGATTGTAAGCCAATTAAGCTTAGATCTATATTGCGAAATATGGTCACACTTACGAAGCCCGAAAATAAATCTTATACAGTTATTGAGAAGGCGTTCCAGCTTGTTCAGAAGACCCTGGGACAGATCCGGGTAACACACATCTGCATAATCAATTATGGGTAATATGAGCGATTGGACAAGCATGATCTTAGACTTTGTGGGGAGAAAATGTTTTAAACGATACAGAGAATGTAACGTGGCAGTGTCTTTACGACTGACTTCAGTAACTTGAGTTCTCCAATTAATCGTGCGTAGGCCAAGATTTTTTACAGACTTACTGAAAGGTATTGTAATCCCATTGTAATAGATAGGGGGTATGTCTGCAAGATTAATCTTGGCTAGCATCCTTGAGCTACCCACCAGTATAGCTTGGCATTTCGAAGGATTGACCAACACTCCATAACGAGTAGACCAATCCTTGATAGTTGATAAGTTGTTATTTAATTTTTTAATCCCATTATGGATATCCCCTATTTCAGCTTGCACGTATAGCTGAAGGTCATCGGCATACAGATGGTACGAGCGATAGAAGATGGAGGTAATAAAGTTTATAAAAATAGAAAAAATTATAGGAGAAAGAATACCGTCTTGCGGCACACCAGCTTCCACATCAGCCCAAGCTGAGGTTATTTGCCCCACACAGACTGACTGCTGTCGACCGCGAAGATAAGATGCAAACCATTCCAATGCTGTAGGGACAAAATTTAGATGAGACAGTATGGGAACAAGGATTTCATGATCAACTGTATTGAAAGCATTTGAGAAATCAACTAGTACCAGTACTGTTACTTTTTTTTTCTTCCATACCGTTTCTAATATCATCTGTAACGTTAATTAAAGCAGTACTGGTACTATGATCAGGGCGAAACCCAGACTGATATATACTCAGTAGGCTATGTTTCGAAATGAATGTAGAAATTTATTTGTAAACACAGGATTCTAAAATTTTGGAAAGAAAGGGTAGAATGGATAGAGGGCGAAAATGATTGAAAAGAATGGGAGAAGGAACTTTTGAGCTCCTATCTTATTATGTTAACACGTCACCTCAAAGAGTCTATAAGAGAAATTTCTCAGGAAGCCCATAAGAAGGATGCTCCGAAAGAAGCGCCATATGTCAAACCCGATTAAAGGCCTTCGATATGTTTAAATTAAGCAGCCAAGGTAAACAAGATTATGAGCTGAGCTACCCCCACGGAAACCGTACTAGCGATAAATAATCAACTGGTGCTCCTTGAGGTACCGCGTGAGCTGGCACTTAATAATGGATTCCATTATTTTTGAGAACAAGTAGGTGATTGCGATAGGCCTGTGATTGGACGGATCAGAGCGGTTACGTTTTTTAGGGATCAGGTGCACGAAAGCTGTATTTCGGAGTTTAGTACTACGCCTAGAGAGTGAGAGTCCCGGCAAAGATGCGTTAGAACTGATGCCAACTTTTTTTTTATAGGATAGGGTGACAAATGATCACACAGTCCACTTGATGGTAAGTGGTTGCTGTCGCCCATAGACATCTACATCTATCCTCGTTTGCGAATCAAAATGCAGATGCGTTGACACCCGTATGGACTAAGATTATACGAAGATACACTCACCATACGAAATACAGCAGTGTTAAGCTGCTATTTTACGCTAGTATTCTGTGAGAGCGTGGTCCTTCCGCAGTCGAGCCGACCCATTCGTGCTACAATTATACTACTAATATAGCTGCAGCATGGTTCTACCATGTAATAAAGTGCTCTAGAGCACACATCCTCAGCACAAGTTGTAAGCGAGTTGTCCTTACTGTTTAGAATTAAAAGTGATTATTGACTCAAGTTCCCTTAGCTGTCTAAAGGAACTTCTGTCAATTGAACTTCCCGAGGAAAGGCGAACAAGTTTCTCACTAATTCTACCAATGTGCTCTGACTTTGCTTTGGCAATAACTCTTTTGACGAACTGGGAGTGAAGTTAGACTTATTTTAAGGGTAAATAGGTATAGGTATTTACATCCCAATGTTAGCCTAGGCCTGAAAACACTTGATAACTGCGTAATACAATTTTACGGGAGCGATCAAATCAAGGCTGACATGTGGGTACTACAGATGATGGAATAAATAGTGCCATTCCCTAAAGCACCAAATCAGTATGCGTATCAATTCTATTTGAATATTTTCTATTTTACTAATCGATGTGTTTTCGGAATATACTTGTTAAGACCTTTCGGTAGATTCGAAAATTGATATTATAATCATCATTTAATATTTTTGGTAGCACTTAAGATCCGCATTAAGCCAACATGTTGGATTATACGTAACGTCATATAGCCTATAACCTGGGGAAGAGCATGACGCTTCTAAGAAAACCTCATTTGTGGAATCAAAATTATCAAAATATGGCAAATAGCTTAGATCTGAGGAAACAGTTGAACATACATACTCGTACATAGCCTGCTAAAATCATAACCCTCCTTTTGATTTTGCTGTAGTCGGGTCGAAATTATTATTAATCTATCATGATAATTTTGTGAAAAATATTAAACAGCAACTAATTTTCATTCTTCGTTGATAGCAGTCGTTCGGGTCGTTCAGAACACTTCAAACAAGCTGAACAAAGGTCGTTAAGAACAAAAAACAAGCTGAGCAAATTGAAAATATTGGCGTGTCTAATTACAATTCGGACATTATGGTAATGAAGTTTAATTCAAAATGAAAGCAAGTCAACGTACGAAATTCATTTCAGCTGAGTGATGTACTTTTTTGGCATGTTATTGATATACAAAGTCAAATTTATGCCGTCAAAACATAACTTGTAAAAAAAACCAAGTCTCGCAACTCAGTTCTTCTACCGTAAAAAGTTCTGAGATCCATGTAATAGCAAGTCGGTTAATTTATTCAGTTTATTTATTCAGGGATTAAATAAATTAACAGACTTGGTATTACATGGATCTTACAACTTTTTACGGTGGAACAACTGAGTTGCGAAACTTGTTTTTTTTTACAAGTTATGTTTTTGACGGCATCTCATTTCTTTTTGTAAATAGTTATATCTAGGTTCCTATTTACACCTATTATTCTATTATATTATACATATACAGGAACACTGATTTATTCACTGCAAATGTAACTTTGTAATCCTATATATTTATATGGGATTACAAAGTTAATTATGCAGATGATGTATCTAGAAAACTGGACAAAAATTGCAAAATATTTTAGTTTTTCCTTGATTAATACACTAAACACTAATTGTATTCTAAATTTGAAGCTTCTACGTCTGCTAGAAGTGCCTTAGAGTTTTGATGATCGGTCAATCAGTGAGTGACAAAATTAAGAAACTTTGACGAGTTATAATTTTTAAACTAATTCTTAAACAGGCTTCAGTTTTATCCATAACGAAGTTATAGGGGATCGAAAATGGCCGGAACTGCTTCCAGAAAAGGATGGTACGGCCGTGCCGCTTTTTTGCTTCACTTGGCGGGGGCATTACCGTGCCCTCAGATTTGAATAAATATGTATTGACAACATTTAGTCTAATCGAATGTCGAAAAATGATATTATGCAATGCCATTATAATATGCCTACTGATGAGTCGCTTAAATATTCATAAATTTATTGAGCACTAGTATTTCTCAATTAGAAATATTTTTTTTTTTTAAGATTATGATTATTTTCCATTTCAAGAAACATAGATGGAATCTCATTTTTTATAGGATAGAGAGACAAACGAGCACACAGTCCACCTGATGGTAAGTGGTTGCTATGACCTATAGAAATCTAATCAAAATGCAGATGCGTTGTCACCCGTTAGGACAAGATCGAATACCTCTTTTCCAGTATAAAGAATCTCCGCTTCTCTACACTCAGCATACGAAACACAGTAGCGTTAAGCTATTTTACGCTGGTATTCTGTGAGGGCGTGGTCCTTCCCCGGTCGATTAAGAACAACCTGAAGAATGTAGCTAGCTGGATTAAGTCAATCTATTGAATAATAAACTTAAAAAAGACTCAAATAATGAATTTTTACCAACAAGAATGGCCCTTGATTTACTTAACATTGCTTACGAGGGTGAGACCGTTAGTGAAACCAAAGCTACAAAATTCTTAGGTCTTTATATTAGTGATAATAACTTAAAGTGGGAGACTCATACAGGATATATTTGCAAAAAGTTAAATTAATTTTCTTATGCTCTACATGTAATTTTTATGTAAGTGGAGTCGCGGAGGAAGAGGAGTGTTGGTATGGCGATGCGCCACTCGCCCTATCCTCCACGACTCTGACGGGGCCGCACCGTTGATGCTATGGTGGTTGGGCCCCGGCCGCCCCATGGCAGCCCCTTCTCGGGGCAGGACCTCTCCTCTCCATTCTGGTTCTCAGGTAAGGCGAAACAGGAGCACGCCCGCGTCTACGGCCTCCAACTCCACCTGCGTATCGGACCCCCCCGAGTCCGATACGCGGGAATCGGGAATATCGAGCGCTTAGTAGCACCCGTTTTGCCGACCCCAGCGGTGGATCTGGTCTCTGGCTCCGCCGCCAGCCAAGTTTCGGTCGCGGAGGGTAGGGAGAGCGGCACCTTGCGAGACCGACACTCCTCTCCCCCTGCGGCCCCACCACCACCGCATCAACGGTGGGGCCCCGTCAGAGTCACGGAGGATAGGGCGAGTGGCGTATCGTCATACCAACACTCCTCTTCCTCCGCGACTCCATCTCGGCTGCAGCGGTAGGGGGAGAGGACACCACTCTCACCGCAGTTCACCGACACACATCCGAAGTAGGCTTGCCAAGCCCACTCGGAGTGGCCACCTCAAACCGGCCCTACACCACGGGCCAGCCAAGGGGTTCCTATTTATTCACCGCGGGTGACCAAACCACGGCTACTAAGCCCCCCCGCGCCACGACAAGCCGGGAACCCGTTCGGGGGGGACACATGTACCACATACGGCATACCACAAGGCAGTATTTTACGCCTAACGTTCTTTCTGATTTATATCAAAGATCTTTCTGATCTGAAAATTAATAGTGCCCGAGTATCCACATATGCCGATGATACTGCTGTAGATTTTACTGGAACTTCATGGGATGACATTCGTGCAGATACAGAATCTGGCCTTACTACAATTGCAAACTGGCTTCAATCCAATTTTCTGACAATTAATGCACTCAAAACGAATTATATTTGTTTTACTATTAAAAACCAGAATCAACCGGGAAATAACTTTAACACAAAGATCCACACATGCAACATTGACGAAGTTCAAAGATTTTAACTGCCCTGTCATTACGAAAGTTTCTTCAACCAAGTACTTAGGAATCATTTTAGATCAGCATTTAACTTGGCACTACTGATATAATAACATGTATATTCAATAAATTGACCTGGATTTATAAATCGCTTAGACATATTAATTCAGACACTCTTATTAGCCAACAGAGGATCTATATACAAAATCTGATGTACTAAGTATAGAACTTGTTTTTGTAGGAATTTTACTCATAGATATAATGTTCTTTTTTCATGAATGGGGAACAAATTACGGAATTTTCAGAAATACCAATTTTTTCATCCAACTTAGAGTATTTTCTCTTTGAACTAGAATTTTTAAATCGCTCAATTTCTTCGTTAGCAGATTCCAGTACAAATTTTCGTTAATTAATTTGATCTTGTAAGCTTTTTGTGTAGTCAATTTTCCGCAATGGATGTGTTTGGTAAAGTCGATAATTTATGAAATAGTCCAGGAGGAATCGGCGCATGAAAAACTATCCCACTTCAATTTTTCTATGCGATTCACTGCAGCATTGCAAAAATTTTTTTAATTAATGACGGAGTATAAGAACAATGTATATTTTTATATTTATGTCAAAGCTGCATTTTACGAAACTGGAACACCACGCAGTTAAAAAAATTCTCGTAAATATAACGACGAGGCTGTGATTTTTCTCTATTTTCGCGGTTACAAGAGTACATAGAATGAAATGGTTCATTATATATAGTTTCTAGTAGTGATTAATTAAATGATTCATCATTTTAATATAATAGATACGGTGTCCCACAGGGAAGTGTGTTAGGTCCCTTTTTATTTCTTATATATATTAATAATTTTTCAAACGTCACTGACCACGAACCTGTTTTGTTTGCAGATTATACTACTGTAATTATTAAGTGTAAGGATAGAAAGAACTATGAAAATGAAATATCTATTGCACTCGACAAAATCTTTAGATAGCTCAAAACTAACAATTTAAAAATAAACGTAAATAAAACCAAGATGATACAATTAAGGGATTTTAGAACTCCACCTATTGGACTTAACATCTGTTACGATAGTACAAAAATTGAAGAAGTCAACTGTACTAAATTTTTAGGATTAATGGTTGACAGACACTGTGACTGGAAGAATCATATAGAGTACGTATGCGATAAACTGGAGAGATTTGTTTATGCTATAAAACAGCTGCGGTGGACAGTGTCTAATGAAGCGGCACTGAGCGCTTACCATGGCTTTGTCTCCTCAGTGCTTTCATACGGTCTCTTGTTGTGGGGCAACTCGGTTGAGGTTGGCAAGGCCTTTCGTGGTCAAAAGAAGTGTGTAAGGGCCATTTGTGGAGCTTGGTCTTTAGATAGTTGCAAACCTTTATTTCACAAATTTCACATACTGCCTCTAGTTTGTATGTACATACGAGAACTTTGTGTTTTTGTCAAACAGTATCCACAATATTTCACCATTAACTCAAGTTTAATCAGTAGAAGTGCCATGCCAAGAAATAAATTTAAGCTCCATTTGCCTCTATGCAAGCTTGATATATATAAAAGAAATGTATTTATAAATGTTATTAGAGTTTAAAATAAATTGCCTAACACTTTTAAAGACTCTCCCTTTCGTAATTTTTAAAAGGAAACTCACAGAATGGCTGGCAACTAAATGTTTTTATAGGTTAGACGAATATATGAATTATAAAGAAATGTAAAATAATGGTGAAATATAAAGAAACTTATTATTTTTTTTATATTTTAATATTTATTTTATTATATTTTTTGACATTTTTTTTAGATACTATATATTTATATATAAGCAATTACCTAATTAATTCAATTTTTGACATATATTTATTGTAATTTAAATACTTGACGCTAAAATATTTTTAAATAACTACATAATTATTTTCTTAAATACTTTACCTCGTTAAATTGTAATAATAATATTTTTGCATATTGTAGATATTGCACGCCATTATCTTAGTAGAATGTAAGGTCTCATTAATAAATAACAACATCATAATATTATGTACTACATTCTGAAAATAAATAAATTTGAATTTGAATTTTAAATTTAAATTAGCTATGAAAGAGCGAAGTCACCCGTCACACGCTCTTTTTTGCTTTCTAGATGACTTCAATCAACTGTACACGTAATGTAAAAGAAAATATTTAACGTAATAAATTATTATTTTATTATAGTAGTATTATTGTCTCCTTGGGGTATATAAATATACAAAATTAATAAACAAGATAAAAATAAATATATGTTGAATATTATGTAGGATGTGGATGTGGCATATTCAGCAGTAGACTTGTGATAGGCCGTAATGATAATGATGACGATAATTAGAAGAATAACAAAATTACCTAATTTTTATGTCTGATGTACAATTCAACTTCCATTTTCTACCGACTTCAATAAGGAGACGGTACTCAATTCGACTGTATGTTGTTTTTTACGTGTGTTACCTCATAACTTTTTACTGGGTGGACCGATTTCAGTGATTCTTTTTTTATTTGAAAGCTGGTGCTTTCACTTGTGGTCACGTACAATAAAAAAATTGATAAAGGTCTGATTAATAGTTTTAAGTTATTTTTAATAATTTATATTGAAGTCAATTGTACAAAATTTTTAATTATAATTTTACTGTATCGAACGCTTTCTCTTAGTCCACTTACTCAATTTAAATTCAGTATTCAGTTACAACCTGCTGAACGGTATGTATGGTTGTCGGGGTGTGTCTGGTTGTTTGTTAAGAATGTTGAATTGATAACGTCCGAAATAGTAAAAAATCACTTTATTTAAAACAGTTACAAAAATGTTAATAAATTGTTATGAATGCACCCGCCACTGTTGCGTAACGAAATTGCACTAAACAAATTGGCGGCATGGCGCCAATTGCTGACAAAGGTGTTCGGTTTCACCGAACATATTCCCGGGGGATGAAGATAACATAAACAGTAAAATTAAAAATTAAGAAACACATATTATAAAGATTCATCAGTGAGCACTAATTTAGGGAACGCAACGCGCGATTTCACATCTTGTTTTCCTGAAATGTTCATGTCCACCATCTGAATATCCTGTTGTGATGTGGAGATGCTGGTTCGCGGCGCAGGATACGGGCGAGAGCAGCGCTGCTCTTCCGTTTTCGGGTCTACATTAGGGTTGTTCCAACTCCGTCGCACCTTACGCCATGCTGCTATCACTCCCACCAGAAGTATAATACCGACGGTGCAGTAAATTAAAGCGTAGTGGTGTATATCATGAAATGATACACTTTGTCCCTCATTCACATTACTTTGTTTTAATGATTTAATTTTATCTTCTATGTCCTTCTTAAATAATGTGAGTTCGGCTACAGTATCATTGTCATCTAAATAGTGGTCTAACGATATATTTATTATATGATTTATCGGTGCTATATTTGGCATTTGTATGTCGTAATTAAGGTTCATTTTGCTTCCAAAATTTCTATGTCCATAAATCGTAAAGTCGTTTGTTTTGATGACGCACCCGTCGTCTTGATATATGACGTTGCTACCGATCAGGTGGTGTGCGGAAACACGATCTCCGCATATTATTCTCAGCTGACATTGTTCGCAACAAAAATAAAGGTAAGTGTTCATTGTAGTTAATCCAGTCCACTTGTTCTCACACGCGGTTTTGCTTGTTTTACATTCATTATTAGTACTGTCTAAGATGCACAAATCTTTATCAGATTTCATCTTAAATACTGGAGTTTGTAGTTTGCACATAAATGTTTTGGCATCCCATGAGACACATTCCTTCAAGTTCTCTTGAGTTATAGGTAAGTAGCTATCCTTTTGGAGATTGATTGCAATGATCTCAGCTACTGGTGATATTGTTAAGACGTAGTTGCCGATTTTCTTCGGGATGGAGATCACATTATATAGATTAAATGATTCACGGCTTATTAACGGAATCTTAATTTCAAATATAAAATAATCCTTTGTTATCCTGGCTCTGATCTTCATGAGTCTATATAACTTGTGATAATCTGTATGTATATTTTCAACTGGCAGTGTTAAGTCTTTGGTTAATAATCCGGCAATAATATTTAGTTGTTCTTGTAATTGTTGTGGCGTTAACAAGTGTAAATTGAATTGGCCTTGGTAAATATTTGTAATCGTTTCAACCATCATTGCCTGGATTTCTTTCAATTTATGGATCATATTGGTAGCCATAATTGCCGACATAGTGAAATCTTCTTCCTTATCGACTTCGATTACTTCTCGTTGTAGTGTCTTTATAGCCTCACCAAGATTGTTTAGTTGTCTATTTATAGCTTTGTGTTGTTTATCCATAATTCCCTCTAACCGTTTCAGATAGTTGTATTCGGATTCTACCACAGATGTCTGATTGGTCCACAACCTTTTAAGATGGGCTTGGTCTTGTTTGATAAAGTTAATGTCACGTGTATATTGTTCGGCGAATCGCTCATCCAATACTCCGAACAATGTATTAGCCAGGTAACCGACCCCATTGATAAGGCCGCGTCGTCGCCGTCTGGAGCGCTCGGTAAAATGTTGGGTCAGCAACAGCTGATTATAGTATTGTAACTCCGTATACTCGTGACGTAGCTGTGGAACAATCAGGTTATATTTGTTGTTTGTATCCATAATTATGCATGATTTTTCTAGGTAGTCTAATAATTTCTTGAATGCTTCTGTCCCATCCCAAAAGGGTTCCATCTCATAGTAGGTTACTAGTGTCCATTGATCTCTCAGAAGCTGTAGTTTTGCCAACGGGTTAAAGTACAATGTTTGTTTTTCATTCAGATGAGTTATATTGCTTGTTCCATTCACCGTAGACACCAATGTTGTAAAGAATAGTAAAGTCATAACGATGGAGTGTAAACTTGAATGACCTATTGACCTCTTGTTTGTTGTTTTATTTTCTTGCAACTGTTCGCTGCTATCGCTGTCACTGCTTGCTTTTTGAATTGGTAAAATGCTTAGTTTTACAATAGGCCGTTTTAAATACCCCTTTTCTGTTTTAAGAGTTACAACTCGAACGTGGCCGTCGCTGCCGGGATGTAACTCGACCACTCTTGCCATAGGCCACTTCCCAGCAGGCAGGTTGTCATCATGAATTGTCACCAGATCCCCAATTCCTATGTTCCGTTGTGGTCGAAACCATTTGGTTCTTACAGTTAATTCTAATAAGTACTCTGACCTCCACTTCTTCCATATTTGTTGGAATATTTCAGTTGTTAAATGCCATCTGGTTCTAGCGTCTTCGGTAGTTTGGATGATCGTTAATCCTGCTCGTCCAGTAAGGAAGTGCGCCGGCGATAAATATTCTAAGTCTTCAATATTCTCCGTGAGTGCGCACAGGGGCCGGGAGTTTAAGCACGCCTCCAGCTGTGCTAGGATGGTAGAGTATTCTTCAAACGTAAGCCGCTGTTCGCCCACGACTCGCCTTAGGTGGAATTTGAGGCTCTGAACAGCTCTTTCCCAGAGCCCCCCAGCGCTCGGCCATGAAGGGGCATTAAAATGCCACTCAATGTTCATATTAGCCAGCACACTCAAGAAATTGTCATCAAATGTCTGTCGTAGCTGTTCGTACTCCTCCTGTATAACGCGGTTGGCACCGACAAAGTTCGTTCCACAGTCACTATATAGGTGACACGGAGCTCCGCGACGTGCTGACATTCTTCGCAGGGCAGCAAGGAAAGCGGTGCTGGACAGGTCGGATACTAACTCCAAGTGCACCGCCTTTGTCACCATACAGATGAAAACTGCTATGTAGCCCTTCGATGATCTTGCACTTCTTGTTTTGTTGGCCTTAACTTCTACGAAACCGGTGTAATCTACCCCCGTATGGAAGAATGGGGGTGCAAGCTCCGTTCGTGCAGGTGGCAAATCACCCATCAATTGATGGGATAGTTCTGGCTTGTTCTTGCGACACATCACACAGTTTCTCAACTGTTTTTTCACTGCGCTTAGTCCTCCAACGATCCAGTATTGTTGTCTGAGATTAGCAGACACCAATTTGGGACCTCCATGAAAGGTAAGTTTATGGGCTTCATGGATTAGCAGCTCTGCTAGGCGACTGTTTCGAGGAATGATTTTGGGATGTTTTGTTTCCATATTTAATTGCAATCTTTTTAAGCGACCACCAACTCTCAACAATCCGGCTTCGTCAATAAATGGATTCAAATTTAATAATTTACTTTTTGTTGTTACTGTGCCCGATTTACGTAAATGTTCAATATCCGTTTTAAATTCATTGTGTTGCACATACTTCACGATCAGCATTTTTGCGGCAGCAAGTTCATGTAACGTGATATAGCTCGGCCTTTGCACGCGCGGCTTCGGTGCAAGTGTCCTCAATAACCAAGCGACAATTCGTATTATTTTGTTGAATGAACTATAATTTTGTAACAAATTATTAATCGTATGATCTTCTTGATTCTGGGTGACATGTACGTGTTTTGATCTTAAATCATGATTTGTTGTATATGTTTCTGTTTGTAACTGTTCTTTGTTGAATGTTGAGAGCCAGGATGGCCCCTGCCACCACAGTTTATGTTCCTTAAGTTGTAATGCATATAACCCTCTGCTCGCCGCGTCTTCGGGGTTTTCGTTTGATTTTACATAACGCCAACACGCGCTTGGCATGACGTCAGTTGTTTTTTGCACCCTGTTTGCAACAAAGGGTTTCCATCGGGTCGGATCACCTTGCAGCCAGCCGAGCACCGCCGTCGAGTCCGTCCAGCCATAAATATCCAGTTCATGTTGACTAAAAGCTTCTGTTACTTTTTTCATTAGTTTTGATAGTAAATTAGCCCCACAAAGTTCTAGTCTAGGAACTGTTATCGGTTTTTTCAATGGAGCTAATTTGGTTTTTGCAGCTACTAGCGTCGCCTGCTTCCCCTCAATCCTCGCATAAATGACGCAAGCATACGCTTCCAGTGAGGCGTCACAGAAGCCATGCAACTGTATGACGTCATCTTTGTGACACAGGATCCACCTTGGGATCTTGTATTGATTAATGATCTTGATTTCTGTCTTTATCATAGCCCATTCCTTCTCTATTTCAGGTGAAACCTTATCGTCCCATTTCAAATCTTCTTGCCACAGTTTTTGAAAAAGCAGTTTCAGTTTTGTCGAAAGTGGTGCCAAAAATCCTAGAGGGTCAAAGAGTCTCGAAACTTCAGACAGCAATCTTCTTTTTGTTAAGGGTAATGTTTCCTTTGGTATTTTATGTTGAAATAAAAATGTATCGTCCTTCGAATCCCAGCATAATCCTAATGGTTTTGAAATGTTTTCGGTTTTAAAATTATACACCTCTCTCTGTTCTGTCTCTGTTATGGTTCCTGGTTGTTTTATGTTTTCTAAAAGCTGTGGTTCGTTTGACGACCATTTTCGCAAATTGAAACCTCCTGACTTCATCAGTAATTTTAAATCAGATATAAGTTTCATTCCTTCTTCTATGAACGATGTTCCATATAAAAGATCGTCCATAAAAAATGCTGATTCGACAATTTTTGCCGCTTCTGGAAAACTTGCTCGTTCGTCAGCTGCTAGCCTTCTCAAGGTCATCATGGCTAGAAAAGGTGCCGCTCGTGTCCCGTAAGTGACTGTTGTTAAGAAAAATGTTTGTATAGGCTCTTCAGGTCTTTGTCTCCAAAAAATTTTCTGATATTTCTGGTCATCCTCATTTATTAAAATCATCCTAAACATTTTTTCAATATCGGCTGTAAAAACGTATTGATATTGCCTCCATTTAAGAAGGAGCATCTGAAGGTCAACTTGTAAATTCGGGCCAGTATGCATCAAGTCATTTAGACTGTACCCCGATGATGTTTTGTGTGAGGCGTTATAGACAACCCTATATTGGGTTGTTAATGAATCGGCCTTTTCTACACCGTGGTGCGGTAAATAGTATTCCGGTGTCTCATTACTGTTCGCCGGCTTCATATGTTTTAAGGCCAAGTACTCACTCATGAACGCTCGATAATCGTTTGCTAATTTTGCATCCTTATGAAATTTCTTCTCCAAATTTCTAAATTGAGCCAAGGCTGATAATTTTGATGATCCCAGTTTATTTTCAATGTCTTCTTTTAGCGGTAGTCTTACTTCATAACGGCCATCTTCTTTCCTGTTTGTTGTCGAATTGTAGAAGTCGACGCAGCTTTGATCTTCAAGGGATAAATTAGATGGTCCACTTATTTCTTCGACTTCCCAAAACCTCTTAATCTCATCTAAGTTATGTAGCAAAACGTTGCATTTATATGTGTTCACACTTCCACATAAGAGCCAGCCTAAGTGAGTTTGCTGCACGATAGGCTGTGTTGAGTTCTCCCCCTTAATCATTCCGTTAAGTAAAATGGTTGAATAAATATCAGCGCCAAACAATATATCTATTGGGCGACTTATATAAAACTCAGGGTCTGCCAGTGATATATTCTCGATGCATGTCCAGTTAGGTTTCATAAATGTTTTGTTAGGTAGTTTTCCGACTAAATTCTTCATAATAATGACGTCAGTTTGAAAGTTAAAATCATTATAAATCGACTGACATTTTATGTTTATCATGCCCTTTCCGTTACTTTCTTTTTCGCCAACTCCAAAAATAGACCCCTTGCAATTGTTTCTCTTGATTTTCAGTCGTTGAGCTGCACTTTCGGTGATAAGGGATATCTGAGACCCTTGGTCTACCAGTGCTCTCATTTTCATCGAGGTGCCGTCGGCGGCCGTGACATTCACTATAGCGGTAGCTAACAGGACTTCAGATGACTTATTTTGTTCTATGTTTTGAGACACGTGCGAGTGCAGCGACGTGTTGCTGTCGTCATTGTTTGCTTGGGCTGCTGTGACACTGGCCGCGGATGTAACTCGCTTGGCACAAGCATCGTGCATTATAGTGTTGTGTTTTTTCGTACATTTTCGGCATGTTTTTGTGGATATGCATTCGTTGCCATTGTGGTTAAATAGACAATTAATGCATACTTTCAGCTCTTTCACGGTTTTCAGTTTTTGGTCATTTGTTAATTCCAGAAAACGTTTACAATTGTATAAACCGTGTTCATTGTGACAAAGCGGGCATTTTATTGCAGTCACGTTGAATGCTGACCTTGCAATTTGCTTGACCTCCTTTGTCATGTTACTGTAATTGTTTGATTTATAAAATCTTCCGTAAGAAGTTGATGGCTGCATTTGTTGAGAATTTTGATTGTTTGAGTTAGTTTTCTGATGTATGTTCCTCCGGGATGACTCCATAGCTGTGAATTTTCCCTCCAAAAAATTAAGAAAATCCTTCAATGTAGGAAGTTCTCTGCGGTCCCTTAGTGAGTCAATATATTCAGAGTGACTGTGAGAATCGAGTTTCAGATCCAGAATATGCACGATGAGCGGATCCCATGTGCTGATATCCACGCCTAAATTTTTAATAGAGTTCAGACTTTCCAGCGTGACGTCATGCATGCGTTTTATACAGACCAATGATTGTGTTTTCATATTAGGCAAGTCCAACAGATTATTTATGTGAGAGGAAAATATTAATTTCTTATTATTATAACGTTAATTGAGAATATCCCAACAAACGCTATAGTTATCTGAGCTGATATGCAGATGTTGAATTAGGCGTTCAGCTTCCCCACGGATTTTACTTTTAAGGAACTGCATTTTTTGTGCCTTTGAGAGCGCCGTGTTATTATGCACAGTTTCTGTAAAGAGATCCTTGAACGACACCCACTGGTTGTAATTTCCGTGGAAGGTGGGTATTTCTATTTTAGGAGTTGTTTTCTCCCGGTGCGTCTCCGACCAAATTTTCGAGTTAATGGCCTTTTTTAGTTTGTTATATTCCTCTTCATGTTTGTTAAATAGGTCTTCCATTTCCCTATCTTCTAAACCGTTAAGTTCGCTCTCAATCTCCCAATGGAGGGAATCCACTTTCAACCAACGCGCTTCTAATGTTCTAAGAGTATCCTCCAACTCCCACTTCTCTGTTATTGTTTCGATGTTTATAGTATCTATAGTTCTTTGCAATGCTTTGTAATTAGCTCCTTGTCTTCTTAGTTTTTCCTCCATGTTATTGCATACAGATACAGATGTTGGTGGTACCGTACTTACGGTTGGTTTTTGTTTGCTGGGCGTTTTAGGCATATCATGAAATACTTCTTGCTCAAAATATTCTTTCTGTACATACTTCTCAATTGTTGTTACAGCACTAGAATACAGCTTTCTTACCGATTCGTAATGTTTGTTGAGAAAGTAATCACTGGTTTGATCTTCGTACTGGACCAAGATTTCGTGGTTAGCTTGAAAATCTTCAATGAATACGTTTAGGCGCTCCAGTCTTCTTTTCGCTGTGGCATACCTCCGTTCAGTGTTATCTTTCTTGAAGCTATCCAACTCCTTCTGGATGTCTGCTGTTAATTCTGACTGTTTTCGTAGAAGATCTTCCATTGTTTATTGTTGTTGTTCGTAATGTTATTGTTTATGTTACGCAGACACTATACCCCTGTTAATGTTTCGTTAGATTTTTAGTAAGCCCTCATGTGAATAACGCACCTTCTCAATCCGCTGGTGAGACCCGCTTGTGGGAGGCCAGAGGACCGATTGCTCACACTTGAAACTCACTAAAAACCACCGCTCGAAGGACCAGATGTCGGGGGTTTGTCTGGTTGTTTGTTAAGAATGTTGAATTGATAACGTCCGAAATAGTAAAAAATCACTTTATTTAAAACAGTTACAAAAATGTTAATAAATTGTTATGAATGCACCCGCCACTGTTGCGTA
Organism: Parnassius mnemosyne; assembly: GCA_963668995.1. NCBI lineage: Eukaryota > Metazoa > Arthropoda > Insecta > Lepidoptera > Papilionidae > Parnassius > Parnassius mnemosyne. The sequence goes on from CAVLGL010000085.1 coordinate 16,819,523, forward strand.
ACGAAATTGCACTAAACAAATTGGCGGCATGGCGCCAATTGCTGACAAAGGTGTTCGGTTTCACCGAACAATGGTACTAGCCTTTACAAAAACTGGCTTGTTTGGGAAGAACTTTAAGTATCGGCTTACCACCCACTATCAGAAATTCCGCTGTAATTCCATCCTCACTCAGAAAACTTCAGAAAAAGGCTTCTACGGAATATCTCCTATATTACAGCAAATTAAAAGAAAACCTTAGATCACAGTTAGTTGTTTATATATTTTTGTCCCTTAAATGTACACCCTATTGAGAATAGAACTAAAATAAGCCAAAAACAGGTTACTGTGTTTTTTTTTATCGAGGTATCATTGTTGCATTTTGTACTTGTGAGCCGTCCCGCCTTCGCCTAGGTAGGATTTATTAATTTGGCATTATTTAGTTTTCATTTAATATGTAACCTAGGTCACTCTTGGCATAGCTCTCAATATTTTTTTGTTGTTTTGTTACAATCGGTACAGCCATTAAAAGATTGGCCTGGACAGACAGATCTTGTCAGGCAGACAAAAAAAAATTAAAAATGATTATTCATGTTTAATGGCGTGCAAATAATCTCTTCAGCTCAATAAAAGGCAGTTTTCTTGATGTTACGGACAGACATCAATTTCATTTATATGTAAAGAATTAAACAATTACAGTTCTTAAAAATGATAATTAGTTATCCTTGGACATCTATGTTTTTAGTTTTGAACGAGATTTACTATACTAAAATTCCTACTTTGCGTGACTATGCTCTATACATTGCCTTAATTGTAGCGCTTGGTAGGCGGATTTATGAAATAATTAATATCAGACATCCTTTATAAGGACTGAAGAAAAGTGAAGTAGAAGGTAGGCAGAATTTTCTGATAACAGCATAAAATAATGATTTAAATATAATGAATATATCTTTGAGGAGAACTTTGAAGAGAAAGCCCTTTTTACTGCACATGTAACTCCATCTGCAAGCGGTACGTAGACGATACTTTCACAATTTTACCATCAAACAAAATAGCAGCATTTAAGAACATCTTAATTTCACAAAGTCTAATATTCAATTTACTATGGAGTTAGTGGCAAATAATTCCTTAGATATCCTAAATGTGTTACTCATCCGAAATCCTCACAACACCATAGGTCACACTGTGTAAAGAAAAAACACCTTTTCGAGGCGATATTTAAACGGTAAATCTCACCATCAACCTTCACAGTTAGCTACTGTAGGCAAATCTATATTACAGAGAACACGAGGGATCTGTGACAACAAATATCTGGCCGCCGAACTTCAGCACGTCAAGCAGGTTTTGCACGACAACAAGTTTCGTGTCCCGCGCCCTTTTTCTGCGCCTTCTTTTCCCTGCGCCCTCTTTTCCTGCGCCCTCTTTTCCTGCGCCCTCTTTTCCTGCGCCCTCTTTTCCTGCGCCCTCTTTTCCTGCGCCCTCTTTTCCCAAAAGAGGGTCGCTTTCGATTCGGCAGAAAGGCCTAATAAGCCAACGCCGTACACAAGAGTGGAGTTTAGTGGGTACACTTAGGGGTTAGGATAGTTAGTCACAGTGAATCCCACATAACCACGACAGACCGGCTGTCGTGGTATGCATAAAGCATTCTCCACTTCCTCGCGTAACGTGGTAGCCCTTTTCAATTGCTTCTGGGCGCAAAAAAAAAGTCCCGCGTCTACATCACAGTGACCGAGTGAAGCCGGCCATAGTCGAGAGTGTGCCTGCTGTAGAACATTCCACAATACGTAAACGAGGATCCGTAAGTTCTTACCAGTTCTTACTATTCGTCAAGAGTAATATCCCTCTACAAGATGAAAGAGTGTATAAGCTTGATTGTGAATGTGGTCTCTCTCTTATATTCTGATTCACAGAATACCGGCGTGAAGTAGAAGCTCTGCTTCTGCGTTTCGCCTAGTGAGTGCAGGTGGCCGGAGGCCCAATTCCCCACCCCCCATCCACATGGTAGCGGAATTAAACGAAAAACTACCCCAGGAGGATACCAGCATCCCTGGAGAATCCCTCGCTGAGCATCCACGACCATGCTATTCCACTCGTGAGCGTGGGTGCTCAGGCTGCCCCGTGTATTCTGGGGGGCTGATATAACTGAGCAACAATACCAAGGCGACCCCTGCCATGCTATCCATGAATTTCTGCAACATCAGGGGACTTCACTCGAACCTAAACGCCGTCCACTACTATCTCGAGACGGCGAAGCCGGCCTTGCTCTTTCTAACAGAGACGCAGGTGTCCTCTCCGGCTGATACTTCGTATCTTTCCTACCCAGGATACAAATTGGAACACTCCTTTGTGCCTCGGGCTGGAGTTTGCGTATACGTCAGAGAGGACATCTGTTCTCGACGCATCGGCAGTCTTGAAGGTTCGGACCTATCCATCCTTTGGCTACGCGTAGACAGCGACGACCATCCCTGCGTCTACGGGTGCCTCTAAAAGTCCAATAGCGGTAATGCCGAAACAGACCGACTCATTGACCACCTCCAAATGGCTGCAGATTCCTTGCTACAACAGGTCTCATCCGCAGAGATCGTGATCCTAGGCTATTTTAATGCCCACCACGCCGAATGGCTCGGTTCACGTTTAACCGATCATGCGGGGAGATCTGTTCATGATTTTGCCTTGGCATATGTTCTGACACAACTGGTCACTACGCTTACGGGGATGCTAGGATGGTTTCCTGCTATACCTTCTACTGATCTCTCATCCGGACAGATATCAGGTCTCCGTCGACGCGCCTATTGGCTCTTCGGACCATTGTCTAGTCCGGAGTGTGGTGCCATTCACGCTGAAATCGCTGTTGTTTTCAGGATGTTTGCAGGATGCCGCTGTGTGTGGCACTATAAGTCTTTGGATGGATGCGGTAATTCTTTGCACCCCCTTGGCGGTGGGTTTGCTTTTCGCCGAACGATCCCAACGATGTTGCTAATTCTTTGGGTCTGACGGAATGCCCCCAATTGTGCTGAGGATGTGTGCTCCGGAGTTAACACCAATTCTAACGCATCTTTTCCGGTGCTCCTACTCCCTAGGCGTAGTCCCGAAATCATGGAAGATGGCTTTTGTCCACCCGATCATTAAAAAGTCGACCGCTTAGACCCCTCTAACTACAGGTACGGTTTCCGTCAGGGTCGCTCAGCTGTTGATTTTCTTGTTCACCTAACTCATAGAACAAAGTCTCGGATTGGGGGCGACTAAATCTAGTCCAGTTTAATCCTCAGAAGACACAAGTTTGCGCGTTTACCGCTAAAAAGAACCCCTTTGTCGTATCTCCTCAGTTTCAAGGCACTCCTCTACTTGCCTCAGTCAGCATCGGAATCCTCGGAGTCGACATATCGAGCGACGTGCAGTTTCGTGGTCACTTGGAAGAGAAGGCCAAATTGGCCTCTAAAAAGCTTGGCGTGCTCAGCAGAGCGGGACAGTATTTCATGCCGGCACACCGCCTGCAACTTTACAAGGCGCAGGTTCGGCCTCACATGGAATACTGTTCCCATCTCTGGACAGGGGCTCCCCAGTGCCAGCTCCTTCCACTTGACCGCATCCAGCGCAGAGCGGCTCGAATCATCGACGACCGAGTCCTTTCCGATCGGCTCAATTCATTGGCACTGCGAAGAGATGTTGCTTCCCTTTGCATTTTCTTTCGCATCTACCACGGGGAGTGTTCTGAGGAATTGTTCGGATTAATCCCAGCCGCCAAATTTCAAGAACGCACATCGCGGCAGAACTCCCGATACCATCCACACCATCCGGATGATTGGCGGTCCACCACTGTGCGATTTAGAAGATGTTTTCTTCCTCGCTCGACTTCCTTGTGGAATCGATTACCATCAGCGATTTTTTCGGACCGATACGACTTAGGAACCTTCAAGAAAAGAGCCTTCTCCTTTTTAAAAGGCCGACAACGCATCTGCAATTCCCTCCCTGGTGTTGCAGTTGTTCATGGGCGGCTGTAGTCCCTTCCCATCAGGTGAGCCGCATACTCCCCCTCTCCTATAAAAAAAAATATTTTATTAGAACATACTACAAGCTTCTATTAGACCACTCTACAATCCGAATATTTCCATTTACATTAGATTTGATAGACCACAAATCCTCGCGAAATAACGTCGATTCTTAGCAAGAATGATACTTGAGGCTATTGAAATTAAAAAACATTCTAGCTCCAATAGAAAAAAAGTGGTTATACAAATAGTCTCATGCATGATGCAACTATCTGTAAGTGCAATTATGTGTAACTTAACCTTAGGCTGTCTGCCTTTAAAACCAAAATGCATCTTATGCTGTTGGTGGTTTTATTAAAATAAAAAATTATTAAAAAAATACGAACAGAACATTGTAAACACAATAACTTCATTACCGTAGCAGTTTTTATATTTTTTAAATTACTTGGCAAAATTGAACAGATACATATATCGATTCTATTAAATACAAAATAATTTATTAATAAAGAATTAAATTCTTAAATATACAATATTTCGGTTATCATATATCTTTATTAATCTATGTTAATTGAAAAATGATTATGATTAATATTAACTAAGACTTATAGTTACCATTCCTTCATATATTAAAATATCTTAACAATAAATTCACAGATATGGAGTTCTCTTATTCTTATTGACTCTATAAAATCTATCACCCAACTAATTCATCACCATTAATGTAATAAAATACAGCATGTTAAAAACCTATAAATTATACTCGCAGCTAAAAGAAATCGATGATAACATAACAAAACATACAGTTAATTGTTGTGTGCTGGGGCGAACATTTTACGTGAACAAAATAAAATGAATTTTGGCAGCCCTTTAAAAATGAAGGAATGCTCCCTAAGGAATGCCACAAAGCACGGTCTTAAACCACCTGCATCACTCGACTTCCTACATCTCTTACCAGGCCGTCACTCCGTTTAGTAAAGGACCGCCCTACAATTCGTTTACCGCTACGAGGCTGACCTGCGAGAGCATTTGTTCTTCATCGCTTTTTCGAGCTATACGGTGGCCCATTGCCACTTCAGCTTACTAATCGGTTGGGTTCAATACTTATATAACTTCAAATATACCAAATTTGGATTAAAAGTTATACACTACATAATATTATTTATTATTCGAGATATGCTAAGTGAGCTGAACAAGGGCTGATTATACAATCTTCAGTTGAATGTTATCCAACAATTAAAATAACCAGACTGAATATAAATGTTAAATAATTAACCTTTAATATTCATACAACTGTGACTTTTTACTAAAGATTGAAAAATCTGTCCTTTACATATATATATATATATATATATATATATATATATATATATATATATATATATTGCACGCGCAACTGACAAGAGATTCGAAGAGATGGAAATAGGATGTCGGGTGTGCAAACGTCTCAGTGTAAGCGACGTTGTGTTGCCACAAGCACAGAATAAATAATTGCCATGAGAGTGTGGCCGTATGTCACGAAATGCGTCTAAATCATAGCACCGGCACCGCCCGTGTGGCTTTACTCAACCTATGCTTCCAGAGCGATTGTGTAACTCCGGTGGGCATTGTGGTTGGTTTCGTTTTGACCTTTATGCTTTTGTTTCATTGTATTGTGTTGTTTATCATAATATAAAACAAACATAGTTGCAGATTTATTCCCACTAGAGTTACACAATCGCACTGCAGATTCCAGCTATTATGTAAGTATGACGTTGGACACATGATATATTTAATTATGTTTTTGTGTTATTCTACAAGTTCATAAACTCGTACACATTTGCCACTCCAGCCATCTGCCGTTGAAGTCTGAAAATTAAAAAAAATATATATTTTGTAAATAGGTATACAAAAAATGTAAGGTACAGTTCCGCTAATTAGATTATCTCTTATCTCTGCTATTTTTAGTGTATTCGTTATATGTGTTATCCGCCTACAAAGCGTTATTATTATGACAAATTATCTCTTCAATAGGAAAAACCTTCGTCCGGCAGTGAACTGTGATCATATTATTTAAATTTTATATTCTATTTCTGGACCCTCCTCCAATCCTCGTCTCGTTGATGAAAGTCGTTTAGAGAAGCGGTGCCCCAAATGTGAATTGAAGGATTTCGTTTCATCGATTTCTTATGATTTTTTTCTGACATTCAAGTCTATTCCCGATAATTATCTTTACCACCTAACAAACCGTTGAGCAGGTAAATCAACACTCAAAACGGCTAAGGACGGTGATCGTACCCTTTTTTTTGTGTTTTATAAATATTTAGTTTATTCGCGCTTTATACCCTGAGTTCCTGGTATCCGGTTATTCACACATACGCATTACTATACGGTTCTATACAAAACAAAGCAGCATCAAGCTGCTATTTTACGCTGGTATTCTGTGAGAGCGTGTTCCTTCTCCGGTCAAGGCAACTCATTGGTGCCATAACCATAATATAGCTGCAACACGGTTCTATTATTTGCTCGTTCGTTATCCTTATTTGCATAAGAAATCAGTATATTTTTATTATTGTAACTGTGTAATCGTTCCCTGTCAGTTCTGAAAATTCATTTTCACGTGCGCTTTTTAAAATTTAATTTTTGTTAGTCCTTATGATTTTAGTAATTCACCGATCAAATCTGTAACACATTTGATTACAAACTATCTTGTTACTTTGTCATCCTCATCATTATCATCATCATTACAGCCTTTCACAAGTCCAGTTTGAGCTTGGGGGCTAAGCGTTCTCTGTAAACTTCACAGTACGCGAGCAACCCGGGTTCAATCCCCACCGGCACCAATTAAATTGTTAATTACAATTTTAAGTGCTGATTTAGCACGTGCTCCGCGTTGAAGGAAAATATCGCAAGGAAACCTATAAAGAAAAAAAAATATTTCGAAGACATATGAAGTTCGCCAACACACATTGGGGCAGCGCGGTGGACACACCCTTGCCCTAAAACATTCTCAGAAATGAGAGGAGGCCTGTACACAAGAGTGGGTGGTATATAGGCTGACATTTTACTTTACTTCTACTTTACAATTCCACCACTGAACCATAGACCACCCCTGAGGATTACCACAAAGCACGGTCCTGAGCCATCTGCAACAATCGACCTCCTTGCTTTTTGCTGTCCATATCTTGTGTTATTTAAATTTATTTACAACGTTAATAACGCCGCAGAATAGAGGTACTAACCACTGTTATAGAAGTTGGTGTAAACTCCCTAACATGCGTTGATTTTCTTCCGTTGTCTTCGATTTGGGTCTGTATTAACTTGTTCCCCTCAACCACCATTAGTGACTTAACCTGTAAAATATATAAATATATTCATCAGTGTGCATATTCATCACTTTTTATGTTTACTTTTTTCTAAGAATACTAATATCGCTATTAACTTTAGGTAATATCCCTATTAACCACTCCAAGTAAGCTGAAAATGCTTGTAATTGAAGTGTTTCTCTACAGTATGCGAATGAGAGATTCGAACCCACGTCTTTTAAAATTTGCAGCCTCATTCTTTAACCATTAATTCTTCCTGTTTCTTTTAGCATTCGACTTATGCAATAAAACCGGAAGTAGTATGGATGTGGGATAACAATCTGGACAAAAGGAATTATACCATTTCATTCTATGGTTGTCTAAAGGTAACTGTGGTAAACACAAAAAAGATCTCATAGTCCAAAACAGTTTTTTTTTTAAATAAAGTTATAAATAAACCTCTTGCAGTCCACAAATGTGAACTTAGAATTCGAAGCTACGTTGGGTTTTAAAAATTAATATGCGCAAACTGGTCCCACCAAAAATGTGTCATGTCGACTTACCGCACTATATATTTTTTATATAAAACTGAAGTGACAGCAATGCATGGATACCTGCAGCCAACTTCAAACAAAGGCTACACATGCGTTCTCACCTCTGAGGACTAAGGTTTCCACCTCTCATTCCTCTCTCACAAGGCATTCCTGCCTCACGGCCTGTAACGTGTGATTCAAGAAAATCTTTTCAGTCGATTGAAGATCACCAGCTCTTATTATTTCGGGATTTTTTTTTATTTTAAATTATGTTATAATAACATACGTCACCACGTAAGACCTGCATTTTTTATTATAATTGGCACATTATAGTTTATAACACTTGCTTGACCGAGTTTCTTCACAACACAATACATTTGGTTATGTTTCAAGGTCAACTTAATATTCTTTGGTACTTCGTAATTTATGAAATAGAGTCGTTGATTTAAGTACACTAGATAGGACTCCTTTTCTTTCTCCGTTAGATGGGGTATAGATAGCCAAGCATAATTAAGTCTATTTACTCGTATACCCCATCAAACCGGAAGACAGTAGTGCAGAAATAAATTTTGTACCTACGCAGACGAACTATTACCACTACTACGTAGAAAACGTGTCCTACATAATGTACTTAAATCAAATAAAATAATTCTTGAGTTATTCTCTCGACAATAAATATGCTAATTATGATTGCCTTGCTAATGCCAAGTATCACAACTCGATAACTCCTATAAAATATAAAATCAGATTTATAAAACTACACATTATTTTTCACACTATACGGAATAATTATCATAATATAATATTTTGACTGATATTTAAATAAAGAATTACTAATGTTTTCTTATATTATACGTTTATACTGCATAGATCGGAACAAAACTTAATAATTTTTAATCTGGAGGTAGCCGTGGTAACTATGACATTGGGACGTCATACACCTCAGCCCCCCCCCCCCCCCCCCCGTGACCATGGGTGCTGTAAAGTGCTCGGAACGTCGGGAATATAAAATAAGTTAATATACGCGATAAAATCCGTAAAATTAGTTTTATTTAAAAGAATTACTATTTACTTATTGTAATTTTGTTCTCAGTAAGCTAAAGTGGCAAAGGGCCGGTCGAATAGTCTGAAGAACCGTCAACCGATGGGTAAGAAAGGTTCTTTCTTACCTATTGGTTGTCGGTTGGACAAAACTTGAGTAGCAACCTCGTTTCGGTACCGGTAAACAAGGACAGTCACCCATAGATGAAGTGACAACCTGATAGATGTATGCAGGTGGCTTAGGACGATGTCATGTGGTATTTTTTGAGGGAAGCCTACTTTCAATAGTGGACTTGTGAAGGGCTATAATGCTGACGATGATAATTATGATTCTAATAGGCAACGTCTTTATTTAATTAATTAGGAAGTACCAAAGAATATTAAGTTGACCATGAAACATAACCAAATTTATTGCACTATGAAGAAACACGGTCAAGTTAGCGTCATTAACAATAATGAGCCAATTATAATAAAAATTGCAGTTCTTACGTACTGACGTGTTATTATAACATAATTTAAAATAAAAAAAAAACCTGAATAATAATGATCTTCAATCGACTGAAAAGATTTTCTTGAATCATAGCTAAAACACTCACGATCAAATCACCTTCCAACCAAAAACAACTATATCAAAACTGGTTTGTCTATTTGCGCGATACGATGCCACAGTAAGATACACAGACACAAGTTAAAATTATAACACGAGAGGTGTTATAAGTTTTTTGTGTTGTTTACGTCGGGGTTTTTTTTTAAATACTAGTAATGCTATTAAACATTACTAATATTCCCTTTAACTACTTCTGGTAAGCTTAAAATGCTTTTGTTAGAAGTGGTTCACGACAGTAGTCGAAAGGCGTTTCTAGACGAATTCGAACCCGCGACCTTTCGAGTTCGCTGTCTGCGCCCTGCCATTGGGCTACCGACGCTGGACGAAAAATTTAAAATGTAAAATTAAAGTACAGTTGAAAAATTATAAAAGTCCTTGTTGTTATATTTTAAAATGTTCGCTGTTGGACATGGACTTTTCTCATCGTCAGTAGAATTTGCCTCAAGCGCCACGGTTGACATACGGATGACAATTGTAGTTCCAGATCCACCTTTTACGCTGCTGCCCGTTGCCAGTCCAACTGTACAGGGTTATTTTGCAATAACCGGCTCAATTTGCAGAGAAGGTTCAGAATAAGTAATACGGGCAAATGGCGAAGAAAAATTAATTAAAAAAAATATCAAACATTCTGTCCTTTTTATCTTTTAAATTCTAAATGCGTGGTAATGCATTAGGTATTTTAACCGATTTTACTGCGCACGCACACATTGGTAAGGGTCGATCGGTAGGCAAAAACGTTGTTGCCCACAAATCACATTCAATTTGGGATAATTTCAAATAAAAGTAAAAGCCTTACTTGTATTTTCAAAAACTGCAATAACGTTATATCATTATTTACATATTTGAAATTAAGTTTAAAATTTGGCTACATTTTGAAAAATAACCATAATTTATATACGGCCATCTACGGAAATCTATAAGATTTTTGTAGCATTTCCCATAATTGCCTTTTACGGAATGAAATGGGGTGATATGATTCTTCTACGTCACCATCACATTGCATCTCGTTTCATCCAACTTTTTTATTGATTTAATCAAATACTTAAGGAGAACAGGGAAAGCAATCGGAACAACCAATCATCTAGTATTTAAGTGAGCAAAAGTAAATAAATAAATGTGTAATATCTTTTTCTACACACTTAAAAAAAGAGGAGGTACCTACTCAATTCGACTGTATGTTTTTTTTATGTGTGTTACATCATAACTTTATTCTACATCAACCGATTTCGATGATTATTTTTTTATTTGAAAGCTGGTACGTTTTATATAGTTCCATATAAATCTGATCAAGGTCTGAAGAATAGTTTTTGAGTTATCCTTAATAATATATATTGAAGTTGGTTGTACAAAATTTTTAATTTTTAATTATGTTTATATTACTTTCGTTATCAACTGAATTAAATGCTTTGTTTTGTACTCTATATACCCAGCTGACTAGGGATTTTGTTCAATCAGCCTCGGCTTCTTACGGGTGATTTCTGGATCTTGACAACAGCGCCACCTATTGGATCCAAATTTGAAACTGAACCATCAACTCAAACGCACACAAAAAATTCATCAAAATCAAACGATCCGTTTTCGAATTCGGCAAGACTAACGGAAAGCAATTGATTCTTATATATAGAGATGTATCCAGCTGAGTAGGAATTTTGTTTTGTACAACCATTATTTAAATTACATAATGTTGAATTAGTTAGTTAGTACGACGGTTTAAGAAAATCTAATACCTCGACCCGTGGCTATCGAAAGAGGCGACAGAGAGAAATTGCACAGGAGATGGGCAGCAGCTAATAACACACAAAATAATAAAAAAGAAACCGGCCAAGTGCGAGTCGGACTCGCGCACCGACGGTTCCGAACAAATCCGTAGGTATATAAGTTTAAAATTATTAAAAATATTTTTATTATATGATGTAACTAAAAATTTATGCTTTTCGCAATTTTTCCTTTATCTTTGCTATAAAACGTTGCTTCGTACCAAATTTTAAGAACCCGAGTTCACGGGAAGTACCCTGTAGGTTTTAATTCCCTTCCGTATGTCGAAAATTTGCGCCATAAACGGCTGTATCTTTTGCTGGCTTAGAAGTTTGATTTTTTCACAGCTCCAAGGGACAGTAGACTTGAGTATTTGATATGAATTTCAGCTTGATACCTCCACGCGTTCCTGAGAAAAAGGGTCTTGACAGACAGACAGACAGACAGACGGACAACAAAGTGATCCTATAAGGGTTCCGTTTTTTACTTTTGAGGTACAGAACCCTAAAAACAGCAGTTATCAACACGCTCACCAAACGAGGTAACTACAGCAAATAATCATCATGGGATAACCTGTTATCAGCAGTGGACATTTGATAGGCTATAATGGTATGATAAGGGTTGTTAGTTTGCCCGTAAATATAATAACAATCAAAATGTTTTACATCTGTTTCTATATAAGGTTACCTTTGTTCCATCTGCTCGTTCTTCAATGAACTCTTCGTTTAGTTTAAATGTGACGAAGACGTTCCGAAACGTGGTCAGCATGGCCATAGTGTATGAGCCATCTTCGTTCAGCATCAATGTACAAACAGGTGATACTGAATTAGCAGTCTTACGGGATAAAAAACCAACACCTGAAAATTAATTTCAAAATATTTTAATGTACTTAAATAAGTAATGACACGGTCTATATACATCCCACTCTCGGCACAGGCATACTCTCGCGCTGCCCCAATGCGTGTAAGCGTCGGAATTCAAATGTCCTCAAAACATAAATAATTTAACCTAGTTATCGCAGAGTGCGGGAGTAAGCCAGTACACAACTTCACTGATAATGTAATAGTACATAAGGAAACCGAGTTCGATCCCTGTCAGTCATTTTAAGGACCCGCTTTAAAATTACTGACGTAATATGTGAGTAATTTTAGGCGAGAAATATAGAATGGAACTTCAATGCTATTCTTGCTGGCTTGGACTGTGGTGCCGCTATTGTGCGACTTCGTTTGTGAGAATAACTATTGTTATATCTTAAAAAAAAAAGTTTTTTAAGCACAGTTTATACTCGAGACTATCAATAAATCATAAGGTCGTTTATGTAAAATACCTTAAAAATAATTAAAGCTTGTTAACCTACGCTGCTGTATTGTAGTCTTTGCGCTGCTGTTAGGTATGCATAAGATGAACAAATTGAACGTTTCATCTGTTGTCTTTCAATGACAACAGTATAGAAGGAGTACATAGGTACTTTATCTTGCGTCTATGTACGTTTATGAGAACATTACGTACGTTCGTAAAGTTTTTGAAAAAAAGGGTAAGCCTAATAAGGAAAAAAAAATTACCAATTTTTATAAAAATATATAATAACCGACTGGAAGTTAACAAAAATATTGTTAAACATACTATGACAAGCGCCTAGTAAATTTGACGACTACGCGAAGGACGCATGGAAAAATTGTTTTTACGGTCTAGTGGTCGGTTACCGTTACCGTTAAAGTTATCGTTACAGCCTATTAGGTTGCCTCATAGGGGGATATTTGTCATAGTTGCCACGCTTGGCAAGCGGGTTGGCAACACCAGTTTTTTTTAAATATTATTACGAAGACGCTGCTGCCCATCTCCTGATTTGTTTCCCTCTATCACCTCTTACGACACCCACAGGATGATATAGGGTAGTGGATGTTCTTGCACCGCCACTACACGGATTAGTGATCGTTTGGCACAATTACAATGTTATTTCACTTTCTCTAAAAGAAAGGAAAAAAACAATCATATTTGAGTTTCTTGGCTGTACATCACTGTAGAGGTTTCACTTTCGAATCCGGTAGTAGACCGGATAGACCTTAGGATCGGTAGTTTTGACATTGTTATGATCTTTTCTTAAGCCTCAAACGAGTTTTCGACTCTGACTTCATCGACGACCTTGTTAGCTACTAGATGTTAGGAGCGTGGAATTGTAGGTTGTTTTATGTTGCGGTTCGGAGAAAATTTGGAGTATTTTGTATTTATACTTTTATTAAGCACGAGGACACAGCTAGGTACAGCATATTATAAATAACTATTAAGTATAGACTACTTCATAGATTTATTATATAGCAGTATATTTGCGATATATATACTCCAAGGCTCAATAAACTAACTATGCATTACAGTTGTCATTTAACAAATTGAATTGCCTATACAAAGAAATCATAATGTTTGCTACATGTCCGCGGCCAAGAAAAACAAATGTATTTAACAAGCAACCCAAGAACTTGTTTAATGTACTTACATAAATAGCAATTAATAAAGTTACTTTTATTTAAAGATTTGAACACTGTTTTACTCATACACTACTTCAGGTTTACATAGCGTGTAATAGCAATATACCATACTTTTCATAAGTTATGGGTAAAAAACAAATCGATTTCCGCCAGTTCAAGATGTGTTATGATTGTCCTCGTATCGCTGGTACTGCATCAGAGCCTACTATCGATCTTATTGAAATTCGAGTACTGGCAAATAAGGTTAAGTTGATACCTCATAAATTTTGTGGTTTTTTTATTTCTCATACTTACCCATAAATATATTTTTATTTGTTTAAATTTTATAGATTACGACCCAAATGTTTGGTATATGTTTTTTGACTTTGACTTTCATTTTTAGAGGGTTAAGGCACAGTTAATCCACAATGCTTCTCCAGTGCGTCACTAAAAAGTAATTATTTAATGAAACGCCGTGTAGTGGCGGTTAAGAATATCCACTACCCCATATCTTCCCGTGGGTTTCGTAACAGCTGACAGTGGGAAACAGGCAGGAGATGGGCAGCAGCATCTTCCTGTTACAGAAATATTACAATAAAAAAGTTGTGAGTGTGTCGACGAGGGTTGCGTACCTTATACTCAGAATTACCAAACGGTATTCGCTGAAGGTCATACAGGTTTACGCACCAACCTCGGCACATCCCGATGAGGAGGTGGAGAAAATGTATGAGTATATCTCTAGAGTCATGCATTCCTCCAAAACCCACTACTCAATGTTAATGGGAGACTCAAATGCAAAACTAGGCACAAGAAAGAACGGTGAGCTGAAGTTAGGGAAATTTGGAATAGGGCAACGGAACCCAAGGGTCCAGCGGCTGGCCGACTTCATATAGAAAGAGGGACTCTTTATGATGGACTCTTTCTTTCAGAAGCGGCCCCACAGGAAGTGGACCTGGTCGAGCCCAGACAGTTTGACAAAAAATGAGATTGATTTCATTATGACGACCAGACGACAACTGTTCAGTGATGCCTCAGTGATCGAGATGGTGAAAACTGGTAGCGATCAGCGAGTCACACTGCACCTAAACGGTAAGTTGGAGAGGAAGTCGTCTAATGAAGTCAACGCTCCGTTCCCCTCGTGCTTTAATCCAAAGTCCCGAAATCGCTCGAGTTACAAAACCGTTATCAGTGCCTAGAAGACTGCAATGAAGTGGACGATATGAATGATTAGCTAATGGAAACTGTCCATGCGGTCGGAGCTAAGTTTTGCAAGACGCGCCGCAGAAGAACACAAAAACTCTCCGATCACACTCTTAATCTCAAGGCCGTTAGACGGGATATAAAGCTGCAGTCTTCAACAGATTTGGCAGCATACAGGCAACTGAACAAACAGATCTCTAAATGCATGCGGCGGGACTTTTTTTATAGAATAAGGGTGACAAACGAGCACACAGTCCACCTGATGGTAAGTGGATGCTTTGACCCATAGCCATCTAAATTTTCCTCAATTAAGAATCAGATGCGCCGCCACCCCTGAGGACTAAGATGGAATGCCTCGTTTCCACTAAAAAGGGTATCCACTTCTCTACACTCACCATACGAAACACAGCAGTGTTAAGCTACAATTTTACGCTGGTACTATTTAACGTGGTCCTACCCCGGTCGAGCCAACCCATTTGTGCTGCAACCACAATATAGCTACAGCATGGCGCTACCACATAAAACTTCAATTCAGCTTGTATTGAAGAAGCGGAACCAAGGCTCCAAAGTCTTTGCCAGAGATCTGCCTGCCAGATAGAGCCAATTGTCAAAGCTGAAGACCGAATGTGGCAGCATCGTTTCCGGAACACCTGATATTTTGAGTGAGATAGAGAGGTCCCATGGACATCTCATCTTGAATTTCATTGAAGGAAAGCACGATAACATGTAATTTTCTTGATAGACAAAAATGTAATGTAGGCTCTAATTATATACATTTCTCACCACAATATTTTTATGATTTAGTTCATGGAGTTATTATTAGAGCATAGTAAATAATAATATTTGAGCTCACATAAACAATTTTTTTTAATCCCTGTAGTAGTTTTGTTAAAAAAACACATGCGTGTCGTGGAACATTCGGTCATATTATTATTGATAAACGTATTATATTATTGATTAACAAATACAAATAAATGCATTACTAGCGTCTATTAAAATGAAGCGTCATTTAAAATAAAATAATATTTCTTTCATATTAAGATAAGAAAGAGTACAAGGATGATGGGTGGGATGGTGTGGCATACGACAGAAGGGGTCGTGACGGAAATATCTTACAATTTTATTATAAGGAACTTTGATCCAAAATAAAAAATTATTCGGCGCTTACGTAGTTTATTTCCGTGCGCGTGCTCGGTATAGCCACAGTTTAAAGACCTTACTCATAATTAGTGTACATGAAGTAATTGCATCACTTTAATTTTTGGACCCCCTCAGTTGTCCGTAAGCTTCATCGACGACGGGCTAAGCCATGCCCCAAAAACTACGATTCATTTTCAAGGTCTCATAAAGCAAATGCCTTTTTGTTTTTTTCTTTGAGTAATTACATACATATGTAGATTTCTTTTATTTTTGTACCACGTAAATATGTCACACGGAATTGAAAATGCCTAATAATATTTTGACAACTGCTGTACGTATAATCTGAGAGTAGGATTCCTGTCCTGCCTATAAGTTAGTCTAGGTTCGTATTACCTTACTTGTAATACTCCTAGCACCGAGAAGCATTGCACTTTTTTATAGGATAAGTGTGGCAGACGAGCACACAGTCCACTGATAGTAAGTGGTTGCTGTGGTCCATAGACATCTACATCTATCCTCTATTACGAATCAAAATGCACATGCGTTGTCACCCGTGAGGACTAAGATGGAATGTCTTGTTCCCAGTAAAAAGTCTCCGCCTGTCTACATACAAAACACAGCAGCGTTAAGCTGCTATTTTACGCTGGTATTCTGTGAGAGCATGGTTCTCTCCTGGTCGAGCCGACCCATTCGGGCTACAACTATACTACTAATATAGCTGCGGCATGGCTCTACCACATCTAAATGTAATAAATATACAGCACTGTAGTGTTACTGTTTGAATGAGCACAGAGTACGTCATAGGAGAGCCAGTATAAATAAAGGGCAGCGGAGTATTCAGACGTACCCTGCGCCCCCTTTTCCCTAAAGAGGGTCGCTTCCAATTCGGTAGAAAGGCCTCAACATACACAATCTCACAGGTGGTGTTTAGTGGGTAGGCACTTAGTTTAGTCGCAGTGATTCCCACATAACCACGACAGCCGGCTGTCGTGGTATGCTTAGAGCATTCCCCACCTCCCATCCTCGCTTTCCGGAGGGTAGCCCTTTCCATTGCATCTGGGCGCAAAAAAAAAAGAAAAAGTATTCAGACGTGACAACTCCTACCGCCCATCCGTGTCAAAGTCTCCATAGTCTGCAGACTTATATCGTGTAGACGTGGTGGTTAGCTCGTTTGTTAATCTAAATATTTATACATATAAATAAAATTGAAGTGTCTGTCTGTTATATGGAAATAACTGCCTTTTATCGATCTCAAGGGGTTATTTGATTACCATTAAGACCATTTGTAAAATTTATTGCAGTCTGTTTATCTGGGTTAATCTTCGAAATAGCAGAACCGATTGTAATGAAACTACACGAACAGACAGAGAACAATCCCAAAAGCGATTTGTAGGAGAAATGAGAAAAATTGATAAAATAAATGGTTGTTGATGATTTAAAAAAAAAAACTTAATGACTCCACATTGACAGATCCCATCCAAGCTACATTGCCGGGTCAGGTCGTAATAATTTATAAATAGAATTCATAAATATAAATATAATAAAATAAATTAGGTCATAATATTTAAAGAAAATAAATAGTTTATTGTCATCAGCTTTTGACATAATTCTTTTAAATTTTAATAAAACCGTGTTTATAAGTCCATTCCATACGTATACTCGTGACTGATAGTATCTTTTAATATTTAATATATATTTCATAAGCGTGAAACTATGTCACGTTAAGTATTATCTTTTAAACAACGCTTGGGGCCTTTGGGCTTTATGTTGATATTTTTATTGACACTTATAAAGAAAATTCATTTCTAAGTTTATCACGCAGAGAAATCCCGAGCATAGCCCTCTCCATAGCTCGTTGAGCGACCTTGAGCTTCCTCATCCGGCCAGCAGTGAAGGACCACGTCTCAGATCCATAAATCATCACTGGCAACACCCACTGGTTGTACAATCTCGTTTTCAACTTGAGGTATACCTGACGAGAAAATGTGTCGTGATTTCCCAAACGCTGCCCAGCCGAGTTGAATCCGTCGATTGACCTCTCGGTCGAAGTTGGACTTACCTAGTCGGACTATTTGTCCCAGGTAAACATACACGTCAACAACTTCGAGCTTAGTCCTACCAACAACTACCGGCATAGGTGTGACATGGACGTTATACATGATCTAGGTAGTTATCAGATTATAAATTATTACATAAATTCTCAATAATGTAACATTTTAAGTACCGTAGCCGTACGTACTTACGTATTATGAGTATGACTGACTGCAAACCACAAGGTCAATACCAACATAGTGAATAGCAAATTACTTTGTGGAAATTTGCTTTTGTATTACTAATTTTTTTTTATAACTCTTTATACTTTATACCTTCAGATGATTACAGAGGCATTACAGTAATCGCAATAATAATCATACATTATTCGTTATATCTTTCAATGACAGTCCAGTTCTGTTATAGTAACGTCCCGTGGATCTTAAATTCAATAATTAACTTAAAAATCTGACTATGGCATTTATTCCTAGTTTTTCGTATGATTATATCGGCAATAGTAAATGTATAAAAAGGACATTAAGATAGACAAAGAACTATGATAAAAAGGTGAATATATTATGGGATATGTATACAATAGTAAAAAGCAGGTTAGTCAATTCAGTGGACGAGTACATATATAACCATCTTTATTTGATTTTGTTCGTTTTTACTTGCAATTGTTTTAATATGATAGAAGATGTTTGAACTAGTGATGCAACGAATAATAATACGAATATTCGTATTCGCCGAATAGTAGACATTTACCAAATATTCGTATTCGGCGAATACTGATCACGAATATTTAAAAACTAATATTTTTGTACGCAACTCTAATTACTGGCGAACTTGGATAACGCGCGTCCTCGGCGCGTAAAAATACGTGTGTTTTGGCCCTTAGCCTCAACGACGGGGACTCCCAAAAATATTTTTCACTGAAACTATGTACAGTCGCCTTGGAAAGACTTTTTTCAACGGCTGGGAACATCCAAACTGAAAAAAGAAATCGCCTAAAATCAGAAAATCTACAAATTTTATGTTTTTAGTGTTCCGTACCTCAAAAAGAAAAAACGGAACCCTTATAGGATCACTTTGTTGTCCGTCTGTCTGTCTTTCTGTCAAGACCCTTTTTCTCAGGAACGCGTGGAGGTATCAAGCTGAAATTCATATCAAATATTTAAGTCTACTGTCCCTTGGAGCTGTGAAAAAATCAAACTTCTAACTTCGACATTCGCAAGGGAATCAAAACCTACAGGGTACTTCCCGTGAACTCAGAATGTTGAAATTTGGTACGAAGTAACGTTGTATAGCACAGATAAAGGAAAAATTGCGAAAATCATAAATTTTAGTTACATCATATAATAAAAATATTTTTAATAATTTTAAAGTTATATACTTACGGTTTTGTTCGGAACCTTCGGTGCGCGAGTCCTACTCATACTTGGCCGGTTTTTTAAATAAAAATTTTCCTATTGTAAATTTTAATTATTAGAACAATGGAAAATCATCAAATAAATTAGTTTTTTATTACCATGGCGAGAAATTCGTATTCGTATTCGTATTCGAAGAATAGTAGGTTTGATATTCTTATTCGTAAAAGTAGTATTCGTTGCATCACTAGTTTCAACGTGTTAGAGCTATTCTGTTGTTATATTATGGTTGCAACACGAAAGTGTCGAACCGATCGGGGAAGGACCACACTGTCACAGAATACCAGCGTAAAATAGGTTAATGCTCCCGTGTTTCGTATGGTGAGTGTAGAGAACCGGAGACCCATTTTCACGTTACGAGGCAGTCTATCTTAGTCCTCAAGGTGACAAGGTATATACATTTTAATACTAAGTCTAGGATAGATGTAGGAGTCTATGGGTCACAGCATCCATTAACCATCAGGTGGATTGTGTGGTCGTTTGTCACCCTTATTTTATAAAAACATTTTGTTTTAAAATAATTCCTATTATTTCACAGATACTATGGAAATGGCAACCTGCTAGGGGCCAGGTTCACAGAAAAATTCTAAGAGGAGTGAGAGATATCTACCTCGATGTTCGTTTTTTTACCGCAACCGTGATTTCATAATGAAATGCAAATCGAAACATTTTGAAGTAGAACAAGGACTTCATTATAATTTAATTTTATTTGTGACCGAAAGTAACTTTAAAACATATTCAACAACACTTATGCCACGGTAATAACACCTATTCTTTCTGCCGGTACCAAATTCGTTTGAGTTATTTTATTGTTATTCTGACACGAATATATTTACAACACGGTAACTCATTATACTTAATTGAATAAACATTTCGTATTTAACCTCGAATGCGTATAAAGCATTTTGCATAGTAGCTTCTGGTGCGCAGGGCGGGAAAATAAAATTCGAGAGAAGTATAGTTTCGTGTTGGTAGCCGCATAACTTAGCCGATGCTTAAAAGCAGGCCCACGTGGAATGGTGCCTCTACATGATTACTAAATTTGTAACAGGTTTGTCTTGGCGTGTTTACGATATTATTATAAGTGATAAACCTGGATTTATCAATACGATTCAGGAACAAAGCGCTAGTCGGTTTGGCTGTTTCGAAATAAACCAACGCCTATCAAAGTGAAGATTGTGATGCGCGGGGATTATTTTGTTCGCAATTTTTGTTCACTTTGACGGTGTATCTGGTCTTGATTCCTTTATGAAATTTAAGTAGCATCAACAACGAATGGTATACTAAATGCTTGCCAGAAGTGCAAACACTGGGTATCACCGGCTACTGCTTCACGACGATAACGCACACGCATGCATGACTCATAACAAGGGCCTCCTTACAGCCATGATTTGGCAATGTGTGACTTCTTTTTATTCTCTAAAATAAATAGTCAGCTATTAGGGACACAGTTTTGATCGCCGGAAAATGCGCTAGCAGTGTGTGTTTTAAAAAAATTGGTTCAGACGTGTGAAATTTTGTATAGATGCTGGTGAAGAGTTCTTTGAAAATGTTTTGTAAAAAAATCCTTAACCACATCACTTGTTTTAAGGTAGTCAAACTTTTCACGTGGCATATGTACTCTTTATCTGTTGGTCCTTGTGCTTTTCCTTAATCAGGCCGTTAAATCCACAGCTTTGATCCCGTAAGTCTTTCTTTTTTGAAGAAAAGGTTTGACAAAAAGTTTCGCGATCACCGTACGTCTCACACATTAATGCTGCTTTCTGCTAACTGTCTGGGGTGTGGGCAGTTTACGTCTGGGATAAACGGAATAGTTATATAGTGAAAGTATAGTATAAGTTTACGGTGGCGGTGTAAGAATATCTGCTAACCCATATCATCCCGTGGGTGTTGTAACAGGCGACATAGAGAAACAAATTAGGAGATGGGCAGCAGCTTCTTCCTAATAACGACTAAAAATATAAACTGTGGTTGCCAACTCTCTTGCCAAGCGTGGTAACTATGGTAAATATATCACCTGTGAGGCAAACTATGAGCAAGACCTATGTTCAGCAGTGGACTTTAATAGGATTTAACGGTATAGTGAAAATTGGATATGGCAGAAGAAGCAAGAAATGGGGTCATTGAAAAGTATGCTACGAGTGACTGAATGACAGGGTAATAAATTGTATGATGAAATAAAAGGGGGGTTTGCAAGAAGATGTTGTCACCAGAATTAATGAAGGATAGCTTAGGTGGTTTTTAGAAAGAATTAATTATTAAAGAGTGACAAAGTAAATTTATGCCTCAGAAGTGAGTGGCAGAGTCGGTAAGAGATGTATCGATCAAATTGGTAATATAATGAAGATGAGCCAAAATAATAATACCTTAACCCGAAGAGCTTATATGCGTAGATATGGATACGGATGTGAAAGAAGTAAGAGAGTTGTGTCAATGGAAGTACGTAGTGTCTCCACCTTTCTGGGTCACAGGCGTGAGAGTTGAATCAAAAGATAAAATCAATAAAAATTAGAATTTTCATATTTTGTAAGTTGTATGTTCCAGTGTTTTACACACATAAGTAACCCTGAATTACTTGAACATTGCGAATATTAGATAATAATATCCACTCAAGCAAAAGAAACACGTTACGAAAGTGTAATGTAACAAATATTTGCACATACCTACTACTCGTAAAATTATTGAAATACTCTATTTTTACAAATAATGTAACATGTTTATCTTTAAAAAAAGTTATACTTTTATATCACCGTGTATTAGTAACCTTCACTATATTAGAGAAAATTTATTTGACTTCATTTCTAGTCTTCGAATGTCCCACGTCGACCTACACAAGTCTTAGAAATCATTATAATTTTTAATTTTGTGCGTGTAATTATGCGCGAGTGGAAACAATTAAATCTATAATTATATTCTACAATCAGCTCAACTAAGTGGCTTAACTAAGGAAAATTACTCTAAATCTCTTATAAGATTGATGCTGCGATTAATGCTCTAGTCTTACTGCGAACGTAACACGTATATTAGATAATACGTGACGACGAAATTTAATATGAAGCGAGATGTTATACATAACAGGAAACGTTATACACCGAACTCAATTATATTTGGATTTGGTTGTAATTTATGTGGGCGAGGGAGAGAATAATTAGTTTAAATTTATACATTATAATTGACGGCTCCGTGGCGCAGTGACTTAGCAATTGACTTGCAGCGCTAAAGGTCGCGAGATCGAATCCCGCACGGAGCAAGTATTTGTATGGCCTATAAATAATTATATTATTTATAGGCCATACAAGCCTATAAATAATTGTTCCGGGTCTAAATGTTTGTCCTTGTGCAATTTATGTTTGTAAACTGCCCCCACGATACAGGAGAAAATCCAAGTGGAGGTTACGTTAAAAAAAACGTCAGCATATAACGGTCGGCAAATAGTAAGTAAGAAGAAGAAATAATATAAAAGGAACAAGATAACTAAAACTAATAGCAGTATACCAGTCATCAAAAGATTTGACTTTAATTATGTGAGTTTTTGACGATCAATTAACATTTACTGGGATAAGTTATTCAGCTGACAAAATTAAAGCCATTTAATAACAAACAAGCTCATATATTTTTACTGATATAGTAAACTCAAATGGTGCTCGATAAAAAAATTGATGTTGCGAACTTCTAATAAGCCTAAATTAAATTTTAATTTTAATTTTTTTTATTTAAATTTAAAGTTTTAATTTTATGCGTGGTAGAGTCACGCTGCAGCTATAATATGGTTGTAGCACGAATGGGTAGGCTAGACCGGGATAAGACCACGCACTCACAGAATACCAGCGTAAAATAGCAGTTTAATGCTGCTGTGTTACGTACGGTGTGTGTAGAGAACAGGATACCTTTTTTACTGGAAACGAGGCATTCCATCTTAGTCCTTAGGGGTGACAACGTATCTGCATTTTGATTCTTAATCGAGGATATATGTAGATGTCTATGGGCCGCAGCATCCACTTACCATAAAGTGAATTGTGTGCTCGTTTGCCACCCTTGTTCTATAAACAAGCCTAATAGAATATATAATAGGCGTAGCTTATGACAATAAACGAATTGCGTATTGCTGAAGACCCGGTGAGGGTAATTTAGCTACCGGTACCATAAACTATCTGCCTCATTTATTATTCTGTCACTTTCAATGATAATTAATTTATATTAGGTACCTAGTTAGTACATAAGTTGTAATGTAGGTTTATATATTTAATGAATACTAAAAGATAAGTAAAAATGTGTAAAACATTGTAAGCATTTAATTTACATTAAATTTTATTTGTTATAGTTATAATTGTTGGCAGTTAGTTTTATTTAATAAGAACGTTAATGGTTTTTTTTTTAACTAAAATAATTACAAAAGTAAATTAATGTAAAATATAATATGAAAATTCTTACCAATGTATTTTAGATATTCGTCGAAATTTTCCGAAGATTTCAATTTATATTTTTTTCCAATAAACTGTTCCATTTTGTTATTTTATTTCTGATAGTAAACACAACACGCCAGTTCAAGAACTTTACCTTGGTAGAGTCTCAGTTGAACTGAAGTAGCTCTAGCCAATATGGTCGTGAGTTATATAAAAACCTTATTCTGCGTCTGTATTATGATTACGAAATCGAGGATATTACCTAGTATGGCTATAACTTCTGTTAGACATTAAAATGCGTTTCTTTAAAAGAAACAGTGTAATAAATAAACCCATATTTATCTGCATATCTATTTAAATCTATGCGATTAAAACAATTTTATTCAAAGTTTGCCTTTCATACATTTTATGCATCTGTCTAGCAATGAATCTATGGATATCCATGGGGACTTTTTAGCCACAGCTAGTTTTAAAGATCTCTTTTGAGATACTAAATATCAGAGTAACGTTTTAAACAGGCCATGTCCTCTAGCACTGATCATAATTTATAGTCCCAACGGGTTCAGGATAAATAGTCATAGGCTAGTGTTCAGCTCTTCAGAAATGCGGAACAATGTTTTCAAAGCAGGTTTGGGTTATTTGTGCAACCATGGGCAGAATCTTGTTGGAAAATTTCCGGTACTATTAAAAAAAAGTTTATCACTACAAGATACAAGACAGTCCCTTGATCAATTTTGATCGAACTCTTTACTTATTTTTCACAAAATTAAAACTTCGTAACTACTTGATAGGACACCCTTCACCAAACAGGTGCAGGATGTTGACCTAGTTGTACTTCTCTAACAAGTTGCAAGGCTTCTTTAGAGCTGTTGGCATACTTATAATTATATTCATGTCATTTTACTTGTTGTTATACTCAAAAAAAGAGACGTTTTTTAGACTTTTTTATGTGTGTTACCTCATAACTTTTTACTGTGTTGACAGATTTCAATGATTCTTTTTTTATTTGAAAGCTGGTACTTCTCATGTAGTACCATGTGAATTTGATCAAGGTCAGACCAATAGTTTTTGAGTTATTATTAATAACTTATATTGAAGTCGGCTGTACAAAATTATTAATTTTAAATTATAGTTTGTAAAGAGCACATTTCTCTGTCTTCTTCTGTCTTCACATCGGGACAGTGAGCGTTAATCGATGAGTATGAGTAATGAGTATCAACCTAAAGTACATTTTTTATACATATATTGCAGATTTTTTTTGGATATGGCTGAACCGGTTTTAAAGGGTATTTTACATGTTAAGTAGGTTATATACTTCCGCGGTGGACGTGGAAAATATCAGTAAGATGAAAAATTCAGCGTTTGATATAATGTGATCCACTAATTCTGTAAATGTATTTATCAATTAAATTATAAATTAATTATTCTTATGAATGGTGATCCTGACTCCTCGTAGTCTAATTTCTTTTCATCACAGAAGCATCATTTAGTCAATCTTACTCAACATCTATTACTGCTTCTCAATACTTCAAACAACATTTACAAGTTTCCGAAAAAGACATTTTAGAAGCAATTATGTCATTTTCAAATGTCTCTGCTGGCGGCATTGACGGAGTTACGCCTGAACATCGCAATGATCTTGTAAGCGCATTCCGATGACGCTGACAGAGTACTTTTCAATGACATTACAAAATTATGTACTTTTATGTTTTCCTACTTACAAGACGACTTCTAATCATATGACGGCCGCTAAAAAAGCAATCACACCCTATTATTTTCCCACTAAGAATAAAATGTTACAAACTACATCAACGCCCACTCTAAGGCCCGTATTAATAAACGTTACTCAGCTCAAGTACACGCACTAGAGTACAATCTTGAGGTTATTATCTTATTAATAAACATATCTCAAGATACGGCTTACGTTCACGATATCAGCTGAGTGACGCACTGACTAATAAACGAAACAAATGCTTTCAAGTGTGTATACTTGAGATTCTAAAATCTAAGTGCGGGCAGTCCGTGACATAAGATCGTGAGTTTTGACATGGAGATTGAAAATATTTTAAGAGAAATTAATTATTACGACGAAATTGAGTACAATGAAGATATTTAACGGCCCACGCGATATCATTTACCAAAAATTTATATAAGGGTACCTTAGTGAACAATTTAAAAAAAAAGATACAGATTTGGTCAAGAGTCAGTAATACATATTGTTTCATTAATAAAAGATTCATTGGTGAAAAACAATAACAGAGGTTTAACAATTTCTTGAGAAATAGCCGTTCTATTAACTTTATTAAGTTTTACGTTACAGCATCATTTCAGGTATGTACATATTGTATATTTATTTAAGTAGGTATAATTTATTTTATTATATAAATTAATCTTAGCCGTGGTACCTCAGATGGTTAGCGCTCGCTGTATATTTCACAGTAGGCGAACAACCCGGGTTCGATCCCCGCCAGTACCAATGAAATTGTTAATTGCATTTTTATGTGCTGATTTACCACGTGCTCGGCTGTGAGGGAAAATATCGTGAGGAAACTTGTATGTCTGATAAATAAAAAAAATATTAATAATTTATTTAATAAAGTAATAAAACAGAGGGGTGATATACGGGCGGGTGGTAATTGGGCTCCCGAAATTAAAAGGCGGGCATTTTGCGCTCCAAAGGGGCTCCTTTACATTATAGAAGCTAGATGGAAACAATATAATGTAGAAGCTAATAGTAACAAAAAGAAGAAACTACCAGAGGAAGCTTTTGAATTAATAGGGAAATCCCTCATTCGAACTTTCACCCAGCTGTCAAATTAAAATAGACTTTGTATGGTCTTATTTCTTTCCATTGTTGTATCGGTATATCGAAGTGATGAAGTGTTTGTACAGTAGGGCTACGATGGCTATCCGAGTACAGAATCAGAGTACAAAACCTATCCAACTGCAGAGAGGTGTAAGACAGGGTGACGTTATATCCCCGAAACTCTTCACCGCTGGATTGGAAGACGTTTACAAGCTACTGGACTGGAAAGGATACGGTATTAACATCAATGGCGAGTAAGTACATCACTCACGTTTGATTTGCCGACGAAATATTCCTTATGGCAGAATCGCTGGAGGACCTAAGCACTATGCTCAATAGTGTCTCCCAACGGATAGATCTTAAGATGAACATGGACAAAACAAAGATCATCTTTAACGTCCATGTCACAGCTATGCAGGTAGTTGTTGGGAGCACTAAGCTCGAAGTTGTTGACGAGTATGTTTACCTGGGACAAATAGTCCGACTAGATAAGTCCAACTTCGACCGAGAGGTCAATCGACGGATTCAAATCGGCGTTCGGGAAACTACAGCACATCTTCTCGTCAGGTATACCGCAAAACCTGAAAACGAGATTGTACAACCAGTGCGTGTTGCCAGTGATAACTTATGGATCTGAGACGTGGTCTTTCACTGCTGGCCGTATGAGGAAGCTCAAGGTCGCTTAGCGATCTATGGAGAGGGCTTTGCTCGGGGTTTCTCTGCGTGATAAACTTAGAAATGGACCGGCCGTATAGCTCGAAGAACCGACCACCAATGAGGAAGAAAGGTTCTCGAGTGGTAGCCTCGTACAGGTAGGCGAAGTGTAGGGCGACCCCTACTAGACAGAGTGTCGACCAGGTAAGACATGCAGGAAGTCGATGGATGCAGGTGGCTCAGGATCGTGCTTTGTGGCATTCCTTGGGGGAGGCCTATGTTCAGCAGTGGACTTATGAAGGGCTGTAATGATGATGATTTCTTTCCAGACCTACCAGCAATAGTCAAAACCATCACTGATATTAGGGCGAACCCACATTCATTATTTTGATTTATTTTGTAATCATATCGCAAATTGTAATAGAATCTACCGTATCTTCATATTTCGTGTACAATGTTGTAAAAGTAAAAAGGGGCAAATGCCCATAATCGCGTTAGTGAAATTTACGATCTTAAATATGCCAGACCTACATACAAAGTTTATAGTGAGAAATGGTAGCTGGCACGATCGCCGGTCAAAGTAAGCACTACCTATATTGTGCTAAGGAATACACTAAACACTAAAATAAGGAATACACTAAAACACCAAAAACTAAAATGACAAACAATATCTGTAATCATATCTGGCGGTAAGTGACACACAGACACCTTTTTTTTATAGGATAGGGTGACAAACGAGCACACAGTCCACCTGATGGTAAGTGGTTGCTGTGACCCATAGACATCTACATTTGTCCTCTATTGCGAATCAAAATGTAGATACGTTGTCACCCGTGAGGACTCAGATGGAATGCCTCTTTTCCAGTAAAAAGGGTCTCCGGTTCTCTACACTCACCATATGAAACACAGCAGTTTTAAGCTGCTATTTTACGCTGGTATTCTGTGAGAGCGTGTTCCTTCCCCGGTCGAGCCGACCCATTCGTGCTACAACTATACTACTAATATAGCTGCAGCATGGCTCTGCCACGTAAAGAAACCTTTAGCGAACTTCAAACAAAGAAGACTATAGATACGTTTTCATCCAAGACGGCATTCCTCACATCCTGTAACTACTGACTCACTATACACTTCAGAACGGAACACAGCAACGCACGTACTGCAGCTTGTCGCCTGAAATGAGAAAGTCGTACCTACCCAAATGGACTCATAATTTTTTTGGGGACTGCAGTCACCGTGGACGGTTGAATAGCTAAGCAGAAAAGAATCTTACCAAAGTAATATTTCTTTTAAAATACTAGTAATGTTATTAAACATTACTAATATTCCCTTTAACCACTTCTGGTAAGCTTAAAATGCTTGTGTTAGAAGTGGTTCACGACAGTAGTCGAATGGCGAATTCAACCCACGACCTTTCGAGTTCGCGGTCCGCGCCCTGCCATTAGGCTACTGACGCTTCAGAAGTAATATTTACATAAAGGATTCAACCTAATTGTTTATCCCTAAACCAGCGAGCACGTGATGGTTATCTTATAGTGTTAGGATCTTTTAGCTCCAAAACAGGAGAACACCTTCTCAAATATTAGTGATCATATAATTGTTTTACTCGTATTATCCAAACCTAACGGAAGTTTCTTTCGGCTCCTAAAATCCTTATTTACATATTCTATTTGCGCCTGACAATTTATAAATTGCAATCACAATAACCTGCAACGAATGCTATTATAAAACATAAGGTTAATGTAATTATAAAAGTTCAATTAAAAAAAAATCGCAAGTTCTAATAAACAAATTACGCATACGGCAATCATGTACACAGCAATTTTAGAGGGAGGGGGGGCAAAGTTCTATAGAGATTCTGGCATTCTCTTTTCAAAGAAGGTAATGAGGGCATCCACAACTTTTTCTGCCACCAGGGCGGCGCCATTTAAAAATGAGGTGTAATATTTGACAGATTACATAGCGGGGAAGTTAATTTGTTCAAAAAAATGTAAAATTTAATATTTCTTTCTGTACTATTAGTTATATTTTATATTAAGTAGATTAAAAATAAATAAAATAAACCACAGATATTCATAAAAATAGAAAAATTCGAAAACAGTTAAAATGTGCAAAAAATTATTGAGTAAACCACTGAAATATTGTTTTCTGTATTAATATAATACTCTAGAAACTGATAAAATATTATTTAAAACTAACTTGTCATTTAAATGCCATTGTGTACCAAAAAACTTCACCGCAGTGTCAACTAGCGACATTTATTTTATTTATTTAATCTTGTTTGTTGACACCTTAATAACAAGGATAACAAAGGGCGGACTTAATGCCTAACGGCATTCTCTGCCAGTCAACCCGTGGAGTAATGAGATTTTGTGGCAGGTGCAAATATATATATATATATATATTTACATACATAGATACTGTACACGCTCTCAGTTGCCCCGACAAGGGTCGACTATCCCGGGGCCCATCAGCGAAACACTCGACGAGCAACCAAGGGTGGAGCCCAATGGCCTATGGACAATTTTTTTTATTGTTTATTATACAAAAATACATTTGGTTATTTCTTACACTAATTTCACCAAACTGCAGGGCAGTTTGTTGGCGAATACATCACCTACTTACATTCTATGTACCTACTGTAATTAATAACTTAATCTTAACTTACAACTTAAAATAGAAGAAAAAAAAAACAATAAGAAAATAGAACGAAAAAAATAAAAGGAATTCTTAAACGGCTGATAATCAAACAAAACTTACCGATCTCCGGAGGTAGGATTGACCACAGGGTACCAGTCAGGTGGTAAGTGATGTGCATGTAAGTAGTGTGTAGTCGTGTGTACAATGTAACCTGACTTAACCGTTGAAGTCGGACCGCAGATCCACAAGCGCTGCTTCTCTCCAAAAGTGAGATCTCTCAAGGGGGGCGATCACCAAATGAAAACTTCTGCTTTTATTACACTATATTAGTTTATCAACTTTATTGTACATTTAATTAACTTCAAAGTCAACCAATTCAACGTTCATCGAAATTAAAACAAGTGACACACGACACAAGTAACGAACAGTCGTTCAAAGTTCAATATACAAGGTTCTGGGTTCACTTCGCACAGAATTACAAACACGGGAACGAACGCGGTCTCTTCTTGACTCACAAGGTTCAGCGTTCTCCCAAACATCCCAAATTCTTTCGTACGATATTAAAATGCCACAAAGCAACTCGTTGAATCCAACCAATGTCAATCAAAGTTAATAATTTAAACTTAATACAAGCTCAAAACTCAAATTAGGCCTCTTGCCACGTCATTCTCAAAACAGACACTCAATTCGAGGCGGTCTTAACTAGACCCAAATATTCAAAAGTAAATTCAAAACTACGTGCACAATTAACCCAAATTTTCAAATCAAACACCGGGCGCGCGCAACCTACCAACTGTCGCAAACAATACTATACCATGGCCCACACACCGAGCTACTGCCGCGCACACGCGTCCGACGCTCGCGCCCTCTGCCGAGCGACCTACACGGGAGAGGGGGCGACGGTGACCTCTAACTTCCATCGGAAGGACGCGCGTGTTGAATGAAAATTGCAAATGCCAATATTTGGCCTAAACAAACCCCCGTCCCAGACATAAGGACTTATGTCCGCGAGTAAATTGGCAAACGGGATAGGGTCGCGACGGCACGTTGCAAGACCGAATCTCTAACCAAAACCTCGGCCACCCTAGGCACCCCATCAGATCTTATAACCTTAACCACCGCCTCCAAAATCGCCCCATTGCAGGCAAGCCGGAGGGTCGAACCTCCACTAGATGCCCCCCTGGACGTCGCAGCACCCAAACAAGTCCTGTTACTGGACAGAAGTCCGACGACCTCCTTCAAATATCTATCCGTGTCCCCACAATTCGTTCCGCAATCAGACCGGACCAGGTCCGGCAAACCTCAGTGCTGAGGGCACTTACAAGTTCCAAGTGAACGGCCGTCGTGGCGAGGCACACGAAAACGCACAGATAGGCCCCAGTACGATTTTTTTCACGCAAGTAGACATAATAAAGCCATCTACCATATAACCATTTACTGATTTCAATCTGATAATATCATAACTAGCTAGCTTTTCCAAACAGGCAGTTCTATGCTTATGCTTCAACCAAGCCTCAAAGCATCAATACTCAAACCACTATGAAAAACTTGAAAATAAATTGCAACAAATTAATTTCCCGATGCGCATAGATCAAAACAGACGAATTAATTAAAACGATAAACATAAAAGATAGCCATATTCCTTTTTTCCAAAATAAATAGCTTCGACAACGCCAACAAAATGTGAAAACAACAAGGGGATTGATTTTTATTTCCTTCGGCACAAATAGTGTTACTCAATTTCAATTTTCTTTTCAACAAGGCAAATATGTTTACAAAAACATATGTACACGTATTCAAAGAGTATATTAAATTCAATTTTTTACTCACAACCGCTACAACTATGAAACATTTCGCGGAAAACCCAAAGCATTTTTATTTTTAACTTAAAGCATATTAATTAAGTGCTCGACCAAAACCAAATCTAATACTCTTTGACAGCGTGATTCAACGCTTCAGGGGAGCCCTAGTCTTCCCATCAACCAAGTGGAGGCCACACTGCGTTGTGAACCCGAATCCAACAGAGCGCAAACCGCTAAACAGTCGCCACTGTAAGATGGTAGGGAGCGGCGCCCTCTCGCGGGAGCTCCGATCGGCCCTAGGGGGTGGACGATGACTTGCCCGGCGGATTCCGCCTCTCACTGGGCACGGCTCGTAAGTAGTCAACGGTGCCCACCGCGTTCTCAATCTGCCAGCACTGCTCCTCCAAGAACCGCAGCAGATCACTGAAGGGCGGAATATAGGAGGCGCCGTCCCCGCCGTACCTCTCCTCAAAACGTATCCGAAGGTCGAGAGGCAGGCGGTACAACACGATGTGGAGCACCAAAAAGGACCATTCGTCCACCGGTAAATCCAGCCGCCTCAACGCATTACAGGCCACCAAGACTGGATTCACGAGGTCCGGACGTAGTCTGGCCCGGTTCCTAAGCAGCGGGAGGCTTAGAAACGTATTCGTCCGCGATTCGCCGGATGTTGGCGCATCTTCCGGCGAGGAGGTCCCGGGCAGTCTGGTAGGCGTCGTCCGACAATCTCAAATGGCCGACGACGCCCAGGGCCTCCCCTTCAGTGAGGCTAGGAGGTACGCCATCTTCTGGCTTGATGTCAAGTCCCTCCGGCCGTCCACTAGGCTATCAAAAAGCCCAACAAAAGTCATCCAATCGGAGAGGACCCCGGAGAACCTTTGCTGGTCCAGAGTTGGGAGTCATCCCAACAGCTCCGGCTGAGTAGGCCGCTTCCGAGATGACTCGGGCAGCCCACTCATCAGAGCTTCACGCGCTTCCTTAGCATACTTGGCCCCCGCTTCGATCAAGTCGTCCGTGAGCGAAAAGAACTGCTCGTAGTCCACGAGGTAGGAGTCCAGGACTACCTTTTTCGCATCCGAGGCCTCGAGCTCAGCGTAAGCATCCTCCACTACGGCCCCCCGGGCCGCGACCTGCACGAGCCGCTTTTCCAAACTATAGACCCTATCCGGTCGCCCTATCAAAGCATGGGCGCTAGCGGCCCAGCTCAGCTCCGCTTTCAGGCGGCACAAATACAAACCAAATTAACAAATAACAACTACAATTTCTATTAAATTAAGTTAAATACAAATTACACTACACGACAAATACACACTACCGTCGGTCAGCAAAGATGCCTCGCTGAACCGACCGGCCCTTCGGCAATTCAATCTACTTGCCCGAAATACCTGACGAGTAGGTACCTAGCCCCAACCAAACTACACTCCGGCTTGCGCAGCCTAACAGGCGTGGTTTTTAAATCTACCTGCTAACAAACAAAAAAAATTTAATTTTTATTACGTACTATTTTTATCTATATTATGGCCGGGCGATTGGGGAACCAATTAACCACGCTCTGCTACCATTTATGTACACGCCCTTAGTTGCCCCGACAAGGGTCGACTATCCCGGGGCCCATCAGCGGAACATTCGACGAGCAACCAAGGGTAGAGCCCAATGGCCTATGGACAATTATTCTTAAACGGCTGATAATCAAACAAAACTTACCGATCGCCGGAGGTAGGGTTGACCACAGGATACCATTGAATCAAACTACTTTTACGGATTTTATCGCGTTTAATTAAGTTATTTTGTATTCCCGACGTTTCGGTTGCTTTCCAGCAACCGTGGTCACGGGGGACTGAGGTGATTGACGTCCCGATGTCAAAGTTAACCCGGAGTACCTTCAGCTTTTTAATTATTAATTTTGGTCCGATCTACGCAGAATGAACTAACTGTGTCTTGAAGTCTTGCAGTGGTATGCTTGGGTTTAGTTTTAATTTTATGAATTACAGGATCCCAAGCAGGTGGTAGTACCCAGCCTCCCTCTCTATTGAAATTAGGATGTTTTTTAATTTCAATAGCCTCACGTATCATCCTTGGCAGGAATCAATGTTCTTTCGCGAGAACTTGTGGTTTATCAAATCGAATGTAATGGCGGGGGCCGTTTAGGATATGATCACAAAATGCAGACTTCCCGGAACTTTGGTGCTTCACGTCAGCTATGTGTTCTTTTACGCGGGTTTTTATTGATCGTTTTGTTTGCCCTATATATGAGAGACCACACTCACAATCAAGCTTGTATACTCCTGCATCTTGTAGAGGAATATTGCACTTGACGGATGGTAAGAACTGACTAATCTTCTTCGGCGGCTTGAAGAATGTTCTAATAGAAGCTCGCTTCAAGATGTAGCCAATCTTGTCTGTGACACCTCTGACATATGGTAGTACAGCAGGCACACGCTCGACTGTGGCCAGCTTCACTCGGTCACTGTGACGTAGGCGCGGAACCCGAAGCTTGTTGTCGTGCAGAACCTGCTTGACGTGCTGAAGCTCGGCGGCCAGGTGTTTGCTGTCACAGATCCCTCGTGCTCTCTGCAACAAAGATTTGCCCACGGTAGCTAACTGTGAAGGGTGATGGTGAGATTCACCGTTTAAGTATCGGTTTGTATTGGTCTTTTTTCTATACACAGTGTGACCTACGGTGTTATTAGGATTTCGAATGACTAACACATCTAGGAAAGCTAAAGAATTATTTGCCTCTAACTCCATAGTAAATTGAATTTTAGAGTTTATGGAATTAAGATGTTCTAAAAACGCAGTTACTTTGTCTGATGGTAAAATTGTGAAAGTATCGTCTACGTACCGCTTGTAGAAACTTGGAGTTACTGGTGCAGTAAGCAGGGCTTTCTCCTCAAAGTCCTCCATGAAAATATCGGCGACAATGGGAGATACCGGTGAGCCCATCGCAACACCATCTACTTGCTTGTAAAACTGTTCCTTCCACAATAGGTAGCCAGATGTAAGGCAATGTCTGAGTAATACTGCATATTCTGCTGGCATGTTGTTTTCCTCTAGTTTCCTAGTTACAATTGAGATGCAGTCTTCAACAGGTAGGCATGTAAATAGAGACTGAACATCAAAACTGACCATAGTTTCATTGTCAGTAAGACATAGGTCTTTTATCTCACTGACAAAATGGTATGAATCTTTAGTGTGTGCTCTTGTATGTCCTCTGAGTGGTGATAGTACTTTTGCTAAGTGTTTAGCCAATCTGTAAGTTGGCAAATCGATCTGACTCACTATTGGACGTAATGGAGCGTTCGGTTTGTGTATTTTTGGTAACCCATACAACTTCGGCGGTTTGGCACACGCAGGTATTATCGAATTAACGTCTACATTCAGTTTCTCGGAGTATTTCTATATTAGATCGCTAGTTGTTTTAAGCGTATTAGTTGTAGGGTCTGTTTTGACCTTTAAGTACGTACTTTCATCCGATAAAAGTTGTTGTATTTTAAAATTGTAATCCGACGTATCCATTATAACCGTAGCATTACCTTTATCTGCGCAGAGAATCATAAGATCTGGTCTGTTGCGTAAGTTTTTCAATGCAGTAAATTCATCTTTGGGAAGATTTAATTTCGGCGTTGAGCTTCGACGTAACAAGGACGAAATGTTTTGACGTATAGCCTCTAAATCTTCATTACCAATAATATTTTTATACAGACAGTCCTCAACACTACAGATAATGTTTTCATACGGAATTTTTTGCGGTGTTATAGCGAAATTCATACCTTTGGCCAAAACTTTTATTGTCGCGTCGTCCAGAGATTGTTTTGACAGGTTATAGACCGCACGTTGTTTATTACTCGCGTCTGTTGTCAATGATTGCGTTCCGTTATTATGTTGACATTGACGTTGGACATTTGATTTGGTTGTTAGTTTTTGATATTTATCAATATGTTTATTTTGCATTCATTGTATTTAGTTGTTTCACGTTTGTCTAAAATTTTCAAAATTTTAAAATACAACAACGTTTATCGGATGAAAGTACGTACTTAAAGGTCAAAACAGACCCTACAACTAATACGCTTAAAACAACTAGCGATCTAATAAAGAAATACTCCGAGAAACTGAATCTAGACGTTAATTCGATAATACCTGCGTGTGCCAAACCGCCGAAGTTGTATGGGTTACCAAAAATACACAAACCGAACGCTCCATTACGTCCAATAGTGAGTCAGATCGATTTGCCAACTTACAGGTTGGCTAAACACTTAGCAAAAGTACTATCACCACTCAGAGGACATACAAGAGCACACACTAAGGATTCATACCATTTTGTCAGTGAGATAAAAGACCTATGTCTTACTGACAATGAAACTATGGTCAGTTTTGATGTTCAGTCTCTATTTACATGCCTACCTGTTGAAGACTGCATCTCAATTGTAACTAGGAAACTAGAGGAAAACAACATGCCAGCAGAATATGCAGTATTACTCAGACATTGCCTTACATCTGGCTACCTATTGTGGAAGGAACAGTTTTACAAGCAAGTAGATGGTGTTGCGATGGGCTCACCGGTATCTCCCATTGTCGCCGATGTTTTCATGGAGGATTTTGAGGAGAAAGCCCTGCTTACTGCACCAGTAACTCCAAGTTTCTACAAGCGGTACGTAGACGATACTTTCACAATTTTACCATCAGACAAAGTAACTGCATTTTTAGAACATCTTAATTCCATAAACTCTAAAATTCAATTTACTATGGAGTTAGAGGCAAATAATTCTTTAGCTTTCCTAGATGTGTTAGTCATTCGAAATCCTAATAACACCGTAGGTCACACTGTGTATAGAAAAAAGACCCATACAAACCGATACTTAAACGGTGAATCTCACCATCACCCATCATTGTTAGCTACCGTGGGGAAATCTTTGTTGCAGAGAGCACGAGGGATCTGTGACAGCAAACACCTGGCCGCCGAGCTTCAGCACGTCAAGCAGGTTCTGCACGACAACAAGCTTCGGGTTCCGCGCCTACGTCACAGTGACCGAGTGAAGCCGGCCACAGTCGAGCGTGTGCCTGCTGTACTACCATATGTCAGAGGTGTCACAGACAAGATTGGCTACATCTTGAAGCGAGCTTCTATTAGAACATTCTTCAAGCCGCCGAAGAAGATTAGTCAGTTCTTACCATCCGTCAAGTGCAATATTCCTCTACAAGATGCAGGAGTATACAAGCTTGATTGTGAGTGTGGTCTCTCATATATAGGGCAAGCAAAACGATCAATAAAAACCCGCGTAAAAGAACACATAGCTGACGTGAAGCACCAACGTTTCGGGAAGTCTGCAGTTTGTGATCATATCCTAAACGGCCCCCGCCATTACATTAGATTTGATAAACCACAAGTTCTCGCGAAAGAACATCGATTCCTGCCAAGGATGATACGTGAGGCTATTGAAATTAAAAAACATCCTAATTTCAATAGAGAGGGAGGCTGGGTACTACCACCTGCTTGGGATCCTGTAATGCATAAAATTAAAACTAAACCCAAGCATACCACTGCAAGACTTCAAGACACAGTTAGTTCATTCTGCGTAGATCGGACCAAAATTAATAATTAAAAAGCTGAAGGTACTCCGGGTTAACTTTGACATCGGGACGTCAATCACCTCAGTCCCCCGTGACCACGGTTGCTGGAAAGCAACCGAAACGTCGGGAATACAAAATAACTTAATTAAACGCGATAAAATCCGTAAAAGTAGTTTGATTCAATGTGTAGTGTTCGCGTAATTATAAGAAATCATTACACAGGATACCAGTCAGGTGGTAAGTGATGTGCATGTAAGTAGTGTGTAGTAGTGTGTACAATGTAACCTGACTTAACCGTTGAAGTCGGACCGCAGATCCACAAGTACTGCTTCTCTCTAAAAGTGAGATCTCTCAAGGGGGGCGATCACCAAATGAAAACTTCTGCTTTTATTTCACTATAATATTAGTTTATCAACTTTATTGTACATTTAATTAACTTCCAAGTCAACCAATTCAACGTTCATCGAAATCAAAACAAGTGACATACGACAGAAGTAACGAACAATCGTTCAAAGTTCAATATACAAGGTTCCGGGTTCACTTCGCACAGAATTACAAACACGGGAACGAACGCGGTCTCTTCTTGAGTCACAAGGTTCAGCGTTCTCCCGAACAAGCCAAATTCTTTCGCACGATATTAAAATGCCACAAAGCAATTAGTCGAATCCAACCAATGTCAATCAAAGTTAAGTTAATAATTTAAACTCAATACAAGCTCAAAACTCAAATTAGGCCTCTTGCCACGTAACTCTCAAAACAACTCTCAAAAAAACTCCTGATGTAACAGCCACTAATTTCAAATTAAAACTCAAAATTTTTGACGCAATTAATAATATAAAAGCACCGTTTAAATGAGACATGTTTTCAATAATCGAGAGCATTGTGAGAAAATTACTAAATTTATAACGAAATATTTAACGATTTAAATTAATAACGGAAGGAGGTCGTGTTACCTCAGAGGATAAGTACCCGTGAAGTACGTGGGCAGCCTAAATTCGATTCCCACCTGAACCAAAGAGATTGATTGACGATCACCAGTGTTTGATAACCACTTGCTCGGTGGTCAATAAAATCTGAGGAAAACTAAACTTATAAATATGAAAGTAAATTAAATAAAATGAGTAAATAAATACGCAGAAAAGCAGCGCGGTGGACACTACTTGCCCTAAAAAAACCCTCTGAGAAATGTGGAGATGCTTGTTCCCAGTAGTGGATGCTAAACAGGCTGTTAATTTACTTATCAATTGAAGTAGACCATATCCCAATTTGAACAGACATTCGTTGATTTAAAAAACGTATAACTTTAATCTATGGCTCCGTGACGCAATTGCTAGGCATGAGTTGTGGTGGGGCCGCGAGTTGGAATCCCGCAAGCAACAAGTATTTGTATGGCCTAAACATATTTTTTCGGGTCTGGATGTTTGTCCCTGCTCAATTTATATAATGAACGGAAAAATAAATTTATGTAAACTGCCTCCACGATACAAGATTTAAAGCTAATGCTTCATCCACACGCTTGGCAAACAACGGCAAACAGCAATCACGAACGTGTGAATGGTTGTTCGCCTGTTATTAAATGAATTAGGAGTCAATCACATTATTATTGGGGGGTCTCTAGAAATCTTAAAAAAATATAGGTGGTAGATCTACTAACTTTTCGAAGTAGAATTGGTAAGAAACTTCTGATATCATATTTACCTCCGAGACAAATTTCGGATTGGTAACATTGACGTAGAGTATAATAATAATAGCCACTAGTAACTCTTTCCGCCACCCGCAAGACGCAAGCTCGCGCGTACCACTGACTGATTGCTAAACGTGTGGATACATCGCAAACACGTTTGTCGAACATCCTTTGATCGGTGCACAAAAACCGACACCAACGCCGATCACTGGCATACAAACAAACAATCAGGCAAACAACCATCCACACGTTCGTGATTGCTGTTTGCCGTTGTTTGCCAAGCGTGTGGATGAGGCATATGGCGTTTGTGGCAAACACCAAGCGTGTAGAGGCGGCATAATGTGGGCGTAACGTTATTTAAAAAAAATGGCATACATCCCAGCTTTACATCACACTGTTTATATGTTGTAGGTATTTTAAGAAATACATATCAAGTAATAAGTTTACATAGGTATATTTCAAGTTATTTCGTTAATATGCAATACAAGATCAGTAGCATTTGTGAAAAATATCGAAAGAAAAGAAAAGAAAAACACAACCCGCCTTTTTGAATCACGTCATCGTCATCATCAAATATCGAACGGGTGTAATATCGGTCACGACTGATAACCACTGATAACAGTCTCGACCCACCTGCTGCGTGCTGGCGGCTTTATTTAATTTTCTTAAGGTGTCTCTACGGTACGGGTTTGGCGGATGGGAGCTAGGCGACAAAAAGTGTAAGATTTTTTCGTCACTACCCCTTGTGTCATAGTGTTTTTTATCTTAAATGACGCTTCATTTTAATATACGCTAGTAATACATTTATTTGTATTTGTAAAATCAATAATATAATATGTTTATCAATAATAAGGAACTTCGTTCCAACCGAGTGTTCCACGACACTCACGCATGTTTTTTTATATTTTTATTTATTTACATCCATTTCAATAATTTTTTACTAAGCTAATTTATTTAAAAAATCTAAATTAATTTATTAAAGCTTTTCATACTTTTACTATTGATAGTGTACTGAAGAGTTTTTCGAACAACTGAGTTCTTCAAAAAACTGAGACCCTTAGATTATTAATAAATCATCAATAATCTAAGGTGAGACCTTTGTCAAACATAAGAAGTAATGTTATACCACTGACCTCTATATATACAAGTCAGTGTGTTAATACTCATAAATTGACATTTTACAAAGATGACTTCTTATATTATTCTAATAATATTTGAGATGACTTCCTGATTGTTTACGATTAAATTAATAAAAGGAGACAATTTCTTTTTGTATGGAGAATGGGCCCACCACGAATTTCAGAGAACTTTAATGAAATGTATGTCGATTTGTGCCTTATAATCTATAGATTACAAAATTAATATTAGTTTTATCGCATCTAATGGGAATTCTGAGAAAGTAACAATTGAAATATGAATATCACAATAACCTTAAAACAAACTAAACGCGATTTTCTAGTAGTTTTCACAGATATTATGAGTTAGAATAGTGTATATAGAGCAGGATAGCTTAATAATTCATAGTATTAAAAAGTTGTAGGTACATTCAGCAATTATAGGTACTTTAAGATTGATGGAAAATCCTTTTAACACTTCCTTCACGTAGTGCACAGACAAACAAACATAGTGTTGGGGACTATTTTTTACAGGTATTAATTGATTAGAGAATATACATTAAAGACGAGATGAATAACGGATAATATGTCCATTTATAATATTACCTTTACATGCTATGTCTAAGATCGTAAACAAACATGTTGTAAATGTATCTTATAAACAGCAATCTAGATGTCGCTACACATTTTTACATCACGATATGGTTAGAATATTGAAAGATGTATAAAGGGTTTACTAATTATATTGAATAAAGTGTCTATACGTTCCGGGACATTGAGTTTTCATTGCTCCCTGGCTTTGTTAACCTAACAAAAGGTCCTTCAGACTCGGAGCATTTTTGAGATATAATCTATTACTGCGACTAGTGATTACAAATAGAGTTGACGGCTTTATATTAGTGAAACGATTTACGTTGTCACCGCAAGGAACATAGAAGTGACGTCGCGCCATCTCGTGACTTGTGAAGCGCATTAGAAGAAACTATATTGGCGCCATTTTGTGGTGAAGAAATTGCAGTATACTTGAAAGAGGACACACAATCTAGCAAGGCTTGTGATATTATGAATTAAAGTACAAAATCAAACCGTAAGTACTCCTTTAACCTTGTAGAAGTGAAGATCAACTTAGGAAAATTTACGCATAATCTTGGACTTGTAAAATTTGAACAGTAGCTTGGGACTTAGAATAATTTACTAAAAAACGACGAGACGGGGAACCTACGCCCAAATTCACATTTGGTGTATTTAATTATATAAATTTAATATAAATTTGCTCAAATTGGACTTAGAAAATCTTTAAATTAAAACTAACGGATTTACGAAAATCAACAAATATGGAAGCTGATTTGAGGCTAATGGAGAAACTAAAAGAACAAATAGAGAAAGGAAGAAACAACTTCAAGAAAAGTCCTAAAGAAAGAGTAACGAAATCATTCGTTGTTGCAAGATTAGAAGGATTAGAAAAGATTGCTGATCGTTTTCGTATGAAGCATGAAGACATCATTTGTAAATACGAAAAGAAAGATTTCATCATCATCATCATTACAGCCCTTCACAAGTCCACTGCTGAACATAGGCCTCCCCCAAAGAATGCCACAAAGCACGGTCCTGAGCCACCTGCATCCATCGACTTCCTGCATATCTTACCAGGTCGTCACTCCATCTAGTGGGGGGACGCCCTACACTTCGCCTGCCGGTACGAGGCTGCCACTCAAGAACCTTTCTTCCCCATCGGTTGTCGGTTCTTCGAGCTATATGGCCGGCCCATTGCCACTTCAGCTTACTAATCCGTCACTCTGGTTCTACTGCGGATATCCTCATTTCTGAGTTTATCACGCAGAGAAACTCCGAGC
The DNA here is from genome assembly GCA_963668995.1 of Parnassius mnemosyne. Classification (NCBI taxonomy): domain Eukaryota; kingdom Metazoa; phylum Arthropoda; class Insecta; order Lepidoptera; family Papilionidae; genus Parnassius; species Parnassius mnemosyne. The sequence continues at coordinate 16,861,487 of CAVLGL010000085.1, forward strand.
ATCGCCCTCTCCATAGCTCGCTGAGCGACCTTGAGCTTCCTCATCCGGCCAGCAGTGAAGGACCACGTCTCAGTTCCGTATGTCATCACTGGCAACACGCACTGGGTGTACAGTCTCGTTTTCAAGTTTTGAGGTATACCTGACGAGAAGATGTGCCGTAATTTCCCGAACGCTGCCCAACCGAGTTGAATCCGTCGATTGACCTCTCGGTCGAAGTTGGACTTACCTAGTCGGACTATTTGTCCTAGGTAAACATACTGGTCAACAACTTCGAGCTTAGTGTTCCCAACAACTACCGGCATAGGTGTGACATGGACATTAAACATGATCTTTGTTTTGTCCATGTTCATCTTAAGACCTATCCGTTGGGAAACACTATTAAAGTCATTGAGCATAGTGTTTAGGTCCTCCAGCGATTCTGCCATAAGGACTATATCGTCGGCAAATCGAAGGTGAGTGATGTACTCGCCATTAATTTTGATACCGTATCCTTTCCAGTCAAGAAGCTTGAAAACATCTTTCAATGCAGCGGTAAAGAGTTTCGGGGATATGCCGTCACCCTGTCTTACACCTCTCTGCAATTGGATAGGTTTCGTACTCTGGTTCTGTACTCGGATAGCCATCGTAGCCCTACTGTACAAGCACTTCAACACTTCGATATACCGACAATCAACTTGGCATCGCTGAAGGGACTGCAGCACCGCCCAAATTTCGACCGAATCAAAGGCTTTCTCATAGTCCACATACGCCAGACATAGTCGTAAATTGTACTCCTCGGACTTCTGTACAATTTGCCGAAGGGTATGTATGTGGTCTATGGTGCTAAAGCCTTTTCGGAAATCGGCTTGTTCGGGAGGCTGGAAGTCGTCAAGTCTGCGCGCGAGACGATTCGTAATGACTCTCGAAAACAGCACGTAGACACGGCTCAGAAGGGAAATCGGTCTGTAGTTCTTCAAGAAAGCGTTGTCGCCTTTCTTGAAGAACAAGACCACCGCACTTCTGCTCCACGCCTCCGGTGTAATGCCACCATGGAGGACGGAATTAAAGAGCTTCTGAAGGACTTCAAGTACCGGTTTTCCACCCGCTTTCAGAAGCTCCGCTGTAATTCCATCCTCGCCTGAGGCCTTGCCGTTTTTAAGGTGCTGGAGAGCCATTGTAATCTCGCTCAGACTGACGTCCGGGATATCATCGGAATTTAGTTGCCTGTATGCTGTCAAATCTGTTGAAGAATGTAGCTTCATCTCCCGTCTAACAGCCATGAGATTAAGAGTGTGATCGGAGAGTTTTTGTGTTCTTCTGCGGCGGGTCTTGCAGAACTTAGCTCCGACCGCATGGACAGTTTCCACGAGCTTGTCATTCAAATCGTCCACTTCATTGCAGTCTTCTAGGCACTGAAATCGGTTTTGTAACTCGAGCTGAAAGGTTTCGGGACTTTGGATTAGAGCACGAGGGGGACGGAGCGTTGACTTCATTAGACGAGACCTCTCCAACTTAACGTTTAGGTTCAGTGTGCCTCTAACCATTCGGTGATCGCTGCCGGTTTCCACCCTCGCGATCACTGAGACATCACTGAACAGTTGTCGTCTGGTCGTCATAATGAAGTCAATCTCATTTTTTGTCGAACCGTCGGGGCTGAACCAGGTCTACTTCCTGTGGGGCCGCTTCTGGAAGAAAGAGTTCATCATAAAGAGTCCCTCTTTCTCCATGAAGTCGGCCAGCTGCTGGCCCCTTAGGTTCCGTTGCCCAATTCCAAATTTCCCCACTTTCAGCTCACCGTTCTCTCTTGTGCCTAATTTTGCATTGAAGTCTCCCATTAACACCGTATATTGGGTTTTGGAGGAATGCATGGCTCTAGAGATATCCTCATACATTTCCTCCACCTCCTGATCGGGGTGTGCCGAGGTTGGTGCGTAAACCTGTATGACCTTCAGAGAATACCGTTTGGTGATTCTAAGTATAAGGTACGCAACCCTCGTCGACACACTCTCAATCTTTACAACGTTGTTAACGAGAGACTTGTGCACGATAAATCCGACACCTCCTTGGGACAGATGGTCGCCCTCCCGGTAATAGAGCAAGTTGCCGGGTTCGAGGATTACCGTGTCCTCCCCTTCTCTTCGGACTTCGGATAATCCTATAATATGCCAGCGTAACTTGTCTATCTCTTCTTCCAGTTCCACAATCTTCTCGTCAGTCCTCAAGGTGCGTGCGTTGTATGTTGCCAGGTCGAGTAGTCGTAGGTGGCAACCGAACCTCCACCGGAGGTTCTTAGCACCCCCAGCCCCGCCGTTACCATGGTCGCCACCGTAGCCAGGAATAGCGGGGCCGCCGGGGACTGGGGGCCGTTTCTTCGTAACTTTAATCATGGGGGGTATATTGCCATAGTTGCCACGCTTGGCGAGCGGGTTGGCAACCGCAGTTTTTTATTGTATTTTGCCGTTACCAGGAAGATGCTGCTGCCCATCTCCTGCCTGTTTCGCCTTTTACGACACTCACGGGAAGATATGGGGTAGTGGATATTCTTAACCGCCACTACACGGCAAAAAGATTTGCTAGGAAGCAATTACATAAATAACGATGTATTCAATGAAGGTTATGAAATATACTTAATCTACAAGAGTGAGCTCAATGAGGCCCTGAGCTCCATGGAAAGCCCTTCACCTACGCATTGTGATCATGCTTCGACATCAAACGAATACAAAGACTCTCTTGTTAAATTACCTAAAATATCTATTCCTGTGTTTAGTGGGCATTATTCCGAATGGTCGTCGTTTAAAGATTTGTTTATCTCTTTAGTCCATAACAACACTACATTATATGATATTCAATGGTTACATTATTTAAAAACTCAAGTCAAAGGTGAAGCAGAACAGTTAATTAAGCACATTCCTACAACTCAGTTTAATTATCAAAAATGTTGTAATTTATTGCAAAATAGATATAATAATAAACGGTTCATGTCAAATTGCATCCTAAAACGTATATTCGCGCAACGTGCACTCACTGTTGAATCATCTGGTTGTCTTAAAGGCCTTCTAGATACCACTTCTGATTGTATGCATGAGTTAGCCAATTTAGGTATAAAGGTTGAGTCTTGGGACCTTATAATTATCTATATAATCAGCTTAAAGTTGGACGCTGAGACCCCTAAACAGTGGGAATTACACGTAAATAGTATATGCGAAGATTTACCTATCTTTTCGCAATTCAAACAGTTTTTAGAATGTCATTTTCGCGCGTTAGAATTCATAGAGCCTACTAAAATTAAACCTAAGGCCACTCATAGCACTCAACAACCTAAGTCTTTGCATGTATCTTCAGATATTATTTGTCTTCACTGCAATGAACATCATAAGCTATTCTACTGTGGTAAGTTTGCAAAGGAAGATCTTAATGTTCGCCAGAATATAGTAAATTCATTAGGACTTTGCTATAATTGCCTTGGCAGTAATCACACAAGAAAAATGTGCCGTGTACTAACAACATGTGGTATATGTAAAAGGAAGCATCATACGCTTCTTCATGGCAAAGCTAGTTCATATACCGTCGCAGTCGCTAGGGAAGCAACTGAAACTGATGAAGTAGATGAAATTCACCCGGAATCGTCTTTTGAGACGAATGAGACCACCAACAATATTGTTAACAATTTTGTGACAGACCAAACACATAACCAATCCTTATTAGCCACAGCCTTAATAAAGGTTCAATATAAAGATGGTAATAATCAGATATTGAGAGCCTTGCTTGACCAACGATCGCAAGCATCTTTCATATCTGAAGCTGCTGTGCAACTTTTACGCCTCGATAAAATTAATGCAAGAAGTTCTATATCAGGTTTGGGTGGAGGTCGACGCGGCTTGGTTTCAAAGTATGTGGTTAGAGTAAACATGCTATCGCTTAGCGAACCTTCATTTAAAATGCAAGTAGATGCTCACGTTTTAAATAAGGTGACTTCGGTCTTGCCGGAAAGGAAATTTTCCCTACTGTATTGGGAAGATTTAAGGCGGATCACTCTGGCAGATCCACAATACAATTCACCTCATAGGATAGACATCTTATTAGTCACTGAGGTTTATTGCAAGATCCTGAAAAAGGGGTTAATAAAACACCCCTCTGGTTGTACTATTGCGCAGGATATTCACCTCGGATGGGTATTGTCAGGACAAGTGAGCAGTAATAATACAGAAATTGGATGTCACAACAAAATTTTGAATATGCATGCAAATGTAGATGAAGATAACGAACTACTTAAACGAATTTGGATGCTAGAATCAGAGCCTAATTTAGAACACAGAAAAATATTGAATCCTGAAGAGCAACAATGTGAGGAACATTTTGCTGCTACAACAATTAGAGACCAGTATGGTCGCTACATTGTAGAGTTACCTTCCCGTCCCAATTTTGGTATTAAAGACAGATATGGAGATACAAGGAAAATTTCCGTTAAAAGATTGTTAAGTTTAGAGAAAAGATTATCGAAATGCCCAGAACAAGAAAAGGATTATGCAGAAGCACTGAAGGAATACGTGATGTTTGGTCATATGGAGGAAGTAGGAATGGATTTGTTGACTGTAGTCAAAAGAAAAAGTATGGTTGCCACACTACGCTGTAATTAAATTGGACAGAAAAACGACAAAAACGAGAGTTGTGTTTAATGCATCAGACCGTAGCGCCAATGGTGTATCTCTAAACGATACTCTCATGGTCGGACCAACTTTGCAGCCAAAATTGCGACATATCATTATGCGATGGCGGTTACACCCGATATGTCTCACTGCCGATATTGTTAAAATGTATCGACAAGTTAAGGTGGCTGCAAAACATGTTGACTTTCAAAGAATAGTTTGGCGTGACAATCCTACTTCAGAAATAAAAGATTATAGACTTTTGAGAGTAAAATTTGGTCTGGCTTGCGCACCATACTTAGCGGTCAAAGCTTTGCAACAAGTTGCTATAGATGAAGGACATAATTATCCATTAGCTGCAGGTAGAGTCAAAACAGACTTTTAGGTCGATGATCTCATGACAGATTGTCAGTCTGAAACAGAAGCAATTACAGTGTGTGATCAGATAAATTCATTAATGGAGAAAGGCAGTTTCAAGTTACAGAAATGGTCTAGCAATAAGGAGGAGTTGTTTACATAGTTAAGGGAGGATGAAGGAAAGAGAAATGGTCAGAAAATTAAGGAAGATGATATAACCAAAATACTAGGACTTACATGGAATCGTCGAAGTGTGAGTGTGAGTGATGAGTTTGATTACACAGTACGGTTTTCATCTGAATCATCCTTACCTGACACTAAAAGAAAAATAATTGCAGAAATCTGCCGCTTATATGACCCTTTTGGGTTAATATCACCATGTATTATTGCACACTGCATAGGTATTTATTCAGAAACTGTGGCTAACCGGACTGGACTGGGATGAAAAATTACCAAATGAGCTATTGTGTCAATGGGAGACTTATCGAAATGAGTTACGTGAAGTAGTCAGATTTCATATACCGAGATGGGTTAATAGTTCTAAAAGTGACAAACTGGTTTAAACAGAATTACATGGATTCAGCGATGCATCTAGTGTAGCATATTCTGCCGTTATGTATATTAGATGCCTTGCTACAGATGGTAGAATTGAATCTCATTTGATGACCGCTAAAACCAAAGTAGCTCCTATCAAACAGGTGTCCATTCCTCGACTTGAATTGTGTGGAGCTGTATTGGTAGCTAAGCTTCTCGTTGAAGTGTCTGGAGTCCTTCATATAAATAAGTCAGAAACACATGCCTGGACTGACTCAACGATAGTTTTCGCTTGGTTGAGCGATCATCCAAGTCGATGGGAAACTTTTGTGGCCAATCGGAATTCAGAAATACTAACACTTTTAGATTCATCCCAATGGTCATATGTTAATTCAAGGTGCAATCCTGCCGATTACGCCTCACGAGGAGTAAAACCGGCAGAGTTTATAGATGACAAGTTGTGGAAACACGGTCCAAGCTAGTTGCTTAATAAAACAATAGAGTACGCAAAACCAACTTCCATATGTACCAAATTGGAAACAAAAACCATAAAAACACACGTTACTTCCGTAACCAATGAAAATGATGATGATTTATTCATTAAATTTTCATCATTACGGAAGCTAGTGAGGGTTGTAGCGTTTTGTCGTAGATTTCTTCGATTGAGGGATCTTAACACATCAAAAGAAAAACCTTTGCCATATTTATCAGCTAAAGAAATACAAGATTCTCTTACTTGTTGCATACGGCAGCATCAATTTCTTTCGTTCCCTGAGGAGATTAAAAATGTCTTGAAATCCCAAAATGTTCACAAGAAAAGCAAACTCGCTTCACTTAACCCATTCATTGACAAATACGGTATATTAAGAGTCGGAGGACGAATTGAAAATTCAAACTTATCTGATGATAGCAAGCATCCCATTATAATTGCAGGAGAATCACATCTTGCAAAACTTATAGTAGCCGATGCACATGTAAAAACCATGCATGGGGGACAACAATTGACTTGTAGTTATGTGAGAACTAAATATTGGGTGACTAGATTAAAGAATTTGGTTAGAAAACACATACACCATTGTGTTCCATGTATTAGAAATGCAGCTACTTTTCGGACTCAGTTGATGGGACAGTTGCCAGCTTGTCGAGTAACACTCGGCAAGCCATTTATGAGTGCCCGTGTATACTACGCAGGCCCGATAAATATTCGTGTTTTCAAAGGTAGAGGCCACAAGTCTTATAAAGGCTATATCTGCTTCTTCATATGTATGGTCACATGAGCAGTTCATATCGAAGTCGTATCGGATCTTACCACGGAAGGATTTTTGGCTGCCTTTAAACGTTTCGTCGCGCGGAGGGGTCGCTGTAACCACATAGAAGCGATAACGGAACTAATTTTATTGGGGCATCACGAGAACTCAAACGGTTGTTTTCAAACGAACGGTCTTCATTTTTGAATGAAGTTTCTTCTTCATTAGCTAATAATGGGACCGAATGGCATTTTATTCCCCCTCATGCTCCCAACTTTGGAGGGTTGTTGGAAGCAGAGATTAAAAGCACAAAACATCATCTCCGCAGAGTGATAGGTGATTCTACTCTCACTTGTGAGGAATTAGCTACGGTGCTAGCTCAAATCGAGGCATGCCTCAATTCCCGACCCTTAACAGTGGCAAGTTCAAGCCCAGACGATAGTGTTCCATTAACACCAGGTCATTTTTTAATAGGTGAACCATTGCTAACTGCTCCTGATTATAACTTCGAACAGCTTTCGATAGGCAACTTACGTCGTTGGCAATTGACACAACGGATGCTACAAACCTTTTGGAAGAGATGGTCCACTGAATACCTCACCAATTTCTTCCAAAGGCACAAATGGAACACCAAAACTTCAGATTTGAAAGTAGGTGATATTGTTCTGGTACGTGAAGACAACTTGCCACCCGCTAAATGGCTTTATGGTAAGGTAGTGGATGTTCATCCTGGTAGGGATAATCTTACACGGGTAGTAACATTACGTTGTAAGGATTCCTTAATACAACGTCCAACTTCGAAGCTTTGTCCCTTACCTATAACAGATAATGATGATTAACATAAATCAAATTGTTAAAATTCAATTTTATATTGTTCAATTAAATATTGTGTTTACAAAGTGCGTTATATTATACTTTATATTCTTCTTTTGTATGTAAAATTTCATCTTTGAATAGTTAGAAATAATTCCTTGAAGGTGAAAGGTTGTGTGATTTGGGAATACGCCATTGCTTTGTTGTTTTAATTTTTATGTGTAAAACGTTTTTTTTTTGGTTTCGTTAAATAAGTAATGTAACACTTGAAACATGTAAGTATTTCTTTCATATTTTCTTTAAATTAATTCAATAGAAAATTAATTCAGTTTATCTTTCCAAATAGTATAAATATGCAACTTTTATATAATTTGAAGGACTACTTAGGCCTTGGTGGGCGGTATCTCTAAGATCGTAAACAAACATGTTGTAAATATATCTTATAAACAGCAATCTAGATGTCGCTACACATTTTTACATCACGATATGGTTAGACTATTGAAAGATGTATAAAGGGTTTTCTAATTATTATATTGAATAAAGTGTCTATACGTTCCGGGACATTGAGTTTTCATTGCTCCCTAACATGCTATATAGTAAGAAATATGTTTTAAACTGTTTGTATAAGGCTAAAACACAAGCAAGTAAAATGCCACTGCATTTATTGTGGTAATTATTTCCAAAGCAGTCTATTAATAGTGGAACAGACAGACAGGTGCGGTGTCAAGACTTTAATATGTTTTGGTTGAATCAGTAAAGATGCAGTGTGTAAAGTTTGTTTTAAAATATATCAACTGATTAGTTATCATACCCCAAATACCATTAAAGCCAAAATGACTAGGTGATATCATGCTTATCTATGTTATATTATTACGCATATAAATATGAACTAAGATGTTTTATACTGGTTGTGTAAGTATAACAAAAACACATGTATAATTTAATTGTAATATTTAGCTTTAATTTAATTGTATTTTATAATTTTATTATTGTTAGTCATTATCATTTCAAAATAACTTGATAATAACACAACAAGGATATTTTTAATGTTATGAGATATGATATAAGACTGTTGTAGTCGTATTCAATATCCATATGCTTTTTTGTCGCTGCCTACGAGTAGCTCTGCAAGATTTCAGCCTACAAGACATGCACATTTATTCTAAGCCATCTACCTGAAAAAGTTAATGAATATTATATATATTATTTTTTCTATATTTATTGCAATCTAAATAGCATGTAAGGTCTATGTTTCTGTTTGTATTGATTTACATTTCGAACACTATAAATAAAAAAAAACACATCCACATATGATAATGTTAGAAATCAGGACATTTTCAGTAATAAGAGATATGAGATAAGACTGTATATACTATTCTTCAATAAACTACAAATCCATATTTCTGTCAGTATTTTGTTCTCTGCCTGTATTTTTGTGTTTGTTAAAAGAAAATTTATTAAATTTTAATTATTTATTCTATCTATTATTTAATTTAGATTTTACTAATAAAATAAAACTTTAATACTTCGTCACTTTAAGCAAGGTTCTAAGACCTGTGTTTGTCATTTTTTTAGGTCTCCATATTATATTTGACGGCGCGTCTGATTTTTTCGAAGATTATTTAAGAATGAATGTCAACCGGATATGCAAAACGCTATCAGTAAAAGTAATCGGTCGTCATTCACTCTGACGCAACACCGAGGGCTAGTGCGAAAAGAAAGAGGGAGAACGAGGCGGTTCGCATCGAGACGGCGATCGGTTCACATCGCGAATAAGCGCTACATTCTTGGTGGAGTGTTTAACGATTCAGTGCCTATAATAATTTTGTGATAATACCCTAATTACATTTTGAGTGAACTACTTCTTTTAATTCTCCTTGCCCGATTACCCACGTCTAATTAAGGTCAAGTATGGATCCAGAGGATATAGCAGACCACCCTGACGTCCCTTTATCAGAAGTGGGATCCGAAGGGCATTCACAAGGAGAAGATAGCAATACGCACGTGGCAGCGTCGCACAATTTACTGCGCAACATGGAGGCCTTATTATCTCGCCTCTTGAAAACTCCGTCGCCCACCGAAGATACAAACCGCATGACAACACAACTAGTGCGGTTTGACCCAGACGAAAAAGACGTGGACATAGAAGGTTGGTGCAGGATAACGGAAATAGTAGTGAGTTGTAGGAAACTAGATGGTGCGGAACTTTTGCTAGCGCTTACACACGCTCTGAGAGGACGGGCAGCCACGTGTTTGACCAATTTGCAAACTTCACAGTTAACATGGATGCATATAAAGGAAGTACTCCTAGCAAACTTCGGAAAACCGATGCTACTGCAAGACTACTTCGACGAGATATTAAGATTTCAACACGCTACGAAAGAAACTACAAGTGAAGCTGCAACGCGCGTCTGGGGGATGATAGAACATATCCCTTGCACTGAAATGTCAGAAGATGTCATCACGGGGTTTGTAACTTCTGTGCTATGCCAAAAAGATGGTATTATACGACGAGAGCTGCAATCTTGTAATGTTTCTATCAGAGCTCAGTTGTTACGGGTTTTCAACTGTGTTTCATCAAAACGAAAATACGAAGGACAAGAGATTAACGAGACGGAAGTAAAAAGAAGCCGCTACAATGAATCACGCTTTACTGGAACGTGTCATCGGTGTGGTATGTCAGGTCATCGAGCCTTGGACTGTCGCAAACGCCAACAAGAGCCTGTTACTAGAGCGACTACGAAGACAGCTGAGCAGCATGTGAAAGTGCAATTCCATCCGCGTCCTGTTACTTGTTATGTTTGTGGTCAACAAGGGCACGTCGCATCAGCGTGTCCAGATCGCAAAAGGAGCAACGAGAAACCGGCTGTCAGCAATGTCCACCTGTGCGAGCGGAAGCCGGCAATCGGCACCTTTACTACGTCCACTGGTGAGCTCGTTTCTTTTCTCTTCGATAGTGGTTCCGCCTGTTCATTGGAAAATAACTAATTTTGTTACACACGGGCGGTATTACATACATCATTGACTTATAATTATAACTGACGGAATAACTTCATACAAACTATTTGACACTTAAAATAAATCCAAACTTTAGGAAGACAGTACTTCGTAGCGTAGCAATAGTCAACGGAATGGTTATTGTGAATCAATGAAATTAGAAATCGAGCAAAGTACGAAATCAAAAATATTATCATATTTTATAAATAAAACGGAGACGTCGACTTTCGACAACTGACAAGAAAGAAGAAAATACATTTTTTTATTCACTAGATGTTGAACTCACCCACAGAACAACTTGGGCCACCGGCCAACCGGAGGGGAGTAGCCATACGTAGGCGTTCCCCTCTGTCAAAGTATAAGTCCACGCGATTCTTGCGTACATTAAAACTAGTTGCAGCCGCACTATTCAGTTCACTAGACTAAATCTAGTTGCGCGACTGAATCAACGTTCTACAAAAATGCCGAATTTTTCAGTTTATTTGCTGCAAAAAGAGATATGTCACATCAAATTAACAAAAAGATGACGTTACCTTTCATATATAAGTAATTTTAATCACATTATTGCTATTTACTTCTTTTAAAACTTAAAAATTACATTAATAACGGTTGTGTCGTTTCGGATTTGCTTACTAACATAGGCCGCTCGCCCTCATACAATATGCGGATTGGTCAAGCGACTGATCCGAGTCTGTATTCAAGTTTTCGGTGTCACCGAGCAATAGTGTTATAATTTATGTATGTGTGTGTGAAAGTAAGTTTCGTAGTAACAGATGACTGTTTTCGTGTGCGAATATTTACCCCGCAAAAAATGACAGACAGTTCTGTATCGAAAAAAATGCTATAGCTACGCCCCTCCGGTCCGTCCGCCGGTACACTATGGCCTCACCACATGAGTAAGGAAATCGACAAAAGGCAATGCTTTTAAGGAGCGTTCAAAATGTTAACCTTTTTGGTAGGGTTGACACAGGAGGATAATACCGGATGCCTGCGGAGTGCCAAGTTCCCCACAGCATGGAAAGAAGCCGCTGGTATGCTTGTTGGACGAGATTGGCAAATTGTTCGAAAGGATAGTTGCCACTTGGCTCAACAGACATCTGTGGCGTGTCGGTCCCGATTTGGCAAATAGCCAATTTGGATTCAGACGGGAGCGTTCCACTGTAGATGCCATTATGCGCGTCCGCTCCCTGTCGGAACAAGCAGTATCCGTGGGTGGTGTAGCGTTGGCGATAAGTCTTGATATCGTCAACGCCTTTAACTCTCTACCCTGGGATACAATAAGGAAAGCATTAGCACACCACCAGGTGCCTATTTACCTGCAAGGCATAATCGGATGGTAGGAAGCAGAGGGAGATTAAACGTGGGGTTCCGGGGGGTTCAGTGCTGGGTCCGCTACTGTGGAACCTCGCGTACGATGCGGTTCTGTGTGTCGACCTTCTTGCTGGCGTAAATATTGTATGCTATGCCGACGACATACTGGTGGTCGCCAGTGGGGTCACCTTCGAGGGGACAAAGAAGCTCGCTGAGTTTGGAACGGAAGTTGTCGTTGCCTAAATCCATGAGTTGCGTCTAGAAATAGTACCTCTTAAGATCGAAGCCTTATGGCTTCACAAACTACTTCGGAGCAGGGACTACCCGACTCGTGCATCTACGTGGGTGGGTCTGTAGTCAGAGTGGGGAGGTGCATGATGTACCTACGGCTCCACTTGGACAGTCGCTGGGGCTTCGAAAAGCACTTTGAGCGCCCAGTCCCCCGGATTGAGAGGGTGGCGAGTGCTACGCACAGACTGCTGCCCAATCTAGGGGGACCGAGGGAGGAAATACGCCGCCTCTATGCGGGGATAGTGTAGTCCGTAACCTTATACGGGGCTCCTGTGTGGAAGAAAAGGCTAGCCATGCGACGCTGTAGATCTAAAATCTACAATGTCCAGCGGAGGATGGCTATACGGATCGTGCGAGGATATCGCACGATATCCTTTGATGCGGCAATCGGCGGCATCAAAGGATATCGTGCGGTATATTAATGCAGCGTCTTAGCTCGCTTTCCACCCCTAGATGTACTGGGGGATATGAGTGTATAACCGAATCCGCATCCTCCGTCAAAGAGGTGGCAGTGAGCCAGACGAGGCGCTCGAGTCTATAAAACGGCAGATATACGCTAGTGGTATGTCACGCGTGGGAACGGGAATGGACGATCCTGGTGAGCCAAATCGGTCGGGACTTCTCCCTGTCCGCAGTCGTCTCGGAGATGCTGAGCGGGGACTCGGCGTGGAGGGCCGTAGTCTCCTTTTGAGAGTCCGTAATGGTCCAGAAGGAGGCTGCTGAGCGGGATCGGAGGAGGCCCTCCCCTTGAAAATGGTGTTCCTCTACCAGAAACTGTGCCTCTGGGATTGCAGGCGTTTGATGCGGGGGCCTCGAATGTCTAGTAACGTAACCCCCGAGGAGGACTATGGCTCGGAAGTGATCCCGAGACATCGTGACAGCACTGCGAGGCTGTACTTACTGCCCCCAGCACCTGGTGATTCCAATAAAGCAAAGCGAGAGAGGGGCCCCGGTTACACGCTGATAGAGACCGCCGTGGGGATTTAGCCGGTAGGAGTCCAGCATAACCTTCCAGTTGCCCCCGCAGCCAAAGGTATCCTTGAGGATTTCCCCGCGAAAAAAAAAGAAAGCAGGATAATATTAAATAAATAAGACATTAGCTTTTTATTATTTACCTATGATAAAATATTTTTTTACTAATTACTTACTTTAAATATTTTATTTTCATATTCTTTGTTTTCGAATAATTTGTTGAGCCTTTTAGTTGAATGGTAAATTTTAAATGTAATATAAAGTTTATTTCCTTAACAATCTAATAGAAAGGATTTTCATGGCATATACCTACAAGCTTGCACACGTTTAAATAATTATCAATATTAACAATGATAATTACGAATAAGTTTATTACGAAATTTTTACTTAAGCAATTCAATAAATGCAATAAATTTGACGTATATGTATGAGATATTGATCTACGACACACACAATAATTATCAAGTACTAACCACCTCTTGGAGTCTTTCGGATAGTTAAAAAAAGATATATTTACATAATAATTGTTTATTGTTTACAACGTGTCCCGAATCTCAACGTCAAGCGGGCACGGGGTCATACCAGCCCCGGGAAAAATAAAAAATATCGATATCTGTTAGGTCACTTATACCTGACAAATTTATGAAAATGAGGAAAATCGACATCTTAAAATCATATCATTAGGTATTGTGATCACAATTTTCTCAATTTTACAGTGGCTTTTTCACTAACAAAAGTGTCGATAGCAACGGAATCGATTCGATTCGACTCATTTTTTTGTGTAGAACAGCACTATTATCTATTATTCTTTCTGTTGTTTTTAACAACGTGATGGTGTTTTTATGATTTTGTGATATGGGATCTGCAAGAAGAGCACACTCCAAATATTAAACTAATTGTGTACGAAAGCATACACTTCAAATAGTCAAACAAGTGTGCAAACTGCAAATGTGCGTCAAGCACCAACTTGTATTTGGATTTCTTCAAATTTTTTTAAAGTCAAATTCAAATCGTTTATTGGGAATATAGGTTGATACAGTTTACGTACGGTGTTTACGTAGTTTATCACTTATAGAACAAACATTTAGTACAGCTATATTTCTATATTCTATAGGTGAATTAACTTGTACTTAGTTAAACAGTGTTGTTTGCAAAACCATAATAACTACATCTTTATTTGATTAACTGGAGATAACAATATTATACAAGAGATATGAAGATACAATTTATGGACATTGTAGACAGCACCTCATTGCTTTTAGTTGAAAGTGTTCTTCTAATTTCTAACAATTTCATAAATGATCATATTTTTTGGCTTTAATGGTTTTTGAAAATGTAAATTATTCCTTATACATACATAAACATAGTCCCCACACACTATTTAGATTGCAATAAGTATATAGAAAATAATATGTGAATCGCTTAGAATAAATGTGTATGCCTTACAGGTTGAAAGCTTGCAGAGCTGTCCGACGCAGAAACAAAATGATAACAGTCTATGGATATTGAAGACAGTAGTCTTATCTCATATCTTTTACCGTTGAAAATGATCTTCTGATTCATAACAAAATCATAAATAGACATGTCATCGACAAATTGTTTTGGTGTTTATGATGTTTGAGATTTATATATAGCCACTGTTCACACTGTTCTTCTCTCAGTGCTGCCTTTAAAAAAAATCGGTACGACTTTCCATTGACGTCCGCCGAGTTAGGGGTTGATATTACAAATAAAATAGGTTAGGTTCAACTTATCTCAAAGAACCGAATTGATTGCCCCGACTCCACCTGGATACGAGTCTGTCCTATATAACGTGACCATACGTCCCGCTTTGGGCGGGACAGTCCCGGTCCCCAGCGAAGGCAAAATGGTCTCGCTTTCGCAAACAGACCTAACTTCATTCTTCTACATCTACAGTGTTCGAGTCAAATCTTTGAAAGTATTTTGTGATTCATCTGACACAGAGTATCACATATTGCTGGGCTACAGTAAAACAAGGTGGCTTACGTTAATGCCCGCGCTTGAGAGGGTTCTAAAAATGTTTCAGCCTTTAAAAACGTATCGACAAATTCTCAAATATTTTAAAAATGTTTTTCAAAATTCCTAGATCAGAGTTGTGATTATATTACTTGCACGCACAAGCAGCGACATTTCAT
Organism: Parnassius mnemosyne; assembly: GCA_963668995.1. Lineage (NCBI taxonomy): Eukaryota > Metazoa > Arthropoda > Insecta > Lepidoptera > Papilionidae > Parnassius > Parnassius mnemosyne. Next base: position 16,876,790 of record CAVLGL010000085.1, read on the forward strand.
GAATCTGTGTTAAAAATTAAGGGCAAAACGTGTCTGCAATAGAGTCTGCGAAATTAATAGTCTCCGCGATAACCTGGCACTCAAAGAGAGCACTCTATACATGGTAGAGCCATGTTGCAGCTATTTTGGTAGTATAGTTGTAGCACGAATGTGTGGGCCCGACCGGGGAGGGACCACGCTCTCACAGAATGCCCAGCGTAAAATAGCAGTTTAATGCCGCTGTGTTTTGTATGGTGAGTGTAGAGAACCGGAAATCTTTTTTACTGGAAAAGAGGCATTCCATCTTAGTCTTTACGGGCTCACGGCTGACAACGCATCTGCAATTTGATTGGCAAACGAAGATAGATGTAAATGTCTATAGACCACAGCAACCACTTACCATCAGGTAGACTGTGTACTCGTTTGTCACCCTATCCTATAAAAAGACGATTTTACTTCCTCATACCGTCCGTAACATACTTGTAAAATTACAAGGAACTGAAATCGCTGTTGACCAGCAGAATGTTAAAACTGCAGCGGCTGAGTTTTATAGGACAAGCAAAGAATATTTGGAGCCGTGGTGTCAGTTCAACATAGAACTACAATTATTTCAACTTTCAATGGGCAAATTTAACAAAAGAACCTACTTGGGAGGTACAAAAAGTAATGGATTTGCTGATCACGCAAGGGTTTATTAGCAGCAGCCAAGATACGAAAGTCCTTGACGAGTTTTTGCTTATTTCCAACTTTGCGACAGATGAAAAAATCACTGGCTGGAATAATGAAAATATTGCTGCTGAAGACAGTTGGGTTGAATTATTTCAGCACTTCCGTGCCAACTATCTTCACTTAACGAACTTTTGTACAATTATTGAGTATATTATGTGTCTGCTAAGAAGTAATGTGCCGGTAGAAAGAGTTTTTTCTCAGATGTACAAAATATGGACCAGTGATAAAACTCAGTTAAGTGTCGTAGTAATGAATGCCATTTTAATTATAAAAATAAATCATGTACTGAGCTCCATATGTACCTAAAGATCAGACTTGATATTTTAAAACTCAACAGCCGACAAATACAAAAATACTATGTAGAAGTCACGTCATTACTAGGGCTTAGTAAATCATGATGATCAGCCGTCCCACTTTGACAAAAATAATAAATGGTCACGTTAGTCCTACCCCTAGAGTGTTTTTATAGAGCCGGAGGCGCGTAGGGGGAGCAGCCTCCGCCTGCTGTAACAAAACTCTACGCAAAGCCGTAGAGGCTGCTCTTCCCGCAGCGCCGGAGACGTTGAAGTCTCAAAATAGATACAGAAATCCCTCTGAATTAGTCCCATTAGTCTGATGAAGGGGATTTTTTTCTCATAAAATGGATTTATATTTACATTATAAATGCAAACATGAAAAATATCGAAATTTCTGAAATCGATTTTTTGTGAATTGATACATCAGCTTACGATTCGAATCGATTTATAATATCGATCTTTTTCGGAAAGAAAAGGATCCCTACTGACGATCACAATACAAAATAGCGTCTGTTTTACGGTAGGAATTGACATAACTATTGCAAAATTAATTGATTTTCAATCATTTTTTCTCAAAAAGTACGCATACGAAGCTTTGTGTGTGTGCTTATAATAATGTAACCTTTCTGTAAAAAAAATATCAACCCCCAACTAGACGAACGTCAATGGGGATTGGCATAAATATTGCAAAAATAATTGATTTTCAATAATTTTTTTTTCAATAAGTACGCTTTTCCGCATTTTGAAACTTCGCATGTGAGCTTATAATAATCTAACCAAAAATCGTCGAGTTGGGGGTTGCAAAATCAACCCCCAACTCGACGGACGTCAATGGAAGCTAAGCCAAAAAATCGTTTAATATTGTTCGATACTAAATACATATAAATATAAATGTTTACTTACTTAATATTTATTACTGTTAATATTACTGGACTTAAATGGCGTTTGAGATGTATGCTAAATAATCAATCAATTAATATATAAACAAAGTTCCAACACCACACCTCTCTGTTCGTGCTAAATCTAATCTAATCATTTTTTCTCAAAAAGTACGCATACGAAGCTTTGTGTGTGTGCTTATAATAATGTAACCTTTCTGTAAAAAAAATATCAACCCCCAACTAGACGAACGTCAATGGGGATTGGCATAAATATTGCAAAAATAATTGATTTTCAATAATTTTTTTTTCAATAAGTACGCTTTTCCGCATTTTGAAACTTCGCATGTGAGCTTATAATAATCTAACCAAAAATCGTCGAGTTGGGGGTTGCAAAATCAACCCCCAACTCGACGGACGTCAATGGAAGCTAAGCCAAAAAATCGTTTAATATTGTTCGATACTAAATACATATAAATATAAATGTTTACTTACTTAATATTTATTACTGTTAATATTACTGGACTTAAATGGCGTTTGAGATGTATGCTAAATAATCAATCAATTAATATATAAACAAAGTTCCAACACCACACCTCTCTGTTCGTGCTAAATCTAATCTAATCGTATAATAAATCTATAGAAAAGTCGTGTCTGTAATTCTAATATATTTTTGAAAAAACAAGTCCAGGGGACTAAATAAAGGGTACTGAAGTCAAATTAGCAGTTTTGAGAATTTTTATCTGTCTATGTATTACCGATTCACGCAAAAACTACTGGACCGATTTCCATTATTTTATATGTAGGTAGTTAGTAACTTGGGGCAACTTATAGGCTACTTTTTATCCGATTACGGGACTTAAAAAAGAAGATTCAGTATTTTTCTTCCTTTAGATGTTAATTTTCTATTATACAGGGTCATTTTTAATTTACTAAAGACCTTTTGGGAATATATTGGTCGCATCATTACAAACAATTTTAGCGAAATCACTCTTTACAGAATATAACACATTTACAAAAAAATTAAGTTTTTGTTGTCATGTCTAACTCCTTTTAAGTCTATATTTTGTGATATAAATCAAATAACACATGTGAGACCATGAAATCGTCACTATTTTGTTAAAACTAAATTAATTTTAATATTGCTTGAATGTAAAGATTAAATAATAATAGTATATTTTGATTCCAAAACAATTTATCTTCCTTATGGCTACATCGGAAGACACGTCCAATATATAAAAACAAATTGTAGATGTTTCTAGACATATAATACTAATGCAATTTTAAAAATTCCTGTAGCATATTAAATATGCCAATTATCAATCATCTAGGTCCAATAGTCTTTGGGAGTTCAAAAAAAATCTTTGACAAACTGACATAAAGACACAGACACTAAAGTGACTCTAAAAGTGATCAAATTTTACTAAATTTGGCACGGAATAACATTTAATGATGTTTCTAAATTGAAGACCACGCGAGCGAAGCCGCGGGTAAAAAACTAGTATGATAAATATATCTGTAATAAATATTGTGATATTATACATTCTTTCTTTGTTTATTGAAACACAACCAGTTAGTTATAAGTGCTTAAAATCATAAATGGGTATGTTACTACCCAGTAATTTTCGGTTTAATGTTATTTACGGTGTATACTTACTGATCAAACAAAACATATTAAAACAAAGTCTTGACACCACGCCTGTCTGTTTATCTATTATACTTTTAAGAGCCTTCTTTGAAAATGATGACTTAAAATTTACTTTGTGTATTTTATCCTTACACAATCAGTTTAAAACATCTTATACTATTAAGTATTGAACACTGCACTATTTTAACCTATAATCCCGGCAAAAACTACTAGACAATCGTTTTTAGTTTGTTTTTAGCGACACATCTCTTCGCAGCGCCAATGATACGACCTGATTGGAAAGGACTCGGTCGTCGACGATTCGAGCCCCTCTGCGCTGGATGCGGTCAAGTGGAAGGAGCTGCCACTGGGGAGCCCCAGCCCAGAGATGGGAACAGTATTCTATGTGAGGCGGAACCTGCGCCTTGTAAAGTTGCAGGCGTTGTGCTGGCATGAAATACTGTCCCGCTCTGCTGAGCACGCCAAGCTTTTTAGAGGCCAATTTGGCCTTCTCTTCCAAGTGACAACGAAACTGTACGTCACTCGATATATCGACGCCGAGGATTCTTCTGATACTGGCTGATGCAACAAGCGGAGTACCTTGAAACTACGGATATATGACAAAGGGGTTATTTTTAAACTTGTGTTTTCTGAAGATTTAACTGGACTAGATTTAGTCGCCCCCAATCTGAGATTTTGTCCAGCAAAGACTCGACTTCAGACACAAGTTTGTTCTGAAGTCGAGTCGAGTGAATAAGATAATTGGCATATATATATAATATGCTACAAGAATTTCTCAAAATTGCATTAATATCATTTGTATAGAAACATCTACAATTTTTTTTATATTGAACGTATCTACCGATGTAGCCATAACAAAGATAAATTGTTTGGGAATCAAAATTTACTATTATTATTTAGTCTTTACATTCAATCATCATCAAAATTAATTTAGTTTTAACAAAATAATGACAATTTCATGGTCTTATATGTGATTCTTTTTTTTTAATATCATTATTCCCATTTAATATTGATTGGCACCATAAAATAGATTCTGATATTTTTTCTGCGTTCGAATAGCCTTCATTTTAACTTTTATTTAAGCGGGTTGTACAAAACACATCTTTGTAAGAAAGTTCCATAAAAATTTGCGTAAAAGAACATATTGCTGATATGAAGCACCGACGATCCGAGAAGTCTGAAGTACGCCAACATGTTCAGTATCTTCCCAACCATTATATCAGATCTGATAGACAACAAATCCTCGCAATAGAACACCGATTCCTACCAAGGATGTTTCACGAGGCTATTGAAACTAAAAACATCCTTACTTCAATAGAAAAGATGGCTAGGTGCTACCATCTACTTGGGATCCCATAATTAATAAAACTAAATACGTAGATCGGACCAAGCATTATTTCTTAGAAGTTGATTGTAGTCTTCGTAAACAACTCACACTTCACACCTTCACCGGATACGTGGTAAGTCAGCACGTAAAACTTCACATAACAGATTAATTTGTCCTCAAAGGACTCGTACACGTTTAGCTCCCTTGCCGTGACGAAATCTCACGGTGAGATACACGGCTCATATTTGTTTAAATAAAATTCATAAAAACAGAAACGAAGCATACGATTGTTAACCATATCTACCCAGTAATTACAAACCCAACGATAACACGAACTATTCCATCAAATAGAGATAAAATCACACAGTGCACTTAATTTTTAAATATTTATATCAGTTAACGTGGTAACACATGAAATTGGTAAAATGAAACCTATGCCGACAGATACCCAATTTATTCAACTAAAAAGCTTCTCTCTTAATCTTAGTTTTGTATACAGTACCGTGCACACAAAACACACGTGTTGTGTATAAAAGTGTACCCATTTTGCCAAACGTGGTAATCGTGGTAAATCATCCCAATAATGGCCACCGGTCTATAATTTTTAAGTGTGTCAATTTTTGATGCTGCACTAATAACTGTCGCCGAGTCATTACTCAAACAGAATGTTAATACCTGTTTAAAAGAATTTAGATTTGAAAAAGGATTACCGCAAGATATTGTAAAATACTTCAAAACCATTGATGTAAAGAAAACGGCAGATTTGTGGGAGATTTCCGTGACAGTTATTGCGTCCATAATAGATTTAATTGCACCTTACCTTGCTATTATTTTTAATACTTGTATCGACTCTGGTGTATTTCCTGATTAAATGAAGTATAGTAAAGTAATACCTTTATTTAAATCTGGTAGTACATTGGACCCCGCTAATTTTAGACCTATTTCTGTACTACCAACTCTCAGTAAAGGTTCCTCCGGATCGGTAGTATCAATGGGCGTTCCTCAGGGCTCGATTCTTGGTCCATTCCTGTTTTTAATCTATATTAATGACTTACCTTATCTTGTAGGGGACAATCACGATATAGTATTATTTGCTGACGATACCTATTTAATTTTCAAACTCAAACGGCAGTTAATTAATTATGACGATGTAAATAATGCTTTATCGAAATTATTACATTGGTTTAACTCCAACAATATGCTCTTAAACGGCAATAAGACAAAGTGTATTAAATTTACAATATCTAATGTAAAACATTCGAATACCAATGTGCTGTTAAATGGGGAGGAGTTGAGTCTTGTGGATACCACTGTTTTTCTCGGTATTACTATTGACGCGAAACTTCAATGGGGTCCCCATATATCTAAATTAGCAAGCAGACTTAGTCTGCAGCATATGCTGTAAAAAAGATTAGAAGTCTCACAGCTGTTGAGACAACTAGATTAGTGTATTTTAGTTACTTTCATAGCATAATGTCTTATGGAATTTTGCTATGGGATAATGCGACTGATATTGAAGCTATATTTGTTTTGCAAAAGAGAGCCGTTCGGGCGATTTATAACCTAAATTGTAAAGAGTCCCTCAGACAAAAATTTTAAGAAATAAACATATTAACTGTGGCATCGCAATATATTTATGAAAATGTAATGTATGTACATAAAAACATATATAGCTTTAATAAGAATAAGGATGTGCATACTTTAAACACTAAGAACAAACATAAGCTTGTAATACCAGTTACTAGACTCTACAGAATCAGAAATTCATTTATGGGGCAATTTATACGCTTTTACAACAAAATCCCAAAACATATTCAAAGTTTGTCAATAAACAAGTTTAAAAGTTTTATTAAAGAAAAACTGTACAAAAAGGGTTATTATAATATCAAGGAATACATGAATGAAAATAAACCCTGGGAATAAGGTGATCGCCACCATGCTAGGTCTATGAAAAATCATTTAAAAATTGTGTAAACGAAATTATGTTTGAAAAAAAAGTCCCGCTGGGTTTCTTGGTGGTTCTTCTCAGGACAGACGTATTTTCCGAACCAGTGGAAAATAAAAAATGACTTTCAATAAGAATTATGTAATAATCAATATTGAATAAAAATATATTCTATTCTATAGCATTCTAAAATTTTATTTTATCAGTTACGATAAGTCACTTTATTTGAGTAATTTTATTAGTTTATTTTGTAAAAAGTAGAGGGCGCTATATTACATTAATACTATGAAAGTTAAAACTATACTATCTAATAATATCAGCTATAGAAGGTTGGGATGCGACTGGCTCAAGAGCCACTTCAAAGCCGCGAACATTTATTTATTATATAAAAAAAGGCATAAAGTGATGTTGATTCTGTTACGAATCTATTTCTGTTAAAAAGCACGCTATCAGTGCCGCTAGCAGTGAAAAACTGTTTGACGATATAACCATATTATCATGAAATAGCAATGTTGTGTTTAGTTATTAATATAGTTAAACGAGCTCTATTCATTGATTTAGCTAAACTATATCATGACATGGTCAACAAACAGTAATAAATATCATAAAATGTCCCCGTTTCACGAAATAATGATTAAATGAGAATTTTGCAATAATTGCGGGCAGACCAGTTTTAATTTTACATACAGATATAGTATGAAACGTATGAAAATTTATATGATTTTAGTTAAAAAAAAATTTCAATTTCCATACGTTTGATAGATATCATTGTTATCAATTTTTTTTTATTTAAATTTTAAAAATTAAATTACAATTAAGTTAAAGGTTAGAATTTTCAAATAATTTTATAAATTTTATTATTTAAGTATATAAATGTAAGTTGTTTATAATATTATTTAATTGTTTAGTTACTAAATTCAAAATATAGGTTTTTTTCATTTGATGATAGATAGCGCTGTTTTGATAATTAAAACTAAACGTAGTGGTTATATTCTCCTTGATTAAAACGTATATCGTAAGTGGAGTTTCAAATTGTTATGCAAAGGTTAAAACTTATTAAACTTTTTTTAAAGGTTAAAAGGAAGAAAAACAGTTAACCATCTTTTTTAAGTTCCGTAATGGGATAAAAAAATGCCTATAAGTTGCCCCAGGTTACTAACTACGAGAACATATAAAATTTAATGGAAATTGGTCCAGTAGTTTTTTCCGTTAATCGGTAATACACAGACAGACAGACAGTCAAACAGAAAAACAGACAAAAATTTTAAAAACAACTAATTTGACTTCAGTACCCTTTATTTAGTCCCCTGGACTTGTTTTGTCAAGAGTGTATTAGAATTACAGACACGACTTTTCTACAAATTTATTATATGTATAGATAACTATATCTGAAATAGTTTGTTATAAACGTTTATCACATTACAAATGAGTACATTGAACTAAATCTGTACATATATAAAATGTGTTCTAATGATAACACGTAGTAGAGACACGACACTTATAGTAAGCTTAAAATTGTTTGTAATTCAGTGTTGTATTTAGTTGATATATACTCGTATTAAGTGTCATATAATACTTAACTGTGTGGTGAGAAATTTTACCGTATTTTCTATCGACTTCAAACAGGAGGAGGTACTCAATGCGACTGTATGTTTTTTTATGTGTGTTACCTCATCACTTTTTTCTGGGTGAATCGATTTCGATGATTTTTTTAATTAAAAGCTGGTACTTCACATCTAGGCCAACATAAATGTGATCAAGATCTGACCAATAGTTTTTGAGTTATTCTTAATAATTTATATTCAAGTCGGTTGTATAAAATTTTAAATTATCTAAAATGGAGATATGATTTTCCTAATTTATAGATTAACGGAATTACCCGATATCCGATTGATATCCTTTGAAGCCATTATGTTGTGTTTGTCTTCATTCATTTCTTATATAATATAACAACAGCGTCAAATTTATGATAATTATAGAAATAAACCTTTTTACATGTTTATTACCTAATTGATCAAGAAACTAGAATTTTATTCTTCAAAACCGAAATAAAATTAATAAAATACAATCCACTGCTAAGTATGTTCTAATATTCAAATAACAGACTTATTTGCATAAGCCAAGCGTGGCAGCTATGGCTATTACCCCTAAGACAATCTATGGCGGTAGCCTATGTTCAGCTGTGGGTTTTTTATAGGCTGCCACCGTTGGCGGGCCGCAATAACTTTGAACTTTGTTTACTTTGATTTGCGTAGAAAAACTAACAATTAATGAACAAAATGCAAAGGTGTGATTAATCTTTACAAAATGCTCGTGACACATTTGGCTACTTTAAAGCTATTTTCTAGCTGCTAAGCAAGGCGATTTAGGCAATTGATCCTTACAAAGGGTAGGGCTCATGTCTAACAGTTGACGTAAACAGACTGACGAAGTAAAAGAATATTAACAAACAGACAAATGTATATTTACCTGGGACAAATAGTCCGACTAGGTAAGTCCAACTTCGACCCAGAGGTTAATTGACGGATTCTCTGGGCACTCGGCTGGGCAGCTTTCGGGAAATTACGACAAATCTTCTCTTCAGGTATACCTCAAAACTTGAAAACGATACTGTACAACCAGTGAGTGTTGCCAGTGATGACTTATAGATCTGAGACGTGGTCCTTCACTGATGGCCGTATGAGGACGCTCAAGGTCACTCAGCGAGGTATGGAGAGTGCTATGCGCGGGGTTTATCTATGTGATAAACTTGGAAATGAGGGTATCCGCAGTAGAATCAGAGTGACCGACTTAGCCTATCGAATTAGTGAGCTGAAGTGGCAATGGGCTGGCCATATAGCTCGAAGAACCGACAACCGATGGGGAATCAAGGTTCTCAAATGGAAGCCTCGTACCGGTAGGCAAAGTGTAGGACGACCCTCCACTAGATGGAGTGATGACCTAGTAAGACATGCAGGAAGTCTATGGATGCGGGTGGCTCAGGATCGTGCTTTGTGAATTATATTGATTCTATTGAGACTGACAGTAAGCTGAAGTTGCAAACGCCCTGCCGTATACTTTGAAGGACTTGCAACCGATAGGGAAGGAATCTTCTGGAGCGACAGCCTCGAAGTCGAACCACTAAGAGAAGTATATGGCAGTTCCCACTAGATGGAGTGATGTCCCGGTATCTCTTATACCGGAGTTCGGTGGATGCAGGTGGCTCGGAACCGAGGTTTGTGGCGATCCTTGGGGGAGGCCTGTGATGAGATGTAAGGGTGAGGATGATAATGATATTATGAGGCAAAATGATATATTTACTATTTATTTAAATTTTTCTATAAGGGATTCTTGTTGTTTGACAACAGTTAGGAAGTTAATTCAATTTAATTGCAGAAAAATGAGTTTCAACAAACACAGAAGTGATGCAGTACATTGGTATATGCACGATTTGGCGTGTCGAGTAGTCGCCAAGTCGGGTATTGCTACAGACAGATATCACGCAGGGAAACTAATCCTTCAGAGTTTAAAAGAAGCGCCTAATTTTGTTTTGCAGGTATTTTTCAAGATAGCTTATCAATATACTAGATGATTACACTTTATAATTTTGTAATACAAATCATACGTTTTAATCTTTTCAAACTAAGTATAATAAAAAATTCATATTGTATTATTTATAGCAGCATAAATTACCCTATTCATAAACTATTATCCCTTTTGTAGATCTTTAATCCGCACGGGTTTTCTGTAAGAAATTTCTGTGTAGCAATAAGACAGCAGTCTGTTTTTCCTTTTCTCTTCTCTTTCTATATACATTTCATTATTTAGCTGAATTTAAAATGAAAATTACAATGAAGAAAGATTATTGATATAAAATCTATTGTAAGAAACTATTCCACTTCTGATGTAAGAAACTATCCCACTTCTGATGTAAGAAACTATCGCACTTCTGATGTAAGAAACTATCCCACTTCTGATGTAAGCAATTACTCCACTTCTGATGTTAGAAATTATTCTCAAAATTATTTAAATAAAAGAACACTACTCGGTAAGAAACCCTTCTTACTATCAGAAACTATTCTGGAGGTCAATTGAGAAAAATAACAAAGGTGAGAGCATATGCTCAACTTGCTCTCCTGCTTACGTAACCAATCATTATCAGCAACATTACAGCGCATTGCCCCATACATTCAGTAAAGAACAGAGAGAACCGTAACGTGTTCCCGTCACAAATATACACCGGAGCAACCCGAAAGACCCAATTACGTGACAACACCAATGTATGCAAACCAACAGCAACACTACCCATCTCAATGTAACACAGAGCAGCTTCTCAGCAACACGACATTCCTTGCCTACACTAGTAGAATACCCCAACGGGCATAGTAACGACAGTAAGACTCGTAGAATTACTAACTTATGCCTCTTAGTCACCTGCACGATACTTTATACTGCTAGAACGGAATATCCCATATTACAGTTCTACCTTCATTTGTTCGTACTCGTATTTCCTTTTATTTTTTACTGTCATTGACAACACTACAATAATGAATACAATCAGGCGTTACTTTGCTGAGATGCAATATATTTAAGTTGTTAGAGAACTTAATTTGGTTATTTCCGCGCATTGAAATAAAGAAGTTTTATATGGGCGTCCACTGTGGCGCTAGAAGTATAAACATATAGATGTGTGTAGCGGTTTTTTAGTTTGGAGACGGCGTTCTTCTCTCGGTAGAGAGTAATGTTGTTCTGTGATAGTGTCTAATCATGACCATACGGGGGATGATTTTAATGAAAGTCTTTTCTTCTAATGTTTTCTCTTATGATCTTTCGGTCTATAGTCTCATATTTGCCATTACCTTTGCAAATTGCTTGAGTACGACCAGTATATAGAGACATGGAACAGTCAAGATCCCAAATGTTTTGAAATGTTCGCGACATTATTCTTGTTGTTTTATCTGGACCATGGTTCTGATTGCTCTTTTTTGCAAAACAAAGGTTATGTGTTTTTAAAGCTTCCTTTTCAGAATAAATTGTCACGACTCCACAAATGCGTAGTAAATAAATTTTAAATGTTCAAAATCAGCTTCACCCCGTAAGCTTCTTAGTACGTAACAAACTGAGCTTATTTTACTCTCAATCTCGTCTAACTCATGTTTCTATTTTAGATCACTGTCTATCCTCATTTAAGAGTGGCCTTAGGAGTAGATTTCGCCACTCCTATAGATTGTACTGTTTTATCACCTATTGCGACATTCAAGGTTGTGTTGTTTCTGACATTGTCGTGGAATGAAAAAAAATTAAAAAAAATTATTTACTGCTAAGGTGGTATAGATTATAATATACAATATAAGATAAAAAAATGGCAGTACAGTAGTCTTAATTCTCTACTATATCACTATAAACTATGATCTTATCACACGTGGCTTTCATAAATTGACACTGGATCGACTTACGATTATTACATTACGTAAGCTTTTTTTAAACAAAATATAAAATAAAAAAATTAAGTAAATATTTATAAAAACAAATAATTAGAGGTCACAATAATACATAGTTAGTAAAGAAAATACTCTTATTCATAAATATTAAAATATAATAATTAATAAAACATAATATGTATATTAGAAACTCCTATAAAATATAACATTACAGTAATAACATAACATTTATTTTGTCAACACTAAGTTGATCGACAGGCAGTTGACAGTAAACCATATTCTAATGGAATGCAATATTTGGTTTATCTTAATTTCTAGAGTCGTTATTTCAGATTCTGAGCTAACAGCTAGCTTTTTTAAGTCTGTCGATTTACGTACAAGGTTAAACGTCAGACTGGCTGTACGTGGTTTAAATCATTAATGAAAAAATAAATAATACGGGACCTAAAATAGAGCCTTGGGGTACACCCACTTTAATGTTAATCATTTTGGACTTCGTCATAATTTCAGACATACTAACGTTCACCGTTTTTATTTCTACGAACATTTTTCTGTTTTGTAAGTAAGGTTGAAAAAGTTTCAGAGCCTGTCCTCAAACCTCATAATAATGTAATTTTTCCAAAAGAAGTTCATGTTTCATGGTATCGAACGCATAGCTCAAATCGAGAAGAGTACAGTTACCTTAAATTTGTTATTAAATTTGTCAATAACAGCATTAAGAAGCGCGTTTATTGCATCCTGTGTACCGATGTTATTTTGATAAACAAATTGCCCCCTAACAATAACCTTGATTAAGACAAGAAGAGCCACCTATCTGGACTTAATTATGTGTTCGAAACATTTTGATATTGTGGATAATAAATATATAAGCCTGTACATCTTGACATCCGATATCGAGTCTTTCTATGAACAGGTACGACTTTGAAACCACCAACTTAATCGCTGTTGAAAAAAAATAGAACCTTAGGTAAAAAGATAGCAAAAACATTATATATAATTAGTTATTACCCGCGACTTCGTGCGTGTAGAAGAAAATGGTTCTGATACGATTTTAATTGGTTATTTATGTTATTAATTTTGTTATAACATATAAATTATTATGTTAAAATGTTTGATATTTATAAAATATAACAATCCTTACTGTAGTGTAGGGATTTAAAGGTTAAATAAACATGAAAAAAAAATAAAAATAAATAATTATATTTCATGAACACGAAGCTCGGCCTTTGATCTGGTGAAAGTGATACGGGGGTATTTTTTTATATCGAAATAGAAATATTACACCTACCTTGTGAATAATATTTTTTGTTTTTCCTTCGGATGCTAGAATCACCAGGTGCTCTGTGCGCTCACTCTGCAGCATGCCACATATAACTGACCGTGGGAGAAGCAGCTTTCTCTCAAGTCTACTCCCGCTACCATAAGAGTTTGACCTTGAGCTTTGTTTATGGTTACGGCGAAGCAGATTTTGATAGGAAACTGCTCTCTCCTGAATTTGAAGGAGTAATTTGATGGTGTTAGGGGAATCCTAGGAATAAATACAGACTCTCCTCGAGAACAACCTGTCAGTATAGTCGCCTCGATTACATTGCGATGGCATGTTTTTACTTGCAATCTGGTGCCATTGGATAATTTTGGTGGATTTATATTGCGCAGCAGCATAATTGACGCGCCAACTTTCAATTTTAATATGTGAGTTGGGATAACGGGAGCCTTCAGTGTATTCAGCAACTCAACCGGATAATTGATGGCATCATCGGTTTTTATCACTGAGTCGCCGGATTTATATTGATATTCGGCCCCTTCGAATGATATAAAAGTATTTCATTTATGGCTGAGGCTTGTTCGGTTTTTGGTCTTAGGATCGCACTGGGGTATAGAAATGGAGTACACATCCTCGCCGTAGCAAAAAGAAGTAGGTATTGTAATGCATTGTATGAGCGATGGATTTCACTTATTCGATGCAATTTATTACATGGCTCTCAATTACAATATGTTGCTTAGAAATTTGCTTTCAAACAATAACTAAAGCAACATCATTTGACGTAGGTTAATTTTACCGTCCATTGTGGCCATTTGTAGGCTTTCTTTCAGCATTTATAATAACTTTAAATGTATTTCGCGTAGCAGATACTGTGTCTTTTGTTTTAACTCTCACAGTAACTGCTTCGCCTGCAGCGTCCTCAAAAAAAAATAGCTCAAGCGTAAACAGTGCACCATTCCATAACCTTCCCTGGTCGAGCCGACCCATTCGCGCTACAAATATACTATTAATATAGCTGCAGCATGGCTCTACCACTTATAAAATTATTGAGTAGACGTAATTGTATATCCTATATAAATTCGTGTCTTTTAATGTATATTTGCAATCATTTTCTAAATGTTTTGTAACACAAAAGACGTTTTAGCAAAAAAACTGGGCTTTTTTGCAAGCAATTCCCCAAAACCCTTACTAAATTTGGATAATTAATTGTGTTTAATTTCATTTTTTATTGTTTTATGCCAAGATTCCTATGTAGTTCCTGTGTATATATTTGTACTTCTGTGAGACACTCCGAATGAATTCCAAACAGCCACATAATTTTCTTCCTCGAGCCATGTCTTTTTATAGTAATTCACAAACGCCATCATATTATTATCATTATTGAATAACGTAAATTGTGTCACATCGAATTATATTTAATAGAAAAATTAAAAGTATTTCAGTTTTGACATTTAAACGAGAAGTATATTTGTATTTTTATAAGTATGCTAATATCTACTAAGTAATTTAAGGCAACTTTCTATTATGTTTTTATAAACGATTTTTCACAGCCGAGGGAGAAAATCGAAAGAAAATTAATATACGAATTACGACTATCCACCCCGTCTGGGGTGGATAGTCGGAATTCGTAGGTGGTTTTTAAGGTGGATAAACGGAATAACCATTGCATTGCACATTGCACCAATATTTTATGTGAGTTCAACGTCTTGAGTTTTCAAACATGTGTCAAAACAAAATGTAATGTAAATCAAAAGCACTAAGAAGTATTGATATCAACTTCGATGCAAATCACCACCAAAATAACTTTTTACCCCTTTTTAACCCCGTTAGGCGACGACTTTCAATAAAATACGAAACATGTCTTTCATCAATTCTGTTAAAGAATGTTTATGCACAATTTGAAGTAGGTTGTACCAAGGAATCACGTTGTCCCATACAAACTGTGCCCCCGTTTTTCACCCCCTTAGGGATATAATTTCGGAAAATCCTTTCATATCGGATGCCTATGTCATACAGAGAACACACCCTCCAAGTTTCAGGTCTCTACAATCAGCGGTTTAGGCTGTACGTTGATCCGTCAGTCATTCAGGACAAAGCATTTTATATGTATAGATAGTGTTATTATACAAGTATAAGATAATAAAATTACACAACAAAAGAAGAATATATGAATTATTGAAGCAATCTGTTTTAAATCCAAGTAGACTAGTTCCCACAAGCAGCACTTGTTCACAATAATGACGCATGTGCCATTTACCAGCCATTACCCTCTGCGACCATATTGAAAGGTTTTTAAAATTGGATCATTTTATAAAGCATAAACATATATTATATTTTTATTATAGCCTGCTATTTATGATAATAAATCCCATCCGATTTCTTATATTTACGCGAACACTATTAATTAATTAATTAATTAATAATTTTTAATCTCGAGGTAGCCGTGGTTAACTATGACATCCCGTGACCATGGGTGCTGGAAAGTGCTCGAAACGTCGGGGATATAAAATTAGTTAATATACGCGATAAATTCTGTAAAATTAGTTTTATTTGAATCCCATCCGAGCAAAATCGGGAGGGGTCATTAGTAATACATAATGATAAAATTAAATTACAACTATTTAAAACTGTAGGGCCTAATAATACGTAAAACAATATCTTTCTGTTTTTGAAAAAAAAGATAAGAGTATATAAACCAACTGTTTCTCCCGGTGCCGACCCTACCAGCACAAGCAGTGGACTCTACAAAATAATTGATAGCATGAATTTCTAACATTTTTTAAATTTTATTTTATCTAAAGATTGATAATTTCAGATTGACGGCGCTACTGGAGAATCTGAAACCTTCCAATCCGCTTTAGAGAGATCGGTCCGGTGTGCGACTGCGTTACAAAACGTAGGATTAAAACTGAATGATGTCATAATTATAATGGCTCCTCTTCACATCAATCTGACTATTCCCATGTATGCTGCTTTCTACTTGGGAATAGGTGTAGCTTGTGTGGACCCTTTGCTTTGTGTTAGTAAGTATTTTTTTTTTTTAGAATCTTTTGGAAAAACCTTACCTCCACACAAGGATTTTCTCCTGTATCGTGGGGGCAGTTCACATACATAGATTTCACCAGGACCAACATCCAGACCCGGAACAATTATTTGTAGGCCATACAAATACTTGTTCCGTGCGGGAATCGAACCCGCGGCCCTTAGCGCTGCAACTCATTGCTAAGCCACTGCGTCACGGAAGTCAATAATGAAGGAGGAGGAGGAAGATAGTCAATTGAAAATATTCAATTGAATTATTCAAATAATCCTAGATTTCATCAATCAATCGCAAGCGAGAGACAAAAACCACTTATGTTATTCAAATTAGTGCTAATTCAAAACTAGACTGATATAAAACATTTTAGTTTGTTTTCTTTAGAGGAGTTAAAGGATACAATCCAAATTTGTTTGCCAAAAATGATATTCTGCCAAAGTGAAAAAGTAGCAGCCGTTGAGGAAGCTTTGAAGCACCTAAAATTGGACGTGAGAGTAGTTACATATGACAAGGGGGACACTCATTGCAGTTTTTCTGAGTTCCTGCAAAAATATGGCGATAATACACCGGTAGATGATTTCCAGTATGTATTTATAATTATTCAACAATATTTTACGTAATTTGATATAAAGAAAACATTTATTAATTCATTATAACCTAAGTTCACTGCTAGATATAGGTATCACCAAAAATTGTCTCATTAAGTGGATATTTGCCATACTTGCCACGCTTGGACGGCAGGTTGACAACCGCAGTTGTTTATTATATGAAGATGCTGCTGCCCATTTCCTGGTGTTTTTCCCGCTGTTGTCTCTTACGGCACCCACATAACGATACGGAGTAGTTGCTATTCTTACACTACCATTACATTTTAAGAAATCATGAGTACCACCAGTACATATTTGATAATGATATTTTATATTTACCCGAATACTACACACGCGAATACTATACAATGAAACTAATATTAACTAATTTTATGGCGTTAATTTATAATTATATTATACATTCCCCTCCATTACAAAAGCTTTGCAATTCCCAGATCGATAAAATCCATAAAAATTGGCGTCATAAATTTTTTGTCCAAAATAACCTTCCTCTGTTTTTAATCAACAAACGATTATTTAATTGCACTGTTACTCTCTCTGACTTAAGTATTTTTAAAGCTATTTCTGTACCTAATAACTGTTAAAATACTTATAACTAAACTACTTGAAAATTAGTTTTTCATGCATAAACAATTTTTGCAATTAATATTGATTTGGAATAGGGCTTCCGACCATCTTAAGATCTTGTATCCATTTCCAGTTGTTATAAAGTTATTCATCTTATTACTGTGTGCGTAAAGTGATAAAGGAATTAGATATAAATGAAGAAATGAATTCTGTTAATTATTTCAGGCCGGCCAACATTGACCCGGAAGAGGCAATTAGCGTACTAATACCAACGAGTGGCACCACTGGATTGCCAAAATATGCAGCTCTCTCCCACAAAAACCTAATGCTTGGGTCACCTTACGTTTGGTAAATCTAAATCTTTTTATAGAGCTTGTTTTTTTTAAATATTACTACTAAAACATACATACATGGCAATAAAATTGCAATATGTGCGTTTTCTTGGCAAGAGAGACAGGTTTTTGTTACGCAAAGAAAGTGCGATTTTCCATAGCACTGGCCATTTTTTTTATAGGATAAGGGTGACAAACGAGCACACAGTCCACCTGATGGTAAGTGGTTGCTGCGGCCCATAGACATCTACATCTATCCTCGTTTGCGAATCAAAATTCAGATGCGTTGTCACCCGTGAGGACTAAGATGGAATGCCTCATTTCCAGTAAAAAGGGCCTCCGGCCACCTGCACTCACCAAGCGAAACGCAGAGGTAAACCTCTACTTCACGCTGGTATTCTGTGAGGTCGTGGTACCACCCCGGTTCGAGCCAGCCCATCCGTGTGACAGCAAAAGCTGCCGCTTGGCTCTACCACTGTTAAAGCCATGCCATAGCCATTTTATAATAACTTACAAAAGTGTCTCCAAACCACTAAAACACTCTCTTAGGTAACACTTACCAACCATGGACGTATATAGGCTGTAAGTTTAAGAATGGAATCTTAGGGAGGTTAGCGTATATTTAATGCTTATGGACAGTTATATACTGCATGTAAATAAGGCTAAGTATATTTTCTAAGCTTTGCCTAAATAAAAGCTTATATATTGACGTTCTTATTGTTAAAATTAAAATGATAAATAATATATGGAAATGAAAATAAATTCAGAATTACAGTGTCTGATGATATTCGCTGGGTCATGGACAATATACTTCTCACTGTTTTAACATTATTGGATTTCAGCAGTGCATTTAATTCCGTTGATTATGACATGTTTCTTGGTATTCTTTCGTCCTTAAACATTTCACCATCAGTAATCTCTTGGTGTCCGCCATGAGGAGGATTTCTCCGAGTGGTGTGATCTTACGGTGGGTGTTCCTCAGGGTGGTGTTCATTCCCCACTTCTCTTCTCTATTTTCGTCAATGCTTCCACTACTGTTCTCTCCTCTCATTATCATCTCTATGCTGACAACTTGCAATTGTACCGTCATTTCAAAGTCAAAAATATTAATAGATAAGCTGAATGCTGACTTAAGTAGCATAAGCAGTTGGGCAAAATCAAATGATCTTCTTGTTAACCCTGCTAAATCCCAAGTAATGATTATCGGCAGCTCACATATGCTAAACTTATTAGACCGTTCGAAGATCCCAGCAATAACGTATGATAATACTCAAATTCCATATACGAGTACAGAGATTTCTAAAAACTTGGGTGTTATCTTTGATAATAATTTGTCTTAGCTTTTATTTTATTTTAATATAATTAGCAGAAAAGTGAACTACTCTTTTCCATCTCTCAAGTGCCTCCAGATGTTTTTACCGTTAAAAACTAAGAAATCATTAGCTCAAGCACTCCTTCTTCCTCTCATTGACTACGCTGATGTTACTTTTTGGATGCTTTAGAGAAGCTGTTGAACAAACTGGAACGTCTTTAAAATTAGTGTAAACGTTTTATTTTCGGTCTTCGTAAGTTTGATCATGTTTCAGAGTACAGGGCTCAATTAAAATGGCTTCCTATCGGTAGACGTCCAGACTTACATGTTTTATCATTTCTCTACTTTCTAGTCTTTAACCTTCTTGCACCTCCATACCGTACCCCGCGAAACTCAGTGCTGAACCACTAAACAGCTATTTGTCAAAACTCCTTCTCATTTCACAAGTTGATATGGTGGATCATTTATTATAAGGGCACATGACATACGTGCTAGCTCTTCTCTTGATATATTTCGGTACAGAGTAAAGAAACATTATCTATCAACTTAGAATTATAAATATTCATATATAACATCATGTATTTATTGCTTCTCGCCGGATGATCCCAGCGCTGTTGCTGACTCTGTCACTGATGTGATGCTACAGGGAATGGAACTATTTATTCCATCATCTGTGGTACCAATCGGAGGCAGATCTCAGCCTTGATATGGTCGCTCCTGTAATACTGCATTACGCAGTAAGCAGGAGTATTATCAAGCCTGGGCTGCGGCTTCGGTGACTCGGGATGTAAACACCAGCATACTTAAAAAGAAATATAACTAGTTATTGCCAAGGCAAAGTCAGAGCACACAGGCAGAATTGGCGAGAAACTAGTTCGCCTTCCTTCGGGAACCCGTGTATTCTGGTCTCTCGTCAAGGCTGTCCAAGGGAATTTCTGTAAGCCATCACTACCATCTCTGCACAGGAAGGACGACTCACTGGCCCAAGCCGCAAAAGACAAAGCCGACATTTCTGGCTCCCTTTTTGCGTCCAACAAAACTCTTGATGATGGGGGGAAAACACCACCGACCATCCCGCGGTGTGAGTGCTCCATGCCGGAAGTGCGGTTCTCACAGCACTCGGTTCGCAAAGCACTTCTCTCCCTGGACATCCAGAAGTCGAGTGGGCCTGACGGAATCCCCGCTATTGTGCTGAGGACGTGTACTCCGGAGTTGGCACCGGTCCTAATGCGTCTTTTCCGGTACTCCTACTCCCTAGGCGTAGTCCCGAAATCATGGAAGACAGCTTTTGTCCACCCGATCCCTAAAAAAGGCGACCGCTTAGACCCGTCCAACTACAGGCCTATCGCCATCACTTTTTTGTTCTCCAAAATAATGGAATCCATTATTAACTACCAGCTCATGCGGTACCTTGAGGGTCACCAGTTGATTAGTGATCACCAATACGGTTTTCGTCGGGGTCGATCAGCTGGTGATCTTCTGGTCTACCTGACTCATAGATGGGTGGAGGCAGTAGAGTCCAAGTGGGAGGCATTGGCCGTTAGTTTGGACATTGCGAAGGCCTTCGATCGGGTTTGGCACAAAGTGCTTCTTTGAAGCTCCCTTCCTATGGGCTTCCTGAGAAATTGTGCATTTGGATCACCAGCTTCCTTGCAGATCGGAGCATCAAGGTCGTTGTAGACGGTGCATGCTCCGACTACAAGCCTATTAACGCTGGTGTTCCACAAGGCTGTTTGCTATCACCAACGCAGTTTCTTCTTTCGTCAATGATATGTTGCTAACTGGTAACATTCATTACCATGCGGATGACAGCACTGGTGATGCTCTATACACCGGCCGTGCCAATATTTCTCGGGAAAACGTCGCCGAGTACCGGAACAAACTTGTGTCTGAAGTCGAGTCTTTGCTGAATAAAGTCTCGGATTGGGGGCGACTAAATCTAGTCCAGTTTAATCCTCAGAAGACACAAGTTTGTACGTTTACCGCTAAAAAGAACCCCTTTGTCGTATTTCCTCAGTTTCAAGGCACTCCCCTTCTTGCCTCAGCCAGTATCGGAATCCTCGGAGTCGACATATCGAGAGACGTGCAGTTTCGTGATCACTTGGAAGAGAAGGCCAAATTGGCCTTTAAAAGCTTAACGTGCTCAGCAGAGCGGGACAGTATTTCATGCCGGCACACCGCCTGCAACTTTACAAGGCGCAGGTTCGTACTCACATGGAATACTATTTCCATCTTTGGGCAGGGGCTCCCCAGTGCCAGCTCCTTCTACTTGACCGCATCCAGCGCAGAGCGGCTCGAATCGTCGACAACCGAGTCCTTTCCGATTGGCTCGATTCATTGGCACTGCGAAGAGATGTTGCATCCCTTTGCATTTTCTTTCGCATTTCGCACGGGGAGTGCTCTGAGGAATTGTTCGGATTAATCCCAGCCGCCAAATTTCACAAACGCACATCACGGCTGAACTCCCGATACCATCCACTCCATCTGGATGATTGGCGGTCCACCACTGTGCGATTTAGAAGATGTTTTCTTCCTCGCACGACTTCCTTGTGGAATCGATTACCATCAGCGATTTTTCCGGACCGATACGACTTAGCGACCTTCAAGAAAAGAGCCTACTCCTTTTTAAAAGGCCGGCAACGCATCTACAATTCCCCTGGTTTCCCTGGTGTTGCAGTTGTTCCTGGGTGGCGGTAGTCACTTACCATCAGGTGAGCCGCATGCTCGTTTGCCCCCTCTCCTATAAATAAAATACAATACAATAAAGTGTGTACAATAAAGAATAAAGGAAGAAAATATTGATGGTTACGTTTGAACACAGAATTTTTTCATCACCGGTTCGAAACACATTTTGGACAAATCTAAATCATTTAAATCGAATCTATGAGACCGATGTTCAATTAATCTACCGTACATTGGTTCATTCTCCTAAATGAAAGAAAAATACATATCTATAAAATATCTAGACCGGTGGCAAGGATAACCTTCGAATTTGTGAGACTTACAGAGATTGTCAATACTCCTGTCAAACATGATGAATAAGACAAATCGTTCCTCCCACGGTAGAGGCCCATGTCAAGCAATAGACTTTTTAAGGTTGATTATAAAGGAAAAACTACACTATGGTGCCGTCCTATTGCCATCGCTCATGCGATCATGCGTACGTCCGACGAAAATTATTGTGCGACCGTGCGTTTAAACATACTCATATCTGCGGAATGTCCTATTGAAGGTCGTGCGATCATGCGATGCGACCGAATTGTCTAATTTTCGTCGTGCGATTATCGACGCATCGTATAGATCGGACGATCGTCCAATCAAACATACTAATCAGTACTGAATGTCCTAATTGTGCTCGCACAAATAAGGGGCGAAGGCAAGGGAGGGGTTTTCGTAAAAATTTTCTTCGTTTTGCCGTACGTCGTAATACTGTTCGTGAAATTCACCGCACTGATTTCTGTTTTTATACAGTTTATTATTATTATGTGGTGTACGTTTTCATTTTTTTAATGCTATTCACTGTTAAAGAAATATTGCTCGACAGCAAAAACTGTGCATCTCTGTTAAGAGCCATTTCGAGAGTGATCGCATCGCTCCAAAATAGGACACACGATTTCTAATCGTGCGAGTGGATTCATCGGACGATGAAATCGCACGCATCATCACGCGAGCGAGCGATGGTAATAAGACGACGTCTAAAGGTAATTAAAGTAATCAATGAATTGAAAGAAAAAAATAATGAATTCTAAAATGAGAAGTTATCATAAATTGAATCCACATAAAACTAATAGGTAATGAACTCGTTAAGAAATAATGTAAATATCTTTTGCAAATGGACCTTTAGACTCATAGCATTTTAGCTTATCTGAAACTAAAACTCGAGCCACTAATGTGTGTGTAAAATCAAGTCCAACATTCCTTTAAAAATCTACCTGATTTTAGAATCGCTTTTCTTACATTACATTTATATAAACATATTATTATATAGAAGTATTTTTTCTGACGGTAAAATATTTGGTTCAATAAGCCTACCATTAAAATTAGTTATGATTATTATTGATTTTTTTTTGTTTATGTTTTGTTGACGTTTAAGTTTGCTAGTTATATTGCTGATTTATTGCCAAAATTGATTCTATTGCATTTGAATTTAAATTAGTTAAAAATAAGCTTGTAAATTTTAACTGTTGACTCTTATTTTCATTACCATCCCTCAATGATATTACCTTAGGCTTATTATATTAATCGATTACCACCAGCGAAGTTTTCGGCCCGATACGACTTAGGGACCTTCAAGAAAAGAGCCTACTCCTTTTTAAAATGCCGGCAACGCATCTGCAATTCCCCTGATGTTGCAGTTGTTCATGGGCGGCGGTAGTCACTTACCATCAGGTGAGCCGCATGCTCGTTTGCTCCCTCTCCCATAAAAAAAAATCATTACATTCCATGGCATATTCCGTCCTTTTTTTGTAAATTATTCAATATGACCTTTTCCTTTATGCAAGTGAAAAATGTTTATGAAAATTTTAAGTAAATATCAAAAAAATTATCAAAAAATTATCAATTTTTTTCTCACGGAACACTACGATTTACGCGAAATACGTAATGACCCTGTGGTGGGTGGAAGGAAAATGTATTCCTCAACTTGAGAGATAGAATAGTTTTTATCCCGATAATGACCCTCAATTTTTTATTGCTAATTTTAAGACTTTAATAGGATAAAGGGTCATTGGAAAGGGCAGAACAACGTCTGACTGGCCAGCTAGGATAATTATAAGATAGAAAGTAATATAATAATTAAAACTGATAGCACTGAAAATTAATAATACATAGCTGTTACTATCAGTCTGGATATTAATATCCGGTATAATAAGCGAAATGGCTATACCGCCACTTATCGGTTGCCATGATATCATTCTGGTTTTTTCCATAGTTGCCTCCTAAGACACTAAACAGGTTACAATTAATTTCAGGATAAGATTCCACGAATTTCCTACACCTACTCGAATGGCTTTGATCGTGTCTCCCGTGCAGTGGATTTCGTCGACAAATAGTTTAGTTATGTCGCCAATACTAAAATTTACACGCTTGCATACTTCACTTCCAGTCACAACGGAGCATACCTATTACCTCATTAATAAATACAAGGTATTTATCGATAGTATTTTTTTTTTATTAACATTGCAAGTCAAATTCACCTTATTTGCCAATTCATTTGTGTCAATAATGTCCGTTCATGTATTCAAGAACACATTTCACCCTGCGTCGAGGTTTATACGTAGTACGAATAATATGAAATGCTCGTAAAATTGTGTTTATAAAGTACTCGTGTATTCTTTATTATATGTTTTGTAAATTGATTTGTCATAGTTTTTATGTAGTTTAGAAGCGCTCGTAAGGAGAAACGAGAGGTTGTTTTTTTTTAAATATAGAATGTTGTTGAAATGATAATTTTCCTCAAAATGCAGTAAGCCCACAAACTTAGATTATTATTTATACAAAGGCAAAGTCAGAGCACATCGGCAGAATTGGCGAGAAACTAGTTTGCTTCCCTTCGGAAATACGTGCATACTGGTCTCTCGCCAAGGCTGTTATCACAAACCAACAAAAATCAAATTCTATACTAAACTAAATATGAAGATAAAAATAAGTAATGGTAATGATGATGTCCTTTTGATTTCTATCTCTGCAACCATAACCAACTACTGCTGAAGGTGGTCAACTACCCAGAATATAATTGCCACACGCTTGCCTGCTTTGTAGGTGGTAATACACACTTTCTACCAAATGATCGTATGCGTTGGTAGCACTCTCTTACATGTGTCTGCAGTAGACATGTGTAACACTAAGCTGTGTCGCGTAATTTTGCGTGTTGTTGCTTGTAAATATGTTATATAACTTCTTCAAAAAATTTAAAATGTTTAAAAATGCAATTTTAGTTAATGCAATAACGCCGGCGCAGCAAAATGCGCCTGAGTTATTGAGTTAACGCAAGGAATTTCGCTGAGTTACCCATGTCTATTCTGCATCCAAGCTGCTGTAAATTCACTATTATATTCTAGATCAAAGAGCAAGAGACCTAATGTAAAAAGGCTGTGATATAAAATGCATTCTATTTGGCCAATGTTAGCGTGTGTGTGGAGTTAAATAGACTAAATAAGTAGCATAAGAAATTATGGGTTTCCTTGTTACCTCTTCATTGCTCTATGGTCTTTTAAAACATAAAACAATCTATGAAACTGAACACTAATGAAAAAATCATTTTAGCCAACATATGTGGTGATTAGTCCCCCGATGATGACCGCCCTTATAAAACCAGGACAGCGTGAAAGGTGTGACTTTACATGCTTTAGACTGTTCATATTAGGGGGCAGTGCTGTACCGCAAAAATTAATTGATGATGTAAAAGTAAGTATCAGATAATATTAACAAATATTTAATAGTATTATGAAGTAGTCCTAGGTATTATTATTAATTAGTCCTAGTAGCTCCAGACCGAATTTAAGTCGCAACGGAGACAAGCCATATGAGCAGAACAAAGTTATAGTGCACGAGTGTGTGCAAAAGCAAAAGTGCACTCTCTATTGTCTCACTCCCATAGTCTGATGGGATAGTAATCCCACACGACCAGAGAGAGATCAGGTTCAAGGCTAATGCCTCTACGTCCTTTCTGAAGTGTAGGGGTAAAAACACTGTCAACTTCCTAACTCTAAAATGATACTGAGAATATCTTGACAAAAAAATCCCAATAACAGGTTATGGTCCAAGCACATGACCTGTAGTCACGCTTAAAACTACTTTTTTATGGTACGGGAAAATTCTCATGGATAGCTACCGATGTGAGGCCAAAAAGCTTATGTTAGACTTCTACCGGATAAAACCCTACGATAGTCACCATCAGCGTAAACGAGAGGGCCCGAAATCTCCGTTCAGGACGCAACCGGGGCTCCTCCATTGCTTTGCTTGACCATTACTGCGTCGCGGGGATCCCAGTGCTACCACATATATCAAGACCATTTTCAAGTCATCCTCCTAATATGTAATGATAATCTAATCTCTGGAACTACTAGACCGATTTGATAAATTCTTTTAGTATTTGATAGCCAGATTCACGAAAAATACTAAAGGCTATCAAGTATTAGGCTATCAAGTATTAGGCTATACCTCTCAAATATCCTTAAATATTAATTTCTATTAAGCAAGTCGGAAGAAAAAGCGCTTCCGAACTGTTTTATCCTCTATCTATGAAATAATCTGCAATACCTCAGATCTATTTCTTATACATAGGCCACAATAAGGTATTTTGTAACAAAAAATAAATAAAAATAAAAATAATATACAGGGTAATTTTTAATTTACTGAAGACCTTTTGAGAATATATTATTTACATCATAACAACAACATCTGTAAGAAAAGAAATTATATTTCTTCAATTTTTATTTTCATACAAAAATAAAAATATTTTAATTGGACCTTCTAAACGGCAATAGTCCTAAATAGCAAAATAAAGCGCGTGGCGGGGTAGGGGTGGAGGGGTGTAGGAGGCGGCGCTTGCTCATTTGAACTTGACCTAATTATCTGTGTTGTCAGTCGGTCAGTCGCCTCTTGTGCGCCCGCGACTTTTCTCCTTCCGTTGTGAGATTAATATCGCGAACGTTACGCGTTGTTACAATGGCATACCGATACTCAAATATTGAGTATACCGAAATGGTGCGAATTTTAGCAATTTGCAATGATAACGTTAGTGAAGCCTGCCGTGAATATTCAAGGCGATTTCCCAACTCACGTGCACCGAGCTACGCTGCGATGCTAGGTACAACACAGCGATTGCGAGATTACGGGCAATTCCAGCCTGTATCAATCGATCGTGGTCGTCCACCGCGGCGCACAGTACGTGAGCAGGAAGACATACTGCAGTTTTTTGAACAAAATCCAGCAGCGAGCACTTATGAGGCAGCCCGACAGTTCAGTGTGTCACAGTACTACGCATGGAGTGTAATACACAATAAAGGGAAGTACCCTTTCCACTTGCATCGTGTTCATGAACTCAGCGAAGCTGACAAACCAGCGCGAGTTACATTTTGTAACTGGTTACTAGCTGCTGAACGAGCCAACATTTTATGGACTGATGAAACAACATTTGGCAGAATAGGACTATTTAATTCGCACAATGAACACTTGTGGTGCTATGAAATTCCACATGAACCAAGACCGCATAGCTTTCAACACCGGTTAAGTGTCAATGTGTGGACAGGCGTCATTAATACCACGTTACTGGGCCCGGTCTTCATAGAAAGATTAAACGGTGAAAGCTATCATAGTTTTCTCACCGACACGCTGCCAGAGTTGTTAGAGGACATACCACTTGCATCTCTACGCAATATGTATTACCAACTTGACGGGGCGCCGGCACACTATGCTCGCCAAGTTAAGGATTATTTAAACAGAGAATACCCTGGTCGCTGGGTCGGTCGAGACGGGCCTTGTGCATGGCCTCCCAGATCGCCAGATATCACACCAATGGATTTTTATTTGTGGGGGCATGTAAAGACATTAGTGTATACTGGTCGAGCATTCTAAACCCGCGACATGTTGAAAGAAAAAATAATTTGGGCATTCGATCAAATCAAAATGAATCATCAAGTATTATCTCGTGTCGGTGAACAGTTAAGTTTTAGGTGTCACCTATGCATAGAATGTGGAGGTGATTATTTTGAACGCTATGTGCGCGATACACACCGCCATCCACGGACAAGTACCTAGGTAAGTCTAATTTTTAAATTTGTATAATTAAATAAAGATATACCTTAATATCTTTATTTAATTACTGTTAATTTGTATTTAATCATTATAAATATTTTATTCTAATATTTGTAATTATTTTAACCTGCATCAATTTTTTAAATATAACTTACATTAAATAAAAAAATAGTTAATAATACTCATTTAATTTGCACGTGCTGCAAACATCGATCACCAAATCGATGCCTGCAAACCGAAAAGGGCAGGCGGCGCCTTTGATGACGGTGACACCTGTGTCGACGTTATAATATATCGTTGGCTTGGCCTTGGGCCGCCGCATGTGCGACGTTGAGACGTTGCCTCTTGGATGCAGGCAGAGTTGCTAGCAAACAGTATTCGTAAAAAAACTACCTAAATGTCTATTAAAGAATGTCTATTAATTCTTAAAGAAATTAATAAAAGAATCAAATAGTTCATCAAATGGTTTTATGCAAAATAAAGAAGTATATGAAAAGTTAATGTAAAGTCATTTAAAGTGGCGCCCTGGTGCAATAGGCACAGTGATGAATGGTTTAGTAGGCTCTCGCAACTAGGGTTACCATATCTCAGGATTTGTCCTGAGGTTTCAGGATTTTTAGACTCTTCTCAGGATTGCGGCTGGATTTTGCAAATCTCATGAAATCTCAGGATTTTTAGAACTTTCAATATAATACAGCTTACATTTTAAAAGATCTCTTAATAAAAAGTTAAACAAACTAAAAATAATATTCCTTTGGTAATAATTCCACAATTAAAATCAAAACTTATGTATCCAAGTAGGTACTTAAACAGTTTTATCATACTTAATATGTGAAGATACGTTTTTAAGTAAGGTTTTCTTCTCAAACTGTAAAACGATCTCAGGATTTTTAAATGGAAATCAGGCCTCTTCTCCGGACTTTTAATTTTTTCATCTGGTAACCCTACTCGCAACGCAATCAGCTGAGCGCGGGCGTCGACCGGCCCGGCGGTCATTCTTACTTATTATAAATTTTAATATTTGTGGTTTTTTTTGAATGTCATTTGCTCATTTAATTATGTTTAATGATTTCAACACAATGTTTGATACTGTATCAAGTGTAAAAATGCCTTATTTAGGCATTTTCTTTGACGATTTATTCTGACATTGTTTAGGTACTACAAAATACAGACTTAAAAGGAGTCAGACATGACAACAAAACCTTAAAAGTAGTTTTTTCGTAAATGTATTATGTTCTGTGAAGAGTGATCTCACTAAAATTGTTTGTAATGATGTAACCAATATATTCCCAAAAGGTCTTCAGTAAATTAAAAATGACCCTGTATAGTTTAAGAGATAGTGAAAAAATTAAAATAATAATTCTACATCAACACTCGGCCCGGCGCGCGAACGACGAGCCACTCGATGAGAACTGAGAGAAACCAGCTAGCTACCCGCGACTTTGTACGTGTTGCTTACACACATTACTGAACACGTAGTGCTTGTGAATATCGTGTTTCTTAAAACTGTAATAAATTTATATTAAATAAAAAAATATCGTAATATTTCTTTATCGTGCCAAGTATCCAAGAAATAAAACTGAGAAAACCTAATTGAAATCTATCCAGTAGTTTTTCCGTGATGCGCCCACAACTGCAAAACTCTATCATTTTATTTATATAGATGAAACCAGCAGTGAACGCCTTTATAACATATAAGCTAGGTGTCATGTCGCGCGGCTCAGGGCGTTATATATATACGTTATACACAGGTGATACCACGGGGAACAGCTAGTTCAGTACAACCTTGATATAAGAAATCTAAAGGAGATTAGAAAATATTCGTTATTCCAAAAAAATTGTAACAATGAAATTTGTTATACAGAGGTTAGGTGTAAATTTAATAATTTATCATTTGCTGTGAAATGTTTTTGTCTTATTGTAGTGTAGTATAGCCTCCACGACTATATATATATATGTTAGTGTTAAGGTAGAATAAGAACAGTATAATTAAAGTTATAGAAGCATCAACACGCCTCAATTTCATTGACACAATTCCTATATCACATGGCGACCCTGCCAGGCGGTGCGCTGCTACAATGCACGCGCACCGCCACGGCCTGCAAAAGTTGTTGAAGATAATATAAATATTTACGCGGACTACACGGAATATATACCCGGATGTGACAAAAAAAAATAAATATGAATACAAGAAGAGGCCACAATAATAATTTTACAGAAGGTGACTGGAAAAAATTAAAAAGTATATATATGAAGTAGTACTATGATGGCAACTAAGAGGAAAATAAAGTGTTTTTTTATATAATGAGCAAAATTCAAGAAACGGCAGATTAATTTAAAAAGGATAGAAACGGTTGTAATGTTGAAAGCTTCGTCCAGAACCAGAAGAATGTCGAAATTGAACCAAAAGGAACAAAGAAGAAAATTTGAGGTAACATCGAAACAGCGTAATTTTTTGACATTTTTTAAAGATTTCTTTAAAATTTTTATAATTATTATAAAAAAGTTACATATGTTTCTAATATATGATTATGTTTTTTTATCAGATAATTCACGATAAAATCGATCTAAAAAAATGCAATCATATGACAATATTAAAAATTAAGTTACGCTTTAACCACTTATATATTAACATACAGGCACAAGACGATTTTATATTCAATTTCATTCGGTTATTGTTTATTGTTTTATATTATTTTTATTACTATGTCCTGAAAAAACGAATGAAATAATATAGTAGATTACATTCTTACGTACTTAAATTTACCATGGTTTACCATCAATAAATTTTTCGTATAGTTAAAATAATACTGATATATTATTAAATATGATATATAATGATTTCTTATATTTCATTTCTTATAGATAAAATCCGTAAAATTAGTTTTATTTAAAAATATGATATATTTCGTAGTTTTTTTTTCTATAGTAAATTTTATTTAAATGTTTTAATTCAATTCGAAAAGGGTAAAACAATTCGGTATTAATAAGTATTAGTTTTTCTTTTCTTTTATAAAGGCAGTGAACCTTTAAGTTATGCTTATATACATAAACCTACTTAAAAATTAAAATTGGTCTTTTTAATGCTTAAATAAATTAATGTTTTGTTGTGTAAAGTTGATAAGTGTTACAGTGATTATTAAATTATTTTCTGTAAACGATATAGTAAATACCATACTTCTAGAAATCTTTTTCGATCGAAGCAAAAGTAATGTGTCTAAAATTCTGTGTAAATAAGGAATTTAATACTATCAATTTACTTGTATCCACATATTATGTATGTAATAATAACATTGTATAAGTTACGTTTAAATTAGGTGATCATAATACGATGTAATCGCAAACGTTGCCATATACTTACTTTGTTAATTAAAACAAAGGTGTCTCAAATCGCTTGCGCTGCTAAGAGTGGGATTACAATTTGTATTTTGATCTGTCTGTCGTTATGCGATCATGTTATTGTTATTGAAAACTACGTTGCTTTGACTTCTTTGTTCTATATCTTAATATGAAATGCAATAATTTTTTTTATTTAATATTGATTAAACTTTCATATCATAAAGTTTTAACTATTATAATTCATTATTTTTGGGATAATAGATTGACTATCTAACCTATTTGTGTGGATTATGAAAATAATTACTTCGTTTAATTCGATTTTGATACTCATTATATTATGTATACAATTAATTAATTTAAATTTTATTGTACCCATATTGTGAGCCTCAATCCCTGACCGACAACGATGTAACTAAATATTATACGAGACTATTATATGATATAAATTTGTAAAAGATGTGAATAAATGTTTGGCTAAGTTACGGATTACGTAATTATAAATGAAAAATATTAATAGTGTGTACCTAAGTGTGAGAGTAAGGTAAAGAAAAATTATCGGAGGTTAGCATATCCACATACAATCAGCTTGATCAGCTGAGAGTTTGGAAAACCTAATAACCGATTAATTTTTAAGGTGGTTCTGACACTATTAAATACGTAATAAGTTGTTAATGAGGAAATGTATTGTTAATGAGGAAATTAGAATTTATTATGAATTGTATAGGAATATTATCCATAATATTAATCATGTATGTACGCGAGCCGTGTACGTGAAAATTATGGTTTAATTAAAAAAATGGTTAATAAATACTGTAAATGTAAAGAAATAAACAAAAATAAAACAAAAGTTGACCTTGACAAATAAATAATGGAGAGATACGGGAACGTCCATCACTGGTAAAACATATAGTCCTCGAGCAGGGTATGTTTCCATGATTGGATGATAAAATCGGGAGTAACGGGTACTAGGGAACAATACCTACAGTACAAGTGAGATGTGAACGAGTTTACTAATATTAGTACTGTTGGGACCAGAGAAGTCGTAAATATTGTTATCCTTAATAATGGTACATAGAGGTCTCATCCTTCATTGGATCATAGTGTGAACTTAGTTTTCCTCCATGACAATTGTTGGAGTCCTTTTAAAATGACTTAAAAGTTGACCTCAAGGTTATGCGTACAACTCAAGGTACACTTTTACCTTGATATAGTATGAAAAAAAAAGTTTATGTACCAATAAAATGAAATAAATGTAGTGAAAATGTAATATAATACCCAAATAAATGGGGGGCCCATATTTATAAAGTACCCGCGTGATAAATGTCACGAAATAAAATATAAATGAAATGAATTAATACTCCGATTCCCAGTATCTAAATAATAAATAAATATATAAGTGAATAGAGAGAAATAAAAAAGAAGGAAAGAAAAAGGAAACAAAATAAATGTAAAAGAAATCAAGAAAAAAAAGTACGTACAAGAATTATGAAAAAAAAAGAGATAATAAAAAGGCCTAACAATCGAAAATAAGGAATCAGATGAAAAGTATTAATAAATATGTAAGAGCAGAGTATTTTAAAATATAAATGAACGTACAACTGTACTAGAACTCCGCGAATTACCTAATTATGCCAAATAAGTATGTTTTATGTATGCATGATACATCATACCAATTCTATTATGACGTTGAAATTACTATGATGTAGAGGGATGTGGCCACCCGAACTACCCATAGAATATACCTATATTTTATTTTTGTAATTTATATTTAGATCAAATAATATATAATTACATTGAATTTTTGTAATTTTTATTAATAATAAACATATTTTATATTTATTTTTATAAGTTTAAAAAAAAAACAAATGTATTCATTTATTTTTCATTTTCTTGTCGGTGGGAGGTGTAGTGTAGTATAGCCTCCACGACTATATATATATGTTAGTGTTAAGGTAGAATAAGAACAGTATAATTAAAGTTATAGAAGCATCAACACGCCTCTTTTTCATTTACATAGTTCCTATATCACATTATATTTCATTTCATTTATTGGTTTCACTTCTACCGCGTGTGAACTGCACTCTTGTTTTTTTTTTATCAGCTTAGTAGTTTTAAAGTTTATCCACTACAAACTAAAAACAAATCTTTTCTCTTTGTAATATTAGTATAGATATCAAAAAATGAAATGTCAAAATATTATTATAGTGCCACCAACTTATCTGTTCAGGTGGACAAAATTGGAACTAAATCCGCCATTTTGTAAATGATATTTTGCTGTCAGCTATTATTTATTCTGAGCTATCAGGTGAGTGTTTTTAAAAAGTGTAAATAAAATGCCTAAAGGTTTTAAAAGTGATGCGCGATAGATTATCCTAAAATTTTTATCTTTTATGAAAAAATAGAAAGGTGTACAAGTCCCAACTATGCCATTTGAAAAGCTGTAGTAACGCGTTGCTGCTGCGACAGATTAGTATTGCCAGATATGGAAAATTAAAATCACCAAATAATGTACTTGTGAAACATAGTAAAAAAAGCTTTGTGGTTTGTGTTGCTAATGTTCTAATGCCCCAATTAATTGAAGATTCATTTCATAAAATTACACCGGTGCAGTGGAAAAACATTTGTAAGCATGTAAAAAAAATTGAAAATGAATACAGACTAAAAGAGGCGTATTTAAATGAATCCTTTATTATAGAGCGTCAGAGCGATAGTAAAGGCGATTCCAGTGACTCAGAAGATGAATTATTGGAACCAGTAGCTAGCGCGGGTACATTTTTCAAAACAGAAATTTCTGGAATTCGGCTGCTTGAACTCCGAGATCACGACCACAATTATTTTTATAAATCTCACTAATTTTATATATTAACACGAAATTTGTTTTATTTTATATCATGTGTAACCTATTTCCTCGGTGAATTTCTTAAATGGCAATAGTAAGCACTCCACTAGCGACGCTGTCAACTGAACAGATAAGTTGGTGGCACTATAAGTAATGTGAAGAATTAATAACAGCAGACTATACGAGGGCGTAATGAAGATTTTCTTGAAATGTTAACTCGTGCAGGATACCCCTGTTAAATGATGGGTAAGGCTACTAATTGAAAACTTATGATGGGCAGTAATAATACTATTCCTACTATTGGCGCTGTTAACCAATCCGCCTGTTCAGCGCACTACGGGAGAACCGGGTGTGTTTAATCTCAAAACTTCATATTTTACTTGTTTCAAAATGAATTAAGCTATAATTTTACATATGTATACTTGGATATATAGAGTGTTTTAAGTTTGGAGAAGCATATGAGCATTCCAAAAATGTATATTACTTATATACTTATATAGAAAACTTTCAAGTAATGTGGCATTGAATCGTATAAACGTATTTCGTCAAAATCAACTAATCGAAAATGACTAAGATTTGATGCTCTTTTATACTTATGTTAAAACATACAAAATAAAATTAACATACCTAAAAAAGAACGTTATTTCTTTGACTTTAGTTAAAAACAGTTATGAGACAGCTTTTAATAGGGCTTTGCCATAGTGCAGCGTAGTGAATATTAACAAATATTCTGCCTAATAGTTGTCAGCTAGTGAATTTGTGGAAAGGCAGTCTAGGAGGTGTTTAATTTGTTACATGTTTTAAAAAGAAACGTAATCACTATCGACATTTTTTAATCAATCCCATAGATTATATACTTTTAAAGTCGTTAGATCCTCGTAAATAAATAAAGATATATTATGTAATGAATAGTAAGGGCTAATAAAAACAAGTAATATTAAAATACTTTAATAATTTCAGACAGTAGCACCATTTGCAGATGTTTACATAGGATATGGAATGAGCGAAATAGGAACAATTGCTTTCGACCCAGTCAGCTTTATTCCAGGGTGCCTCGGACGGCCATTGGGGCACGCAGATTACCGCGTAAGTGAACTCCCTTTTTCTTCTATATTTTCTTCCTCATCGCCAATATTGCCCTCACTAAACTAATATTTCGATCTTACTTAATAAATAAAAACAGAAATAGAATACAATAATCTTAATTACAATAACAACGCTACAACATTGATGCATTAAACTTAAATAAATCCTTTAACGCAAATTATAATCATTATTTAATATAAGCGATTCTTCATGTCAGTTAATAACACTTTTAATAAAACGTTGAATAGAATAATAATAATAAAAGAAATCGCTACATAAGCCTTACTTCCGACTTCAGAACCTATTATTTGCGTATTTATTGGCATCCGTTGCTAAGACATAGTTTATCGAAGACCCCTACATTAGAAGCTATTATGCGGAAGTTTTGTAATTTTTGAAGTCGGTTCTACTTTTTATTGAAATTTTAATTATTTTACTGGTACCACAAGTTCAAGGTGTCAAGTAGAATGTCGTTTAAATAGGTACAATAAAATATTAATTCAATATTTTTCTCCCTTACAGATATTTTTTT
This sequence comes from Parnassius mnemosyne, assembly GCA_963668995.1. Lineage (NCBI taxonomy): Eukaryota > Metazoa > Arthropoda > Insecta > Lepidoptera > Papilionidae > Parnassius > Parnassius mnemosyne. The sequence continues at coordinate 16,912,685 of CAVLGL010000085.1, forward strand.
TTAAATCGGTGCAGCCGTTTTCAAAAAATCTAATCGAAAAATCGATGCATGTACGAGTACTTAAAAACATGCACGTCAAATATAATTTAACCTTTAATTTTTTAAGTCTGTTAATAACTTGTTCTATAATAATCAACGACAGTTTAAGACTAACAATAATTATACTTTTCAGTTAGTTGATCCAGGAACGGGAAAAGACGTTTTGGAACCCCACAAAACAGGCGAACTTTGGTTTAAAGGACCGATAACTTTTAAGGTATGGTTATTTTTATTGTTCTATAAAGATAGGTTTTTATTTTAATCCATTTTCTATTTCCGGTATGATTATAATTTATTGACATTTTACATTTACATTTCAAGGTCCACAGTCAATCAACGATTAATCCATTCCCTGTCCTGCGTAGTTGATATTGTCTTTATTTTTTTATAGTATAAGGGTGACAAAAGAGTCTACACAATCCACTTGATGGCAAGTGGATGTTATGGCCCATAGAAATCTGGGTCATTCCGTCCGTTTGCGTAAATCGGAAATTTTTATGATTATTTTTGTATTTTTTTTTTTGATATTTAGTTTAAAATTTGATAAACTATCAAATATAATATAATATAAATAAGGGAAAAAGGTTGTGTTGAACTAATTTAATTGAACATGCAATATAAAAAAATTTAGCAATATATCAGTAATATACCTAACTAGGAAACTTTGACATTAAGAACTTGAATGAACAACAAAAAAATCAATGACAATCTTAACCTAATTTTAATGGTTAGAATATTGAATCAAATATTTTACCGTCGGACAAAATATATGCTTTGGCATAATATTATGTTTATCTACTTTAGGGATAATGTAAAAAAATTCTGAAATTTGATAGATTTTAAAGGAATCTTGGACTTGATTTGATATTGAAATAATTGTCCTTGTCAATATTACTTAATGTTATCTGTATTCTTTGTCTTGTTTGCTGTTTGTGAGTCATTTATTTCTTTTTTTGGCACCAGGTAAATAACATTGTTAATTTTTTTTTTCAAATTTTCTCTGATCATTTCAATTAAAGACTCGACTTTTATTTAAAAAAAATCTAAATTGTTATCAGCCACACGTTAAATTTGCAAAGGGTACATTAATATTGCCACAAAGCATCCTTGGGGATGTCACAAAGCATGTTTTGTGCATTCCTTATGCGAGGCCTATGTTCAGCAGTGGACTTGTGACTTGTGATGATGACATTAATATTTGTACCTAGCAGTTTAGTTCCAATATAGCGGTATCTTGCTTTAATAACCACTCTTTACTTATCCGAGGGCGATAGACGATAAATCGTACGAAATTAGATTGTTGAATATGTTTTGGTACGATTAGAAAAATACATTTTTAAGGAGTTGTCCTTAAAAATGTGTTTTTCTTTCCTTTCTACGGTACATATGATACTCTTGTGGCAGTATTAGGTGAGTTGTCTAATGAACAGTGAATCAATTGAACTTCGGTTGCAAAGAAAGGATAAAGATTTGTTTAAAACATGTTTCGAGCCGGTAATGAAAAAATTCTGCGACCAAAGATATCAGTATATCAATATCTATATATTAATAATATATGGATAGCAATATCTTCGTTTTCGTATATTATCTAATTATTTTGTTATTAGATAATTTTTAAATTACTTAATTATCTATTAACAACGTGCAGTATGTAATTGAAAATAAGCATTATAATTTTGTATCAAACTGACATGAAATTTTGGTGTATTTTTTTATTTATTTTATGAAATCTGTAAATCATTTACGCTATTTTCTGCCGACTTCCAAAAAGGAGACGGTACTCAATTCGACTGTATGTTTTTTTAATGTGTGTTACCTCATAACTTTGTACTGGGTGAACCGATTTCGATGATTCTTTTTTATATGAAAGCTGATAGTTCTCGTGTGGTCCCATATGAATTTATTCAAGGTCAGACCAATAGTTTTTGAGTTATTCTTGAATAACTTATATTGAAATCGGCTGTACAAAATTGTTAATTTTAAATTATATAATTTTTATTCAATTTCTTACAGTCAGAGTATTGTTATAAAAAATACGCGATTTCCATAATTCTATTTCTAAATAAGCTATCTCCATTAAAATGAAAACGGACGGAACGACCCAACTACACACCTATCTTCGACTAAGAATCAAAATGCAGATGCATTTTCACCTGTGGTCGAAGATGAAATGCATTATTTCCAGTAAAAAGAGTGTTCTGTCTTAAAATCGGATAATAAAGTATTAAAGCGCACAATTCATATAAAACATTAAATTATAACTTTAAAGGTAGGAATATTTTTTCTAGGGTTACTATAATAATCCTGAAAAAACAGCCGAGATATTTACAGAAGACAAATGGTTGAAGTCAGGTGATCTTTTCTACAGGGATGAGAACTGGAACTTCTTCTTTGTCGATCGCATGAAACTGCTTCTTAAATATCGAAACCACCAGGTAATTCTATGTTATATTCTGATTAATCGAAGTCTGGTGCAAAACTTATAGCTTATAATTGTTAAATGAAACTAACTTTTACAGATTCTATCGCGTTTAATTTAACTTTTTAATTCCCGACGTTTCGGGTGCTTTGCAGCACCCATGGTCACAGAGGGCGGAGGGGGGAGATGAAGTGTTTGACGTCCCGACGTCATAGTTAGCCCGACTACCTTCGGCTACCGGCTACCATGGTGTAAAAATTTAAAAAAACATCCTATCTTCAATAGAGAAGATTGATGAGTGCTGCCATATGCTTGGGATCCTATAATTAATAAAATTGAATCCAAACCCAAGCCTGCCATTGCAAGACTTCAAGATACCGTAAGCAATGAGCTTACGTAGATCGGATCAAGATTAATTTTCAAAACCTGAAATAGAGTTGAAGTTGAGTCACGGGGGAAGAGGAGTTTTGGTACGGCGATGCGCCACTCGCCTTATCCTCCGCAACTCTGGTGGGGCCAACCCCAGCACCGCTGATGCGGCGATGGGGTCAGGAAAGCTGGTGCTGCAGAGTGCTCGTTTTTCCTGGCCTCATGGCCTCGGCGTTTCGGGCTCGGGACTGACCCCTCATCATCGCGAAGGAAGGCGTGCCTTGTGAAATGCGGTGAGGGTAGAACACCATGGGGTTATAGTCGGTGCGAGTCCGACATATCCCGTCCTTGCCCCCGCGAGGCGAAAAGGGCAACAAGGATAGAGTTTAATGCACTATGCCAATGCGTGTTTGAAGGAAATGGTTTTCTATACAGTATTATCCTTAACCCCTAACAAGTTAGTTACAGGGTTAAAAATGCATTAATCAGCATTTAAAAGCGATTACAATTTTGATGCCAACGGGGAGTGAATTCGGATTCGGCGCCTAGCCCAGGACCTATATGAGTATTATTAATAGAATAATATTAATTGTGCTTACAGATATCACCTATAGAAATTGAAGACGTTATACAGAAACTCCCTGGCGTTTACGACGTTGCTGTGACCGGCATTCCAGACGAAGAGTGTAGTGAACTTCCAGTAGCGTGTGTCGTGCCAGAAGACAATCATACGCTGACTGCTCAAGAGATTAAGGATTTAGTTAAAAGTAACCTACTTTATTCTCCTTTTTTTACTATTATAAGCCATTGCTTGACTACTATTTCATCTGATGGTAAGTGGTGATGCAGCCGAAGATGGTATAGCGCACTGACTCAGCTTAACGAAAGCCTTACTTCAGTCTTACTTTGAATATAACCTTATTGTCTTCTTTTTTTTTCAAGTTTGGCAACTTCGAATGGATTTTGCCAGCGTCAAGTATTTCATGAGAGTCACACAGAGTATTGACTAGTTTCCGTTTCCGTAGATGCGCTTACTTAGCTTTATGTTACGAACTTACTTATGTAGTTATTTTCGAATGAATTAACATTATAATAGTTTTACAAAATTATTGCTAATATAATTATGGATATCGGTAAATGGCAAAGGTACTATAGTTTAATATTATTAATGGATATGAAGTCTAATAAAGTTTGTACAAAAGGAGTGTATAAATTTAACAAATACTTAACATTTACAGGACGGGGGATGTTATTAGGAAGAAAATCGTATAATGAAACGAAGAGGTTAGGGCAATTAAAAAATTTATGATCGATATCGATCATCTAATATCGATCGGCTAATCCACACTCACAAATTGAGCTATCTTTAAGTTTTGCCAATAATACAGGTGAACAAGTGTATCCCAATCTAATTCTACATATGACAGATGTACTACTGTGTATTATATATATATATATATATATATATATATATATATATATATATATATTTTAATATATATGTTATTTCTTTATTGTCTTCTTTACCAACCCGTACACCACTGGACATGGGTATCTTCCATATTATGATGTTTGCCCTTGCTTTTGTACGTTTGGCAGGCGGACTTGAGATCGCAGTAACAACAGTACGATTGTGTAACTCCGCTGGGAATCTTTTGCTGGTGGGAATATCATGATATGTTTCATCCTTTTGATAATATTTTGTAACGTAAAATATAACTTAGTAAAAAGTAAAAGCGAACTTCAAAGAAATAAATAGAAGTCGGTGCTAAGACATATAAATTTATACTTTGAATAATTTAATATAATCATTTCTTATATGGATCGTTTATTCTTTATGGCATTCGTGCAGAAAATATTTAATAACTGATATAAGTTCAAAATTTATTCTTGTATACTGTTACAGTATACAAGAATAAATTTTGAAGAGTTTTAGAGATTATTATATCGTATTTCATAATATGGAAAATTAAAAAAAATGAATCTCTTGTTCACTTAAAGATAAAGTAAATATAAAATATATGAATGTTTGTAACATTTTCATATTCTATAATTTAGACCCATATCAAAAATTATACTCAATTTTAGAACGAAGTTCCTTGTCGGACGATACGAATTTGGCGAATGGGGCTAGGCGAGAAAAATTGTAAGATTTTTCCGTTACGTCCCCTTCTGACGTAGTGTAGACGGCCTTGGCGACTATAAGGAAGTAAGATGGAATAATATCCATCTCCCTCGCACTTTTCTTTACCTTTGAAAGAAATATTATTCTATTTTAAATGACGCTTCATTTTAATAGACGTAAGTAATTCATTTATTTGTATTTGTTAATTAATAATATAATACGTTTATCCATAATAATATACTGCGAAAGGAACTTCGTTCCAACCGAGTGTTGCACGACACTCACGCATGTTTTTTTTTAAAAATAATTTGTTCAAAACTTAAGAAGTTATAATGCTAAAACAAATTAGAATAAGATTAAATAATTCATACGCATACAGAAAAAGAAAATGTGCCGTGTAGTGGCGGTGTAACAATATCACTATCCCATATCATCCCGTGAATGCCATAAAAAGAGACAGAGGGAAATCAAATAGGCAGATGGGCAGCATCACTTTCCTGATAACAGCTTAGAGAATTGCGTTAGCCAACTCACCTGTTACCGTGATAACGAGGGCAAATATCCTTCCTATAAAGCAATTTATGGAGGAGATCTGTGTTCAGAAACGGACTTAAATAGATTTTAATGATTATTTTATATATATTATTTTACAGGTTCTCTTACTGATTCGAAGCAATTAAGAGGAGGAGTTATTTTCATGAAAGAACTTCCTTTAACATCAACTTCAAAAGTTAATCGCCCTGTACTAAAAAGCATGGTTAAGAATATGAAGAGAGAATAGAGGAGCGTAAGAAAAAAGTGATATTTAAAGTGATAACCAAACAAGAGTTGTTATAATAACTCGTATGCTTGTCGCCATTGTCTTATGAAATTTTTATTTATTTTTAAATAAATAATAAAATAAAAATTATAACATTAATATTAAATAAATTCATATATTTCTTTTTTTACTTTTATTTCTGTTTGATCAATATTTTGTGGATTAATTATTTCGTCATTATTGTTTATTATTATTATTTTGATTATACTAAACGTATTTTGTTCGTTCTTAGGGTTCCGTAGTTAAGCAACAAGGAACCCTTTATTTTGGGTATACTTTCATACAAGTGATTATTTATCTATCTTTTCAATCGTGTGGAAGTCGTTGGATAGGTTTTTCAAAAATATTGGGGATATGGAACAACATTTATTGTTTCAGGGGTCCGTTTGCGAAATATTTAACTTTAAAATTGTATTTTTTATTAGAGTCATGTGTCATGTAGGGGCGGGCATATAAATGGCACACAATGCTATATGATGCACTTACTCTTCCAAGACAACATTCTTTTCAATTTTAATTTATTATTTATGGCGAAATGAATTTTATATTTGAAGATTATCTATTTATTATGCTCATTTAATTTAAAATAAGAAACAGGCTTAAAAACCCTAAAAAAAATTACTTAAAGACTTCCTTAATCCACATGAAGTCGGAAACAGCTGATTTACGCACGAAAATGTGTCCATTTCTTACCCAGATGAAAGCATAGCCCATTTTCTTTGCCTTCATCCTAGCTGTGAAGTGAAGATTTATGAGGGCCGGTGTTAAATGTTCTGCGTTGCATTCAATTTAGCATTAGAGTGGGATTTGTTAATGACTGTAACTTTTGCCAAAAATTATCACGTAGCCTCGGTGTAGCTAACTGAGCAACAATTTCGCTAGGACGTGTGCTATTTGGATTAATTTTGGCCACGTGAGTGCAGTGTTAAATATCAGCATCCTTAATATCACAGCCTATTGTTTTACCTAGGGTTGTTACAATTTTCATAAGATTTTCATGCTTCTTTTCCGGAACGCATTGTCTCTACATTTTTTGAAAGAGCGTGCTGTTCTAGGTGAGCAACTCGGGTAGTGAGGTCGAATACCGTGGTTTTGAAAACCCGTTTTTCCTTTGCGTTTCCTTAATTTGTTTTTTGTTTTTCTTCTGCTCCAAGAGTGATTCATGAATAACATTGATGTTTTATCTCCGCTATTTCTTTTTCAATAGGTGCCAGTTTGGAGTTTAATGCAGACACCAGCATGCTATTGAATTTAGTTACCAAGCTGTCAAAGTTGGTTTCCAAAGCCTCTTGTGTTATGTCGCATACATCGTCACGCGAGACATTTGGTTCACACTCAATTTTAGGGGGCGAGTTAGGTGCGATTCTTTTATTCCGTCTATTTATCGTGATATTCCGTGCTGGTGTATTGTCATTTTTGATCTCCCTTGGGACATTACTTACACAAGTTGGGCAAAACCATGAAGACAATTTCCGGGGTGATTGATTTTTTATCAAGCATTAAGGAAGTATAATGGAAGGCATTCATACATTGGGTGCAGTCTTTAAAGCTAGCATCATCACTTTTTGTCTCGCAGTGGCCCCAATGGCTCGAGTTATTGTTGGGCTTTATTTAATATTTTATAATTTTTAGTATAAGTTATCACTGAAGTAAGTATGATAAAAATCAAAAAATATATTTATAAAAATAATTCAGAAGTCGATGGGATTCGAAAGCATAATTGTCTTTTACGGCGAGTTCATATTTTCGCATTGGGCTGTCCGACGCTTGTATAATTGAATGAAAACTTGACCCTGTTTCCGTACGTGCTGCGTTGTCTCGGCGTAGTATGACGTTAAATACTACGCACACACATGCGTTTGGTATTTTTGTTTCGAAACCGCTCTCGGATTGACTTGCACAACGTCCGTGTTGATATTTGTGTTAGTTAATAGTGATAAACAAACAACACTTCAGTTCGCGAAAACCAGAGTGACCGACATAGCCCAACGGATTAGTAAGCTGAAGTGGCAATGGGCCGGCCATATAGCTCAAAGAACCGACAGCCGATGGGGAAAAAAGGTTCTCGAGTGGCGGCCTCGTACCGGCAGACGAAGTGTAGGGCGTCCCCCTACTAAATGGAATGACGACCTGGTAAGATATGCAGGAAATCGATGGATGCAGGTGGCTCAAGACCGTGCTTTGTGGCATTCCTTGGGGTAGGCCTATGTTCAGCAGTGGACTTGTGACGTGTGAATGATGATGAATGATGATGTAGTTCTGACACAAGTCAATGTTTTAATGTACAGCACTTAATACAAATATGAATTTTAAACTAATCAAACTTAAATATTTGATGAGCGATCCAAAATACGTCCACTCACGTTGTTTATTATTGTCTATAAGCGAAAGTGTATTTCCGGATATCTGGAAAAGAGCACACATTGTACATAAAAAAAAACTAAAACTAAAATTAAACATTTCAATTTTAAATAATCTTAGTAAAATTTTTGAGAAAACCGTTTTTGATGCTATATATATGTATCCCGTAATATAATATAAGGGACTGCCAAATACTCAACACGGATTTCTAAGGTGTTGTTCTTCTATCACTAATCTAGCGTCCTTTTCTATGTTTTATCTAATATGGATGGAGACGGTCTGGTAGACGTGGTCTACACAGACTTCGAAAAAGCTTTCGACAACAAGGATAATTAATTATATTAAAATCGAAACTAGGCGTAGTAATGTTAATGTTCAAAATGTCATCAGATGACACGAGATTTGTGCTCTGTGTATACACTGTGCACTGTGCGGGGATATTTAGAATACCCGTGCCGAGTATAACTGTCTCTTTCAATCCTAAGATACCACAGTTGTTGGTTATCCTATTCAGATGAGATTGCACGAAAATCTACCGATCATTCACTAATTGTTCCCAATTGTCCATTTCACTAAACAGTGTTTTAGTTTCGAACTTTACGGGTAGAGCACTGAAGGTTTTGGTAAGCAGTTCACTCTCACGTATAGGGATACCACTTCGTAACGGTATGGTCTGGATTTTGCACATGAAGAACTCAGAGCGTATAGACTTATAATCATTTAAACTCTCCAAATCACAATAACTTAGCTTATCATTAGATATTACGATGTAGGTAGTTGAAGGTAGGATTGAGCTAAAGATGTTCGGGTTGGTTAAGTAATGAGGATGTTTACGCCCCAACGCTGACTTCGGGATTGACGTCAGAGGGCGCGCGGCTCAGCGATACCGGCTTGACGTTCGGTCGTACGTAGAACGCGCGGCGTCAAATAGGAGTCGTTTGCCAGCTGTGAATGGGACAGCACACCTTCATTTTTTGTTCGGGGATGCGGAATTGTGCACGTGGGCGTCGAGTAGATATAAGGTCTAGGGTTTGAACCGCGCATTCCTTGTTCGAGAGCTTCTCCCGGTTGCTCATCAGGAAATCATTATAATCGTGTCGTCGCGTTAAGTGTCCTTTTTTGTGTGTGTTGGCTTGTTAGTTTACGCGTCAACGAGGCGTATTTTGAATCTTTTCGCGACGTGGTTTTTGGTGTCGAGTGAAGGAACTTAGTTGTGTTCAAATGAGTAGTATGACTCATTAATAGATCGCTTTAATTCCCTCTTTATAATTTGTGATAAGTGAATCCGGGACATTGAATGTTGAACTTTGAACTACTGTCCGTTACTGTGTATCACGTGTACGATTCTACGATGAATGTGGAATTAGGCGAGTTTTAGTTAGTTAAATGTACAATGAAGCTAATAGGACTGTCCTCGTGACGAACGAAGAAAGTGACTGTGGACAACTCCGCGGAAGATTACCACAATTTGCAGCGGTGCTGAAGTCCGAGCTGCTGCCGACGGCAACGGTCTACCACACTCAGTCACACACAGATACACATCACTGACCTTTACTTCCCATGCACCATACAACCTCATGCGACCTGACCGAACCCTGTGGGACCAGCCGCCTTGGATATAGGTAGGGAAGCTCGAGTTTAATATTCTCCCTGTTGAATAGCAGCAAGATCGAACGCCCCCCCCCCCCCCCTTATTGTTTATTGTAATTAGGAAATTCCACGCGGCCATATTGAGGCCCGACCTACGTCTGTTCATTGAAACTCTGCTGAATGGGCCCCAGAGGGTTTGAGCCTTTGTGGGAGCAGCAGAAGGCCGTAACAGAGGAGTAGCCATGATATGGTATAATTTGAACTCATCGGCTATTATAAGGGGAGTTTATAGGATGTGTGGCGGGTAAAAGGAAAAGGGGAGATCTCCCCCCGGGCAAGGAGCGGTCAACACTCCGATTGGTAGTTCGGAGCTATTCTATATATGCTGCTTTAACTTCGGAACTTTGTAAGCGCGATATAGACTTCAACGTGTTTCGCTTGTGGCGCGACGACAGCGTCGCCACATCACCCCCCTGCTCAGACCGAAGGTCGATAGTGCAGTCCGATTGCAAGTGCCAGGGATTGCATTGTAGTCTGCGGTGAGTCGAGATGAAGGCAAATAATCTGCGAGAGTACCGTGAAGCAGAGGCGAGCAGTAAGGCTCAGAATCGTGCCGAACACTGTAGCACAAAGGGTAGCTTGAAGGAACAGGAAGCATTATTATTCCAGTGCTGCGATGAACCTTTGTAAAGCTAGATGGCTTGCAGAATGTGAAGACTGCAGACAATATCTGCTCGGGAGCGAATGAATGGGATACTTGAGGGCGATGACGAAGGTTTGAAGTAGTTTCCGAAGGTTGTTGGTTGCGTGTTCAGATCACGTTGGGTGGTCACCACTGTGGCGGGTGGAAGGAAAAAGGGAGATCTCTCGCCGGGCAAGGTGTGCTGCCCGGGGAGCGGCCAACGCTCCGAGTGGTAGTTCGGAGCTATTCTATATATGCTGCTTTAACTTCGGAACTTTGTTAGCGCAATTTAGACTTCGACGTGTTTCGCTTGTGGCGTGACGACAGCGCCGCCACAGATGAAAACAATTTTATTATAAGGGAAATAGCAGGAGACATCGGAAATACTCAAAATTACATGGATAATATTATTTATTACTGCGTCTCTAGGTAGGTTCCTAACCTTATCAATGAGTCCTATTATATTGTTGTGACGGGGTCAAAACCCTCGTATGTAGAATGATTTGGTTACTTAAAATAATAGCATTGGTTATGTCATCCAAATGGAACGATAAGGCAACTAGCGAAGCTTCGAGTTTACTAAATATGGAGAGGACTTTTGATTCGATTAATAAATCATTTGAAATTCTGGTGATATTGTTTGTATTATTTAATATTGTGTTTATTTTTAGTTATAATTTTATTTTATTCTTTATTGCAACAAAGATTTGTACAAAAGGCAAGCTTAATGCTATATGGCATTCTCTACTAGCTAACCTTGAGCAGAACAGAGAGTTAGTTTAGGCAGTTAGGTTGAAAGGATCAATTTCAATTCAAATATATACATGCAACACATAGATAAAATATACATAATATATATACAATATATATGATTGATACACATAAATAAACAAATACACACATTCATATATATCTTTATATATAAAAATTACGTGGCACGTTGTTTTTGTCCGCGATGAACTCCTAAATTACTGAACTGATTACAATGAAATTTTGCACACTGTGTGCAGTTTGATCCAACTTGAGAGATAGGATAGTTCTTATCCCGTTAAGTGACCCTCAATATTATTTTTTATTGGTAATTTAAGGATTTTTATAGGAAAGGTCATTGGAAAGGGCAGAACAACGTCTGCCTGGCCAGCTAGTATATATATATATCATCATCATCATCATTACAGCCCTTCACAAGTCCACTGCTGAACATAGGCCTCCCCCAAAGAATGCCACAAAGCACGGTCCTGAGCCACCTGCATCCATCGACTTCCTGCATGTCTTACCAGGTCGTCACTCCATCTCGTGGGGGGACGCCCTACACTTCGCCTACCGGTACGAGGCTGCCACTCGAGAACCTTTCTTCCCCATCGGTTGTCGGTTCTTCGAGCTATATGGCCGGCCCACTGCCACTTCAGCTTACTAATCCGTTGGGCTATGTCGGTTACTCTGGTTCTACTGCGGATATCCTCATTCCTAAGTTTATCACGCAGAGAAACTCCGAGCATAGCCCTCTCCATAGCTCGCTGAGCGACCTTGAGCTTCCTCATACGGCCAGCAGTGAAGGACCACGTCTCAGTTCCATAAGTCATCACTGGCAACACGCACTGGTTGTACAATTTCGTTTTCAGGTTTTGAGGTATGTCTGACGAGAAGATGTGTCGTAGCTTCCCGAACGCTGCCCAGCCGAGTTGAATCCGTCGATTGACCTCTCGGTCGAAGTTGGACTTACCTAGTCGGACTATTTGTCCAAGGTAAACATACTCGTCAACAACTTCGAGCTTAGTGCTAATAAATATAATAAATATAATTTAATAAGCTAGTATATATATATGTATATGTATATATATATATATATATATATATATATATCTTTAAATATAAAAATTACGTGTCACATTGTTTGTCCGTGATGAACTCTTAAACTACTGAACTGATTTCAATGAAATTTTGCACACTGTGTTCAGTTTGGTCCAACTTGAGAGATAGGATACTTTTTATCCCTTTTACTATTTATGATTTTTTCATAGAAAGGGTGGTCGGAAAGGGTAGAGCAACGTCTGCCTAGCTAGTATATATATCTCAATTACTAACAACATATTAAGTACGGATATGCTCGTATAATTTTCTTTTAAAATATATTTGGCAAGCATTTTTCGCAGTAATTTGTTCGAGAGGGAGATGAAAGCTGGAAAAGAATTTGACATAAATTTGTCTTGTGAGGTCTTAAACCCTCAGAACTGCTGAATTCTTCTCTAAGGTTTCAAGGGCCTAAAATGTTAAAAGTGAAAGTGAAATGTTAAATGTTAAAATTAAAAAGCCAAAGGACATAAAAAAAAAAAAACAAGTGATTAATAACAACAAAGTGATTCTTATTACAACTGTTAATGAAAAAGTAGAAATTTGTGATAGGTTTTCATCACTTAACTAGAATATTATATATAATATTCTACAATTATATTTTGCAGGAACCGTCGACAATAGTCGACGGTTCCTGCAACTAAGAAAGCAAAAATTAGAAGGAAAATTAGATAAAATTTTGTCAGTAGATGAAATTAAGGAAACATTGAAATATTGCATTAGAAAATGTCAATATACAAATTTTGAAGAAGATATTAATTTATTATAAAGAAAGGAAAAACTAAAAAAGAACTATAATATCATCAAAAACTAATTCTGGTCATTTTGACTTTTCCGACATTTCTTTAATGTTACGCTGTAACAAATATTAGATATTTTACCGGTGTTGAAACATCTAGACTAGTTTACTTAAGCTATTTCCATAGCATAATGTCGTATGGTACTTTGCTATGGGGATACGCGACTGACACTGAAATTATGATTTTTTTACAGAAGAGGGCTAAAAACCTATAGACAAAAATTTTACAATTTTATAAAACCGGGTTCGATCCCCGCTGGCACCAATTAAATTGTTAATTGCAATTTTAAGTGCTGATCAACCACTTTCTCGGCGGTGAAGCAAAATATCGTGAGGAAACCTACATGTCTGATAAAATGTATAATAATCCTCCAGACCGAATTTCAGTCACGGCAGCCAGACTCAACGGAGACTAGCCTTCGGCGCAAGACAAGATTATATTGCCCAATGTATGCACAAGCACAGCTGCACTCTCTATTCCCTCACTCTCATAGTCCGATGGAACGGTAAACCGACACGACCGGAGAGAGATCAGGCGCAGGACCAAAGGCCTTACGTGCTTTCCGAGGCACGGGGGTGAGATACCGCCAACAACAAGCTACTGAGAATTTCTTGATGGAAAAGCTCAATAACTGATTTTTTATGGACAAACCCGGGATTTGAACCCGAGATCTCATGATTAGCAGTCACACTACTACAACCACTAGACTAGACCAAGGAGGCAGTCATTATAAGGACTACAGGCATTATAAGGAAGGAGAAACTATAATGTATGTACACAAAAATAAAAGTAGTTTAAAAAAAATTTGTGATATTCATAATGTAAATACTAAGAACAGACAAAAGTTAGTAGTACTAGTTACTCGACTCCACCGAGTCAGTACTTTATTCTTGGGGCGATGTATACGATTTTACAACAAAATCCCAAAAAATATGCAAACTTTGACCTCGTCAAATTTCAAAAACTTTGTTAAACAAAGTTTGTATAACAAGGGTTGGTTCAGCGATGAGGTGTGACTCAAAGGAACTATAAACTTGTCGGTTCCTACAATTATGATTAACAATTATAACCAACAAATCCGGCCTATTGACCAAAAATAATGGTTTAGCTGGCCTAAACCATAAACCTAAAAAAAAGGGCCTAATTTACCCACAGGCTAACCAGGTTGGAGCCTAGGGCGCAAGATTCGAGGGCGCAAAAGGCAACTGAGCTTGCCTTTGCAAGTACACTTATGTACAGAATAAAATTTGGGGCATCCCAGTACCAGCTCCTTACAATTGACCGCGATCCAGCGATCCAGGGAAGAGTGTCTCGAATCATCGACGACCGAATTCTTTCAGATCGGCTCTATTCACCGGCACTGCGAAGAGATGTTGCATCCCATTTCATTTTCTATCGCATTTTCCACGGGGAGTACTTAGACAAATTGTTCGGATTAATTCCAGCCGCCAAATTCCACCAACGCACATGGGGACAAAACTCATCATCCACATAATTTGGATGTTTGACGATACACCATGACTATGCGATTTACTAGTTTTCTTATTCGCAAGATTTCTTTGTGGAATCATCTACCACCGGCGATTTTTCTGGACCGATACGACTTAGAGACCTTTCAAAATCGAACTTACTCCTTTTAAAAAGACTGGCACGCACCTGCAATTTCCCTGGTGTTTCGTTTGTTCATGGGCGATGGTTGACGCTTACTATCAGATAAATTTGATTTAATGTGGGATAAACCGCGGGGTGGAAAGCTAGTAATATAAAAATCTAGTAAATATGTTCGTGGGCAGGCACGGACAGAACAGGCCGGTGAATTGCATATTCATAGTTAGGCTGTCAAAACTCTAAGCCAGGCATTGCTGGCCGGAGCGGGGGAACTAAAATTAATTGGACTGAATCAGCGTGGTTCGAAGGAACCAAAACAAAATGGTGGATGCGGCGTGCGGTTGAACTATACACTTGACAATATGTTTTGCGTAAAATTGATTTAATTCATTGGCTAACACGAAAGGAGTTGAGCTGTTGTGTATCAAGCAACAACAAAATAAAAATCTCATAAAAAGGATAGATTAAACACAATACCTTTGAGAAGGGCGGCGGGTATCGTATCTCTTGACGACTCGATGACACTATAAGCTAGGTGACGCTAAATTTATTAACATTAGAACAGTTCTGATTTCTTCTCTGATCTGATCATAAGAAAAACAGAGGACTAAGATGGAATGTCTCGTTTCCAGTAAAAAGGGTCTCCAGTCTCTTAATAATAATAATAATAATAATTGCTCGCGCCAAACGCTAATTTCAAGAATCGACGCCAGAGGGCGCTTAACGCGGTGATTTCCTACCGGTTTTGACGTTCGTGCGAGATCGGATTGGTTGCTAGCGGGGCGGGTCAGAAGTGATCATTGCAGTGCAGTCACTAGCACGGCGTGAGGTCGCCCCGTATAACCTCTAATTAGTGTCGGTTTTGTTAGCAAATTTATGCAAAGACGAGGAGTTTGTGGAGTCTAGAAAAATAGACGCCGGGTCGATTAATTGTTTGGAAGTTAATGTTTAATTGTACCGTCGCGTTAAGTGCCTTTTTGTGTTGTCTATGTAGTTAGTTTGCGTGTCAGCTAGGCTGATTTTGAATATTAATGCGGGCTTAGTATTTAATACCGTACGAAGGAATTTAGTTTGTCGGTTGTAACGCTGAACTTTGTGACTCGAGAAGAGATCGCGTTCTTTTCGTGGTTATAATCTTGTTGCTACGTGAAACGGAAGTGAACTTTGATCCACCTTTTATTAGTCGCGCCGTGTGTTACTTTTTGATTACGATTAACGGGGATTTAGTTGAGTTTGAAGTTAATTAAATGCACAATAAAGTTGATAAACTGAAACAGTGAAGTGACGTCAGACTTGAGGTCGGATAAAGTGAACTACCACCTTTGGAGAGAAACAACGCTGGATCTGCGGTCCGACTTCAACGGTTAAGTCAGGTCAAACATTATACACACTACTATACACTACTTACATGCACCTACACCTACCTACGGTCTGACCGAGCCTTGGGGCGGTCTTAGCTTCGAAACAGGTACTTACTATTTATTTACCTAGCCTTATCTCTATTGTGTAGGTCAATTGTCCATAGGCATTTAGAGCCCCACCCTTAGTTGTCCGTCGAATCTACAGCTGTATGTGCCCCTGTATGGTCGACCTTTGTCGGGGCATCTAGGGGCATGTACAACAATAATAATAATAATAATATAATATATTGAATGCAAAACTTGGCACAAGAGAGAACGGTGAGCTGAAAGTAGGGAAATTTGGAATAGGGCAACGGAATCCAAGGGGCCAGAAGCTGGCCGACTTCATGGAGAAAGAGGGACTCTTTATGATGAACTCTTTCTTCCAGAAGCGGCCCCACAGGAAGTGGACCTGGTCGAGCCCCGACGGTTCCACAAAAAATGAGATTGACTTCATTATGACGACCAGACGACAACTGTTCAGTGATGTCTCCGTGATCGCGATGGTGAAAACTGGTAGCGATCACCGAACTCATGCTCTGTTCCAAAGTCCCGAAACCTTTCAGCTCGAGTTACAAAACCGTTTTCAGTGCCTAGAAGACTGCAATGAAGTGGACGATATGAATGACAAGCTCGTGGAAACTGTCCATGCGGTCGGAGCTAAGTTCTGCATGACCCGCCGCAGAAGAACACAAAAACTCTCCAATCACACTCTTAATCTCATGGTTGTTAGACGGGAGATGAAGCTACATTCTGCAACAGACTTGACAGCATACAGGCATCTGAACAGACAGATCTCCAAATGCATGCGGCGGAACTTACGCAACTTCAATACAGCTCGTATTGAAGAAGCAATCGAGCGGAACCAAGGCTCCAAAGTATTTGCCAGAGATCTGTCTGCCAGAAAGAGCCAACTGTCAAAGCTGAAGACCGAATGTGGCAGCATCGTTTCCGGGGCACCTGAGATTTTCAGTGAGATTGAGAGGTTCTATGGGCAGCTGTACACGACATCGTTGGAGCCACACGCAAGTGTGAGTAACGATCCAAGAGCGAGTCTCATCCGACACTATTCCGAAGATATCCCGGACGTCAGTCAGAGCGAGATTAGAATAGTTCTCCAGCACCTTAAAAACGGTAAGGCCCCAGGCGAGGATGGAATTACAGCGGAGCTTCTGAAAGCGGGTGTAAGACCGGTACTTGAAGTCCTTCAGAAGCTCTTTAATTCCGTCCTCCATGGTGGCATTACACCGGAGGCGTGGAGCAGAAGTACGGAGGTCTTGTTCTTCAAGAAAGGTGACAACGCTCTCCTGAAGAACTACAGACTGATTTCCCTTCTGAGCCGCGTCTACGTGCTGTTTTCGAGAGTCATTACGAATCGTCTCGCGCGCGGACCTGACGACTTCCAGCCTCCCGAACAAGCCGGTTTCCGAAAAGGCCTTAGCACCATAGACCACATACATACCCTTCGGCAAATTGTACAGAAGTCCGAGGAGTACAATTTGCCACTATGTCTGGCGTATGTGGACTATGAGAAAGCCTTTGATTCCGTCGAAATTTGGGCGGTGCTGCAGTCCCTTCAGCGGTGCCAAGTTGACTGTCGGTATATCGAAGTGTTGAAGTGCTTGTACAGTAGGGCTACGATGGCTATCCGAGTACAGAACCAGAGTACGAAACCTATCCAATTGCAGAGAGGTGTAAGACAGGGTGACGTCATATCTCCGAAACTCTTCACCACTGCATTGGAAGACGTTTTCAAGCTTCTGGACTGCAAAGGATACGGTATCAACATCAATGGCGAGTACATCACTCACCTTCGATTTGCCGACGATATAGTCCTTATGGCATAATCGCTGGAGGGCCTAAGCACTATGCTCAATGACCTCAATAGTGTTTCCCAACGGATAGGTTTTAAGATGAACATGGACAAAACAAAGATCATGTTTAATGTCCATGTCACACCTATGCCGGTAGTTGTTGACGAGTATGTTTACCTGGGACAAATAGTCCGACTAGGTAAGTCCAACTTCGACCGAGAGGTCAATCGACGGATTCAACACGACTGGGCAGCGTTCGGGAAGCTACGACACATTTTCTCGTCAGACATATATCAAAACCTTAAAACGAAATTGTTCAACCAGTGCGTGTTGCCAGTGATGACTTCCGGAAATGAGACGTGGTCCTTCACAGCTGGCCGTATGAGGAAGCTCAAGGTCGCTCAGCGAGCAATGGAGAGGGCTATGCTCGGAGTTTGTCTGCATGATAAACTTAGAAATGAGGATATCCGCAGTAGAACTAGAGTAACCGACATAGCCCAACGGATTAGTAAGCTGAAGTGGCAGTGGGCCGGCCATATAGCTCGAAAAACAGACAACCGATGGGGAAGAAAGGTTCTCGAGTGGCAGCCTCGTACCGGTAGGCAAAGTGTAGGGCGACGCCCCACGAGATGGAGTGACGACCTGGTAAGGCATGCAGGAAGTCGATGGATGCAGGTGGCTCAGGACCGTGCTTTGTGGCATTTCTTGGGGGAGGCCTATGTTCAGAAGGGGAGTTATGAAAGGCTGTAATGATGATGATGATGATATAATAAATAGGGACGTTATTTCTTGTGATAAAGGACTTACCCTCTATCCTTAGCCAACAAGCAATGGCAAGATCCGGCAGTACAGAGCATTTTCGACCGGGAGACCGTATGGAAGGAGAAGGAGCTCCACGGAAGGTTCTACAAGTCTCTACATGAGCCTTTCGTAGACACAGTCGCCTCCGTCCACGGGCTACGTTTCGGTGACCTCTTTGGGGAAACTGAGGGTTTTGTCTGTGCGATACAGGATCAGGTTATTAAGACCAACAATTATCGGAGATACATCTTAAAGGATGGCACCGTCGACATCTGTCGAGCTTGTCGCCATCCCGGTGAGTCACTTAGGTATGTCATCTCCGGTTTTTCGGCGCTTTCTAACTCTGAGCATTTGCACAGGCACAACTTTAGCCAGGATTCTACACCAGGAGCTCGCTCTGAAATACGGTCTCGTGGATCAGAAACTGCCGTATTATAAGTACTTGCTGGAAGCCGTGCTCGAGAATGACCGCGCCAGGCTCTACTGGGACCGGGCCATCATCACAAACAGGACTATTCTTGCGAATAAGCTTGATATTGTGCTGATGGACCGGGCACAGTCAAGGATATTTCTGGTTGACATTACCATTCCTTATGACGAGAACCTCGTGAAAGCCCAAACAGATAAGCGTACAAAATATCTGGACCTGGCTCACGAGGTGACCAACATGTGGGGTGGATTGCCGGCCGAAATTATACCTGTAGTCGTCTCTGCGAACGGGTCAATCCCAGTCAGCCTCTCGGGTCATCTGAGGTGACTGGGACTCCGTGACGGACCGCTCCATGCTCAAATACAGAAGGCGGTGCTCCTCGATACCGCCCGCATCGTCCGCCGGTTTCTTTCCCATTCCCCCTAAACCTCGGCCGTTTGGTCTCCCCTGCCGAGGGCCTCCATCTGGTTGGGTTTTTATATGTTTATGTATGTTTTATGTATTTATTTTATTTTGTTGAAATTTATGTACGTTTACCATGTTTATTTACAATTATATATTTATATTGCCCAACCAGATGAGAAAACTTTATAGATACCACATAATAATAATAATAATTTATTTGACACAGACAACACTGATCCATTACAAAATTAAATTTTTACATTATACCTTAAATTTTAATTATAATTATTGGTTAATTAATGATATTATTACATATTATTATTAAGATTTTAATAAATTTGACCACCTACTAAAAACTTCACTACATGTATAAATATTACAAATAATTTTGATGACATTAATTAATTGTATAATATAGTTTGTATAATATATATTTAATTAATTAATCTCTACGGTGTTTCGTATACTCACCATACAAAACACCGTAGCATCAAGCTGCTATTTCACACTGGTATTCTGTGACAGCGTAGTCCTTTCCTGGTTGAGCCGATCCATTCGTGCTAAACCAGTGTAAAATAGCAGCTTAACGCTGCTGTGTTTCGTATGGTGAGTGTGGAGAACCGGAGACCCTTTTCACTGGCAACGAGGCATTCCATCATAGTCCTCACGGGTGACAACGTATCTGCATTTTTATTCTTAATCGAAGATAGATGTAGATGTCTATGGGCCACAGCAACCACTTACCATCAGGTGGACTGTGTGCTCGTTTGTCACCCTTATCCTATAAAAAAAATCTTCAATAGATAATTAACATTCTTTCAACACATTCAACACTGTTATCAATTAAAAATATATTTATCATAATTAGATCTAAAATAGGTACTTATGTATCGTATGGTGAATGTGGAGAACCGGAGACCCTTTTCACTGGCAACGAGGCATTCCATCTTAGTCCTCACGGGTGACAACGCATCTGCATTTTTATTCTTAATCGAAGATAGATGTAGATGTCTATGGGCCACAGCAACCACTTACCATTAGGTGGACTGTGTGCTCGTTTGTCACCCTTATCCTATAAAAAAAAATCTTCAATAGATAATTAACATTCTTTCAACACATTCAACACTGTTATCAATTAAAAATATATTTATCATAATTAGATCTAAAATAGATACTTATGTATAGTGAAGTTTGTTATAAATGTTTATCACATTAGAAATGAGTACATTGAACAAAATCTGTACATATATAAAATGTGCCCTAATGATAACAGTCAGTTAAGATTCGACACTTATAGAGAATTTAAAATTGTTTGTAATTCAAAGTGTTGTATTTAGTTGATATATACTAAGTGTTATAATACTTAAACGTGTGGTGAGAAATTTTATCGTATTTTTTGAATGGAGTTATGATTTTCTTTATTTATAGATTAACGAAATTGCCAGATAACCGATTGATACTCTTAGAAGCAATTATCTTAAGTTGATTTTGTCTTAATTCATTTCTTGTATAATATTACAATAGTGTCACTTTTATGATAATTTTAGAAATAAACCTTTTAACGTATTTAATAACTAAATGTTCATGAAACTGGAATTTTATACTTCAAAACCGAAATAAAATTAATAAATAACAATCCAGTATTAAATCTGTTTTAATATTAATAAGCCTGCCTGCCAAACGCGGCAACCATAGCTTATATCACCCTAAGACAATCTAAATAATAATAATATAAATCTGTTCAGCTATGGGTTTTTGAAAGGCTGCCATCGTTGGCAGGCTGCACAAACTTTGAGCTTTGTTTACTTCGATTTGCGTTGAAAAACCAACGTCTGATGCCAAAATGCAAATGTTGTTGAAGATACCCGTGACACACTTAGCTACTTTAAAGCTATTTGCGTATTTGAAGCAAGTGTGGTGCCGGCCTTTATTATACATCTAATGGCAGGCGATTTGGTGAGAGCTGAGCGTAGAGCCAACACCATCACACGGGCAATGTTGTTCCCCATCGCGTTTGTGGGATTCGGATCAAGTACCGTACATATGGAGACTATGTGTTCAGACGCTGTAATCATGTAGCTTACGCTGGATATAATATACGCAGTCGCCGGTGTAATATCACCCATCTGCAGACGGATGACAAAAAGTAGAGCCAAATAAATGAGACCCTCTAGTACTGTGATCGCCACTCCACCTGCCAAACATGGCGTTTTAGGCAATCGATCCTTATAAAGGATAAGGCCCATATATGGGCCAAGTTCAACAACTTTAACGGGCTGATGAAGTAAAAAAATATTAACAAGCAATAAACAGCCAAACATCTTCTCAAACTTTATTTAGTAATAGTTATTTAGTATTATATAATAATAGTCAATATAAGTGGAGATTGTATGAAGAGTTCCCATAACATTCAAATAATTAATACAACATAATCCCTGGGGGATAAGGTGATCGTTATTTTGAAAAAAAAACTCCAGGACTTACATTTGTTATTTTGACTACTAGTTAGTAGTAGTAGTAGTACTTTACTAGTTTTAAAACTATAACTGTATTTTAGATAACATTCATTTTAATTATTATTTTCAATTTATTTTGAATAAAACTGTTTTACGTATGGTTCTGACTTTAGAATTTAATTTCCATAAATAAATATAATTTTATTGAGTTTGACAATAAACTCAAGTGGCAATGAGCCGGCTATATAGCTCTACGAACCGCTGAGAGAAGTGTAATCAATCCCCGCTAGATGGAGTGACGATCTGGTAAGAGATACAGGAAATCGGTGATTGCCAGCACAGTGGTTCATAGCGTTCCTTGGTTGAATCTCGTGATGGGCTAATGGTGGTGATAATGATGACATTAAAAGAATAAATAATATATTTATATTTTATTTAAATTTTCTTCTAAGGAATTCTTTAGTCAAACAAACTGTTATCAAGTTAATTCCATTTAATTACAGAAAAATGAGTTTCCAGAAACACAGTAGTGATGCAGTACATTGGTATATGCACGACTTGGCTTGCCGTGTGGTTGCCAAGTCGGGGATTGCTACAGACAGATATCACGCAGGGAAACTAATCCTTCAAAGTTTAAAAGAAGCGCCTAATCTTGTTTTGCAGGTATTTTTAAAGATAGCTTATCAATCAGATGATTAAGCTTTACCATTTTATACAAATCCTGCGTTTTAATCTTTTCATAGCAAATAGAATAAAAATTTCATACCGTATAATTTATAGTACCATAAAACACCCTATTCATAAACTATTATCCCTTTTTTAGTTCTTTAATCTGCTCCAGATTTTGTAAAAAATTCTGTGGAGCAATAAGACTGTTCTGTTCTCTTCTTCTTTCATTATTTAGCTGAATTTAAAATGAAAATTACAATGAAGAATGATTGTTAAATCCTATCAATAATAAATTATAATTTAAAATTTAAAATTTTGTACAGCCGACTTCAATATAAGTTATTAAGAATAACTGAATAACTATTGGTCTTATCTTAATCGAATTAATTTGGGATTAATATGGGACCACACGAGAAGTATCAGCTTTCAAATAAAAAAAAGAATCATCGAAACCGGTTACCCAGTAAAAAGTTATGAGGTAACACACATAAAAAAACATACAGTCGAATTGAGTACAGTCTCCTTTTTGGAAGTCGGCAGAAAATTCTACAATAATCCCACAGTATAAAGTAAAGTCGCTATTTATGCTTGCGCAATTTTTTTAAACTATGCAATAGATTTTGATGAGGTTTTTACTATTTTTAGGAACTAATTATACAGAATGGGGTCCCACATATACGCAATAAATGAAACCACATACTTGTTATCGCCTTTGCTGACGATATACAAAAAATGAACGTAATCTGTCCAGTAATTAGGTCAAAAAGTAGAGTTTTATTTTAAGCAAATTTGAACTCTATAGAATTAATAATTAACGGTGGTAGAGCCACGCAGCAGTTTTTGCTGTTGCACGTATGAGCCGGCTCGAGCCGAGTTGGTACCACGACCTCACAGAATACCAGCGACCCCTGCTACGCTATCCGTGAATTTCTGCAACATCAGGGGACTTCACTCTAACCTAAACGCCGTCCACTAAGATCTCGAGACGGCGAAGCCGGCCTTGCTCTTTCTGACCGAGACGCAGGTTTCCTCTCCGGCTGATATTTCGTATCTCTCCTACCCGGGGTACAAATTGGAGCACTCCTTTGTGCCTTGGGCTGGAGTTTGCGTGTATGTCAGAGAAGACATCTGTTCTCGATGCCTCGGCAGTCTTGAAGGTTCGGACCTGTCCATCCTTTGGCTACGCGTAGACAGCGACGACCATCCGCGCGTCTACGGGTGCCTCTATAGGTCCCATAGCGGTAATGCCGAAACAGACCGACTCATCGACCACGTCCAAATGGCTACAGATTCCATGCTACAACAGGTCCCATCCGCAGAGATCGTGATCCTTGGCGACTTTAACACCCACCACGACGAATGGCTCGGTTCACGTTTAACCGATTATGCGGGGAGATCTGTTTATGACTTTGCCTTGGCATATGGTCTGACACAACTGGTTACTTCGCCTACGCGGATTCAAGATGTGGAGGATCATACACCTTCCCTGCTGGACCTTCTGCTGACCTCTCATCCGGACGGATATCAGGTTTAAGTCGATGCCCCTCTCGGCTCTTCGGACCATTGTCTGATCCGGAGTGTGGTGCCACTCACGCTCCCTCCGCGGTTGCGTTTTGCATGTTGCCGCCGTGTTTGGCATTACAGGTCGGCCGATTGGGACGGAATGCGGTCTTTCTTTGCTTCCTACCCATGGGGGCGGGTTTGCTTCTCGTCGGATGATCCCAGTGCTGTTGCTGACTCTGTCGCTGATGTGGTGCTACAGGGAATGGAACTATTTATTCCATCATCTGTGGTACCCATCGGCGGCAGATCTCAGCCTTGGTTTGGTCGCTCCTGTAAGACTGCATTACGCAGTAAGCAGGAGTGTTATCAAGCCTGGGCTGGTACTTCGGTGACTCGGGATGTAAACACCAGCACACTTAAAAAGAAGTATAACTTCGCCTCCAGGTTCTTTAAAAGAGTTATTGCCAAGGCAAAGTCAGAGCACATAGGCAGAATTGGCGAGAAACTAGTTCGCCTTCCTTCGGGAACCCGTGCATTCTGGTCTCCCGCCAAGGCTGTCCAAGGGAATTTCTGTAAGCCGTCACTACCATCTCTGCACAGGGAGGACGACTCAATGGCCCAAGACGCAAAAGACAAAGCCGACCTTTTAGGCTCCCTCTTTGCATCCAACTCGACTCTTGATGACGGGGGAAAACACCGCCGACCATCCCGCGGTGTGAGTGCTCCATGCCGGATGTGCTGTTCTCACAGCGCTCGGTTCGCAAAGCACTTCTCTCCCTGGACATCTAGAAGTCGAGTGGGCCTGACGGAATCCCCCAAATTGTGCTGAGGACGTGTACTCCGAAGTTGGCACCGGTCCTAACGCGTCTTTTCCGGTACTCCTATTCCCAAGGCGTAGTCCCGAACTCATGGAAGACAGCTTTTGTCCACCCGATCCCTAAAAAAGGCGACCGCTCAGACCCGTCCAACTATAGGCCTATCGCGATCGCCTCCTTGTTCTCCAAAATAATGGAATCCATTATTAACTGCCAGCTCATCCGGTACCTTGAGGATCACCAGCTGATTAGTGACCGCCAATACGGTTTTCGTCGGGGTCGATCAGCTGGTGATCTTCTGGTCTACCTGACCCATAGATGGGCGGAGGCAGTAGAGTCCAAGGCGGAGGCGTTGGCCGTTAGTCTGGACATTGCGAAGGCCTTCGATCAGGTCTGGCACAAAGCGCTTCTTTCGAAGCTCCCTTCCTATGGGCTTCCCGAGAAATTGTGCAATTGGATCACCAGCTTCCTTGCAGATCGGAGCATCAAGGTCGTTGTAGACGGTGCATGTTCTGACTACAAGCCTATTAACGCTGGTGTTCCACAAGGCTGTGTGCTATCACCAATGCTGTTTCTTCTGCATATCAATGATATGCTGCTAACTGGTAACATTCATTGCTATGCGGATGACAGCACTGGTGATGCTCTATACACCGGCCGTGCCAATATTTCTCGGGAAAACGTCGCCGAGTACCGGAACAAACTTGTGTCTGAAGTCGAGTCTTTGCTGAACAAAGTCTTGGTATGGGGGCGACTAAATCTAGTCCAGTTTAATCCTCAGAAGACACAAATTTGCGCGTTTACCGCTAAAAGGAACCCCTTTGTCGTATCTCCTCAGTTTCAAGGCACTCCCCTTCTTGCCTCAGCCAGTATCGGAATCCTCGGAGTTGACATATCGAATGACGTGCAGTTTCGTGGTCACTTGGAAGAGAGGGCCAAATTGGCCTCTTAAAAGCTTGGCGTGCTCAGCAGAGCGGGACAGTATTTCATGCCGGCACACCACCTGAAACTTTACAAGGCGCAGGTTCGGCCTCACATGGAATACTGTTCCCGTCTCTAGGCAGGGGCTCCCCAGTGCCAGCTCCTTCCACTTGACCGCATCCAGCGCAGAGCGGCTCGAATCGTCGACGACTGACTCCTTTCCGATCGGCTCGATTCATTGGCACTGCGAAAAGATGTCGCATCCCTTTGCATTTTCTTTCGCATTTATCACGGGTGTGCTCTGAGGAATTGTTCGGATTAATCCCAGCCGCCAAATTTCACGAACGCACATCGCGGCAGAACTCCCGATACCATCCACACCATCTGGATGATTGGCGGTCCACCACTGTGCGATTTAGAAGATGTTTTCTTCCTCGCATGACTTCCTTGTGGAATCGATTACCATTAGCGATTTTTCCGGACCGATACGACTTAGGGACCTTCAAGAAAAAAGTGTACTCCTTTTTAAAAGGCCGGCAACGCAACACCCTCCCTGGTGTTGCAGTTGTTCATGGGCGGCGGTAGTCACTTACCATCGGGTGAGCCGCATGCTCGTTTGCCCCCTCTCCTACAAAAAAAAATTGGGTCACTAAGTCAATGATTCAATGAACTTGAATCCTTGAACATTAAAAAGCGACGTTGCCACGCAGTGCAAACTATTACGACGTATCGACACCGGTGTCTTTTGGCGGCGTCCATAAACAAGCGGCACGAAGAACGCGGCGTTCTTCAAAGGCAACGGCGCAAGTGCGCGTGTGCCTTTGCCGAGACACCTGTTATCACAGTATACTAAGATACAGTAGGACGACGCCTTTGATCTCGTGGTAAATGCCGACAACGTCTAGACAGCGTATGGAGGTTAGGGTTGTCACAAATTAACAACTTGTACTAATTTAAGTATTTATTTTAGATCTACATCGTCATCAACAGTATGATTACTAATATAAAAATAAGTAACAATTTGTTCTTAGATTTTTCCTGAAAGTACTTAAAACCTTAATTGCACGCCTCACAACGTGACGGAGTGCTCTACTCTCGATATGTGGCCATACCTCAATTTCGCTACATAAAATCGTTCTTATACTCTTAGCTAGACATCAAATCCATATTATTATTAACGTTACAATGACTACAGATATTGAATTATTCGTATATTTTATAATTGATTCTTTAGGATTCCGAAAGTTCTTCCAACTAAATCAGGTCTTCAAATAACTTCCATGCATAATTTGCATCTGAAATTAACAAATACAATACTTATTAATAAATTTTCATAATTATAATCCCCAGAAACCTTAAAATTGACATCCATATTGTATTATTAAAAAAATCCACCATCTTGGATATGAAAATTGATGCCGTTCCGTTTCGTTCGTAATTTGCACCTCAAGAAACCTCGACATTGTCATCCATAACATTAAAAAAATAATATTCACCATCTTGAGTTTAAAAATGAATACCATTTTCGTAATCAGCACCCCAAGAAACCTTGAAATTGATACCCATATCATATTATTAAAAAAATGTCCACCGTCTTGGATATAAAATGGATGCCATTTTCGTAGTTATAACCCCAATAAGCCTTGAAATTGACATCCATATCATACATATATTAATAAATGACCGCCATTTTGGATTTAAAAATAAATACTATTTTCGTAATTAGCACCCCGACAAACCTAAAAATTGACCCCTAAATCTTAACATTTTATAAAAAACTTCGAAAAACCGAAGACGAGGCACTATAGTATGGTCTAAATCCTTAGCCTGTCCAAACACACGATTTAGATGAAGAAAAAAATCAAACTTCGAAACAATAATGCCTAGCGACTAGTACCTATTTTTTACGTCCGCCATTTTTTTGCGTTGGCAAAATGGGGTTGACATAACAAAATATACATAATGTAAAAATAATAACAATATTTATTTACCTTTCTTCCGTGTGCGGGATTTGGTGAAATCGCAGATCTTTATTTATGCGAGATGACGACTTGCAATCGCTCACAGCACACGTCGTATGAACCACTTTAATTATAAATATAAACAATAAATTTAAAAATTATAAAAGTAAACGCGCGTTAACCCTGGAAGTCGTGTCCCGAGCTACTAATACGATTGGCATGAGCAGCTCGGGCTCGTCCTTCCCGCGTCTCACCCTTCACACCCCGCACGATTGCCCTGTCTAGACGTCTTCGTCGGACGACTGTATGGATTTATAGACTGTGGTGTTATCAACCATTAGCTTCTTCCATGCCCGAGCTACACTAACGAGAAATGCCGTTAATTATCGCGTTTATGGACGTTAAATCTAGGTGTGGCCACCTTAAGTGGTGGCCACACCTAGATTTAACGCGATAATTCTACAACGGCAAGAACAATGGCGTTTCCTGTTGGGCGATAACTCGAGTGGCGGTACATCAAAGAGATTAACGCGTTGAAGCGGCCACACTACGTTTGTCTCATCTCATTGTGCACGGTGAGCGCAACGGAGTCGCACGTATGGCTACGATAGTGTGGAATAATGAAAAAGTTATTACGTTTCTTGAGATTCTGCAAACAGAGCCATGCTTAGGCAATAATAAAATATATTCATATAATAAAAATTTACACTCATCAAATATAGGGTAGCAGCTACAACGTTCATCTTGCTTGAAAATCAAGGAATATTAACGTAAAGTGACCATACGTCCCGTTTTGAACGGAACTGTCCCTTTTCTCGGCCACCTGTCCCGTTATTCCCAAACAAAGCTCCGGGACGCAAAATAGTCCCGTTGACCTAAACCGCGAGAAAATTTAAAACTATGAAGTTCGTCAGACACGAACGGTGCGAGAGCGGGACCGACCAAAAAATAACCGAATGGGATAATTTCAAAGTTTTCGCAGAAATTCGTTGGGTGGAAGTATTCAAACATTTCTCACCAACAATCTTCAACATAAATTCTTTTGCATTTTAATCGAATATATTTTATGTCTACCTGGTACAAATTCTCCAGTAGAAAAAGTATTTTTCTATTATGAATAAATTGTGGACGTCTGAAAAAAAATCACTTACAGGTTCCAGTTCTAAAGGCGATGTTGATAACAAAAATCAATGTAAAAAAACTTGCCCTTATTTAAAATCATCACCAACTTTATTAAAGCAAATTTGTTCTACTGACAAATATAAATATAATTAAAAAATATGTTGCATTTAATAATTACTGTCTGAGGAACTTTGCTTCAATGAAGCTGGTGAACTGGTGATTAATTTTTATTTTTCACAATTTGTTAAAATAAAAATAATTATAATTAATGTGATTAAAATTATAGTGAACACTAATTGTATAAAGTTACAGTTTTGAAATAAATAACATAATATTATTTTTATTGTTAACCTGCTAACTGGGGAGTATAAACAAACCCATATCCCGTTTTGTGTTAAAAAATAAATGGTCAGTATACTTTAACGCCGTTCAACAGCATTGAAATTGAAATGATGTTGATCGTTCCAAGTGTGGCCACTCAGTTTATCGCGTTAAAATTAAGGCAATAATTGTTTCGTTTATGGGCATTAACGTTTCTTGTTACTTTGACCCCAGCATCAAAGGGAGTAATAATCGATAAACAAAAAATGTTTAGCTTTAAACACTAAGAGCATGTGTTTTTTTTAGAATCATCGTGTTGTTATGATAATTCTAAAAACACTACGACCTAAGTATTTAAAGC
Organism: Parnassius mnemosyne; assembly: GCA_963668995.1. Classification (NCBI taxonomy): domain Eukaryota; kingdom Metazoa; phylum Arthropoda; class Insecta; order Lepidoptera; family Papilionidae; genus Parnassius; species Parnassius mnemosyne. The sequence continues at coordinate 16,942,328 of CAVLGL010000085.1, forward strand.
TAAACTTGAAAGCTTTCTTGTTTAAGTGTGTTCTTGTCGATTAAGAAATAATAAATTATTTTGACATGATAAAAAACCGTGTAGTGGCGGTTAAGAATATCCACTACCCCATATCCTCCCGAGGGTGTCGTAAAAGACGACAAAGGGAAACTGGCAGGAGATGGGCAGCAGCATCTTCTGGATAACAACAAACTAACAATAAAAAAAAACTGCGGTTGCCAACCCGCTCGCCAAGCGTGGCAACTATGGCAAATACCCCCCCTATGAATGACAGTAACAAAGAAACGGCCCACAGTCCCCGGCGGCCCCGCTATTCCTGGCTACGGTGGCGACCATGGTAACGGCGGGGCAGGGGGTGCTAAGAATCTCCGGTGGAGGTTCGGTTGCCACCTTAGACGACTCGACCTGGCAACGTACAACGCACGCACCCTGAGGACTGACGAGAAGATTGTGGAGCTGGAAGAAGAGATAGACAAGTTGCGCTGGCATATTATTGGATTATCCGAAGTCCGAAGAGAGGGGGAGGACACGGTAATCCTCGAATCCGGCAACTTGCTCTATCACCGGGAGGGCGACCATCTGTCCCAAGGAGGTGTCGGATTTATCGTCCACAAGTCTCTCATTAACAACGTTGTAAAGATCGGGAGTGTGTCGACGAGGGTTGCGTACCTTATACTCAGAATCACCAAACGGTATTCGCTGAAGGTCATACAGGTTTACGCACCAACCTCGGCACACCCCGATGAGGAGGTGGAGGAAATGTATGAGGATATCTCTAGAGCCATGCATTCCTCCAAAACCCAATATACGGTGTTAATGAGAGACTTCAACGCAAAACTAGGCACAAGAGAGAACGGTGAGCTGAAAGTAGGGAAATTTGGAATAGGGCAACGGAACCCAAGGGGCCAGCAGCTGGCCGACTTCATGGAGAAAGAGGGACTCTTTATGATGAACTCTGTCTTCCAGAAGCGGCCCCACAGGAAGTGGACCTGGTCGAGCCCCGACGATTCGACAAAAAATGAGATTGACTTCATTATGACGACCAGACCACAACTGTTCAGTGATGTCTCCGTGATCGCGAGGGTGAAAACTGGTAGCGATCACCGAATGGTTAGAGGCACACTGAACCTAAACGTTAAGTTGGAGAGGTCTCGTCTAATGAAGTCAACGCTCCGTCCCCCTCGTGCTCTAATCCAAAGTCCCGAAACCTTTCAGCTCGAGTTACAAAACCGTTTTCAGTGCCTAGAAGACTGCAATGAAGTGGACGATATGAATGACAAGCTCGTGGAAACTGTTCATGCGGTCGGAGCTAAGTTCTGCAAGACCCGCCGCAGAAGAACACAAAAACTCTCCGATCACACTCTTAATCTCATGGCTGTTAGACGGGAGATGAAGCTACATTCTTCAACAGACTTGACAGCATACAGGCATCTGAACAGACAGATCTCCAAATGCATGCGGCGGGACTTACGCAACTTCAATACAGCTCGTATTGAAGAAGCGATCGAGCGGAACCAAGGCTCCAAAGTCTTTGCCAGAGATCTGTCTGCCAGAAAGAGCCAACTGTCAAAGCTGAAGACAGAATGTGGCAGCATCGTTTCCGGGACACCTGAGATTTTGAGTGAGATTGAGAGGTTCTATGGGCAGTTGTACACGTCATCGTTGGAGCCACACGCAAGTGTGAGTAACGATCCAAGAGCGAGTCTCATCCGACACTATTCCGAAGATATCCCGGACGTCAGTCTGAGCGAGATTAGAATGGCTCTCCAGCACCTTAAAAACGGTAAGGCCCCAGGCGAGGATGGAATTACAGCGGAGCTTCTGAAAGCGGGTGGAAAACCGGTACTTGAAGTCCTTCAGAAGCTCTTTAATTCCGTACTCCATGGTGGCATTACACCGGAGGCGTGGAGCAGAAGTGCGGTGGTCTTGTTCTTCAAGAAAGGTGACAACGCTCTCTTGAAGAACTACAGACCGATTTCCCTTCTGAGCCGCGTCTACGTGCTATTTTCGAGAGTCATTACGAATCGTCTCGCGCGCAAACTTGACGACTTCCAGCCTCCCGAACAAGCCGGTTTCCGAAAGGGCTTTAGCACCATAGACCACATACATACCCTTCGGCAAATTGTACAGAAGTCCGAAGAGTACAATTTGCCACTATGTCTGGCGTATGTGGACTATGAGAAAGCCTTTGATTCCGTCGAAAATTGCGCGGTGCTGCAGTCCCTTCAGCGGTGCCAAGTTGACTGTCGGTATATCGAAGTGTTGAAGTGCTTGTACAGTAGGGCTACGATGGCTATCCGAGTACAGGACCAGAGTACGAAACCTATCCGATTGCAGAGAGGTGTAAGACAGGGTGACGTCATATCCCCGAAACTCTTCACCGCTGCATTGGAAGACGTTTTCAAGCTTCTGGACTGGAAAGGATACGGTATCAACATCAATGGCGAGTACATCACTCACCTTCGATTTGCCGACGATATAGTACTTATGGCAGAATCGCTTGAGGACCTAAGCACTATGCTTAATGACCTCAATAGTGTTTCCCAACGGATAGGTCTTAAGATGAACATGGACAAAACAAAGATCATGTTCAATGTCCATGTCACACCTATGCCGGTAGTTGTTGGGAACACTAAGCTCGAAGTTGTTGACGAGTATGTTTACCTGGGACAAATAGTCCGACTAGGTAAGTCCAACTTCGACCGAGAGGTTAATCGACGGATTCAACTCGGCTGGGCAGCGTTCGGGAAGCTACGACACATCTTCTCGTCAGAAATACCTCAAAACCTTAAAACGAAATTGTACAACCAGTGCGTGTTGCCAGTGATGACTTACGGAACTGAGACGTGGTCCTTCACTGCTGGCCGTATGAGAAAGCTCAAGGTCGCTCAGCGAGCTATGGAGAGGGCTATGCTCGGAGTTTCTCTGCGTGATAAACTTAGGAATGAGGATATCCGCAGTAGAACCAGAGTAACCGACATAGCCCAACGGATTAGTAAGCTGAAGTGGAGGTGGGCCGGCCATATAGCTCGAAGAACCGACAACCGATGGAGAAGAAAGGTTCTCGAGTGGCGGCCTCGTACCGGTAGGCGAAGTGTAGGGCGTCCCCTCACGAGATGGAATGACGACCTGGTAAGACATGCAGGAAGTCGATGGATGCAGGTGGCTCAGGACCGTGCTTTGTGGCATTCTTTGGGGGAGGCCTATGTTCAGCAGGGCAAAGGGCTGTAATGATGATGATGATGATAAAAAACCAATAAAAACAACCAATTAAAAAAGTCGTACTTACCCGTTTCCTAGGAAGTCCCAAAACGTTAGTTTCGTAAGTTCAATTGTACAAAAATAAGCTTTTTTTTTAACAATCAATAACTTGTAGATTGCTATCAAATCAAGAATCAAAATTACTTGTCTTCAAATGTAGTAGGTAAGTAAGTGTAAAATGAAAAGTATCGATAAATGATAATTGCACCTGTTGCCCTATTTATTTATTTTATTATTTTCGCCATTTTGGAATTTGGAAGTTGGGCTTTCAGTTCACCGCAATTCTTCCAGAATACAGGTGCATTTCGCTGCTTACGCGCATTGCTTCAAGTGATATATTTTTCATAAGATAAATACAATTAGTCAAACATTTTTTTACGGTGAAATGCACAATTATTAGTTAATTGACTTTATATGTGTAAATAGTGTTTTAAGTACGTTTATTTTTATTATTTTTTCACTGTGATATTGATACTACTTGACTTTAGTGTGTACGTGTTGACGGTGGAAAATGCCAAGACAACAGCATTTTTACAGTGCGGCAGAATGTTACAGAGTAGTACAGACATGGTATTATTGTATGGCGAATGCCGCCAAAATTCAGCGTAAACTCTGCGTACTTATCGTGAGAGATACGGTGCAACTCGCGTCTGCCCTACTAGCGTCCGGACAATCCTACGTGCTGTCCAAGGAATCAGGGAAAATCAGCGCATAGCGCTCAACACTCATGAAGTTGTTGCTGTTGCTCCGCGTCACTTTCCACTCTCGTTCGAACAACGAGTCTTAGACCATTTCGATCGGAATCCAACTTGCAACCTTAGACAAGCTGGGCGTGTGTTTAGAGTGAGTGAGTGTTTTGGACAGATAAAAGCACGTTTACTCGAAACGGCATATGAAACCGACAAACCATGCGTCACTGGAGCCATACGAATCCCCATTTATTTAGGGAATCAGCTCATCAATACCGATTTTCCATTAATGTTTGGATAGGCATTCACGGAGATCAAATAATCGGCCCTATTTTTATTGACAGAAACCTAAATGAACAGAAGTTTCTCAATATTCTTAACGGCCCAATAACAGAATATTTAGAAGGATATCTGTGGCAGCTTACCAGGGGGTATGGTTCCAGTTAGATGAAGCTCCTCCACACTCCGTACCCCTCGCGAGAGAGCGGCTTAACACCATGTTCGGCGAACAATGGATAGGGCGCTATGGCCCTCGCAGACTTCTTTTTATGGAGCTTTATTAAAAATGAGGTGTACTCAAATATCTCCGAAACTGAAGATGAACTGCGCAATCGTATTGTTGCCGCCTTTGACAAATTAAAAGCCCTGGCTCTGGATCCTGAACGAAATTTGTTGAGCAGGCTTCTGGAGAACATTATGCGGCGACATAACGACGGCGGTGCTGACAATAAGGCCGCTTGCCGCCAACCACCATGCCAACCGCGTGCAACGTTGCCACTCTTCCAAGGGGTCAAGGTACGTAGTCCAAACAGAGTGTTTACTTTTACTAAATTTATTTTAATATTTATTTTATTTGAAAATTTCACTTTTTTATTTTACGGGTTTTAATTTATTATTTAATTTTTCTACACATTATGGACTAGTATAATTTGTGGTTTCATTGTAATGTGGATTCCTTACTGTATAACCTATTTACTACTTATTATATAACGTAAATTTATTATATATTTAACACATTATCATTACTCTAGAAGAAAGAAGAGGAACCTTGATGTTTCGTAATCTAACCGCAAAAATACACTTTCAATTGCTGTAATTAGGGATTTTTTTAAATTAATGACATTTTTTGAGTTATTGAATAAAATGTATTTGGCACTTACTTGTATGTTGATTACGTGCAATAAATTATTGTCCGTCTCACGTCACGCGAGGTTCAAGTCAACGTTGCCAACTGTACGAGCTTTTTCGTCCTAGCACACGAGTAAAGAAACCGTACCGTATTTTTTTACTCATGTGGCCCTAGTACGTACCTAGTATGTAGTAGTAGTAGTAATTAACAGTGGTAGAGCCACGCGGCAGCTTTTGCTGTCGCACGGATGGGCCGGCTCGAACCGGGGTGGTACCACGACCTCACAGAATACCAGCGTGAAGTAGAGGTTTACCTCTGCATTTCGCTTGGTGAGGGCTGGAGGCCCTTTTTACTGGAAATGAGGCATTCCATCTTAGTCCTCATGTGTGACAACGCATCTGCATTTTGATTCGCAAACGAGGATAGATGTAGATGTCTATGGGCCGCAGCAACCACTTACCATCAGGTGGACTGTGTACTCGTTTGTCACCCTTATCCTATAAAAAAACGACGTACGATAATTTATTCGAAATTGTACGCAAAATATACCATATTTTCATATCTTATCTACACAAATAAATAAAATTGAAGTGTCTCTTTGTAATGTTAAAATAACAGATTTTTACTAAATGGATATGAAAGTATATACGGTACTAAAAACAAAAAACAATTTTTAAAATTTTTGTCTGTCTGTCTGTCCCTTTGTTCCGGCTAATCTCCGAAACGGCTGGACCGATTTTGACGGAACTTTCACTGGCAGATAGCTGAAGTTATAAGGAGTAACTAAGGATACTTTTATTTTAGAAAAATAATTAGGATTCCGCGCCAAAAGTTAAAACCTATGAAACCGTAGTAAATTCCATGCGGGCGAAGTCGCGAGGGACAGCTACCTACAAAATAAAAATGATGATTGAATAAGTTCATTTTATCAATATGAGAAATCAACAACATAAAAATTGAACGATGTGATAGTGACTAATATTGAAAAAATATTTGTTACTATGGGACTTATAGGGTCTAACACTACAAAATAATCGTAAATGACATTTGTCCTAGGTAATGACTTGTTGGCAATGACTTCTTAGCAATGTCCTTTATATGAAGACCAAATAAAATGTTTATCAAAATATGTCAATCGATATTATTTCGAAGTTGTGCCGGTTCATTATCAGCATTACTCCGTAATTTAAATATTGCGCTATTACTGGCTATTACTATATTCAAACGTATGCTCAAGTACCTAGTAGATCGTATACTCTAAGAGCTATGTTTGTATTATTATATGATTAATAGTTTAACTTTATAAATTATTTTGTAATGTTAAATGATAACACAGGGCTAAATAGTAACAATTTTTCAATTTTTAATTTATTTTTAAAAAACGTTACCCCCACACTAGGATTTTCTCCTGTATCGTGGAGGCAGTTTACAAATACAAATTGCACAAGGACAAACATCCAGACCCGGAACAATTATTTGTTGGTCATACAAATACTTGTTCCGTGCGGGATTGGAACCCGCGGCCCCCAGCGCAGCAACTCATTGCTAAGCCACTGTGCCACGGAGCCATCAAAAGTAATTGAGTATAAAAAAATAAAAGTAAAGAGTAATAGATATAAGTAAATTTTTCTATTTTGAAAGTAAATTTATGTTTAATCAAAAAGTAAAAGTAACCCTATTTTTGTAATAGTGGTCACACAGTCCGAGTCCCTTTTCTGTAATAAAAAAGTCGTAGTAAAGTTTAGTGTCAGATTCTTAAATCATCATCACCATCATCATCATTTTCATTACAGCCCTTCTTAAATGTTATACCCTAAATGTTAAATTTTGCTTTGACGTTATAATAATACTATTTTTGTATTTTTTCCCATTGTTTTATAGAAATTTTAATGGGTACTATTTTTTTGAGTTCTTAGAAAAATATGATTTTTTCCAGTTTATGGTACGATCTCAAAAAAAAATAAACTTGGCAAAAGTATGTTTTGTTGTTAATTTGTAATGTGTAAAAGGTTTGTTAATTTGGTCGTAAATTTTTAATATATTACTATATATTTGTTTTTGCATTCGTTATATTTATTAATTTCTCGTTTATTTAACGTTTCGAAACGTTTCTCTTTCTCTTTATCTTTCCTTTCTCATTCTCCGCGCAGATAAGGAAAATGCCACGGTAGTCATAAATACGTCAGATTATAGTTCTAAAATACAAGAACTTTTGTCGGATGCAAGCACTTATAAAAAGATTAAAAACGACCCAAGTAATAACACATTTAAAACAACTAGCAGCCTCATAAAGAAATACTCCGAAAAATTAAATCTAAATGTAAAATCAATAATACCTACGTGTGCCAAACCACCGAAGTTGTATGGGTTACTCGTACCAAAAATACACAAGCCCAATGCTCCACTACGTCCCATAGTAAGCCAAATCGATTCACCAACATACAGATTGGCTCAACAGTTAGCGAAAATACTCTCACCGCTCAAGGGACATACAAGAGCACACACAAAAGATTCCTACCAATTTGTCAGTGAGATTAAAGACCTACATCTGGCAGACAATAAAACTATGGTCAGTTTTGATGTGCAGTCTCTGTTCACATGCTTCCTGTTGAAGACTGCATCTCGATTGTTATTAGAAGGCTGGAGGAAAACAACATGCCCGTAGAATATGCAGTATTACTCAGACACTGCCTTACATCTGGCTACCTATTGTGGAAAGAAGAGTTCTACAAGCAAGTAGATGGAATGGCGATGGGCTCTCCTGTATCTCCCATTGTCGCCGATATATTCATGGAAGACTTTGAGGAGAAAGCCCTGCTTACTTCTCCCGTAAACCCAAGCAACAAGTAATACAAGTGGTACGTAAACGACTCTTTCACAATTCTACCTTTAGATAAAGTAACTGCATTTTTAGATCATCTTAACTCCATAAATTCTAAAATTCAGTTCACAATGGAGTTATAGGAAAACAATTCTTTAGCTTTTCTAGATGTGTTAGTAATTCGGAATCCTCGAGCCGCACTGTATATAGAAAAAAGACCCATACAGGTCGATATTTAAACGGTGATTCTGATCACCATGCTTTACAGTTAGCTACCGTGGGTAAATCTTTGTTTCAGAGAGCACGAGGGATCTGTGACAGTAAACACTTGGCCGCTAAGCTTCAATATGTCAAGCAAGTTTTGCACGACAATAAGCTTCGGGTCCCGCGCCTACGTCACAGTGAACGAGTGAAGCTGGCCACAGACGAGTGAGTGCCTGCTGTACTGCCATATGTCAGAGGTGTCAGTGACAAGATTGGCTACATCTTGCTTCCACTGAAACATACTTCAAGCCGCCGAAGAAGATTAGTCAGTTTTTACCATCAGTCAAGTGTAATGTCCCTCTGCAAGATACAGGAGTGTACAAGCTTGATTGTGAATGTGGTCTCTCTTATATAGGACAAACTAAAAGATATATAAAAACTGCGTTAAATAACACATAGCTGATGTGAAAAATCGACGCTCCGGGAAGTCTGCAGTCTGTGAACACGTACAGGATCGCCCCCGTCACTACATTAGATTTGATAGACCATAAATCCTCGCTAAAGAACACCGATTCCTTCCAAGGATGATTTGCGAGGCTGTTGAAATCAAAAAACATCCTAATTTCAATAGCGAAGATGGCTGGGTGCTATCATCTGCTTGGAATCCCATAATTAATAAAATTAAATCCCAACCCAAGCATACAACTGCAAGACTTCAAGATACTGTAAATTCATACTGCGTAGATCAGAACAAAAATTAATAATTTTTAATCTGGATGTAGCCGTGGTTAACTATGACATTAGGACGTAATACACCTCAGTCCCCCCAGTGACCATGGGTGCTGTAAAGTGCTCGAAACGTCGGGAATATAAAATAAGTTAATATACGCGATAAAATCTGTAAAATTAGTTTTATTTAAATGTGTAGTTTTCGCGTAAATATAAGAAATCATTATTAAGACGGGCATTTGGGTGGTCTTTTTTAGTCGCTAATGTGCGACAACCAATATTAGGGGCAAATTTTTGAGACACCATAGTCTTTTGTTAGATATTAAATCTCGTAGGTTAATTGACAAAGAAACCAATTTAAACCTTATAGCGTCAATAATTAGCTGCAACCAACACTCTATTAAAACTGTAAAACTGTAGCCACCATGAATTTACAGAATTATTACATAAGTATCCTAATATTACGAGACATGTCTTTTTCAAGGAAACCCCTCGTTATTCAGTATTACGCCACATAAAGACGACGGGCCCCCTGAGCATGTGCTAAGGTACGCCCATTACCACCCGATAAATATAAAAAGGTAAAGGAAGAATGTAGGATAATGCAAGAAATGGGAATATGCAGGCCTTCCAAGAGTGCTTGGGCTAGCTCACTACATATGGTGCCAAAGAAAAACGGCAATTTATGGCCCTGCGGAGACTATCGTAAGTTAAATGCTAAGCCGGATTACGCCATTTGGTTTATTCGAATTTCCCCGCATGGCCTTTGGACTCTGCAACGCAGCACAAACTTTTCAAAGATTCATGGACCAAACGGTTTTAAAAGTCTTTAGACAGTGTTTTCTGTTATATTGATGACGTAATTATTGCTAGTTCTTTAGGACTGTGCATGAAATCCACTTAGACCAGATTTTTAAACGTTTCTATGACTTTGGTGTAACAATCAACCTAGCAAAAAGTAGTTTTGCCCAGGGAAAAATTGAGTTTTTATATATTAATAGGGCAATAGGTTAAGACATGTTTACAATGCCAACGTAGCAAAGTCATTCGCCATTCAAATTCAGAATTAGAGGATTTTTCAGATTGTGATCGATTGGAACATTTTCATGTTGGCCCATTAACCACAACGGAAGACCGGTTTAGATATTTATTGACAATCATCGACAGGCGGACACGATGGCTGAAAGCATTTCCTATCAAGGACATCACTGCTGATACGGTAGCTAAGATAATTTATAAGGGATAGATTGTCCGTCTTTGGTGCTCGGTAAAAATAACTTGAGACTTGCAATATAATAGAATTTTAATGAAACCTTGCAAGTTTTCCATTTTCTTTTATCCGAATGAATATAAAATTTTATCAACTTATTTCTTACTTTATAATTTTTTTTTCGAATTCTAGATTATAAAAAGAGCTACTTTTTTGTATTTTACTTTAAAAAAAATGTTTCCAATTTTTAAAGTATTAACCAATTAGCTAACTTCAGGCTCAAAAATTGTCTTGAATTTGTATATAAAATACAAACAAACTTTTTCCCTGGCCTTATTTATATTATATTTTTAATACAAACTGATATTTATGAGACTAAATCCTATCTGAGTAAAATTGGGATGGTTCATTAGTAATACATAATGATAAAATTAAATTACAAGTATTTAAAACTATAGGGCCTAATAATACGTAAAACAATGTCTGTCTGTTCTTGAAAAAACTGTATAAGAGTATTTACACCAACTGTTTCTCCTGGTGCCGACCCTGCAGTGGACTATATGAAATAACTAATAGCAGAAGAAGATAAATTTCATTCACACAACGTGGGTCGTTTATCCAATGGTTAACTATTTCAGATAGACGGTGCTACTGGAGAATCTGTAACGTTCCAATCCGCTTTAGAGAGATCAGTCCGGTGTGCGACTGCGTTTCAAAACATAGGATTGAAACTGAATGATGTTATAATTATAATGGCCCCTCTTCACATCAATCTGACTATTCCCATGTATGCAGCTTTCTACTTGGGAATAGGTGTAGCTAGTGTGAACCATTTGCTTGGTGTTAGTAAGTATAATTAGCTATTACTTCTGTTAACTTTAGTCAATCCAGGATCATTATTTTTTCTGATATTACCAGTGTCATGAATTAATAGAATAAATCTAAATTTAACAAACCGTAAGCGGAAGATATAAAAACTATCTATGCTATTCAATTTAAAGCTAATTCAAAACAAGACTGAGATAAAACATTTTAGTTTGTTTTCTTTAGAAGAATTAAAGCACACAATCCAAATTTGTCTGCCAAAAATGATATTCTGCCAAAGTGAAAAAGTAGCAGCCGTGGAGGAAGCTCTGAAGCACCTAAAATTGGACGTGAGAGTCGTTACATATGACAAGGGGGACACTCATTGCAGTTTTTCTGAGTTCCTAGAAAAATATGGGGATAATACACCGGTAGATGATTTCCAGTATGTATTTATTATTATTCAACAATATTTTAGGTAATTTTATAAGAGAATTGACCTTAAAAAAAATCATTCACTCATTCAATATAGCCTATTACTGTTCACTGATAGACATAGGCATCGCCAAAGATTGTTTCATAAGGGGGGATTTTTACCACACTTGCCACGCTTGGCAGGTGGATTAGCAATCACAGTTGTTTCTTATGTGAAGGTGCTGCTGCTTATGTCCTTGTGTGTGTCCCTCTGTTGCTTCTTATGGCACTCACAGAACGATATGGAGTAATAGATAGTCTTACACTGCCACTAAATTGTAAGAAAGAATGAGTACCACCAACACATGTTTGATAATGTTTTTCTATATTTACACGAATACTATACACAAGGAATGAAACTATTATTGACGAATTTTATCCCGACGTTTCAAAAGTTTTGCAATACCCAGTGCGATAATATCCGTAAAAATTGGCGTCATAAAATGTGATGTCAAAAAAAATGTTTCTCTGTTGTTAATCAACAAACGATAATCAAATTGCACTGTTAACCTGACGTTAATATTTTTAAAGCTATTTCTGTACTTAATAACTTTTAAAATACTTTAAACTAACCTACTTAAAAATTAGTTTTTCATGCATAAATAATTACGGCAATTTATATTGATTTGGAATAACCCTTCTGATATTAAAACCATTTGCAGTTTTTATAAATTTATTCACCTTTTAACTATTTGCGTGAACTAATGAAAGGCTTAGATATAAAGGAAGAAATAAATTCTATTAAATATTTCAGGCCGGCCAACATCGACCCGGAAGTGACAATTAGCGTACTAACACCAACGAGCGGTACTACTGGATTGCCAAAATATGCAGCCCACACCCACAAAAACCTAATGATTGGGATACCTTACCGTTGGTAAATAAAAATATTTTTATAGAGTTTGTTGTTTTAAATACTGGTATTACTAATAAGAACATACATACGAGATAATACAATTACAACATCATCGTTTTCAAGGAAACAGTGATAGGCTTTTGTTAAGCTAAAAGAGTGCGATTTACCATGGCACTGGCTTACAATAAATTTAAAATATGAGATGAAAAGACGCAAATATGTATTGCCTGCTCCAACTTGACAGCTAGTATAGTTTATATCCCGATAAGTGAACCTCAATATTTTTATTGCTTATCTAAGATTTTTATAGGATATTTTTCCCGTGTAGTGGCGGGTAAGAATACCCACTAACCCATATCTTCCCGTGGGTATCGTAACAGGCGACAGAGGGAAACAGAAGATGGGCAGCAGCATCTTTCTGCTAACAGCAAAAAGCAATAAAAAAACTGCGGTTGCCAACCCGCTCGCCAAGCGTGGCGACTACGGCAATATAACCCCCCTGAGCAATGACACTAATAAACGGCACCCAGTTCCCGGCGGCCCCGCTCTTCCTGGCTACGGTGGCAACCGTGGTAATGGCAGGGCAGGAGGTGCTAAGAATCTCTGGTGGAGGTTCAGTTGCCACCTAAGTCAACTCGACCTGGCAACTTATAACGCGCGCACCCTGAGGACTGCCGAGAAGATCCTGGAGCTGGAAGACGAGATAAACAAGTTGCACTGAAATATTATAGGAATATCCGAGTTCCAAAGAGAGGACACGGTAATCCTCGAATCTGGCAATTTGTTTTATCACGTTAACAACGTTGTAAAGATTGGGAGTGTGTCGAAGATGTTTGCGTACCTTATACTCAGATTCACCTAACGGTATTTGCTGAAGGTCATACAGGTTCATGCACCAATCTCGGCACATCCCGATGAGGGTATGAAAGAAATTTATGAGGATATCGCTAGAGCCATGCATTCCTCCAAAACCCACTATACGGTGTTAATGGGAGACTTCAAGGAAAAACTAGGCACAAGAAAGAACGGTGAGCTGAAAGTAGGGAAATTCGGAAAAGGGCAACGGAACCCAAGGGACCAGCAGCTGGCCGACTTCATGGAAAAAGAGGGACTCCTTATGAAGAACTCTTTCTTCCAGGAGCGGCCCAACAGGGAGTGGACCTGGTCGAGCCCAGACAGTTCGACAAAAATGAGATTGACTTCATTATGACGAGTAGACGGTAACTGTTCAGTGATGTCTCAATGATCGCGAGGGTGAAAACTGGTAGCGATCACCGAATGGTTAGAGGCTCACTTAACCTGAACGTTAAGTTGGAGAGTTCTCCTCTAATGAAGTCAACGCTCCGTTCTCCTCATGCTCTAATTCAAAGTCCCAAAACCTTTCAGTTGGAGTTATAAAACCGTTTTCAGTGCCTAGAAGACTGCAATGAAGTGGACGATATGAATGACAAGTTCGTAGAAACTGCCCATGCGGTCGGAGCCAAAATCTGCAAAACCCGCCGTAGAAGAACATAAAAACTCTCCGATCACACTCTTAATCTCATGGCTGTTAGACGGTAAATAAAGCTGCAGTTTTCAGTAGATTTGATAGAATACAGGCAACTGAACAGACAGATCTCCAAATGCATGCGGCAGTACTTACGCTAGTTTAATACTGCTCGTATTTAAGAAGCGTTCGAGTGGAACTAGGGCTTCAAAGCCTTTGCCAGAGATCTGTCAAAGGCAAAAAGAAAGGAAAGAGCCAACTGTCGTGCAGCATCGTTTCACCTGAAATTTTGAGTGAGATTGAGAGGTTCTATGGGCAGCTGTACACGTCATTGTTGGAGCCACACGCAAGTGTGAGTAAGGGTCCAAGAGCAAGTCTTGTCTGACACTATTCCGACGATTTTCCGAACATCAGCCTGAGTGAGATTAGAATGGCTTCCAGCACCTTCAAAACGACAAGTCCCCGGGCGATGATGCAATTACAGCGGAGCTTCTGATAGCGGGTGGAAAACCGGTACTTAAAGTCCTATAGAAGCTTTTTAATTCCATCCTGCATGGTGGCACTACTCCGTAGGAGTGGAGCAGAAGTGTGGTGGTCTTATTCTTCAAGAAAGGCGACAACGCTCTCTTGAAGAACTACAGACCGATTTCCGTTCTGAGCCGCATCAACGTGCTGTTTTCGAGAGTCATTACGGATCGTCTCACATGTAAACTCGATGACTTCCAGCCTCCTAAACAAGCCGGTTTCCGAATAGACTTTAACACCATAGGCCACATACATACCCTTCGCCAAATGGTACAGAAGATCTAAGAGTACAATCTGCCACTTTTCTTGCGTATGTAGACTATAAGAAAGCCTTTGATTCCGTCAAAATTTGGGCAGTTCTGCAATCCCTTCAGCGGCGCCAAGTTGACTGTCGGTATATCGAAGTGCTGAAATGTTTGTACATACAGTAAGGCTACGATGGCTATCCGAGTACAGAACCAGAGTACGAAACCTATCCAACTGCAGAGAGGTGTAACACGGGATGACGTTATATCCCCGAAACTCTTCACTGCTGCATTGGAAGACGTTTTCAAGCTACTGGACTGGAAAGGATACAGTATTAACGTCCATGGCGAGTATATCGCGCATTCGATTTGCAGACGATATAGTCCTTATGGCGGAATCGCTGGAGGACTTAATCACTATACTAAATGACCGCAATATTGTCTTCCAACGGCTAGGTCTTAAGATGAACATGGACAAAACAAAAATCATGTCCATGTCACACCTATGCCGGGAGTTGTTGGGAGCACTAAGCTGAAAGTTGTTGACGATTATGTTTACCTGGGGCAAATAGTCCCACTAGGTAAGTCCAACTTCGACCGGGATGTCAATTGACGGTTTCAACTCGGCTAGGCAGCGTTCAGGAGATTGCAACACATCTTCTCGTTAGACATACCTCAAAACCTCAAAACTAGATTGTACAACCAGTGTGTGTTGCCAGTGATGACCTATGGATCTGAGACGTAGTCCTTTCACTGCGGGCCATATGAGAAATCTCAAAGTCGCTCAGCGAGCTATGAAGTGGGCTATGCTCGGCGTTTTTCTGCGTGGTACACTTAAAAACGAGAATATTCGCAGTAGAACCAGAGTAACCGACATAGCCCAAAGAATTAGTATGCTGAAGTAAATATAAGCCTGCCATATAGCTCGAAGAACCGACAACCTATGGGTAAGAAAGGTTCTCGAGTGGCAGCCTCGTACCGGCCGGCAAAGTGTAGGGCGTCCCGCCCACTAGATGGAGTGACGACCTGGTAAGACATGCAGGAAGTCGATGGATGCAGGTGGCTCAGGACCGTGCTTTGTGGCTTACCTTGGGGGAGGCCTATGTTAAGCAGTAGACTTTTGAACTGCTGTATTGATGATGATGATTATTATTATTATACGAGAAATGATCGTTGGAAATGGCAGAATAACAGCTGCCTGGTCAGCTAGTATAATAATAAGATTAAAGACTTATATAATAATTAAAACTGATGGCACTGAATATTAATAACACAAATCTGTTACTATCACCAGTTTCCTTGCTGATTGGAGCATCAAGGTCGTAGTAGACGGTGCATGCTCTGATTACAAGCCTAGTAACGCTGGTATTCCACAAGGCTGCGTGCTATCACCAACGCTGTTCCATCTGCATATCAATGATATGTTGCAAATTGGTAACATACATTGCTATGCATTCAACAGTGGTAGAGCCACGTGGCGGCTTTTTCTGTCGCACGGATGGGCCGGCTCGAACCGGGGTGGTACCACGACCTCACAGAATACCAGCGTGAAGTAGAGGTTTACCTCTGCGTTTCGCTTGGTGAGTGCAAGTGGCCGGAGGCCCTTTTTACTGGAAATGAGGCATTCCATCTTCGTCATCCCATCACGGGTGACAACGCATCTGCATTTTGATTTGTAATAGAGGATAGATGTAGATGTCTATGGGCCGCAGCAACCACTTAACATCAGATGTACTGTGTGCTCGTTTGTCACACTTATCCTATAAAAAAAATGCAGACAACAGCACTGCCGATGCCTTATACACCGGCCGTGCCAATATTTCTCGGGAAAACTTCACCGAGTACCGGGACAAACTTGTGTCTGTAGTCGAGTGTTTACTGAACAAAGTCTCGGCTTGGGGCCGACTAAATCTAGTCCAATTCAATCCCCAGAAGACACAAGTTTGCGCGTTTACCGCAAAAAAAAACCCTTTGTCGTATCTCCTCAGTTTAAGGCACTTCCCTTGCTGCCTCAGTTAGCAACGTCGTCTACATATCGAATAGTGTTCAGTTTCGTGGTCACTTGGAAGGGAAGGCCGAATTTGCCTCTAAAAGGTTGGCGTGCTCGACAGAGCGAGACAGTATTTCATGCCGGCACATTGGTTTCAACTTTACAAAGCGAAAGTTCGCCCCCACATGGAATACTGTTCTCATCTCTGGGCCGGGTCACCCCAGTGCCAGCTTCTTCCACTTGCTTGCATCCAGCGCAGAGCGGTTCGAATCGTCGACGACCGAGTTCTTTCTGATCGGCTTGATTCACTGCGCGCTGGGATGTTGCATCCCTTTGCATTTTCTATCGCATCTACCACGAGTAGTGCGCTGATGAATTGTTCGGATCAATTCCAGCCGCCAAATTTCACGATACCATTCTCACCATTTGGATGCTTGGCGGTCCACCACTATACGTTTTTTACATAGTTACCTTCTAAGACACTTAATAGGTTATAATTGATTTCAGGATACGATGCCATGAATTTCCTACACCTACTCAAAAGGCTTTGATTTTGTCTTCTGCGCATTGGATTTCGGCGACAAATACTTTAATTATATCGCCAATACTAAAATTTACATGCGTGCATACTTCTCTTCCAGTCACAACAGAGCACACCTATTACCTCATTAATAAATACAAGGTATTTATCAATAGTAAAATTAATGAGTTCCTATATTTACGCGAAGACTACACATTAAATGAAACTAATTTTTATGGATTTTATCGCGTTTAATTTAATTTTATAATTCCTGACGTTTCGGATGCTTTACAGCACCCATGGTCACGGGGGGGGGGGGGGGGGGGTCTGAGATTTTTGACGTCCCGATGTTTTTTGAATATTAATTTTTGGTCCGATCTACGTAGAATGAGCTTACAGTATCTTGAAGTCCTGTAGTGGTATGCTTGGGTTTGGGTTTTTATTACTTATAGGACCCCAAGAAGATGACAGCACCCATCTATCTTCTCTATTGAAATTAGGATATTTTTTAATTTCAATAGCCTAGCGAATCATCATTGGTAGGAATCGGTGTCTATCAAATCTATTGTAATGGTGGGGACGATCTTGAACATGTTCATACGCTGCAGACTTCCCAGAACGCCGGTGCTTCAAGTCCGCTATACATATGTTCTTTCACGTGGGTTTATATACATCGTATGGTGTACATACTAAATATTAAGATAAAATAAGTAATGGTAAAATATCCTCCTGATAATCTCTGCAGCCATAAACGACTAATGCTGGAAGCGGTCTACCCAGGACATAATTGTCACACGCTTTCTTGTTTTTTAGGTGGTCCATTTCTACCAAGTTACCGCGTATATATATGCGTTAATAATACCCTCTTTGTATGTCTGCAGCTAAGCTGCAGTGCACTGTAGATTAAAGAGCAAAAAACCTATTTTGACCAGTAATAGTAAGCAGTGGAATTAAATAGATTAAAGGACTGCAGAAGAAATGATGGGTTTCCCTTTTGACCCCTTCATTGCTCTGTCACATTTTAAAACATAAAGTAATCTTTGTAACTGAACATTAATAATAAAATTCTTTTTAGCCTACTTTTGTGTTGCTAAGTCCCTGGATGATGACTATCCTGATAAAACCGGGACAGCGCGAAAAGTGTGACTTTACATGCTTTAGACTGTTCATATTAGGGGGCAGTGCTGTACCGCAAAAATTAATTGATGATATAAAGGTAAGTATCACATAATATTTGCAAGTCTTTAATATTATTATGAAGTAGGCCTAGGTGGTCGATCATCTTTTCAGCTTAGTAGTATGGGGGTTGGTATAGGCACCGTCGTATAATAATGACATTATCTGCAGACCGAATTTCAGTCACAACGGAGACTAACAATCTGCGTGCTGGACAGGATCACACCCCAATTCTACTCAATTCCCTCACTCTCATAGTCCCGTGGGACGGCAACCCGACACAACCGGAAAAAGATCAGCACAGGATCAACGCTTTACGTACTTTCCGAAATGCTTTCCTCACTCCGGACGGATACCGAAATTTTAGACAAAGAAAACCCCAATAACTGATATTGGTCTAACCAGGGATTCGAACCCAGAACAACATATGACCAGCAGTCACGCTTATAAACACTTTTAAAAGGTTGTGTCGGACTTCTACTGGCCCTTTCCGAAGCCCCGTTTCTGTTAGGAGAACACCAACATCAATAAAGAATTAAATAACTGATTGCAGTGCCACTTTGTGGTGAAAGAAAATACCTAAAGAATCCTGCATATCTCAGTTATTTAAAACAAATATTTTGAAGATATATCAAGTCCGCCAATATTATTTTCTTTATAGAATAAGGGTGACAAACGAGCACACAGTCCAGCTGATGGTAAGTAAATACTGTGGTCCATAGATATCTACATCAATCCTCTTTGGAGAATCAAAATACAATAATAAATGCATAAAGTAAGTGAAGAATATGATGGAATGCCTCGTTTTCAGTAAAAGGGGTCTCTGGTCCTCTCACTCACCATTCGAAACAAAGCAGCATTAAGCTGCTATTTTACTATGGTATTCTATGAGAACGTGGTTCTTCGAGTCGGTAGGTAGGTAGGTAGTTCAAAAGCCATCTATATCTGTACCACATCACTGTGAAAAAATTCATCTCTGGACGGTAAGCACTTCATACATATTGTTCTTTTTTAAGAACATGGGGCGGTAATTATAAAAACATATTTTTGCCAAAAAATTTATGTTAAAATTAATATCTATTATACTAATTATTATAGCACTGATCTAAAATAATTCAAACTAAATATACACAGATATTTACATGGTCATATATGCGCATACAGACATGCTGAATTCCAAAACAAGCATTTAATCTTAAAATCTTTAAAAAAGATATTTCTTAATAGCCAATCACAGTGCGAGTAGCTTAGGCCCCCATCCGCTGTCGGCATGCTTCGATAAGCTCTATCTTTCTCGCACTTATGTCTGCGCATAAGACTTTTTGTCGTATTCATTTGAAAACTTTATTCACGTCTGGGAATTGTTTAAAACCGCTAAACTCGTCTGGCGATTGGCAGGTATTATTAAAAATTACTCAATAAATACGTGATTAAAATTAGAGATGGCCAAAAGTATATTATTTGGGAATTGTTAAAAAAATATTTTTGGAGAGGTCTGGTAATACTTTATAACCTACAAAAACGTCTGGGATTGTTTTTTGGAATTGTATAAAATCTAAATTAAAGGATAAAAAAGAAATCAAGTTATCAAAAAAAATTTTGGAATTTTTTTGCAAATTTTATATGCTGCGCAGTAACAAAATAACCTCAAACGCTCTGCCAGACTCGCGGGGACCCAAAAGGACGTTCCGAAAATTCGTCGCCAGCCAGCCAGACATTTAAATAGATAGTACACCTGTACACGCCCCTAGCTGCCCCAACAAAGATTGACGGGACTAGGGCCCATGAGTAATCTCATCGACGGGCAACAAGGGACGGGGCCTAACGGCCTATGGAAACTTATTCTTCTACACAATAGATATAAGGCTAGGTAAACAAATAGTACGTACCTGGATCCGAATCTAAGACCGCCCCAAGGCTCGGTCAGGTCGTAGGTAGAGTAGATGCATGTAAAGTAGTGTTTAGTGGTTTGTATATGTGGGTGACCTGGCCCAGCTGAGGTGACCTGGCAGCGCGACGGTTTCCATGCTGCCCCACAATGCTGCATCACTCCAGCAGTCGTCCACAATGGACAGTTTCTTTCTACATTGTCACTATTTCAGTCTATTAACTTTATTATACATTTAATTAACTTCAACTCGCCTAATTCAACGTTCATCGTAGAATCGAACACGTGACACCCGACACAAGAAACGGACAGTAGTTCAAAGTTCAACATTCAATGTCCCGGATTCATTTATTACCAAATTACAAATAGGGAACTAACGCGATCTCTTCATGAGTCACACGGTTCAGCGTTTCAAGCACAACTAAGTTCCTTCGTTCGATATTAAACACCACGCCGCAATAAGAATTCAAAATTAACCTAGCTGACATGCAAACTAGCTATAGAGTCAACACACAAAAGGCTCTTAACGCGACGGTATAATTAAACAATGATTTAAAAGCTTTTAGAAAAATTTACTTCGCAAATATCCGCGTTATAAAAAAAAGGATGTGTCTTACCTAGTATGAAGAGCACCTCCCGCCCTTCCCTCAATTGCGTGCACTATCCCCGTCACCACTAATCCCAGCACCGCTACTCCCAACACCACTACACTAGGCAAGACACACAAAAAAGGGTGACCTTTACAAAGTCAGCGGGCGGACACGAGTGGAATGCAAATTTCAAATGTTAATTGTATGGCCTAAACAAACCCCCATCCCGGACATAAGGACTTATGTCCGCGAGCAAACCGGCAAGTGGGACAGGGTCACGGCGGCACGCTGCAAGACCGAATCTACAACCAAACCTAGGCCACCTTAGGCACCCCATCAGATCTTGCAACCCTAACCACCGCGTCAAAAATACCGCCCCAATGTGGGCAAGCCGGAGGGTCGAACATCCACTGGATGCCCTTCCTGGACATCGCAGTACCTAACTAAGTCCTGTTCCTGGACAGAAGTCCGATGATCTCCTTCAAATACCTATCTGTGCCCCTATGATTCGTTCCGCAATCCGACCGGATCAGTTCTGCAAACAGCGACGCGATACGAAGCAGCCCAGCGCGGCCACCCAAGCTTCAGTGCAGAGAGCACCCACAAGTTCCACATGAACGGCGTCTGTGGAGAGCCAAACGAAACGCGCAGATAGTCGTTAGTATGAATTTTCAAACAAGTAGGCATAACCAAGCCATCTACCATATAATCATTTACTCAATAGGGCGGCAGCTTATTTCAATCTGATAATCTCCCAACTAGCTAGCCCTTTTAGACATGTAGTCCTATGCTCATATTTCAACCAAGTTTCAAAAGCATCAATGTTCAACTACTGAATTAATTCAAACAAATTAATTTACCGATGCGCATAGATCAAAGTGACAAATTAAACAAAACGATAAACGTAAGAGACAGCCCTATTTCTCTTTCCAAAAAAATATCTTCGACAGTGCCAAAAAAATGAATGAATGAATGAATGAATGAAATGTGAAAACAAAAATGTGAAAACAAAGAGAGGAATGACTCTTATTCCATTCGGCACAAATAGGTTTTTCAACTTCAATTTTCTTTTCAATAAGCAAACACAGTGTTCAAAATCATTCACAGAAACATATGCACACACACATTCAAAAAGCACATCAATCAATTTCAATTTTCCTTTCAACAAAACAAACACAATGATCAAAAACAATTACAAAAACATATGTACAAGTATTCAAAGAGCACATTAAATTCGCCTTCTTAATCACAATCACCAAAAATATGAAACATTTCGCGGAAAGTCAAAAAAAATTTTAATTTTAATTTAAAGCATTTTTAATTAAGTGCTCGACCAAAACCAAATCTAATAATCCTTAACAGCACGATTCAACGCTCCCGGGGAGCCCTAGTCTTCCCAACAACCAAGCGGAGGCCACACCGTGTTGTGAACCCGAACCGATAAAGCGCGTACCGTTAAACAATAGACGCTCGGGCTGTACACCCTCACTGAGGCCGTCGGCAATAGAACAGTTTGACAAGTGAGCTGTTGACGGCTCAAAGAATTAGTGGAGGCGGCCGTGGTGGGAGCAAGGGCGGCAGCTACCTAGCCGGGGCTGCCTGCATTAAAGGGGGAACTGGTACCCCAGTCGCAGCCACTCAGCTGACGGGGGTGAGAAGGGTCTAGCTGACCGCTGAGTGGCAGTGAAGTCCCTCTCAACATACTGAGGGGTGGGGGGAGACGACACCCCGCCCCTGGGGGAACAACCTCCCGACAGGGGAAGCGGCTGAGCGCCCCCACCCGTGGGAGTCGAGGGCTCGGAAGAGCCCTGAGAGGAAACGCCGTTCGCACCCAGACACAAAACGGCATGGTGATTGCCCTGGCAGCGCGATGGCATCACTTCTAAATACACATTACTACGCGGCTCAAATACAAATTAATTAACAAATAACAAATACAGTTCCACAGTTCAAGTTAAATACAAATTACACAAATTACTATTTATTAAATTAAATACGAATTACAATACAAATAAAGGTACACCCCACAGTCGATCAACAAAAAATGCCTCGCTCTGGCAACCGACCCTTCGACAATTAATCTACTATAATTATAAGTGATAAGAATTATCTACCTACCCGACACATACCTAGCCCTAACAAACTCCTGCTTGCGCAACCTAGCGGGCGTGGCTTTTAATTCTACCCGCTAACAAACAGCAAGCAACAAAGGAAAATAATTTTATTTTTACGTATTACGGCCGGGCGTGATTGTAGACACAAAAATAAACCAATCCTAACCACGCTCTGATACCAAAAATGTACACGCCCCTAGCTGCCCCAACAAAGGTTGACGGGAATAGGGCCCATGATTAATCCCATCGACGGGCAACAAGGGACGGGGCCTAACGGCCTATGGAAACTTATCCTTTTACACATTAGATATAAGGCTAGGTAAACAAATAGTACGTACCTGGATCCGAATCTAAGACCGCCCCAAGGCTCGGTCAGGCCGTAGGTAGAGTAGATGCATGTAAAGTAGTGTTTAGTAATATGTGGGTGACCTGGCCAAGCTGAGGTGACCTGGCAGCGCGATGGTTTCCATTCTGCCCCACAATGCTGCATCACTCCAGCAGGCGTCCACAATGGACAATTTCTTTCTTCATTGTCACTATTTCAGTCTATTAACTTTATTGTACATTTAATTAACTTCAACTCGCCTAATTAAAAATTAAGAGTCAACACACAAAAGGCTCTTAACGCGACGGTATAATTAAACAATGATTTTCAAAACAATCAACCGGGAGACGCCCTCGAAAAGGAATTCGCGGTTCAAATTCCTATAGTATCTACTCGGCGCACACTCGAAATTCCATGTCACCCGAGTAAGTTAAATATTGAAAAATGCACTTCAACACGCAATCACTATATAATTTGCACAATTACTTTCAAAGAAATTACTTTAATCAGTCAAATAGTCTCTTGTCACGAGCTTAAAACCTAGACAACCTAAACCAAGGCGGTTTTTACAAAATCACAATTACGTAGCGAAGTAACACGCACTAATTCTAAAATCTAGACCATAAACCGGTCGCGCGAAACTTCGGCAGCGGCCACCGAGACACGCTAATTAACTGTAACGCTGCCAGCGAGCTACTGGCTTCGCACTCGCGTTCTACGCCTACGCCCTCTACCGAGTGACGCACACGGGAGTGGGGCAAGGGTGACCTTTACAAAGTCAGCGGGCGGACACGTGTGGAATGCAAATTTCAAATGTTAATTGTTTGGCCTAAACAACACCTATTTATTTAAATCTCTTTGTCGCCAGCAAATCATCGATGTTATTTCACAGATGTATATATTCATATTTATTTATATGCACTATTTATATATATATATATATATATATATATATATATATATATACCGATATTAATATGTATATTTTTGTGTGTATGTATATATACATACAAATATATACATATATATGCATATATATATATATATTTGTGTGTATGTATATAAAGGAGATATTTGTCTAGTTTATTTATTTAAGAAAATATATATTACTAAAATGTATTAGTCTCGTAGTTAGTCATATTTTTATTTCATTTTTATTCGGTATGGTTGCTACACTTACGTCAAATTCTGACCACTGGGTCGACTGGTAGAGAATGCCTCAAGGCATTAAGTCCGCCCTTTGTACTCTTTTATTTTAGGAATGTAGTAAAGAATAAATAAAAAAATAAAGTCAAATTGATTATGACCACGAATCCTTATCTTTTAAATAACATCTAATTTATAAAATAAAGTATTTATGCTACAATTTTTTGTTGGTATTTGATGAGAACACGGTCCTTCCTCAGTCGATCTCATAGATTACACATTGGTCGACTCGGTAGCCTCCCGATGGCTAATAATAAGAAGTAATATTAAAATACTTTAATAATTTCAGATAGTAGCACCATTCGCAGATGTTTACATAGTGTATGGAATGACCGAAACAGGAACAATTGTTTTGGACCCAGTTAGCTTTATTCCAGGGTGCACTGGACGGCCATTGGGGCACACAGATTACCGCGTAAGTGAAAATCACTTTGTTGAGAAGAAGTCTAAGTCTTTGTGAAGGAGAAAATATAGGGGTGAACCCCTATATTTTCTTCTTCATTACCAATCTCACCCCAACTAAACTAATATTTCTAATTATCTATTTCTCTACTAATTATCTTAATTACAATAACAACACTAAAAGATTGATGCATTAAACGTGAATAAAATCCTTTAACGCAAATTATAAGTATTATTTAATGTAAGCAATTCTTCATGCCAATTAAAAAAACTTTTAATAAAATGTTGAACAAACTGATATTAAAAAAAATTACAGGCCAGTCAGAGCTATTATTTGCATGGCATCCGTTGCTAAGACATAATCTATCGAAGATTACGAATAAAACCTCAGAGATATTTTTTTGTTAAATCGGTTCAGCCGTTTTCGAAAAATCAATGCAATATACTTAAAAACATACACGTCGACTATAACTTAACCTTCTCGTTTTTTGAACTCGGTTAATAACTTGTTTTATAATAATTAAAGGTAGTTTAAGGCTAAGAATAATTTTACTTTTCAGTTGGTTGATCCAGGAACGGGAAAAGACATTTTGGAATCCCACAAAACAGGCGAACTTTGGTTAAAAGGACCAATAACTTTTAAGGTATTGTTATTTTATTGTTTTATAAAGGTAAGTTTCAGTGTTAATCCATTTTCTATTTATATTTCAAGGTCACAGTCAATGAACAATTAATCCACTCCCCGTCCCGCGTTATTGACATTGTCTTCATTTTATGGTTCCGTAGTTACACAAAGAGAAACCCCTATTTTCACAATGTCCGTGGGCGGTTTTTCTCAGAGATCGTAGGTACTACAAATCTAAAATTTGGCGTAGTTTTAGATATTAAGGCCTTAACAGTGGTTGAAATGCCTAAATCTAGGATATTTAAGTAAAAAAATCTCAATAACTGTTCATTTAATCCACAAAGAAAAAATACATGGTAACAGAAGAAGATTTGGTAAATGTTTTTAATTTAACAAAATTGTATTTTTGTCAACCCCTTATTGGAAAAAAAATCCCCAAAGAGTACCTATCTTTGTCATATTTTGCAAAATTTCTCCAAAACGGCACAAGCTTTTTAAATAGTTCTTACACTAAAAAAAAGGTCTTAAAAATATTAATATTTTTAATTGAGAGTTTTATTTTTATTACCCGTTTTATAAGAGAATATATCATTTTTCCCTGAAATTGAATATATTTACGCGAGCGCGCATGCTCCGTCGCCATGTAAGCTCTGTCACAGTCCGTTTTCGGACATCGTCGAGGGTGGACCGCACGTCGGTGTTGGAGCGACTTCGTTCAAATATATATTAGTTTTTTAAAAGTTTATACTCAATTATAAATATTTTTATGACTAGAAGTACTTAATTTAGTTAATATCTGTACACTGGTAACTGTAAATATTATTTTCTAAATAGATGAATTTTTAAAGTGCCCAAAGAAGAAGAAATTTTTGCGGCGACGTTGATTAGTGATATTGAAAAATGCATTTTTATATAATTTAGATGTGGAACGACGAACATGCTCTCGTTACTTAGATTGCGATAGTTTTTAATACCTATGTAATTTTATTGTTGCATATTTTTATTAATTAGTTGATAATGAATTTTATAATTATGTATTACAATAAAACGCTGTTTTTATAAGTATGACTTTATAAAATATTATTGGGGAGAGAAATAAAGATACAGATACTTACATTTAGGTACACTGTTATCAAATTAAATCAAACAATTTAAATAAATAAAAGAATGGTGCTTACCTAAGTATAAATAACTATATAAAGACATTCTTGGGTTTATGATTTTTTTTTATGTTAGACAAACTATCAGCCTTTGATTCCGTCGAAATTTGGGCGGTGCTGCAGTCCCTTCAGCGATGCCAAGTTGACTGTCGGTATATCGAAGTGTTGAAGTGCTTGTACAGTAGGGCTACGATGGCTATCCGAGTACAGAACCAGAGTACGAAACCTATCCAATTGCAGAGAGGTGTAAGACAGGGTGACGTCATATCCCCGAAACTCTTTACCGCTGCATTGGAAGATGTTTTCAAGCTTCTGGACTGGAAAGGATACGGTATCAACATCAATGGCGAGTACATCACTCACCTTCGATTTGCCGACGATATAGTCCTTATGGCAGAATCGCTGGAGGACCTAAGCACTATGCTCAATGACCTCAATAGTGTTTCCCAACGGATAGGTCTTAAGATGAACATGGACAAAACAAAGATCATGTTTAATGTCCATGTCACACCTATGCCAGTAGTTGTTGGGAACACTAAGCTCGAAGTTGTTGACGAGTATGTTTACCTGGGACAAATAGTCCGACTAGGTAAGTCCAACTTCGACCGAGAGGTCAATCGACGGATTCAACTCGGTTGGGCAGCGTTCGGGAAATTACGGCACATCTTCTCGTCAGGTATACCTCAAAACTTGAAAACGAGACTGTACACCCAGTGCGTGTTGCCAGTGATGACATACGGAACTGAGACGTGGTCCTTCACTGCTGGCCGGATGAGGAAGCTCAAGGTCGCTCAGCGAGCTATGGAGAGGGCTATGCTCGGAGTTTCTCTGCGTGATAAACTCAGAAATGAGGATATCCGCAGTAGAACTAGAGTGACCGACATAGCCCAACGGATTAGTAAGCTGAAGTGGCAATGGGCCGGCCATATAGCTCGAAGAACCGACAACCGATGGGGAAGAAAGGTTCTCGAGTGGCAGCCTCGTACCGGCAGGCGAAGTGTAGGGCGTTCCCCCACTAGATGGAGTGACGACCTGGTAAGATATGCAGGAAGTCGATGGATGCAGGTGGCTCAGGACCGTGCTTTGTGGCATTCTTTGGGGGAGGCCTATGTTCAGCAGTGGACTTGTGAAGGGCTGTAATGATGATGATGATGAAACTATCATCTAAAAAATGTAAAAATTTTAAATTGGAGAGGGGTTTCTCTACGTGATAAAGTTAGAAATGAAGGTATTTGCATTAGAAAAAAAATATAATTTTGATTCGTAATCGAAGATAGATGTAGATGTCTATGGGCTGCAGCAACCACTTACCATCAGGTGGACTGTGGGCTCGTTTGTCACCCTTATCCTATAAAAAATAAATAAAAAAAAAGTAACTGACATAGCTCAACGGAATATTACAGTGAAATGGCAATGAGCTAGCTATATAACTTGGAAAACATATAAAAAATAGGAAGAAAAGTCCTCGAGTGGCAAGCTCGTACAGGTAAGCGAATTAGTACTCAACCTTTATTCCTCTTCACGTATTCTCATACGCTTTTCTTCACACATACACACACACACACACACACGCACACACACACACACACACACACACACACACGCACGCACACACGCGCAAGCACGCGCAAGCACGCGCGCGCGCGCGCACACACACACACACACACACACACACACACACACACACACAAACACAAATAGGCCGCAAATAATACTTACCTAGTACTATTAGGCAAGAGTGAATAGGTTTTTGTTAAGTCAGTGCAATTCACCATCTTAGACTACATAACCACTTACCGATGGGATTGTAGTTGCTTTACTACTTGATGGGTAAAAATAGTAAAAAAAAATTTACCCTGTGAAAGTTTGCATTTAGATATAATTTTTCTAAGCAACCATAAAAATATGATGAGAATATGTATATAAGTATAAAGGTTGCCTCACACGGAACAGTAATAATATAATATTATATCTTCCATTATCTCTGAAATCCGAGGTATAAATATTATATATTAAGAGGCTAAATAGAGCCACATTGAAATGCATGGGGATGGTTTTGTAATTTCACGTCATTATCGAAAAAAAATTGTACGTATTTCAGGTGGCGGTTTGCAAAACACGATTCCACAAAAATTAACTCAATAGAAAGTTGCTTCTAAAAAGACTTAAATTTTCAACGTCAATTTTTTTTTAAGTGGTAGAACCATGCTACAGCTATATTTATTAGGTATAGTTGTAGCACGAATGGGTCGGCTCGACCGGGGAAGGGCCACGCTCTCACGGAATAACATGTAAAATAGCAGTTTAACCCTGCTGTGTTTCGTATGGTGAGTGTAGAGAACTGGAGGACCTTTTTACTGGAAACGAGGCATTACATCTTAGTCCTCACGGGTGACAACGCATTTACATTTTGATACGTAATCGATGATAGATGTAGATGTGTATAAGCCGTAGCAACCACTTACCATCAGGTGGACTGTGTGCTCGTTTGTCACCCTTATTCTATTTAAAAAAAACTTTCTGAGATATCAGTAAAATAATGTTAAGTATTGTAAGCACTCGTACAATTATGTCTCATGTTAATAAAGCTATTGGGCTATTTTGATTTGTAATAAAGTGATTTTACTTTATAGGTTAAATAATTTATTTACCTTTCTATATCAAGAACCGTTTTTCTGTCACTCCTATTGAATTAGACAGTGCTTGCTGAAATTTAGCATCTTTAGATGGATCAGAATCGCCCGCTGATCCGGCTGTTATATATTGCAAAAATAATCGAAAATATTTATTTTTACTTTCATGCCCAAGACTACCTTGTTTTTTTTTGTTTTTATATTGTTTTTATAATATAGGGTGACAAACGAGCACACAGACCACCTGATGGTAAGTGAGTAGTAATGGTAAGTAGACATCTACGTCTATCCTCAATAAAGACTCAAGATGCAGATGCGTTGTCACCCGTGAGGACTAAGATGGAATGCCTCTTTGCCAGTAAAAAGGGTCTCCGGTTCTCTACACTTACCATACGAAACACAGCAGCGTTAAGCTGCTATTTTACATTGGTTTTCTGTGAGAGCGTGGTCCTTCCCCGGGCGAGCCGACCCATTCGTAATACAACTATACTACTAATATAGCTGCAGCATGGCTCTACCACGTAATAAAAACGTTTTATTTTATTACGGTCAAATAATATTTATAAGGTTACAAAGCAAGTATTTTTGTAAATGTTTTGTATGTAAATGTAAATGTTTTCATTATTTTGTTATTCTATTGTTTACAGTTATTATCACGTCTTAGCTTTACACCAAGAATTACATTAGAAATTCTTGATGGGATGCGATGTAACGCGCATACATTATTTTCATCAAGAACTATAATATATATAATTGTTTTTTTTTACCAGTAGAGTTTCAACAAAATCTTAAAAAAGTTCAATGAATTAAAAAAATGCTAATAATTATATAATTTCAAATTAGTGTTTTACATTTAAAGATCAGTTATAAAGAGCCAATGTTATTATTTTCATTTTGATTAATTTAATTCGAGACTAAAATAAATGTGAAAGGGCTTTTATCTGCAATAATAATTTTCATCAAAATTAGCATAGACTTATAAAAGTCATATACACGGTCAATCATACTGAAGATTATCAATTGTACTACAAAATATTTAAAAGAGTATTTCCAGTATAATGACCCGAATATCATCATTAATGTTTGACTGGCACACTTAAAATTTTTATCACATGGCTAAATGATTGACTTTTATATTATGATAAGGTCATGCTTTTCTATAAAAAGTTGCAAGAAATTTTAATTCCCGGCCCTATTGGTTTGTTTCACTTTTTACTTAATTAGTGAAAAACAAAATGGACTGATCTAAAAGTTTACTTTCGTGTGTAAAAAGTGCTATTTAGAATTTTATGCAAATGATAGTTAAAGTTTCTATGTAAATAAGTGTAACATAGCGGGAATTATATTCAATGGTAGCGGCCATCCGTATTTGCAAAGCCAGCATCATTTTCTGTACAGAAACCGGCAAACTGTTGCTCAAGGCACTATAAACAAAGCAGCTGATAAAATGTTACACTCATAACTGTTAACAAAAACTGTTTTCCCAAATGGTCTTATAGATAATAATAACTATTCCGCCGTGTTAGGTGCAGGAGCTATTATTAGAAGGAGAAGAGGTAAAATTTTGTTTTAGAAATGCGCAATCAATATTGTTTTGTCTGCAATTGAGCATAAAATAAAAAATAACTTCAGCCAAAGAGCATAACTGGCATTATACTCAGGGCCATCAATTGGTATGGAAAAAAGTAATTTTACCAGGTTTCAAAATATCAATCAAAATTCAAAAAACATAAATATAAAAATCAAAAAATGTATATATGTATGTCTATACATACATATAATAATTAATGGCCGCTTAGTAACTGACGGTGACTCACTATAACATCCTACAGTCACGCCGAAACTAAGAGGAGAGAATCACTGTAGAAAAGGTAATAATTTATTGCAGAAATTTTGTGATAAAATTAAAAAAAATATAAACTTATCCAAGTTAATCTAACTTAGTCTAATTTATCCTTATGCGTACAAAAAAAAACAAATAATAAAATAGTGAGATGGCGTCTGTTTTTAAGAAGATATAAAAAAATAAATAAAAAATAAATTTCAATAAAGTTCAGTATTTAATTGATTATATACCGCTGACACATAATCACGCTTTTCGAAACCACGCCAGTTGTAAACAATACTTGTGTGAAAAGACAAAATCTTCTTTTCAAATTTCCGCCGAGTTGTAAGTAGAAGGCCAAATATTGGTAAAAATTAAAACAGGAATTTTACGATTGTGTTTACAAAAATCATTATTAGTTGAACCTTGCAGCTTGTTCATTATTTTTATTATAAATACCTATAAATGTATATATTGTTAATAAATAGTTCCCATAATATATTGGATTATTTTTTATTTTGCCCTATCTGCAATGTTCTACGCTCTATAGAAAATGTGGCGTATGACATGACTGACAATCTTTCGAACGTTTTATCTAGGTACAAAGATGTTTTTCGTTTTCGTCGCCTCCACATGATATTTTTGTCAGCATAAGGTACCCTTCTATATCTGAAACGAATATAAATATTGCTACAAAGTAAAGTAATAGGCTATACAAGTCCCTCTACTGGGCACAGGTTTCTTTTTTTATTTCTGAGAGGGTTTTAGGGCAAGGAAATGCCCGCCGTGCTTCCCCAATGCGTGTTGACGAAAATTGCAATTACAAATTTCATTCGTGCTGTCGGGGATCAAACCCGGGAAAATTTACAGCGAACGCTTTGACGACATATTTTTAATACGACACAAATAAATACGATTTAACATATATAATAAAAATTCTTACGTACTTGAAACTTGAACACTTGATAGCTCGTGATGCCTACCGGTCAAAGCTACAGCACCACACCGTGCAATGTAATTGAAGATGCGTAATCGCGACATAATTCTCAGTGATGCGCAAGCATAACAGGCAGTATGTCACTTATATAATTGTCATCTCTGCAGTCTATTACAGTACTTTTACAGTGGTAGAGCCACGCGGCAGCTTTTGCTGTCGCACGGATGGGCCGGCTCGAACCGGGGTGGTAC
Organism: Parnassius mnemosyne; assembly: GCA_963668995.1. NCBI lineage: Eukaryota > Metazoa > Arthropoda > Insecta > Lepidoptera > Papilionidae > Parnassius > Parnassius mnemosyne. Next base: position 16,974,403 of record CAVLGL010000085.1, read on the forward strand.
CACGACCTCACAGAAAACCAGCGAGAAGTAGAGGTTTACCTCTGCGTTTCGCTTGGTGAGTGCAGGTGGCCGGAGGCCCTTTTTACTGGAAATGAGGCATTCCATCTTAGTCCTCACGGGTGACAACGCATCTACATTTTGACTTGTAAGAGAGGATGTATGTAGATGTCTATGGGCCGCAGAAACCACTTACCATCAGATGGACTGTGTGCTCGTTTGTCACCATTGTCCTATAAAAAAAAAAAATATTAATCTTTGCACTTTTATAAGTAATACAGAACGTAGTTGCTAGACAGTGTTGACATCGGCTAAAATCTCTGCGATCGCCGTTTCGTCAAGGTCATTCAGGCTAGTTAAAGCCTTAATCACGCCTAGAAAACTGTGGAAATGTAAACAGTATACAGGCTAGTAGTATATATAATGAAGTTAAAAGTAAAACTATCACAACTAAGTATAATTTTTTTTTATACGATAAGGGTTACAAACGAGCACCCACTCCACCTGATGGTAAGTGGTTGCTGTGGCCCATAGACATCTACATCTATCTTCGATTAAGAATCAAAATGCAGATGCGTTGTAAAATAAATTAAGAAGTTAACGAGTAATAGTCGACCATCTTGTAAAATGAACTTGGATTAGAAAAAATTCTTTACAATTCCTTATAAAATGACCTAAATTTAGCTGCATTACAACTTTGTAATGTTATTGTAAAGTGTTAAAAATAAACATTTTATAAAGAAAATGATTTATATGGATTACTACTATAGCTTTACTTTTTCATTTCCGGAATAGGCAGAGATGATCTTTCTTACTTACTTACTACTTTCACTTATTTTTTAGTCGGTAGTTATTGTCCATTTCATTAAAAGTATTCATACAATCATATAGCATCATACAGTTTCATTCGTCACACTCTTGGTTTACGCAGGCGACCTCCTCTTAGGGCAGTGGTGGTTTACGTGACGGTTCGTTACGGTCATATATGTACAGGGTTTCACTGCAGGAAATATATAGATAGATAGTCAACTATGATGAACTTTGTACCTTAGCATGTGAATGATTTGATGTAAATTGTAGGTATTATTTCCAAAATCGAAAAGTCTTTTTAATCTTTTTTGAATACCACTCCGTATAAGTCTTATTTGAAAACAACGATCTTCCTATTTCGGCTCATTTTTACTCGTTATAGCAGTCAAACCACGAACTCATTATGCTCATTATCCAGAAATCCCACGTGTTGTGACGGACAACTACGGAACCCTACCTCTATATTGTGCGTGGCCCGATACGCACTTGGCCAGTTCTATTATGGTTGTAAACGAATGGGTCGGCTCAACCGTAACGGGCACGACCACGCTCTCACAGAATACCAGCGTAAAATAGCAGCTTAATAAAATAAATGCGTTGTCACTCTTGAGGCCTAAGATGGAATACTGTTTACTCGTTTACTTGTATACTCGTTTACTTGTATACTCGTTTCCAGTAAAAAGGATCTTCTTGTTGTGTTAAAATTGGACAATAAAGTGTAAGTGCGCACAATTTTTATAAGACATTAAATTATAAATTTAAATGTACCACTATTTTTTCTAGGGTTACTATAATAATCCTGAAATGACAGCTGAGATATTCACAGAAGACAGATGGTTGAAGACAGGTGATATTTTCTACAGGGACGAGAATTGGAACTTCTTCTTTGTCGATCGCATGAAACTGATTCTTACATATCGAAGCCACAATGTAATTCCTTTTATATTACCCTTCTATTCTATTTAATCGAAGTCTTGTGCAAAACTCATAGCTTATAATTGTAGTAAAATAAAATTTAAGAGTATAGTACTAATTATAATACTAAGCGTCAGTAGCATAATGGCAGGGCACGAACCGCGAACTCGGAAGGTCGTGGGTTCGAATCCGCCACGCCACTACTGTCGTGAACCACTTTTAACACAAGCATTTTAAGCTTACCAAAAGTAGTTAAAGGGAATATTAGTAATGTTTAATAACATTACTAGTACTTTTTTTAAATTGTCACTTCCGTGGCGCAGTGGCTTAGTTGCAATCCCGCACGGAACAAGTATTTCTATTGTAAGGCCTACAATTCATTGTTTCATGTCTGAATGTTTACGCTTGTACAAGTAACGACGAAACGGGAGAAAATCTTATTGTGGAGGTATCATCATCATCATTACAGCCTTTCACAAGTCCACTGCTGAACATAGGCCTCCCCCCAAGTAATGCCACAGAGCACGGTCCTTAGCCACCTGCATCCATCGACTTCCTGCATGTCTTACCAGGTTGTCACTCCATCTAGTGGGGGACGTCCTACACTTCGCCTACCGGTAGTGGGCTGCCACTCGAGAACCTTTTTTTCACATTGGTTGTCGGTTCTTCGAGCTAAGTGGCCGGCCCATTGCCACTTCAGCTTACTAATCCGTTGGTCTACGTCGGTTACTCTGGTTCTCTTGCGGATGTCCTCATTCCTATGTTTATCACGCAAAGAAACCCCAAGCATAGCCCTCTCCATAGCTCACTGAGAGACCTTGAGTGTCCTCATACGGCCAGCAGTGAAGGACCACGTCTTAGTTCACTGGCAACACGCACTGGTTGTACAATTTCGTTTTAATGTTTTGAGGTATGTCTGACGAGAAGATGTGTCGTAGTTTCCCGAACGCTGCCAGCCGAGTTGAATCCGTCGATTGACCTCTCGGTCGAAGTTGGACATACCTAGTCGGACTATTTGACCCAGGTAAACATACTCGTCACCAACTTCGAATTTAGTGCTCCCAACGACTACCGGCGTAGGTGTGACATCGACATTACACAAGATCTTTGTTTTGTCCACGTTCTTCTTAAGACCTATCCTTTGGGAGACACTATCGAGGTCTTTGAGCGTAGTGATTAGGTCCTCCAGCAATTCTGCCATAAGGACTATATCGTCGGAAAATCGGAGGCGAGTGAACTACTCGCCATTGATGTTAATACCGTATCCTTTCCAGTCCAGTAGCTTAAAAACGTCTTGAAATGCAGCGGTGAAGAGTTTCGGGGATATAATGTCACCCTGTCTTACACCTCGTTGTTGGATAGGTTTCGTACTCTGATTTTGTACTCGGATAGCCATGGTACTGTATACTGTATATACTGGATACTGTACAAACACTTCAACACTTCAATATATCCACAGTCAACTTGGCACTGCTGAAGGGACTGTAGCACCACCCAAATATCGCCGGAATTAAAGGCTTTATCACAGTCCACATATGCAAGGTAAAGTGGCAAATTGTATTCTTCTGTCTACTGTACAATTTACCGAAGGGTGTGTATGTGGTCTATGGTACTAAAGCCTCTTCATAAACCGGCTTGATCGGGAGGCTGGAAGTCGTCGAGTCTGCATGCGAGACGATTCGTAATGACTCTCGAAAGTAAAGTTGTGGAGGTAACATTAATAAAAAAAAATAAAAAGAAGAAAAACAACGAATACTGTTTTCTAAAATATTAGAATTCTCCTCAGATGTGAAATGAACAATATGAATGCTCATGTGAATAAATTAGTATATTAGAATATTTTTTTCCATTAATTTATCTACTTCTCATAGAGACACTATAATTCAAAATTTCAATCATATTTCTCCAGGAATAAAAACTTGTATTTCGACAGTATTAAACCTGTTTTAAAAACAAAATTTGATTAATTTTTCAACCACGTTGCTAAATTGTATAAATTAAACCCCCATATTGCTCTTACTATTTTAATATATTGTCTTCTTGTACCTAGATTTACATATTTATTCCGCTCGAATCCAGTCTGGAAATTTTCGGGTATTTTAAAAGATATTGATATTTAAAATAGCTATAGAAAAAATTATAAATTTAACTTTAAACACAACAGCCTGGATTGAAGCTACTATACCTATAAAATTTGGTGATATTCATGTGAGAAATCATCAAAAAGGCAAATCATTGCCTGCTTTCCGCAAGGAAGCAGGCAATGATTTGCCTTTTTGATGTTACATAAGTCACTGACTCTACTTACGGAACTGAGACGTGGTCCTTCACTGCTGGCCGTATGAGGAAGCTCAAGGTCGCTCAGCGAGCTATGGAGGGGGCTATGCTCGGAGTTTCTCTGCGTGATAAACTTAGAAATGAGTATATCCGCAGTAGAACCAGAGTGGCCGACATAGCCCAACGGATTAGTAAGCTGAAGTGGCAGTAGGCCGGTCATATAGCTCGTAGAACCGACAACCGATGGGAAAGAAAGGTTCTCGAGTGACAGCCTCGTACCGGTAGGCGTAGTGCAGGGCGACCCCCCACGAGATGGAGTGACGACCTGGTAAGACATGCAGGAAGTCGATGGATGCAGGTGGCTCAGGACCGTGCTTTGTGGCATTCCTTGGGGGAGGCCTATGTTCAGCAGTGGACTTATGAAAGGCTGTAATAATAAATGACGTTTTCAGATATCACCTACAGAAATTGAAGAAGTTATACGGACACACCCTGGCGTTTACGACGTTGCTGTGACCGGCATTCCAGACGAAGAGTGTAGTGAGCTGCCAGTAGCGTGTGTAGTACCGGAAGACAATCATACGCTGTCTGCTCAAGAGATTAAAGATTTAGTTAAAAGTAAACTACATTATTCTCTTTAGAATCGTTGTGATTTGAAACTCGATGAAACGAAAACAAGACACTATAAAGAGACAAACAAATACATTTATAGGATTAAGCCTGCGAGAGAATGTAGTAGTGTAATAGTAGAATACTTTATACAGTGTTTCATATTATGTATGGAAATTATGCATGTGATCAATGAACAGTAAAGATTAAGGACGAAATTTATTATTTAGAAAACATTTTAAGCACTTATGATGATGAATTTGAAAACTTCGTGCCTGTATAATATGTAACGTAATATATGTATACAGGATGTTCGTGAAACGCTCTCGAAAACGAAGACAGGCGATAGTACTAACAATTCCTTTGATGACGCGTCAGAAAGAACATAAAAAAAAACCTATAAAAAACATTTTTCACGTTTTATTAGCTTTATTCACGCTCCATCATGTTAGTACAGCTAGATGAAACAATAATTTCATCAAAAAATCATGAAAATACTTGAACATAAAACCAGCAGTGGAATATAAAATGAATAAATCAACTGACAATAGGGTCAATATTTGCGCGGACGCCGAATTTGTGCTGCCCACAGCTAGCGATCGTACCAATCCTATAAATATTATAAACGTGAAAGTTTGGGAGGATGTATGGATGTTTGTTACTTTTTCAACCAAAAAATACTAAATGGATTTAATGAAACTTTACAATTATATAGCTCATACATCGGAATAACACATAGGCTATAATTCTTAAAGATGTTGTTTAAATTGGCCAAAATCCAACGATAAATGTTAAGTAAGTCGGAAAAATCTGTCACCTGTGAGATTTTTGGTGCAAAAACTTTAAGGGTAACACGAATGTAATATATGGTGGAATTGTTTCTCCTAAATAGTTGTACATAAAAGTCCGCGATAGTACATATTTTATGTGTGAGCCATTATTAAAAAAATAGTGAACGATATATACAATAAATTTTGACACTTTATTTCCAACGCACATTTTGCAATAACAAATTGATTTTTATCAAAATAAATACTTTTATCGCTTCTGATATTTATAGTAGACAGACTTTGTCTTTTAAACTACATAATTTTGTCAAATATTTTAAAAATTACGACGATATAACATTGTCAGGTCCGGCGCGCGCAAATGGATGCACTTTTTCAATACTTGTATCGATTCTGGTGTGTTTTCTGATTTAATGAAGTAATACCTTTATTTAAATCCGGTAGCCCATTGGACCCCACTAATTTTAGATCTATTTCTGTACTACCAACTCTCAGTAAAAATTTTGAAACAAGAATTTTGGATCAATTGTTAATTTTTTTTTAATACAAATAAATTACTACATAAAAACCAATTTCGTTTTACAAGGGGTGGCTCAACGTCTGACGCCGGTGTTGGGCTTATGAAGTATATTTTTAATGCCCGGAAGAATTCAGAAGATAGCTTAGATATTTTCTGTGATCTTTCCAAGGTTTTCGATTGTGTTCATCATGAGACATTAATCAGGAAACTACAACATTACGGTGTTAAAAAATTTCGCGCTTAGACTTATTACATCATATTTAAGTAACAAAACTCAAAAAGTCGTGATCAATGGTAAAGGTTTCTACGGATCGGTAGTATCAATGGACGTTCCTGAGGCCTCGATTCTTGGCCCATTCCTGTTCTTAATCTATATTAATGACTTACTTTATCTTGTAGGGAACAATCACTTAGTATTATTTGCTGACGATACATGTTTAATTTTCAAACTCAAACGGCAGTGAATTAATTATAACAATGTAAATAATGCTCTATCGAAATTAGTACATTTCTTTAACGCCAACAATTTGCTCTTAAGCGGCAATAAAACAAAATGTATTAAATTTACAATACCTAATGTAAAACATTCGAAAACCAATGTGCTCTTAAATGGGGAGGAGTTGAGTCTTGTGGATACCACTGTTTTTCTTTGTATTACTATTGATGAGAAGCTTCAATGGGGCCCCCTTATATATATATATATATATATATATATATATATATATATATATATATATATATAAATTAAGAAGCAGACTTAGTTCTGCAGCATACGCTGTAAGAAAGTTTAGAAGTCTCACAGATATGGAGACAGCTAGATTAGTGTATTTTAGTTACTTTCATAGCGTAATGTCTTATGGAATTTTGCTATGGGATAATTTATTTATTTATTTAGTCATTTTAGGAACACTTACAGACTAATATCTTCGGTACTCCACATATTAATAATGTGACTGATATTGAATCTATATTTGTTTTGCAAAAGAGAGCCATTCGGGCGATTTACAACCTAAATTGTAAAGAGCCCTCAGACAAAAATTTAAAGAAATAAACATATTAACTTGAGCATCGCAATATATTTATTAAAATGTAATGTATGTACATAAAAACATAAATAGATTTAATAAGAATAAGCATGTTCATACCTTAAACACTAGGAACAAATATAAGCTTGTAATGCCAGTTACTAGACTCCACAGAATTATTAATTCGTTTATGCAATGTATCCGCTTTTACAAAAAATCCCAAAACATTTTCAAAGTTTGTCAATAAACATCTTTAAAAGTTTTATTAAAGAAAAACTGTACAAAAAGGGTTATTATAATATCAAGGAATACACACACACAAACTCTCAGGCCGGTCACCCAGAGGGGTAGGCAGAGATTATGGACTTCCATTTGGCGCGATCCTGACACACCTCTCTCGCCTCCTTTACATCCATATATCTACCCATACACGCACGTCGGTTAAGGGCACTCCTAATCTGTCCCATTTTCAATGTATCGCCGATTTGGTCGATAAACCTTTGTCTAGGGCGTCCCTTCCCGACCCTGCCGTTCAATTCTGCAACATAAATTTGCTTTGTCACTTTTTCCTCGTTCATTCTTTCTATATGAACAAACCACTGGAGCATTTCTTTCTTAATCCTGGTCACAACATCATCTTGCAAACCACACTTTTCTCTTATCACACTATTTCTCACCTTGTCATTCAGATTCAGCCCTAGCATACTCCTTAAGGACCACACTTCTACAGCATTTATTATACTTTTATGCTTCTTCTACCAGACCCAACTTTCACTATCATACAATAAAGTAGGCACTATAGGACTAGGAAAAAGCAAGAAAGGATGGATAAGAATGATAAAATGATATCTGATAACTTCCAGGCAAATATTAAAATGTTCAGCAAACTCGTAAGAACTGCCAGGGGAAATTCAAAACAGCCTTGATTGAATTCCATACGAGACGAGAATGGCTGCATGCTGAATGATGAAGTTTGAAGTTTGAAGAAATGGAAGGAATATTTTGAAAACGCGTTTAAGAGTGAAGAGTCGTCTGAATTAAGTGAAATATAAATTCCGAAAGAAGTTGAGAGAGAGGAGATAAGTGTAGATGAAATAATGAAAGCAATGAAAAGCATGAAAGCAGGTAAGGCAGCCGGATATGATAGAGTAACACTCGAAATGCTAAGGGCTGGAGGGGGTATGGTCGCAGGCCTGCTGTACACGTAGTCTAACTTATGTTGGGAACTGAAGCGGGTACCAGAAGACTGGTACAAAGCCGTTATATTCCCAATATATAAGGGAAAGGGGTCACAGCAAGACTGTAAAAACTACCGTGGTATCAGCTTGCTTAGCATTGTGGGTAAATTGTATGCTAAGGTGTTAATTGGAAGAGTTATGGAAGAAACTGATGGAAAATTTCGGGATGTGCAAGCTGTATTTAGAAAGAGGATGGGGTGTGCGGATCAGGTCTTTGCCATGCGCATGATTGCGGAGAAGTTTATGAGCAAAAACCAGAAAGTTTTTTGTGCGTTCATGGATTTGGAAAATGCTTATGACAGAGTGGACAGGAATGTGTTATGGCAAACACTGAACTCATTTGGTTTGAGCGTTGGTTTGATACAGGCATTAAGGTCTCTTTATATAGACTCTAGTGCTTGTGTCAGGATCAACGGGGTCTAGTCAAACTGCTTTGGCATTCAAAAAGGTGTGAGACAGAGCTGTGTAGCGTCCCCGTGGCTGTTTAACCTATTTATGTACAGTTGTTTGCAAACTTTGAAAGTTGAACAATGTGGGTTGAGAATGGGTGAGTCAACCGTCAAATGTCTTTTGTACGCCGATGATCAAGTCATATTTGCATCGTCGGAGGCCGAGTTGCAAATGATGGTTACTTTAATGAACTGGTCATTAAAAGAAAGGGGTATGAAAGTGAACGCAAGTTAGATGAAAGTAATGGTTTTTGAAAGAGAAGAAAGTAAAACGGTATGTGAAATAAGAATAGAAGGGGAGTTGATTGAGCAAGTGGATGAGTTTGTATATTTGGAAAGTTTATTTAGCAGGGATGGTAGATATGATAAGGATAGAGAACAACGAGTGAACGCAGGAAATAGAGTTAATGGGGCTCTACACGCTATTATGAGGAGTCAGAATGTGTCAAATAAGGCACGTATGGTAATTCATAATGCTATCAAGAAATACATGAATGATAATATCCCCTGGGAATAAGGTGATCGCGACCATGCTGGTTCTATGAAAATTCATTTAAAAATGTATAAACAAAATTATTGTGAAGTGAAATTATGTTTAAAAAAAGTCCCGCTGGGTTTCTTGTTGGTTCTGGTTCTTTCCAGGACAGAGGTATTTTCCGAACCAGTGGTAAATAAAAAATAACTTTCAAATATATATAAAAAATATAAATAAGTATTATGTAATAATCAATATTGAATAAAAATATCATTCTATTCATTCTATTCTATACTGGCAGATATCTGACGTTATAAGGAGTAACTTAGTCGGTTTTCATTTTAGGGTTTCTCGCATAATATTACCACGCAGGCGAAGCCGCAGGGAACAGCACAATTTACAACACTTGTCTGAATACCTAACTTATCTACTTAAACTAATATTTTGCCACTGTGCTTGTCTCCACCTAGCCACTTTAATTCGAATTTACAGGTTAAAGAAACCAAATACTTGGTTCGATTCCCCGTTCATGCTTTTTTATCCATCGTGTAGGTATATTTATTATTCTGATGTATTCAATTATGTACCTTTTCAGATCAGTCATTTAAAAAAATTAGGTATGAAACAGCTATCCGATCTAAATCCTCCGCGGCATTATGAGATGCGGCTCAAATTGTGCCCCATTCATTTCGAGGCTGATTTGGGCTCGGCGTTGCGTCTCATCTCTGGCATCATCGTGAGGTCTTCGACACAGTCCACACGTAGTTTTCGAAAACATCTACGATCCTTTGGCGCATTTCGTCAGTACTATCACTCTCACGATAAAAAAAAACCCTTTCTTTCACATACCCCCACAGAAAGAAGTCTAACGGGGTCAGTAAAATTTTAACCAACTGTTCATTTATGAAATATAGGTATCGATGTCCGTTAAGTCGCTGTGGCAGAAACACTGGTCCTTAATTAAACCTGCGCATACGTTAATCGACTATCGGATTTGGTGTTTGGTTTGTCGAACAGCGTGCGGGTTAACCTCGGAACAAACGTGGGTATTTCTTCGATTCCACAGGCCGTTTCTGGTAAATGTCGACTCGTCCGTCCCGATGACGTGCTTAATGAAACCAGGCACACGTTGTTGCTGACGTAAAAAAAATATTTTTTATCGGAATCGATTATTTTCCTGACCCATCAAAGACATCGTTTGTACTATCGTCTGTCTTCGTTTTCAGGAGCATTTCACAAACACCCGGCATGTAGAATAAAATGTATAATAAATTTTAAATTTGGTAACAATATTATAATGAGTAAACTTTAAAATTATCCCAATGCTTAGTTTTGTTTTCTGAAAATTTCACTCCTACCACGTAGGAACTGCTCTGCACACATGTGTTATAATTATGTCTTTCAATAATCTCGTTACATCGACATGGTCAAATGTAACCGGTGATAGTTTTCGTAGCTCTCGGGCTTCGAATATCGGGATAAGTTGTGCTGATGTACATTTGATAAGGCAGATAATGTATCTTATGTATGTATGATCTTGCTCTATTTTTGCATCTGCTTTGCCCTTTCTCTTTATCTTTTTCCCTGAAGTTTGCACTAATTGATAGAGCGAGTCTTTTGCAGTCGCAATCTCTTCAAGAGAAAAAGCAGTTGCACACAGGCGAATTATGCTTTCTTGAGATGAACTGTATTCAGAAATGGACTTTAATGATTATTTCATATATTTTGCAGGTTCTCTTACTGATTTTAAGCAATTAAGAGGAGGAGTTATTTTCATGAAAGAACTTCCTTTAACATCAACTTCAAAAGTTAATCGCGCTGTACTGAAAAGCATGGTTAAGAATATGAAGAGAGAATAGAGGAGAGCAAGAAAAAAGTGATATTTAATCAAGTCTTGTCTTGTCGCCATTGTCTTATGAAATTTTTATTTATCTTTAAAGAAATAATAAAATAAAAATTGTAACATTAATATTAAATAAATTCAAATATTTCTGTTTTTACTTTTATTTCTGTTTGGTCAATAATTTGTGAATTAATTATTTCATCATTATTATTTATTATTATTATTTTGGTAATCCTAAACTCATTTTGTTCATTTTTAGGGTTTCGTAGTTAAACAACAAGGACCCCTTATAATTTCGTCATGTCCGTCTGACCGTTAAAGCTGTAATTTGGCATAGTTATAGATATTAATGACGTCTATAAAAAATGTGAAATAAAATCAGGATAGTTTAGGGCAGTGGTGTTTTAGGGAAAGGTTCATTACATTTTTATAGGCGTCATTAATTATATTAATAAATTATATTAATAACGTTATAGCACACTATTTTGTTAATATATACTTGTCCAGTACCATGGACTTAGATTGGTCTAATTCAATTTGTCCAGTACTAGGAGATCTGTTGTGTCCCCGGACTTAGGGGAATAACATACAATAGTATGATTTCGATTATAAAAAAGTTAATTAATAAAACCGCCTAAAACCAATAGCAATGTAAAGCGTAGGGGAGATTCGTGACGTACGATCCCTCGAGGTAAAATGATTCCCCACTGTATAAGAGTAACTACTAGCGACATATCTATATAATAAAAATGTAAATAGCAGATGTCTGTACATTTTATATTTTTGTAATTAAAGTGATTAAGAGTGAAGAAGAAGAAGAAGAAGTGATTAAATTATGTGGGTATACACAGCAAGAGAAAAGTAACAATTAACTTGAATATCTATTTACGTAGAATAGTTATTATGAGACAACCGACAACGACACTACAAAATAAAGCGAAAGCAGTGACCATTGTGAAATTACATGTGACACTTGATGTTACGGCCCTCAGTTGCCCCAACAGAAGTCGACTCTACTAGGGCCCATGAGTAACACACTCGACGGGCAACCAGAGGGTTCGGGCCCAAATGACCTATGAATAATAATTATGTAATGGCTGATAAGCAAACACAAACTTACCGAGTTCCGGAGGTAGGGTCGACCTCACGGTACAGTCAGGGGTTAAGTAATAGTAGTGTAAGTGGTCTGAGAAAGTGTGTAAATGTAACCTGACGTCAACGATGTAATCGGACAGCAGACCCACATACGCTGCGCTGCCCCCAAAGATGTGCGATCACTTGGTAGGGCGTTCACATTTAGGTAAACTCAAGTCTAACGTCACTTAGCACAAAATTATAATCACAGAAATTATAACGCGATCTCCTCTCGGGTCACAAATTTTTAGCGTTCTACCGACAAAGGAAAAAGGGCTTCGTACGACATTAAAATGCCACACAAACAACTTGTCGACGCAATTAATGGCAATCGAAGTTAAGTTAATCAATCAAAACCTCAAGAAGAGCCTCGTTGTGACGTAAAATGTACGAAAAAAGACAACGCTATCAGAGGCGGTCTTAACGCGACCTAACGTTCCGAACGTAAATTCCAGACCTTTAACCGACACGGCGGCCGCGAACAATTGATTGTCCACACGTCTCGCGACCGAGAGGTCAGCGGAAAGACGGCGATTTATTAAGCTCTTATCAGGAAAATGATGCTCCCTATCTCCCTGTTTCATTTCCCTCTGTCTCTTTTTATGACACCACTATAATATCATCTTTTTATGATGACATTATAGTGATACTCTTACACCGCCACTACACGGCACAATATTTTTTTAACTTTATGCGTATGAATAATTTAATTTAAATTTATAAGGCTCTGCGTCATACAAGATTCTGTCTTACCCTAATTTGTTTTAGCATTATAACTTTTTAAATTTGAAAAGTTTATAGATTAAATAAAAAATTGAGTATAATTTTCGATGCGGGCCGAAATTATAGAATAGGAAAATGTTACAAATACTTATCAGGGCTCCGCTGAAAATCAACGCTGCTGCCGTACCTGTGAGATTTTTTTTTTCTGTTTTTCATCTTGTAACCTTGTATGTTTTTTATGTTTTTATTTAATTCTAAATGTATATTCTGTGAGTGTATTGATGCTAATAAAACATATATCTATGTTATAGACAAAGACATATCATTTTTATTTAATTCATATTTAAGTGAACAAGAGATTTTTTAAATGTCCATATTATGAAGTAAGATGTCATAAGATAATATAACTTTAATTTTTGTAACGATTTTAACAGTTTAAATAATGCAACTAAAAATATGGAAATATTCTGAAAATAGTTCACACGAGAAAGAAACAATCCACTCAGATCTATTAACCAAAATCGATGTAAGTCTGACTGCTATTTGTATTTAAAATCCTGACGCATTTCTTATCCAATTTATATTTATATGATTGCTCCTTTGTTAACATTATTTTACATTTGCGTCTTGTCGCGTACGTTTCTGCGATAATACGTGTTTAAGGTGAAAGAGTTGTGTGGCGTTCTACACAATGTCTGTGAATGTAGTAAAAAGTTTTGACATTTATTCAGAATCAAGAAGATGTGATGAATGAAGAAAGCATAATTCGCCTGTGTGCAACTGCTTTTTTCTCTTGAAGAGATTGCGACTGCAAAAGACTGGCTCTATCAATCAGTGCAAACTTCAGGGAAAAAGATAAATAGAAAGGGCAAAGCAGATGCAAAAATAGAGCAAGATCTCAAGGAGGATACATTATCTGCCTTATCAAATGTACATCAGCACAACTTATCCCGATATTCGTAGCTCAAGAGCTACGAAAACTATCACCGGTTACATTTGACCATGTCGCTGTAACGAGATTATTGAAAGACATAGTTATAACACATGTGTGCAGTGCAGTTCCCACGTGGTAGGAGTGAAATTTTCAGAAAACAAAACTAAGCACTAAGATAATTTTAGATTTCACTCATTATAATATTGTTACCAAATTTAAAATTTATTATACAGTTTATTCTACATGCCGGGTGTTTGTAAAATGATCCCGAAAACGAAGACAGACGATAGTACAAACGATATCTTTGATAATGGCTCAGGAAAAAATCGATTCCGATATAAAAATAATTTTTCACGTTTTATTAGCCTAACTCACAATCCATCATGTTAGTACAGTTAAATAAAACGATAATTTCATTAAAAAAAAGATGAAAATACTTAAACATAAAACCAGCAGTGTAATTTAAAATGAAATAAATCAGCTGAAGATAGGGTCAATATTCGCGCAGTCACCGAACTCTTTTATGATAGCTCGGTACGAAACAATGCATTAGGTATTACTACTCACTCTACCTTTCCTTTTCACATGCGCTGACCTCGCCCAGCCGACTCATGCTGCCTCGCGCTGTGCAATTTACACATGTTTAGCGTTGCCAACATGTGGGAAATTCCCCAAAATGCGGGGAATTTAAAGTTGGTTGGGGATTTTTGGGGATTAGTATTGTTTAGGCCAAACAATTAACTTTTGAAATTTGCATTCGCACTCGTTCCGCCCGCTGACTTGTAAAGGTCACCACAAAACACCACTATACTCAACACATACACACCTACGGCCTGACCGAGCCCTGAGACAGCAGTCGCCTCATATACAGGTAAGTAATATCTATTTGATTAGCCTTCCCTTTAAATTGTAGTAGGATACAACATTTTCTATATAGCTTAGTATGAAAGGACATTCCACGTGGCCATATTGGGCCCCGACCTGCGTCTGCTCGTGAAGTCTTCTGCTGAATGGGCCCCGGAAGATTTGACCCTTGCTGGAGCAGCCGTAGGCCGTAACAAGTATTATGCGGGGGAAAATGCAGGAATTTTGAAACTCGATAGCCCGGTCTAAGTCAGAAACTTTTTCGAGAAATCTAAATACTTATCTTAACATTTTTGTTAGGTTACTTATGAATATCGAATAATTTCCCTTTTTAATTATCTTCATTTCACCACATTTAATTTACGGACTTATTTTGACAACTTTTGTGTATAATTTTAATGCTTTTCATTTCTTTATTTTTTTAATTTTAAAGAAGAGAACCGCATATAAATGCAGATACTGTGTTTTTTTTAATGGCAACAATAGAAGGAATTAAAAATACTCCATGGAGTAAAATGCTTGTTACAAAAATATGGAAACTGGGAAAAAATAAGTCGTAACAGACTTTGCTGGCCCCTTCCTCGTCAAGTCCTCCAACCTTCGTAACGCGCGTTCACATAAGGCCTATCTGTGCGTTTTCGTGTGCCTCGCCACTAAGGCCGTTCACTTAGAAGTTCTAAGTGCCCTCAGCACTGAAGCCTTTGTGGCCACGCTGGGCCACTTCGTATCGCGTCGCGGTTTGCCAGACCTGATCTGGTCTGATTGCGGAACGAAATATAAGGGCACGGATAGATATTTGAAGGAGGTCGTCGAATTTCTGTCCAGCAACAGGACTTATTTAGGTACTGCGATGTCCAAGAAGGGCATCCAGTGGAATTTCGACCCTCCGGCTTGCCCACACTGGGGCGGTATTTTTGAGGCGGTGGTTAAGGTTGCAAAAACGCATCTCCGTCGCGTTATTGGCGAAACCATTTTGACATTTGAGGAGTTTGCCACTGTATTCTGAAAAAATGAGGCATTCCATCTTAGTCCTCACTGCAGCTATATTATGGTTGTAGCACGAATGGGTTGGCTCGAACGGGAAAGGACCACGCTCTTACAGAAAACCAGCGTAAAATAGCAGCTTAACGCTGCTGTGTTTCGTATAGTGAGTATAGAGAACCGGAGACCCTTTTTAATGGCAAAGAGGCAGTAACCACTTACCATCAGGTGGACTGTGTGCTCGTTTGTCACAGGATCCTATAAAAAAAATTGAGGCGTTACTCAAATCCCGGCCCCTCTGTCCCCTCTTGTCCGATCCAAATGATTTAGAGGTTCTAACCCCGGGCCACTTCCTGATTGGCCAGCCGCTTAACGCCCTGCCCGAGTACCCATTCAGTGAAATAAACTCTTCGCGGTTGAGCAGATTTGACCTGCTGCAACAGATGATTCAGAGTTTTTGGCACCGATGGTCTCTGGAGTACCGACATCTTTTGCAGCAGCGCTTTAAGTGGTCTGACAAGACGGATCCTCCTCGGGTTGGAGACCTCGTGTTAGTTAAGGAACCCAACGCTTTGCCTTTGTATTGGCGCCGTGGGTGCATTGTTAAGTTGTAGTATGGATCGGATGGGGTGCCTAGGGTGGCCGAGGTTTTGGTTGGAGATTCGGTCTTGCAACGTGCCGTCGCGACCCTATCCCGTTTGCCAATTTACTCGCGGACATAAGTCCTTATGCCTGGGACGGGGGTTTGTTTAGGCAAAATCTTAATATTTTAAAAACTTGCATTCAAGACGCGCGTCTCGGCGTGTTCCTCTGATGGAATTTAAGGTCACCGCCAGCCCCCCCTCCCGCGCGCGTCTTTTCACTGACCGCTCGGTCACGAGACGTGTGGACAATCAATTGTTCGCGGCCGCCGTGTTGGTTAAAGGTCTGGAATTTACGCTCGGAACGTTAGGTCACGTTAAGACCGCCTCTGATAGCGTTGTCTTTTTTCGTACGTTTTACGTGACAAAGAGGCTCTTCTTGAGGTTTTGATTGATTAACTTAACTTCGATTGCCATTAATTGCGTCGACAAGTTGTTTGTGTGGCATTTTAATATCGTACGAAGACATTTTTCCTTTGTCGGTAGAACGCTAAAAATTTGTGACCCGAGAGGAGATCGCGTTATAATTTCTGTGATTATAATTTTGTGCTAAGTGACGTTAGACTTGAGTTTGCCTAAATGTGAACGCCCTACCAAGTGATCGCACATCTTTGGGGGCAGCGCAGCGTATGTGAGTCTGCTGTCCGATTACATCGGTGAGGTTAGGTTACATTTACACACTTTCTCACACCACTTACACTACCATTACTTAACCCCTGACTGTACCGTGTGGTCGACCCTACCTCCGGAACTCGGTAAGTTTGTGTTTACTTATCAGCCATTACATAATAATTATCCATAGGCCATTTGGGCCCAAACCCTCTGGTTGCCCGTCGAGTGTGTTACTCATGGGCCCTAGTAGAGTCGACTTCTGTTGGGGCAACTGAGGGCCGTAACATCAAGTGTCACATGTAATGTCACAATGGTCACATACATATGTAGAAAAGAAATACATATTACATACATATGTAGAAGAGAAATACATAATTTGGAATATTAATATTTGTATAACCTGCATGATATTATTCATATTATGATACGAATATAATGTATATCCATGTATCCATACACTTGTGCATCGATGAGACGACATTTTATTGTCTTGTAATGTAAACAAACAAGTATAAACTATAAACTTTATGTTTTTGCTACCAAAAAAGAATATAACCACAATTAACCACTAACCACAGACTTTATTCTTACACTAGTGATGCAACTCGAACTCTGTTTTCAATCGATTCAATCGACTGAGTTTGTGTAACTCGGTAGTCGAGTGAAAATAAATTTTACTCGAGTCCGCTTGCACTCGAGTTACCGATTGAACTCGGCGCACCGCACCGTGTAGATTCGGAGATCGCTAGATAGATGTTAGTTCACTAATTCACTTGTAGTATAAGACGCCGCGAGGGACGTTACTGGTTACATCCAAATTCAAACTTGCATCTGTCATCTTGTAGTCAAATATGAACTTAGTTTGATTTATAATATCGTGATTGTGATATCATTGTTGTTTATTTTTTGTTACTTCGTATAAGTAGTGCATAACATAAAAGGTGATTTAAATGTACTTGTTTGCTTAAAGTATGAATGATAACAATGAAACAACAAAATAAAAATCGTCAGTTTGTCATTAATTTTAAAAAATGGAAGCGATTTGTAAGATTTTCAAAAAGCAGTTTATAGATTTTGAAATACTCCACATATCTGTAGTAAATAAAAAACATGGAAATACTACAAATAAATAAATAATAAATACTTGTATTTTATTTCATCATCATCATCATCATTACAGCCCTTCACAAGTCCACTGCTGAACATGAGCCTCCCCAAAGGAATGCCACAAAGCACGGTCCATCTGGGGGCCGCCGGGGACTGGGGGCCGTCTCTTTGTTACTTTCATGGGTGGCATATTGCCATAGTTGCCACGCTTGGCGAACGGGTTGGCAACCGCGTTTTTTTATTATTGGTTTCCTGTTATCAGAAAGATGCTGCTGCCCATCCTCTGCCTCAGTTTCCCTCTGTCGCCTCTTACGACACCCACGGGAAGATATGGGGTAGTGAGTATTCTTACCCGCCACTACACGGGATTTTATTTCATATTGCCACATGTTACTTATTTAATAAAGTTACCTATTTAAAAATGCTTTAACTAAGGTAATCGCTATTTTCGACTCGAGTGATAAACTTCAATCGATGCAGAGACTGTAAATAGTTAATTCAAATAACTCAAAAACTCGAGTACAACTAGAGTGACATGATAAAACCCGAGTGACTTGAGTCACAAAATTCTACTCGAATCACTTTTTTATATTAAGGTCAATGCAGTGTCTGTCTACAATTTAGTGATGAACTCGACTTACTAATTCGAGCAATTTATTATATTTATATATTATGTAATGTCAATAAGCTGATTAAGTATAATTCGTGATAGTTAAATTATTAATAACAGTAACTTTAGGCTACGTCATAAAGTTAGTGATATTATTTTATGAAGATTGTCTATATACAAACCAATAATATATAATTACCTATTAAGTTAAGAAATAATAATAATTATCTTGGATGGAAGAGCAAATATAAAAATAATTTGTAACAAACTGACACAGCTTCGTATCGCCAATTCGAGTTGTGTAACTCGAGTACTATTCGATTACGTGAATTTCAACACAAGTTAACTCGATTCGAGTTTCTTCCGAATTGGCACATCTCTACTTCAATTGTTTTTAATATTACTTTATCTGAACCAATGACATAAACATAAATATCAAAACAATTCTTTTTTTTTCAGATTTCTTGATTCCGTGTAGATTTTCATAAAAACTTTATGCTATTTATAATAATAAATTGGTATCTTGTTTTGTATATAATACCACTGCTGTCCGTGAAAATTTCTAGTGGGCCCAAAAACGACTGTCTCCTTTGGTTTTTGAGGTGAAATGATCCCTCTTCATACGTATAAAACGATCCCTGGAGTCATATTACTCCATTAGTATTTTTAAAAGTTTTATTTACTTGCAATATATGTATGTATATTGTTCGCGCAAAACGCTGTTGTCGGAATCGACGTCTAGGGGGCGCGCGTCTCTGGGCGATACCGGTTTGAAGTTCTTCCGAGCGTGGAGTGGCGCGCGAGTCGCGAGCGAAAAGTCAGTCGTCCTTAGGCAGTGCTCACGATTGGCACGCTGCCAATTAAGCGCGGGAACTCGGAATAATTAAGCGCGGACAGTAAAAATACGGTCTAGGAATTTTGTGGCGCGTATCCCTACTGGAGAGCTTCCCCGGGACTTATTGGGTCCGACTCAGAATCTGTATAAGTGCATTCGACAATATTAGCTAGTGCGGCCTCTGACATTCTAGAACTAACTGTTGCAACGCGAAACGGTAGCGACCTTTGGTCCAGAGGCTCCGTGTGTGTTTTGTGCGGTAACCTTATACCCCGCGATAGTTAGTGGCTTCTGTAAGTTAGTTAATCGCACGATAGAGTTAATTGACTGTCATCGTGAAGAACGAGAAAAGTGACTGTGGACAACCTCGGAAGCCCCCCTCAAGTTGGAGCGGTGTCGACGCTCGGGCTGCTGCCGACGGCCAAGGTCTAGGTTCAATCACCATCAGTCACACCCAGATACACATCACATCACTTATTTCCCTTTCACTACACAACCACATGTGACCTGACCGACTCCGGAGGGACCAGTCGCCTTGGATATAGGTAAGTAAGCTTCGCCTAATTCCTCTGCCAGTTGACGGGCCGTAGTATAGAACGCTCCCCCATATATTTAGTGTAATTAGAGAGATTCCACGTGGCCACATTAAGGCCCGACCTACGTCTGCTCGGGAAGTCTTCTGCTCATGGACCCCAGAGGATTGGATCCTTTAAGGGAGCAGTCGTAGGCCGTAACAAACTGATAGCAGAGCGTGGTTCCGGGTTCGATTCCCCGGTCGATCCCGACCATAGTGTTTGATAAAAATTAAACAATTCTGGTGGCAGGGAGCGTTGGTTTGATTGGTTTAATTTGTATCTACAATCACGCCCGTCCGTAATACGTAAAAATATTTTTTGTACGTAATAATAGAATTATTTCCCTTTGTTGTTTGTTGCTTGCCTTTTTTTGGTTAGTAGGTAGTTTGAAAAGCCGCGCCCTAGGTTGCGCAAGCGGGAGTTTTTCTAGAGATATACGTCATGTAGGTAGATGGTGATTTTTACGTCATCGGTTAATTATCGTTGTCGGATAGTTGTAGTGGATTACTTATCGAAGGGTCGATTTCCGAGCTAGGCATTTTTTGTTGATCGACCGTGATGTGTATTTTCGTTTATACTGTAATTTGTATTTGAACTAAAGAGTAGTAATTGTATTTGCGCAATTTGAATTTAACTTGATTTGATCACACTAGTATTTGTTATTTGTTAATTTGATTTGTGTCTTTTCTTTTGTGCTAACTTGTATTTGGTTGATACGTAGTAATTCGTATTTGTGTAATTTCTATTCAACGCGATTTGATAGGAACTGCATTTATTAACTGTTAATTTTTGTTGTATTTTTTGTTTGTTATCTTTGTAATCTGTGCTCAAGCCGCGTCGTTATTTGCATTTAATAGTGATGACATCGCCCAAGCTACTGATCCGTTGTTTGCGGACTGAGCTACGCTGGGCCACAAGCGCCCATGCTTTGATAGGTCGACCGGACAGGGTCCATAACTTGATGAAGCGGTTCGAACAGGTGGATGCTCGAAGGGCCGCAGTGGAGGAGGCTTACGCTGAGCTCGAGGATTCGGATGTGGAGAAGGGAGTCCTGGACTCCTGCTTCGCGGACTATGAGCAGTTCTTGTGGCTCACGGAAGAGTTGATCGAGGCTGAAGGCAGGTATGCCGAGGAGGCGCGTGAAGCTCGGATGAGTGACCTGTCTGAGTCCTCTCTGAAGCAGCTTCAGCCGGAGCTGTTGGGACGACTCCCAACTCTGGACCTGCCAAAGTTCTCCGGGGTCCTTTCCGAATGGCTGACCTTCGTTGGTCTTTTCGACAGCCTAGTGGACGCCCGGAGTGACTTGAACCCGAGCCAAAAGATGGTGTACCTCCTGGCCTCACTGGAGGGGGAGGCCCTGGGCGTCGTCGGCCACTTGAGATTGTCGGACGACGCCTACCAGACTGCTCGGGACCTCCTAGCCAGAAGATACGCCAACGTCCGGCGAATTGCGGACGAACATGTTAAGCAGCTTCTAAGCCTCCCGCTGCTTAGTGACCGGGCCAGACTGCGTCCGGACCTGTTGGATCCAGTCTTGGTGGCCTGTAATACGTTGAGGCGGCTGGGTTTACCAGTGGGTGAATGGGCTTTTTTGTTGCTCCGCATCGTGCTGTCCCGTCTACCTCTCGACCTTCGAATCCATTTTGATGAGAGGTACGGCGGGGATGAGGCCTCCTATATTCCGCCCTTCTATGACCTGCTGCGGTTTTTGGAGGAGCAGTGCCGGCTGATAGAGAACACGGCGGGCACCGTTGACGACTTACGAGCCGTGCCCAGTGAGAGGCTGAATCCTCCAGGCAAGTCGTCGTCAACCCTCCCCTGCTCCTATTGTCGAGCGTCTGATCATCGAGTTACGTCGTGCCCAAAATTGTTAGGTAAGCCGGTTCCGGCGAGGCGAACTATCGCCAAGGAGCGCCGCTGGTGCTGTTCATGCCTGGGAGGGCACCTCCATCGAGACTGTCCGCATCAGCGGCCCTGTCTGCATTGCCAGGGCAATCACTATGCAGTTTTGTGCCTGGGTGCGAACGGCGTCTCCTCTCGGGGCTCTGCCAGGCCCTCGACCCCCACGGGCGGGGGCGCTCAGCCACGCCCTCTGCCGGGCGACTCTCGGCGCCCGTCGGCCAGCCACCAGGCCCCTAAATTTGAAAGGGGCCCCTCCCCCGACCAGTCGGGGGGTAATTCCCCCAGGGGCGGGGGTGTCATCACCCCCCCTCAGCGTGTGGAGAGGAACTTCACGGCCACTCATCGGTCCGCTGGACCCTTCTCACTCCCGTTAGCTGAGTGGCCGCGACTGGTGTACCACTGTTACCCATTTGATGGAGGCGGCCCTGGCTAGCTGCCGCCTTAGCTCCCACCACGGCCACCTCCACTGAGCCTTAAGCCGTCAACAGTCCACTTGTCAAAATGTTCAGTTGCCGACGGCCTCAGTGAAGGCGTACAACCCGAGTGGCGACTGTTAGCGGTTGTGCTCTGATTTCGGGTTCACGCCATGTGGCCTCCCCTTGGTGGTGGGAAGATTAGGGAGCGTCTGGAGCGTTAAATCACGCTGTCAAAGGGTATTAGATTTGGTTTGGTCGTGCACTTAGTCAAAAAATACTTGAATTAAAATTAAAAACTGCTTTGGGCTTTCCGCGAAATTTTCCTATTTGTAGCGGTTTAAATTAAAAGAATTGAATTTAATCTACTCCTTTAAATGCTACTGCATGTGTTTTGTAAATATATTTAATCACTGTATTTGATTGTTGCGTCTGTTTGCTGAAAGGAAAATTTGAATTCATCTGAAAATGAATGGCGCACTATTTCAAAATTATGTTTATGTTTATGATAGTGTTTAATCATTTTGCTTTGTGAAGAAGTAGGGCTGTCCCTTACGTTATTGTTTTGTTTAATTTGCAAGTTGACCTATGCGCATCGGTAATTAATTTGGTTGAATTAATTCTGTAGTTGAACATTGATGCTTTTGAACAATTAGTTGAAATATGAGCATAGGACTACTTGTCTAACAGGCTAGCTAGTTTTGGAGATTATCAGATTGAAATCAGCTGCCGCACTATTTAGTAAATTATAATATGGTGGGTGGCCTGGCTAGGCCTACTTGTTGAAAATTCATACTAGGGACTATCTGTGCGTTTCGTTCGGCTCTCCACAGACGACGTTCATGTGGAATTTGTGGGTGCGCTCTGCACTGAAGCAACTGCTGGCACAAAATTTGTCTGGGCAGCTTCGTGTAGCGCCGCTGGTTGCAGAGCTGATCCGGTCGGATTGCGGAACTAATCATAGGGGCACAGATAGGTGTTTGAAAAAGGTCGTCGGACTTCTGTCCAGTACAGGACTTATTAAAGTGCTGCGATGCCCACGAGGGGCATCCAGTGGAGGCTGACCCTCCGGCTTGCCACATTAGGGTTATCTTTTGAGGCGTTGGTTAGGGTTGCAAGATCTGATGGGTTGCCTAAGATGGCCTAGTTTGGTTGCAGATTCAGTCTTGCAACTTGCAGTCTCGACCTTGTCCCGCTGACCGGTTTGCTCGCGGACCTAAATCCTTATGTCCGGGACGGGGGTTTGTTCGCGCAAAACGCTGTTGTCGGAATCGACGTCTAGGGGGCGCGCGGCTCTGGGCGATACCGGTTTGAAGTTCTTCCAAGCGTGGAGTGGCGCGCGGGTCGCGAGCGAAAAGTCAATCGTCTGTAAGCGGTGCTGACGTGAGCACGCGGTCAATTCTGTTAGGGAACTCGGAATAATTAGGTGCGGCCCGTAAATATACGGTCTAGGATTTTGTGACGCGCATTCCTGCTGGAGAGCTTCCCGGGACTTATTGGGTCCGACTCAGAATCTGTATAAGTGCATTCGACAATATTAGCTAGTGCGGCCTCTGACATTCTAGAACTAACTGTTGCAACGCGAAACGGTAGCGACCTTTGGTCCAGAGGCTCCGTGTGTGTTTTTTGCGGTAACCTTATACCCCGCGATAGGTAGTAGCTTCTGTAACTTAGTTAATCGCACGATAGAGTTAATTGACTGTCATCGTGAAGAACGAGGAAAGTGACTGTGGACAACCTCGGAAGCCCCCCTCAAGTTGGAGCGGTGTCGACGCTCGGGCTGCTGCCGACGGCCAAGGTCTAGGTTCAATCACCATCAGTCACACCCAGATACACATCACATCACTTATTTCCCTTTCACTACACAACCACATGTGACCTGACCGACTCCGGAGGGACCAGTCGCCTTAGATATAGGTAAGTAAGCTCCGCCTAATTCCTCTGCCGGTCGACTGGCCGTAGTATAGAACGCTCCCCCATATATTTTAGTATAATTCGAGAGATTCCACGTGGCCACATTGAGGCCCGACCTACGTTTGCTCGGGAAGTCTTCTGCTCATGGGCCCCAGAGGATTGGATCCTTTAAGGGAGCAACCGTAGGCCGTAACATATATATTTATGTATATATGTATGGATGTATGTATGTATGTATGTATGTTTGTTAGGATCAAATCTTGCATGTTAAATTTGACCCACTTCTCGGTGTCCGATTAACTTGGATTATTATACAAGTCCGGTGACAATGCAATGTTATGATACCATCGATCTGATCTGATAATGAAGCAAGGGTGTAGAGACAGCAACTCCTTCATGGCAAATGGTAGGACAATTAAATTTGGGTTAAATTTCAGCTATTACTACAAGCAAATATGCGGGAACCTTCTGATTGGACACTTCAACCTTCGACGCAAGAGGTTATTCAGAAATCTCCATAAGTGCCAAAGTCGCCGACACTAGTACCTATACAAGAAGTCTCAGCCTTAGTCTTTACCAGAAAAACCAATGGATATTGACAAGACAAGTGTAGCTCCACAAGATTTTCTTAGTGACAGGCAATCGTCTTCATCCAAAAAGTCAGTTCGTAGTCTCTATCTCCAATTTTGACTACAACATTTGAATCTAATGCAAACGTGTCTCCAGCAATGGCTGTTAACCTTCCATCCACATCTTTTGCGGTCTTAAAATCGGGGCAAATCCAACCATTATCGAAAATAGTAGGAAGAATAAATAATTCAAGGCGAGTAAAAGTAGACACATTTGTACTGACTGCTCATTGATTGAACATTATAACTATGATCCGGAACGTTAAAAAAATGTAATTGCAATCATCAGTACTTTGATGTGATGGTCAAATGAACGAATCATTCACGATTGACCCATCTTTAACATGGGCATTTTATGTCATAGGAAGCATTTACTAATCTTCACACTTGTCAGACGGATTAAAATCCGGGTTTACACAACGCACTGGGTTTTGAAGCCGCTTATCAATAGCCATTAAAGATCATTCTGGCATTACTCATATTTGTCTCTTACGACACTTACACATCACACGGCACATAGACCAGCAAAATTTAGTGAATATGTGTATATTATAACGTTTTTATATTTCTGTCGAGGCCCCAGCTATACATTGTGCTATACATATAACAATCGTAGTTGTAAGCGTCATACAACGTTGATCATATGATTTAAATTTAAATAAGGTCACCTATATATTTGTCATTAAAATCGTTATTTTTAAGTAAATCAAGTCAAATATTATGTACGTCACGAAATGTCAAATCCAGTAAGAGAGTGCATCCATGCTTGTGAAATCCGTTCCTTTCACAAAAATACACTTTAAATCTAACATATTTTAGGAACTGAACTTAAAAGTCGTTACACGACAAATCATTATACAAATCATTCACAAGTTTAAGCGTTTACCGCTAAAAGTACGTATCTCCTCAATTTCAGGGCACTTCCCATGTTTTCGCAGGCAGTATCGGAAACTTCGGCGTCGACATATTGAATGACCTGCAGTGTCGTCGCCACTTGGAAGAGAAAGCTAAATTGGCTTCTAAAAAGCTTGGCGTACTCAATAGAGCGGGACAGTAGTTCATTCCGGCACACCGTTTGCAACATTACAAGACGCAAGTTCGGCCTCACGTGAAATACTGTTCTCATCTCTCAGAGTGGCTCGAATCGCCGACAACCGAGTTCTCTGTGACTCGATTCACTGGCGCTGCGTAGAGATGTTACATCCCTCTGCATTGTCTATCGTATTTACCACGGGGAGTGCTCTGAAGAATTGTTCGACTTAATTCCAGCCACCATATTTCACCAACACACATCGCGACAAAACTTACGTTACCATCCACATTGGCGGTTGGCGGTCCACTACTGTGTGATTTATTAGGAGATTTCTTCCTCGCACGAATACTTTTTGGAAACGTTTACGACCTTTAAGAAACGAGCTTACTCCTTTTTAAAAGACCGGCAACGCATCTGCAATTCTTCTGGTGTTGTAGAATGGTATTAAAATATTTAAAAAGAAGGCTATCTAGTTGACTGGATAAACTGGTTGTGCTGGCTGACATAGACTTTTCACGTTAAAAGGAATGGCCGTGTGCCCCGACACAGGCCCACCCGATTTCTTTATTGATGTAGGTACAGTATTATTTACTGTTTTACCTCCTTAAACAATGTAAATGTTTAAATCGGCATCCTGTATAATATTTTTTATCGATAACACCAATTGATAAACGTTGTCAATCACTAACTCATTTGGTAAGTTAATAGTGATGTTACTGGATAACGTTACTACTTATTCGGCCGGCTTTTAAAACCGGAGACCTATTTTACTGATAATGAAGGCTCGTTATTCATCTTAATCCTCAGGACTGGCATAGCAGCCGCAATGAAATAAAATGAAGTTAAAACGAAGTGAAGTAAAATGACATGACATTAATTTAATTTAACTCTTTATTTTTCAACGTAAGCAATTAAAATTTTAGTTAGCTGAACTCATTTGGTAAATAATATGATACATGTTCTAGAACAATCTACAATAAATAATAAAATTTAAAAATTATTGGGTATATATGTACTTGCGTTAATAAATCGAAATCACATTCAATTTTTGCTCCACTTACAATACCTTAATGCACAATTGGTTTTGTTTAAAAAATATTTTTCAAATTTAGGAATCGAATGCGTCTTGGCTTTTTGACGATGTCACTAAGACTAAATGACATAAATCCGAAATATATCCTATAGGACAAAAGTTATAGATGCTGATGTCCGATTACTACT
Organism: Parnassius mnemosyne; assembly: GCA_963668995.1. Lineage (NCBI taxonomy): Eukaryota > Metazoa > Arthropoda > Insecta > Lepidoptera > Papilionidae > Parnassius > Parnassius mnemosyne. Next base: position 17,001,477 of record CAVLGL010000085.1, read on the forward strand.
ATTACTTAAATATATTTGACAAAAAATAACCGCTTGAGACATAGTTCATCTTATTAAATATATTTTCTCTTATCACATAAAATTATTGACCGCCTATCAGTTCTTCTTTGATCAACATTAGCTCAATATTTTTTTGATAATTCTTAACCCCATGAAGATCAAAAAGCAAAAAAAGAGAAAGATTCATATACAGACAAAGCTATCACTGTGCGGTGATAATATAAATAATCGGTCAAGTGCGAGTCGGACATGCGCATGAAGGCATCCGTACCATCGTAATACGTAGTTCTAGTAAGGGAGCCCCTTTTGATTTTTATTATTTAGCTAGCTGGCCAGGCAGACGTTATACTGCCCTTTTCGACGACCCTTTTTTGATGAGAGGTACGGCGGGGATGAGGCCTCCTATATTCCGCCCTTCTATGACCTGCTGCGGTTTTTGGAGGAGCAGTGCCAGCTGATAGAGAACACGGCGGGCACCGTTGACGACTTACGAGCCGTGCCCAGTGAGAGGCTGAATCCTCCAGGCAAGTCGTCGTCAACCCTCCCCTGCTCCTATTGTCGAGCGTCTGATCATCGAGTTACGTCGTGCCCAAAATTGTTAGGTAAGCCGGTTCCGGCGAGGCGAACTATCGCCAAGGAGCGCCGCTGGTGCTGTTCATGCCTGGGAGGGCACCTCCATCGAGACTGTCCGCATCAGCGGCCCTGTCTGCATTGCCAGGGCAATCACTATGCAGTTTTGTGCCTGGGTGCGAACGGCGTCTCCTCTCGGGGCTCTGCCAGGCCCTCGACCCCCACGGGCGGGGGCGCTCAGCCACGCCCTCTGCCGGGCGACTCTCGGCGCCCGTCGGCCAGCCACCAGGCCCCTAAATTTGAAAGGGGCCCCTCCCCCGACCAGTCGGGGGGTAATTCCCCCAGGGGCGGGGGTGTCATCACCCCCCTCAGCGTGTGGAGAGGAACTTCACGGCCACTCATCGGTCCGCTGGACCCTTCTCACTCCCGTTAGCTGAGTGGCCGCGACTGGTGTACCACTGTTACCCATTTGATGGAGGCGGCCCTGGCTAGCTGCCGCCTTAGCTCCCACCACGGCCACCTCCACTGAGCCTTAAGCCGTCAACAGTCCACTTGTCAAAATGTTCAGTTGCCGACGGCCTCAGTGAAGGCGTACAACCCGAGTGGCGACTGTTAGCGGTTGTGCTCTGATTTCGGGTTCACGCCATGTGGCCTCCCCTTGGTGGTGGGAAGATTAGGGAGCGTCTGGAGCGTTAAATCACGCTGTCAAAGGGTATTAGATTTGGTTTGGTCGTGCACTTAGTCAAAAAATACTTGAATTAAAATTAAAAACTGCTTTGGGCTTTCCGCGAAATTTTCCTATTTGTAGCGGTTTAAATTAAAAGAATTGAATTTAATCTACTCCTTTAAATGCTACTGCATGTGTTTTGTAAATATATTTAATCACTGTATTTGATTGTTGCGTCTGTTTGCTGAAAGGAAAATTTGAATTCATCTGAAAATGAATGGCGCACTATTTCAAAATTATGTTTATGTTTATGATAGTGTTTAATCATTTTGCTTTGTGAAGAAGTAGGGCTGTCCCTTACGTTATTGTTTTGTTTAATTTGCAAGTTGACCTATGCGCATCGGTAATTAATTTGGTTGAATTAATTCTGTAGTTGAACATTGATGCTTTTGAACAATTAGTTGAAATATGAGCATAGGACTACTTGTCTAACAGGCTAGCTAGTTTTGGAGATTATCAGATTGAAATCAGCTGCCGCACTATTTAGTAAATTATAATATGGTGGGTGGCCTGGCTAGGCCTACTTGTTGAAAATTCATACTAGGGACTATCTGTGCGTTTCGTTCGGCTCTCCACAGACGACGTTCATGTGGAATTTGTGGGTGCGCTCTGCACTGAAGCAACTGCTGGCACAAAATTTGTCTGGGCAGCTTCGTGTAGCGCCGCTGGTTGCAGAGCTGATCCGGTCGGATTGCGGAACTAATCATAGGGGCACAGATAGGTGTTTGAAAAAGGTCGTCGGACTTCTGTCCAGTACAGGACTTATTAAAGTGCTGCGATGCCCACGAGGGGCATCCAGTGGAGGCTGACCCTCCGGCTTGCCACATTAGGGTTATCTTTTGAGGCGTTGGTTAGGGTTGCAAGATCTGATGGGTTGCCTAAGATGGCCTAGTTTGGTTGCAGATTCAGTCTTGCAACTTGCAGTCTCGACCTTGTCCCGCTGACCGGTTTGCTCGCGGACCTAAATCCTTATGTCCGGGACGGGGGTTTGTTCGCGCAAAACGCTGTTGTCGGAATCGACGTCTAGGGGGCGCGCGGCTCTGGGCGATACCGGTTTGAAGTTCTTTCAAGCGTGGAGTGGCGCGCGGGTCGCGAGCGAAAAGTCAATCGTCTGTAAGCGGTGCTGACGTGAGCACGCGGTCAATTCTGTTAGGGAACTCGGAATAATTAGGTGCGGCCCGTAAATATACGGTCTAGGATTTTGTGACGCGCATTCCTGCTGGAGAGCTTCCCGGGACTTATTGGGTCCGACTCAGAATCTGTATAAGTGCATTCGACAATATTAGCTAGTGCGGCCTCTGACATTCTAGAACTAACTGTTGCAACGCGAAACGGTAGCGACCTTTGGTCCAGAGGCTCCGTGTGTGTTTTTTGCGGTAACCTTATACCCCGCGATAGGTAGTAGCTTCTGTAACTTAGTTAATCGCACGATAGAGTTAATTGACTGTCATCGTGAAGAACGAGGAAAGTGACTGTGGACAACCTCGGAAGCCCCCCTCAAGTTGGAGCGGTGTCGACGCTCGGGCTGCTGCCGACGGCCAAGGTCTAGGTTCAATCACCATCAGTCACACCCAGATACACATCACATCACTTATTTCCCTTTCACTACACAACCACATGTGACCTGACCGACTCCGGAGGGACCAGTCGCCTTAGATATAGGTAAGTAAGCTCCGCCTAATTCCTCTGCCGGTCGACTGGCCGTAGTATAGAACGCTCCCCCATATATTTTAGTATAATTCGAGAGATTCCACGTGGCCACATTGAGGCCCGACCTACGTTTGCTCGGGAAGTCTTCTGCTCATGGGCCCCAGAGGATTGGATCCTTTAAGGGAGCAACCGTAGGCCGTAACATATATATTTATGTATATATGTATGGATGTATGTATGTATGTATGTATGTTTGTTAGGATCAAATCTTGCATGTTAAATTTGACCCACTTCTCGGTGTCCGATTAACTTGGATTATTATACAAGTCCGGTGACAATGCAATGTTATGATACCGTATATCGATCTGATCTGATAATGAAGCAAGGGTGTAGAGACAGCAACTCCTTCATGGCAAATGGTAGGACAATTAAATTTGGGTTAAATTTCAGCTATTACTACAAGCAAATATGCGGGAACCTTCTGATTGGACACTTCAACCTTCGACGCAAGAGGTTATTCAGAAATCTCCATAAGTGCCAAAGTCGCCGACACTAGTACCTATACAAGAAGTCTCAGCCTTAGTCTTTACCAGAAAAACCAATGGATATTGACAAGACAAGTGTAGCTCCACAAGATTTTCTTAGTGACAGGCAATCGTCTTCATCCAAAAAGTCAGTTCGTAGTCTCTATCTCCAATTTTGACTACAACATTTGAATCTAATGCAAACGTGTCTCCAGCAATGGCTGTTAACCTTCCATCCACATCTTTTGCGGTCTTAAAATCGGGGCAAATCCAACCATTATCGAAAATAGTAGGAAGAATAAATAATTCAAGGCGAGTAAAAGTAGACACATTTGTACTGACTGCTCATTGATTGAACATTATAACTATGATCCGGAACGTTAAAAAAATGTAATTGCAATCATCAGTACTTTGATGTGATGGTCAAATGAACGAATCATTCACGATTGACCCATCTTTAACATGGGCATTTTATGTCATAGGAAGCATTTACTAATCTTCACACTTGTCAGACGGATTAAAATCCGGGTTTACACAACGCACTGGGTTTTGAAGCCGCTTATCAATAGCCATTAAAGATCATTCTGGCATTACTCATATTTGTCTCTTACGACACTTACACATCACACGGCACATAGACCAGCAAAATTTAGTGAATATGTGTATATTATAACGTTTTTATATTTCTGTCGAGGCCCCAGCTATACATTGTGCTATACATATAACAATCGTAGTTGTAAGCGTCATACAACGTTGATCATATGATTTAAATTTAAATAAGGTCACCTATATATTTGTCATTAAAATCGTTATTTTTAAGTAAATCAAGTCAAATATTATGTACGTCACGAAATGTCAAATCCAGTAAGAGAGTGCATCCATGCTTGTGAAATCCGTTCCTTTCACAAAAATACACTTTAAATCTAACATATTTTAGGAACTGAACTTAAAAGTCGTTACACGACAAATCATTATACAAATCATTCACAAGTTTAAGCGTTTACCGCTAAAAGTACGTATCTCCTCAATTTCAGGGCACTTCCCATGTTTTCGCAGGCAGTATCGGAAACTTCGGCGTCGACATATTGAATGACCTGCAGTGTCGTCGCCACTTGGAAGAGAAAGCTAAATTGGCTTCTAAAAAGCTTGGCGTACTCAATAGAGCGGGACAGTAGTTCATTCCGGCACACCGTTTGCAACATTACAAGACGCAAGTTCGGCCTCACGTGAAATACTGTTCTCATCTCTCAGAGTGGCTCGAATCGCCGACAACCGAGTTCTCTGTGACTCGATTCACTGGCGCTGCGTAGAGATGTTACATCCCTCTGCATTGTCTATCGTATTTACCACGGGGAGTGCTCTGAAGAATTGTTCGACTTAATTCCAGCCACCATATTTCACCAACACACATCGCGACAAAACTTACGTTACCATCCACATTGGCGGTTGGCGGTCCACTACTGTGTGATTTATTAGGAGATTTCTTCCTCGCACGAATACTTTTTGGAAACGTTTACGACCTTTAAGAAACGAGCTTACTCCTTTTTAAAAGACCGGCAACGCATCTGCAATTCTTCTGGTGTTGTAGAATGGTATTAAAATATTTAAAAAGAAGGCTATCTAGTTGACTGGATAAACTGGTTGTGCTGGCTGACATAGACTTTTCACGTTAAAAGGAATGGCCGTGTGCCCCGACACAGGCCCACCCGATTTCTTTATTGATGTAGGTACAGTATTATTTACTGTTTTACCTCCTTAAACAATGTAAATGTTTAAATCGGCATCCTGTATAATATTTTTTATCGATAACACCAATTGATAAACGTTGTCAATCACTAACTCATTTGGTAAGTTAATAGTGATGTTACTGGATAACGTTACTACTTATTCGGCCGGCTTTTAAAACCGGAGACCTATTTTACTGATAATGAAGGCTCGTTATTCATCTTAATCCTCAGGACTGGCATAGCAGCCGCAATGAAATAAAATGAAGTTAAAACGAAGTGAAGTAAAATGACATGACATTAATTTAATTTAACTCTTTATTTTTCAACGTAAGCAATTAAAATTTTAGTTAGCTGAACTCATTTGGTAAATAATATGATACATGTTCTAGAACAATCTACAATAAATAATAAAATTTAAAAATTATTGGGTATATATGTACTTGCGTTAATAAATCGAAATCACATTCAATTTTTGCTCCACTTACAATACCTTAATGCACAATTGGTTTTGTTTAAAAAATATTTTTCAAATTTAGGAATCGAATGCGTCTTGGCTTTTTGACGATGTCACTAAGACTAAATGACATAAATCCGAAATATATCCTATAGGACAAAAGTTATAGATGCTGATGTCCGATTACTACTATTACTTAAATATATTTGACAAAAAATAACCGCTTGAGACATAGTTCATCTTATTAAATATATTTTCTCTTATCACATAAAATTATTGACCGCCTATCAGTTCTTCTTTGATCAACATTAGCTCAATATTTTTTTGATAATTCTTAACCCCATGAAGATCAAAAAGCAAAAAAAGAGAAAGATTCATATACAGACAAAGCTATCACTGTGCGGTGATAATATAAATAATCGGTCAAGTGCGAGTCGGACATGCGCATGAAGGCATCCGTACCATCGTAATACGTAGTTCTAGTAAGGGAGCCCCTTTTGATTTTTATTATTTAGCTAGCTGGCCAGGCAGACGTTATACTGCCCTTTTCGACGACCCTTCATATAAAAAAATCGTTAAATTCGTAATAAAAAAATATTGTGTTACTTATCAGGATAAAAACTATCATATCTCTCAAGTTGAACGAAACTGCACAGAGTGCAAATTTCATTGAAATCAGTTCAGTAGTTTAGGAGTTCATCGCGGACAAACAACGTGACACGTAATTTTTATATATAAAGATTTAAAATATAAATTCTGTGAAATTTTCAACTAACTATTACTATGACTACATAAAAATGTATACGTCCCTACTAAAATTTTTAGCTTTTTTATCAACATTTTAATAGATCTACTTACAATGAAAAACTTCATGTGTATTAGAATCAATTTTAAAACACTAATAACATTAAATCAACATTTTTTCCAAATCATCCGGGATATTTTTGTTTTTACGTATACATAAATATAACGTGACAGCAACTGCAATTAATTTTATTTTTATGATTTATAAACAATATGACTTATAAACAATACAAAGATTTTAAAGAGATTATTTACGAGTATGTCATGACACTACTAGTTTGTTCTACGAAATTGCTTAAGGCCTTAACAGTGGTTGAAATTCCTACATCTTGGATAATTAAGTAAAAAATCAATAACTGTTCATTAAAGCTACAAAGAAAAAATACAGGGTAATAGAAGAGCATTTGGTAAATGTTTTTAATTTAACAAAATTGTAGTTTTGTCAACCCCTTATTAGAAAAAAAATCCCCAAAGAGTATCTATCTTTGTCATATTTTGCAAAATTTCTCCAAAACGGCACAGGCTTTTTAAATAGTTCTTACACTAAAAAAAGGTCTTAAAAATATTAATATTTTGAATTGAGAGTTTTATTTTTAATCCCCGTTTTATAAGAGAATATATCATTTTTCCCTACAATTGAATATATTTACGCGAGCGCGCATGCTCCGTCGCCCTGTCAGTCCGTTTTCGGACATCGTCGAGGGTGGACCGCGCGTTGGTGTTGGAGCGACTTCGATCAAATATATATTAGTTTTTTAAAAGTTTATACTCAATTATAAATATTTTTATGACTAGAAATACTTATTTTAGTAAATATCTGTACACTGGTAACTGTAAATATTATTTTCTAACTAAATTAATTTTTAAAGTGCCCAAAGAAGAAGAAATTTTCGCGGCGACGTTGATTAATGAAATTGAAAAATGCATTTTTATATAATTTAGATGTGGAACGACGAACATGCTCTCGTTACTTAGATTTCGATAGTTTTTAATACCTATGAAATTTTATTGTTGCATATTTTTATTAATTAGTTGATACTGAATTTTATAATTATGTATTACAAATAAAACGCTGTTTTTATGAGTATGACTTTATAAAATATTATTGGGGAGGGAAATGTAGATACAGATAGGTACACTGTTATCAAATTAAATCAAACAATTTAAATAAATAAAAAAATGGTGCTTCCCTAAGTATAAATAACTATATAAAGACATTCTTGGGTTTATGGTTTTTTTAATGTTAGACAAACTATCTTCTAAAAAATGTAAAAATTTAAATTGGAGAGGGGTTTTTCTACGTGATAAAGTTAGAAATGAAGATATTCGCAGTAGAACTGACATTACCCAACGGAATATTAAAGTGAAAATGATTTGGAAAACCAATAAAAAATAGGAAGAAAGGTCATCGTCATGATCATCGTCATCGTCATTGTCATCGTCATGATCATCGTCATCGTCATGATCATCGTCATCGTCATGATCATCGTCATCGTCATGATCATCGTCATCGTCATGATCATCGTCATTATCATCGTCATTGTCATGATCATCGTCATTGTCATCGTAATTATTATTGTCATCGTCATCGTCATGATCATCGTCATTATCATTGTCATGATCATCGTCATCGTCATCGTCATGATCATCGTCATCGTCATCGTCATGATCATGGTCATTGTCATCGTCATGATTATCTGTAGTGTTATGCTACTCACGTATCATTTTACATTATTTTAAATTCATTTTTCCATTCTGTTTCGATTTTCTGCATTCACCTCAAAACTGGATATTTTACATCACCTTTATTTCCATAGGATCCTGTAACGATTTTAAACCATAAGAACACAATAACAAATCATTTCTACTTCGTATTTTCACATTATCAGCACTTTTAAATTGGTGTCAATGGAGTCTACCTTTTTTCGATCTTTTAGCTAGTTTTCCGTAACTCTACAATCTTGGACTTTGTGTGGGCAGTTGCGCTACCTTTTTTCCTATATCAATAATATCTCATTTTCCACTTAAATCTTATAGTTTTCTTATTATAAACCAAAAACAAAAATTTGACATATTTGTCTTTCTTATTTATATCGTTTCCATGGAAATTATATTCAAATTTGCTACCGACCTGTTATTCCTATTTCGATAATTACACATAAATCCTCTTTTCTCTTGACCATTTACAAAAAATTTGCGTATAATTTAAATAATTTTTCCGTTCTCTCTAGAAAGGTATAAAAGCCGAACAATCGGTGAAGAAAGGCAGTCTCGCTTCAGTTCGCGAATTGGAAGTATCTCCTAAAGGCCTTATCCCGGGGCCGCACTGCCCCGGGATCCTGCAAGCCTCCATTTACACGTGAAGTCTTCGGCGAAGCCTTCTTCAAACTCGGGCCGCGCCACTCCGGAATCCTACAAGCCTCCATCTACCTCGGAAGTCGCTTCGAGGGGCACTACTACTACTTACTCCAGGCGCCGAGTGCACCTACCGCCGGCGCTACCTTTGGGCGCTGCAACTGCTGGCTCTAAGCGTTGCGCGCCCCTTCTCCAGGCGCTACGTGCGCCGGCTCCGGACGCTGCGTGAACTGGCTCCAGGCGCTGCGCGCCGTCGCTGCTAAGAAACCTACTTCTACAAGCGCAAACGGCGTGTGCTGGCTTCAGGCGCTGCGTGCCGTCGCTGCTAAGAAACCTACTTCTACAAACGCAACGTGTGTCGCTTCGACTTTTAGGCCCCACTTCAACGCTATATTCCCCTATTCTCTCACCTTTATTTTTTTTTTTAAACTAATTGTATTCTCACTTCACTTCATCCATCATCATCCTCACATCATTTTTTTTATAAAATTGTAAATACCTTTTATAAATTTAAATATATTGTTTTTCTGGCTCTACTTTTGTTGTTTTGTTGTACTTAGGTTAGGTTCTATTTTTTTTAATTGTCGCTGCACGACATTTGGCGCCCAACGTAAAAGTCCTCTTTCTCTCTTAATTCTTCACCTTTACTGCACCTTGTCCATTCCCTTTTGATTTAATTGCTCTCCCTTTCGTTCTTAACTCATTATTCATCATTCATTTATTCATCCTTTTCATACCTTCCAAATTCTAAAACAACACTTCATCTAGTGTTTCAACTTATCTGGATTATATTTAGACCTACATTTCACACAACACTTACATTCATCACTTTAATATTTTTATTCTAGAACAAAAACTTCATCTAGTTTTTCAACTTATCTAGATTATATTTAGACCTACATTTAACACCTTACTTACATCCATCACTTTAATATTTTTATTCTAGATAACTTAAAGAGGTATAATTTTTAATTAAATTTTTATTTCTTAAACTTAACTTTACACATAATTATAACAATGAAAAGGGTTATTAAGTACGAATTTCTTAACAAGGCCGAACTCGAATACGAAGTGAAGATTAGATGTGAGGAACCAGCTAATACTGTTTTACTTCTAAAAAAACAGGTTTTGCGTTTAGTTGCGAATTCTCACCCTGAAGATATTCTGACTTCTCCAATTCCGATTGAGGATGACTTGTCTCAAATTGATTCTACCTTGACCTACTTGGACTGTAAAATTAAAAAATTTTTACAAGGCGAAACCAAATACTTGCGACTAATAGAAACTTTTATTAATCATATCTTTTACAGATTGGAACGAATAGATACTGACTTATATCCAGACTTTAAAGCTATTTTCGATACTTTGAAGATGAAATATGACGATATTACTAAACAATTTGAATCCTTGACTCCAGCTCCTACTGAAAATGACCCTCCTGTTGACCCGACTGTCACGGTTGACCCGACTGTCACGGAACTCCCTCTTGTTTCTCAAAATTCTATTCAGGTCCATACCCCGTATCCTCCACCACCACCTCAATCTTTTTCTCCAACCAACGTCTTCAAAGATCTGAAAAGACACACCTTCAATGGTAAAAGCTGTCCAAGATCCTTTCTTCAAAAACTGGAAGAATATTGTATAGCTCGTGGCTTGTCCAAAGACTTGTTGATTTCACAAGCGTTTGAAATTTTCACTGACAATGCTCTTCACTGGTTCAGATTTAAATATAATCAGAATCCAAACTTAACGTGGAACGAACTTTCTTCGTTATTAATCAAAGACTTTGGTGGTTTTGATTATGATCACAAACTTTTGGAAGCGATTAGGAATCGAACTCAAGGTCGAGATGAACCTATTGTCATCTATATTTCCATCATGTCTGGTATGTTTTCTCGTCTTTCGAAGAAACTTTCTGAAACAGAACAATTGGAGATTATTTTAAGGAATATTCGCCCATGTTATTCAGTTTTCGTAGCTCTAAAAGACATTGACTCTATCGACTCTCTTCTGGCTACTTGCCAAAACTATGAAAAATTCCTAGACAGAGACAAACAATTTAAAGAACCAAATGTACAACAAAGTCCTCTTATTTCTGAATTCAACTACAAGCATTCCAGTTGTTCAAGTTCAGTTGACTCTCCAAATTCTTCTAATAACTCACGACCTTCTCCTCCCTTCATGAATAAATTCACTCCATCTTACAAATACCCTTCTAGACAAGTTAATAGTCTCTCTCAAACTAAAGCTCCTCAACAAACCTCCTTTTGTGTTCGCTGCCGTAAACAAGGTCATTCTTTGAACACTTGTACTCAACCACGATTCGTGATTTGTTTCAAATGTGGTCTTAAGGGTTTTAAAACTGCAGATTGCCCTACTTGTTCTCCCAAACCTAATACTAGTTCAAAAAACTAACTACTGACTTGAAAAGTAACTTAAACTTTGATAACGACGATTGGACTAATTGGATTAAAACAATTCAAAACTTCTTTTCTTGTTACAGAATCTCTTCTACACTCTACTCCAAGGATCAAGATCTTAATCGTCCATTCGTTAATGTCAAAATTTATAACTTAACTTTATCTGGTTTACTAGATTCTGGCAGTTCAGTAACTATTCTGGGTAATAATTCTCATTTGGAAATTCTTAAACTGGGCTGCAAACTTTTCAAGTCAGATCTTATTACTGTCTCTACTGCTAATAATCAAAAAATTAATTCCTTGGGTTATTTTGACTTACCTATTCATTTTAATAATCAAACTCATTTAATTAAAGCTTACGTTTTCCCTGAAATTTTTCCTTCGCTAATATTAGGTATTGACTTTTGGAGAAAATTTAATCTTTTACCTAGTGTTTTATCTTCTCTTAACTTTACAGAATCTAAATGTTCTGCTATCGAAACTAAAGATACTAAAGTTTTACCTTATGAGCATTTAACTCCTAATCAAAAGAACATCGCTAATGACATCATCCAACGCTTCAAGACAATTTCTTTTGAAGAAAAAGGTATCCTGGGATGCACACACTTAATCACCCACAAGATTGACACTGGTGATTCTCTCCCAATCAAACAAAGATGTTACAGACTGTCTCCTGAAAAACAAAAGGCGTTAATTAATGAAGTTGACAAGATGCTGCGATGGAACGTCATTGAACAATGCGAAAGTCCTTGGTTATCTCCAGTTCTCATCACTCCGAAGAAGAATGGTGAATGGCGTTTCTGCGTAGACAGCAGGAAGCTTAACTCAGTTACACGTCGTGATGCTTATAGTCTGCCACTAATAAGCGAAATTTTGGACAACTTGAGGAATGCCAAATACTTATCAAGCATCGACATTGCGAAAGCATTTTGGGAGATTCCCTTGAATCCTGCTGATAAGGATAAAACTGCATTTTATGTACCTGGAAGAGGTATGTTTAGATTCAAGGTAATGCCTTTTGGTCTTTCTAACTCACCTGCAACTCTACAAAGATTAATGGATATGCTTTTTACCCCTGAATTTGAGAACAAGGTATTTTGCTATCTGGACGACATCGTTATCATTAGCGAGACTTTTGATGAACACATATCACTCCTCATGAAAGTTCATGAAAAACTTTCATATGCTAATCTGACTATTAACTTTGAGAAGAGTCAATTCTTCAGGAAAGAACTGAAATACCTTGGTTTTCTAGTGGACGAGTACGGTCTACGTGCTGATCCAGATAAAATAAAAGCTATATTAGAATATCCTGTACCTACTTGTAGAAAAGAAGTGCGAAGATTCATAGGCACCTGCAGCTGGTTCAGAAGATTCATTCCAAACTTTAGCACTATTGCCTCTCCACTCAATCAACTAACCTGTTCCGGGAAGAACGCTCCTAAATTTCTTTGGAATTCTCAAGCTGCAGCTGCTTTCCAGAAACTTAAAGAAGCTTTGGTAACTGCTCCTGTCCTTGCTTGTCCTAACTTCGAACTACCCTTCTCTGTACATTGTGATGCATCAAACTATGGCATAGGAGCAATGCTTACTCAACATCAAGATGACAAAGAAGTCGTGATTGCTTACATGAGTAAAGCACTAAACAAAAATCAACAGAACTACTCAACTACTGAAAGAGAAACATTGGCTGTAATAACTGCGTTAGAACATTGGCGATGTTACCTAGACAATGGTAAAGAATTTACAATATATACTGACCATGCTGCACTTAAATGGTTTCAGAACTTATCGAATCCATCAGGAAGACTTGCTCGCTGGACTTTACGCTTATCTTGCTTTAACTTTGTCCTGAAACATAAAAAAGGAAAGGATAACGTTGTTCCAGATTTATTATCAAGACATAAGAATCAAGAACGTCCTGATACACGAGAAATTTCACCTCAAGGCGTACACCCTATTACGATTGAAGAACCACCTGATCGTAAACTTGAGCACTACAACAAGATTTTTCTCGGATGCTCCAACAACCCAGACTCATATCCCAACTATACTATCAGGGATAATAAACTTTACCGCTGCATCCATTCTCCCGATCGTCTAAACGATGACTTTATTTGGAAAGAAGTTCCACTACCTCAAGATAGACATGCAATTATTGAAGTTAACCATGGTTCCCCTTCAGAACTCCATCTTGGTATCTTCAAGACATTCAAGAAAATATCTTTAAAATACTATTGGCCTGGTATGTTTAAGGATATTGCCAATTTAATCTCAACTTGTGAAACCTGCTTAACCTACAAACACCCTAATCATTCTCCCTATGGTCTTATGGGTAAACCTAAACTTTGCTCCAGACCTTTTCAAACTATATCCTTAGATCTTATGGGTCCATTGCCTATGACTCGAAGACGAAATCAGTATATTCTAGTAATTAACTGCAATTTTACTAAATTTACTATGATTTTTCCCCTTAAACGTGCTAGTTCAGCTAATATTATTAATGTTTTGGAAAATTCAGTTTTTCTAGTTCATGGCATTCCCCAAACTATTATAATGGACAATGCTGTTCAATTTCAGTCGCGAGAATTCCACTCATTCTTAAATTCTTATAACGTTCCTTTTATTTTTCACACAGCTTTATATTGTCCTCAGGTTAATCCTACGGAGAAGTTTAATAGTACAATTATTACAGCTCTAGCATCTCTAGTAGGAGACGATCATAGATCATGGGACAACCATCTTACTAAAATTCAGTACGCAATGAATAGCGCTACAAATGTAGCTACTGGCTTTACTCCAAACTTTTTAGTCTTTGGTAGGGAAACAATACCTTGTGGTTCCTTCTACACTCCAACTCAGAACCTCGAGGAATTAATATTTATGCCTCGTGATATTTACGCGTCTAATGCTGGTCTCCTCTCATCTATCTTTCACAAAGTTCAAACTAAACTTTACATAGCGCACGCTAAAAATAGCGCTCGCTATGATCTTCGCCGGGCTTTTAAAGAATTTAATGTGGGAGATACTGTTTGGCGTAAAAATCATGTTTTAAGCAATGCCGGCGCATACTTTAATGCTAAACTTGCCCCTAAGTTCATCAAGTGTAAAGTGATAGCTAAACTGTCACCACTAGTCTATGTACTTGAAGACCCTAATGGAGTTAGAGGCAAGTGGCACATCAAAGATATAAAATCATAAATTTTCTTAACTTTTATTAACTATTAATTTGTATATATGTATAAATATCACCATCATTCTCACCTTATTATTTTTATTTCTTTTAATTTGTTTGTTTGTTTGATGATCCAGTGTTCTTCAACACATCTTGCTTTAGGACCTCGAACTTTCGTTGGTTAATCGTCACTTTTTATTTTTATTTCAGACACATCTCGTTGGTGATGTTGCTGTTTTCTGGCTTTGAGCTCTACCGCTCTGGCCGTTCTTAATCTTTACTTAAGTCATAGCGACTAAAGCTTATTTGAGGTATTTCTTTATCTTTATCTTCACTTGGGAGCGGCTGATTACTCCCTTAATAATTTTTTTTTTATCTTCACGCAGGAGCGGATGACAACTCCTTAAATAAGCCTGAATGTCCTTTCGAAAACACACTTTTAAGAGTGGTGTTTCTTCGACTAATTTATTTTTTTTTTCCACGCAGGAGCGGATGACTACTCCTTAAATAAGCCTTAATGTCGTTTTGAAAACACACTTTTAGAGTGGTAGTCATTGAATGTGAACTCCACCCTTACCTGAACGGCAGATGATGTATGTAAGAGATGGTATATCTGATTTTGCCTGGTGATGTCTGTTTCTGCAAAGCTGTGTTTTTATGGTTTATTTTAGAATGTATATATCAAAATTTTTGCTGAGTCAAAAATTTTCCAGGGTCGGGGGGAAAATGTAGTGTTATGCTACTCACGTATCATTTTACATTATTTTAAATTCATTTTTCCATTCTGTTTCGATTTTCTGCATTCACCTCAAAACTGGATATTTTACATCACCTTTATTTCCATAGGATCCTGTAACGATTTTAAACCATAAGAACACAATAACAAATCATTTCTACTTCGTATTTTCACATTATCAGCACTTTTAAATTGGTGTCAATGGAGTCTACCTTTTTTCGATCTTTTAGCTAGTTTTCCGTAACTCTACAATCTTGGACTTTGTGTGGGCAGTTGCGCTACCTTTTTTCCTATATCAATAATATCTCATTTTCCACTTAAATCTTATAGTTTTCTTATTATAAACCAAAAACAAAAATTTGACATATTTGTCTTTCTTATTTATATCGTTTCCATGGAAATTATATTCAAATTTGCTACCGACCTGTTATTCCTATTTCGATAATTACACATAAATCCTCTTTTCTCTTGACCATTTACAAAAAATTTGCGTATAATTTAAATAATTTTTCCGTTCTCTCTAGAAAGGTATAAAAGCCGAACAATCGGTGAAGAAAGGCAGTCTCGCTTCAGTTCGCGAATTGGAAGTATCTCCTAAAGGCCTTATCCCGGGGCCGCACTGCCCCGGGATCCTGCAAGCCTCCATTTACACGTGAAGTCTTCGGCGAAGCCTTCTTCAAACTCGGGCCGCGCCACTCCGGAATCCTACAAGCCTCCATCTACCTCGGAAGTCGCTTCGAGGGGCACTACTACTACTTACTCCAGGCGCCGAGTGCACCTACCGCCGGCGCTACCTTTGGGCGCTGCAACTGCTGGCTCTAAGCGTTGCGCGCCCCTTCTCCAGGCGCTACGTGCGCCGGCTCCGGACGCTGCGTGAACTGGCTCCAGGCGCTGCGCGCCGTCGCTGCTAAGAAACCTACTTCTACAAGCGCAAACGGCGTGTGCTGGCTTCAGGCGCTGCGTGCCGTCGCTGCTAAGAAACCTACTTCTACAAACGCAACGTGTGTCGCTTCGACTTTTAGGCCCCACTTCAACGCTATATTCCCCTATTCTCTCACCTTTATTTTTTTTTTAAACTAATTGTATTCTCACTTCACTTCATCCATCATCATCCTCACATCATTTTTTTTATAAAATTGTAAATACCTTTTATAAATTTAAATATATTGTTTTTCTGGCTCTACTTTTGTTGTTTTGTTGTACTTAGGTTAGGTTCTATTTTTTTTAATTGTCGCTGCACGACACATCGTCATTGTCATCGTCATGATCATCGTCATTGTCATCGTCATGATCATCGTCATTGTCATCGTCATGATCATCGTCATTGTCATGATCATCGTTATTGTCATCATAATGATCATCGTCATTGTCATCGTCATGATCATCATCATTGTCATCGTCATGATCATCGTCATCGTCATGATCATTGTCATCGTCATGATCATCGTCATCGTCATGATCATCGTCATCGTCATGATCATCGTCATCGTCATGATCATCGTCATCGTCATCGTCATGATCATCGTTATCGTCATGATCATCGTCATTGTCATCGTCATGATCATCATCATTGTCATCGTCATGATCATCGTCATCGTCATGATCATTGTCATCGTCAGGATCATCGTCATCATCATGATCATCGTCATCGTCATGATCATCGTCATCGTCATGATCATCGTCATCGTCATGATCATCGTCATCGTTATCGTCATGATCATCGTCATTGTCATCGTCATGATCATCGTCATTGTCATGATCATCGTTATTGTCATCGTTATGATCATCGTCATTGTCATCGTCATGATCATCATCATTGTCATCGTCATGATCATCGTCATCGTCATGATCATTGTCATCGTCATGATCATCGTCATCGTCATGATCATCGTCATCGTCATGATCATCGTCATCGTCATGGTCATCGTCATCGTCATGATCATCGTCATCGTTATCGTCATGATCATCGTCATCGTCATCGTCATGATCATGGTCATTGTCATCGTCATGATCATCATCATTGTCATCGTCATGATCATCGTCATTGTCATCGTCATGATCATCGTCATCGTAATGATCATCGTCATCGTTATGATCATCGTCATTGTCATCGTCATGATCATCGTCATTGTCATCGTCATGATCATCGTCATTGTCATCGTCATGATCATCGTCATTGTCATCGTCATCGTCATCGTCTTGATCATCACATGATCATTGTCATCGTCATCGTCATGATCATTG
Source organism: Parnassius mnemosyne (assembly GCA_963668995.1). Lineage (NCBI taxonomy): Eukaryota > Metazoa > Arthropoda > Insecta > Lepidoptera > Papilionidae > Parnassius > Parnassius mnemosyne. The sequence goes on from CAVLGL010000085.1 coordinate 17,018,863, forward strand.
TCATTGTCATCGTCATGAAGGTCATCGTCACACACACACACACACACACACACACATAGGTCGCAAATAATACTTACCTAGTACAATAGTACTGCCTAATAAGGCAAGAGTGAATAGGTTTTTGTTAAGTCAGTGCAATTCACCATCTTAGGCTACATAATACTAATGGGATTGTAGTTGCTTTACTACTTGCAAAAAAAAATTTACCCTGTGAAAATTTGCATTTAGATATAATTTTTCTAACCAGCCATAAAATGTGATGAGAATATGTATGTAAGTGTACATATATATACATATTCATATTCATATATATGTATATACATATTCTCATCATATTATTACTTATGATATTATTTATTACTGCCCCGTGTGAGGCAACCGTGTATGGTTTCACACAATAATATAATATTATATCTTCCATCATGTACGCATAAAAACTTATAAATTCTCTGAATCCCGAGGTATGTGCATATTAAGAGGCTGAATAGAACATTGATATGCAAGGGTATCGTTTTGTAATTTCACGTCGTTATCAAAAAAAAATTGTACGTATTTCAGGTGGCGGTTTGTAAAACACGATTCCACAAAAATTCACTCAATAGAAAATAATTGCAAAGTTGCTTCTGAAAATACTTAAATTTTCAACGTCAATTTTTTCTTACGTGGTAGAGCCATGCCGCAGCTATATTATAGTAGTAGGTATAGTTGTAGCACGAATGGGTCGGTTTGACCGGGGAAGGGCCACGCTCTCACAGAATACGATGTAAAATAGCAGTTTAACCCTGCTGTGTTTCGTATGGTGAGTGTAGAGTACCGGAGAACCTTTTTACTGGAAACGAGGCATTACATCTTAGTTCTCACGGGTGAAAACGCATCTACATTTTGATACGTAAGCGAGAATAGATGTAGATGTCTATGGGCCGTAGCAACCATTTACGCGCTGATCCGGCTGTTTAGATATTGCAAAAATAATCGAATATATTTATTTTTACTTTCATGCCGAAGATTTGTTTTATTTTATTACGATCAAATAATATTTATTAGGTTATAAAACAAGTATTTACAAATTTTTACATTATTTTGTTATTCTATTGTTTACAGTTATTATCACGTCTTAGCTTTACACCAAGAATTACATTAGAAATTCTTGATGGGATGTAACGCGCATACTTTATTTTCATCAAGAACTATAATATCTACTGGTAAAAAAAACAAATATATATATATATATAAATATATATATTTGATTTTTTTTACCAGTAGAGTTTCCATAGAATCTTAAAAAAGTGCAATGAATTAAAAACTGCTGATAATTATATAATTTCAAGGCAGTGTTTTACATTTAAAGATCAGTTATAAAGAGCCAAAGTTCTTATTTTCATTTGGATTAATTTAATTCGAGACTAAAGTAAATGTGAAAGGACTTTTATCTGCAATAATAATTTTCATCAAAAATAACATAGACTTATAAAAGTCATACACACGGTATTGACCGTGTGTATGACTTTTATAAGTCTATGTTATTTTTGTATGATTGCATACTGAAGATGATCAATTGTACTACAAAATATTTAAAAGACTATATCTAGTGTAATGACCCAAATATCGTCATTGATGTTTGACTAGCACACTTAAAATTTTTATCAGATGGCTAAATGAAGGACTATTATATTATGATAAGGTCATGCTTTTCTATAAAAAGTTGCAAAAAATTTTAAATCACGGACCTATTGGTTTGTTTTACTTTTCACTTAATTAGTGAAAAACAAGATGGACTGATCTAAAAGTTTACTTTCTTGTGTAAAAAGTGCTGTTTAGAATTTTATGCAAATGATAATTAAAGTTTCTATGTAAATAAGTGTAACATAGCGGGTATTATATTCAATGGTAGCGGCCATCCATATTTACAAAGCCAGCATCATTTTCTGTACAGAAACCGGCAAAGTGCTGCTCAAGGCACTATAAACAAAGCAGCTGATAAAAATGTTACACTCATATCTGTTAACAAAAACTGTTTCTGCAAATGTTCTTATAGATAATAATAACTAATCCGCCGTGTTATGTGCAGGAGCTATTAGTAGAAGGAGAAGAGGTAAAATTTTGTTTTAGAAATGCGCAATCAATATTGTTTTGTCTGCAATTGAGCATAATACGACACAAATAAATACGATTTAACATATATAATAAAAAACTCTTACGTACTTGAAACTTGACTCTTGATAGCTCGTGACGCCTACTGGACAAAGCTACAACACAATGTAATTGAAGATGCGTAACCGCGATATAATTCTCGGTGATGCGCAAGTATAACAGGCAGTATGTCACTTACATAATCGTCATCTCTGCAGTCTATTAATCTTTGCACTTTTATAAGTAATACAGAACGTAGTTGCTAGACGGTGTTGACGTCGACTAAAATCTCTGCTATTGCCGTTTCGTCAAGGTCATTCAGGCTAGTTAAAGCCTTAAACCTCAGGAAAATAAGCTTATGCAGTCTCTTTTGAACGCTGTTATACAATGAGTTTTTATTTTACTTTTTACGGTTTCACTGTTATTTTCTTTAACGCTCTTTCCAATTTCATATTTTATGTTTCTTTTAGTTGATTTTCTGAAAAACTATTTTAATGCAACTTTGAAGCTATCATATGAAAAAGTGAATGACTGTCTCTCCATCTGGCGCTATATTAATGTTATTGGAGTTTTTTTTGGGATAAGCAAGTAGGAAAGAAGAGTTATTTTAATGCAACTTTGGACTCCCAAAATAAATATCGATAGAAGTACTTGGGGTTAAAGATCCAGATTGAACATCTGGCTCATTTTCAGGTTCAAAGATACCAAGTAGAGAGTAGATATTTGTGTAATTTTTTTGTAGATACTGAGAAACACAGAAGGCAGGAATATTAGGAGAATAATTGTTATCTTTCAAAGAGTCGCTTACTTTGCCAGATAGGGTAATAGGGATAAACAATAAATGGGCAACAATATTACCTGCGACCGAGAATGTGAATACACTTGTTAAAAGTTTGATGTCTCTGCGTCAAATATTGATTACGCTGGTCTAACGTGAAGTAAAGCTCGCTCAAAATTACAAAGCTTATAAATGAATTTCATTGAACCAACCTTTTATGTCCATCTCAGGTTTGTCACTCACTTTTGTCACTCTTTGAGAAGTTTTGATGTTTTTTTTTTTAATTAGGCCTTCTATCATTCCATACCAGTGTACCTACACCGGGTACAAGTATCCTGATACACACCGAGAATATTCATCACTTTTATTCACACTTCATTGTTACTTTTATACAACAATGTAATTAATTATTAGATTCGTTAAAATAAATTTCCTCCTTGATAATACATCGAGATGATCAAACCATATTGTAACTTAATATATTTGCATAGCGCCATTTAGTTAAGCATGTGAAAACTGAATTATGTTGGACATACAGCTCACCAGGACATGGTAATGCACAAACAACAAAACCGCCACCACCTAAGAAGTCAATAGGGCTTAAATTTTGAAATAAAACAAAAAACTTTACTTAACTCCTGACATGTAATAAATTCTATACAGTACACATAGTATAGAAGTAGATATTATTATAGATTCAACAGTGGTAGAGCCACGCGGCAGCTTTTGCTGTCGCACGGATGGGCCGGCTCGAACCGGGGTGGTACCACGACCTCACAGAATACCAGCGTGAAGTAGAGGTTTACTTCTGCGTTTCGTTTGGTGAATGCAGGTGGCCGGAGGCCCTTTTTACTGGAAATGAGGCATTCCATCTTAGTCCTCACGGGTGACAACGCATCTGCATTTTGATTTGTAATAGAGGATAGATGTAGATGTCTACGGGCCGCAGAAACCACTTACCATCAGGTGGACTGTGTGCTCGTTTGTCACCCTTATCCTATAAAATAAAAAAATAAAAAGATATTTAAAAATTTTTTTTAATGGTCACTACTCTCGTTATCCTATCCAAATCAGGGTATTTTTTACAAAAATTTCACTAAGTAAGCAACTACCTGGATGTATAATACCCTCCTCTATCAAAACTATATCTCTGATGTTTTGGCGCCTGTGTTGATTTTGACAATTTTGTATCGTTGTACCATACCAGGTGAGCCGCATGCTCGTTTGCCCCCTCTCCTATAAAAAAAAAATACGTGGTATCGCTTTCATTTAGAATCACAAAAATCTTTTGTCATTGTTTGTAGAACCTGCCATCTTTGCAAACTTCTCAACGTTCTCATAATTTTTTCCGATACAAGAACCAAAGGCTATCCTCTGAGAAAATGATCAGACGTAAAACGTATCGGATTTTCCGTAACGTATTCTTGTAGGCGTGATCTAAATAGATGTTTATGACTAAATTGTAGAATAATGCTTTCCCTCATGTGAAAATTTTGAATTTGTCTGTCTACTCTCAAAATACCTTTATGATTAATGACAGCATATAGTGGTTGAAGTTTGCTTGTTCCGCTGACTTGGCACTTTTCTTGATGTCATTAATATCGTTTTCGAAATTTTTCAGAGTTTTTTTAATACACAGTTTTAGAGAATCTGCATCTTTCCGCAGTTAAAGTAAATTTTGGACTGTTTAGGGGTTGTATACCCGCGGGATTGTACTCGTAACTATACTTAACCCGGCGGAACTCGCTGCTGGGTAAAAAATACCACAGAGTACCTAAATCACGTGATATTTTTATTACTAAACATGGTGGCAACTCACGACTTTAAGTACCTTCTGGCCAATAGTTAACACGCGCGTGCGTCACCGGGCGGCCAGTTCGCGCGCGGCGCTTGGCGACAACGGACGTTTAAAGTGAGTATGGGTGAAAAATACCCGGTAGCGACGGTTCTTGTTACATTTTTTTTTTAATGTTATTGGTGGTTTTTTTTATGTTATTATTTTGTTTTAGAGCTGGTTCATGATGAGTTCCCTACTGACGGATCGAATTATAGAAGAATATCTAGAACAAGAAGATAGTGAAGAAGAAAATGTGTCAGAAATAGAAGATTTTGAGGAGCATAGTGATCATGAAAGCGGAACAGAGCAAGAAGCAAGTGATTCAGATGGGTCTTCAGTGTCGGAAGAGAGTTTTCCTTCGAATTTACAAATTGAGAATACTGAAGATGAAGAATATTTAGAGGATGTACCGCTTAAGTACTTGAGGCGAGGTCGTTTTACTGGAAAAGACAAAAGAACTCGCTGGCAAGTTCGTGAGCCGCCGCGACGTGTACGAACAAGATCCCATAACATTATATATCATTTGCCGGGACCGATTGGCGAAGGCAGATCTTGTTCATCTATGTTAGAAGCCTGGAATCTTGTTTTTCCGGAAACGTGTTTACTAAAGATAGTCCAGTATACTAACATTTATATAGAAGAGCTAAAGTCTAAATTCTCAAGAGAACGCGATTGTAAAAGTACAGATATCGTTGAACTTAGAGCTCTTTTTGGATTACTTTATTTCTGCGGAAGATTGCGAAGTGGTCATCTGAACACAAAAGATCTCTGGGAAAAAGATGGAAGTGGTTCCGACGTCTGTATAGCCACAATGTCACGAGAAAGGTTCCATTTCTTACTGCGGAGTTTACGGTTTGACAATATTCGTAGACGAGGTGAAAGAAGGCAAACAGATAAGCTAGCACCCATTCGCGAGATTTTCGAAGAGTTCAATAATAATATAAAAAAATATTATGCTGTCGGCGAAAATGTAACAATCGATGAAAAGTTGGAGAAGACTCGCGGCCGTTGTCCATTTCGGCAATACATACCCAGCAAACCCGGTAAATACGGTATAAAGATATTTGTGTTGGCTGACGCACGAACCTTCTATACAAATAATATGGAAATTTATGTTGGCAAAAATGATGGGCCTTATGATCACAGTAATTCACCAAGTGAAGTCGTCAAACGCTTAGTAGAACCTATAAAGATTAGTCATCGTAACATAGTGATGGACAATTGGTTCACTAGTTTTCCGCTATTACGTGATTTGCTCAATGATTATGGTTTGACAGCATTGGGTACTTTGAGAAAGAATAAAGCTGAAATTCCACTTGTATTTACCTCAACCAAAGACCGGGAAGTACACAGTTCCCTTTTTGGATTTCAAGATAATTGTACTGTTGTGTCTTATGTTCCAAAGAAAAATAAAGTCGTGCTCTTGGCGTCAACTATGCACCATGATGGCAAAAAAGATTCTGGAGAAGAAAAAAAGCCCGAGATGATCATGGACTATAATAGAACAAAATGTGGCGTCGATGTTGTGGATGAGATGTGTGCTACCTACTCAGTAGCACGAGCTACCAAAAGATGGCCATTGGTTTTGTTTTATGGTCTTTTGAACGTCGGCGGCATCAATGCGTACGTGATAGTGAAGGCAAATAAAGTAAATAGTGGAGCTGTGATGGCTCAGAGAAGGATCGCTTTGAAAGAACTGGCTTTGGCCCTTGTGATGCCACAGATAAAAAAGAGGTCAACAGTAGCTAATTTGCCAAAAATTATCAAAACAAAAATTGATTGTATGCTCAATGCTGACTCGAATGACGAAGCCACGCACACAAGCACACCCTCAGCTTTGCGACCGTCCACATCTGCTTCCCGTTGTGCAGTATGTGAATGGAAGAAGGACCGAAAAACTAAGACGTCTTGTAAATTGTGTTCCAAAAGAATATGCCGTGAGCATACGACCCCAATTTGTGGCGATTGTTATGTCAACGCAAAATAGTTAGATTAGGTACAAGTTTTTTGAAACATAATGTTTGACGATTATTTTCTCGATGTTCATTTAATATAAACAGTATTTTATTTTTTATTGTTTTGGTAGTGTATAAGGTCGTTTTATAATTTTTGATCTCAATTTTACGTGATACCTAAGAAAAAAATTGTTTTGTTGATTTTTCTAAGACTATGAAGAATTTTTGTTAGAATTTGTATTTTTTTTAGGATAAGCTATAATTTGAAATAAATAATAATTCAAACTTTTAATTTTCTTTTATTTATTAGACATTAGTATTAATAAACTAAATACACCATTAAAGTTTGTAATGCAAACTTATTTTTCCAAGATAATGTCATTTAAATTATGTGGTATTTTTTACCCGGTAGCGAGTATTCGTGCATGTTCGCAATTGTTTGTTTCTAAATAATTGGAAATATCGAAAACTCTGTTTCCTATAAATGTTACACTAGGCTAAGTCAGAACTACTGTTAAATCTGTTCATGCATGTACGCATGATTTTGGAATAGCCATTATTTTGTCACTTAATTAATAAACTTTGCTAATGGGACAGCGCTCATTAATTCACGACGTATGAAACATCGCTGAGGGTAATTCTTAGCTCACCTCATCACGTATATTAATTAGCCTGCCTATCCTGGTGAGTACGGGTGAATCTTGATATTAAAATTAACTATCTCGCGTGCTTCGCCATTTGCTGAAATGCTTTAGCGCCTTATTTATGCACTATACAAAACATATATATCTGGTAAAGGAGCTTCGGATTTTTTTTCGGAAAATTTACAAGAAATAGGCCGGATAATAATAAGCCGGATTGGAAACAATTTTATTCCTATGATTGCTTTTGAGTCGGACTTTTATTGAAAATTTAAATTTTTGGTAGTTCTTAGTAGTGATTCGTATATTGCCGCTAAAAAAGGAAAAACAACAAATAAACATATCTTTGTGTCATCAGGTTATTAGGTGGTCTTTTCGCTTGGGGTCCATCTGAGAGGATTTAACCTTCTTATCTATTTAGGCTGTTAAGCAACAGAACACATAATTTATACAATCCTATACTAAAATTCACGTTTGCAAAGTAGCATGTTTGCGCTATAAAGTTTATAAAAGTGGAACGTGGGTCAGATTAGATCATACTAGGTTTTTTAAGAATTTACGATGACATACTTTTTTGAGCATACAATGAGAATCATTAAACAAGGAAATAAACAAATAAAACGGGCCAAGTGTGAGTTGGGCGAATGTAGGGTTCTGTAGTTGTCCATCACAATATGTGAACTAAGAAGGGATCTTCTTGGTATAATGACCATATGAAGTGAGTTCACAGTTAAATAATGACTAAGTACCCTATAAGTCTGCTTGGAAAATAAGGATTTATTTTATATATTAACAGTGGTAGAGCCACGCGGCAGATTTTGCTGTCGCACGTATGGGCCGGCTCAAACCGGGGTGGTACCAGGACCTCACAGAATACCAGCGTGAAGTAGAGGTGTACCTCTGCGTTTCGCTTGGTGAGTGCAGGTGGCCGGAGGCTCTTTTTACTGGAAATGAGGCATTCCATCTTAGTCCTCACGGGTGACAACGCATCTGCATTTTCATTTGCAAACGAGGATAGTTGTAGATGTCTATGTGCCGCAGCAACCACTTACCATCAGGTGGACTGTGTGCTCGTTTGTCAGCCTTATCCTATAAAAAAAAAATTTTCGAAGCAGACTTATAGGGTATGGTATTCAAAAAAGTTAAAAAACTTTTCGATTTTGAAAAAAATACAATCTACATCAAATCATTCACATGTTAAGTCCGTACGAAAATAGTCGTAGGTCCCTATACACCTATAGTATTTGCTTCCGGCAGTGCAACCCTAAGGTATACGTGACCGTAACAAACCTTCCTCTGAAACAACACTGGCCTAAATTATCCTGATTTTATTTCACAATTTTTGTAGGCGTCATTAATATCTATAACTATGAAAATTACAGCTTTGACAGACGGACGGACATGTCGAAACTATAAGGGTTCCTTGTTTTTTAACTACGGAACCCTAAAAATGAACTAAATAAGTTAAGGATAATCAAAATAACATTAAAAAATAATAATGATGAAACAATGAATTCACAAAATATTGACCAAACAGAAATAAAAGTAAAAAAAGAAATATATGTATTTATTAAATATTAATGTTATAACTTTATTTTATTATTTGTTTAAAAATAAATAAAAATTTCATAAGAAAATGGCGACAAGACAAGACTTGATTAAGTATCACTTTCTTCTTGCTCTCCTCTATTCTCTCTTCATATTCTTAACCATGTTTTTCAGTACAGCTCGATTAACTTTTGAAGTTGATGTTAAAGGAAGTTCTTTCATGAAAATAACTCCTCCTCTTAATTGCTTAGGATCAGTAAGAGAACCTGTAAAACATATAAAATAATCATTAAAATCTATTAAAGTCCGTTTCTGAACACAGGTCTCCTCCATAAATTGCCTCATAGGAGTCCCTAGTTGTCACGGTAACAGGTGAGTTGGCTACCGCAATTTTTTCAAGCTCTTATCAGGAAAATGATGCTCCCTATCTCCCTGTTTCATTTCCTTCTGTCCCTTTTTATGACTCCACTATAATATCATATTTTAATGATGACATTATAGTGATACTCTTACACCGCCACTTCACGGCACAATATTTTTAATAATTTAATTTTAATTTTTATGGCTCTTCGGACATACAAGATTCTGTCTTATCCTAATTTGTCTTAGCATTATGCCTTCTTATGTTTTGAAAAAATTATGAATTATATAAATAAATTGTGTACAATTTTCGACGTAGGTCGAAATTATAGAATAGGAAAATGTTATAAACATTGATCAGGGCTCCGCTGAAAATCAGCGCTGCTGCCGTACCTGCGGTAGCATATGCAGAGACGGAATCCTTTTTGGCATCACATCACTCACTCTTGCTGAGATTTATTTTTATTTATGTTTTTCATCTTGTTTCACCTTGTATGTTTTTTGTGTTTTTATTTAATTCCAAATGTATATTTTGTGAGTGTATTGATGCTAATAAAACATATATCTATATCATAGACAACAAAACAATTCACTCAGATCCATAAACCAAAATCGATATAAGTCTGACTGCTATTTGTATTTAAAATCCTCACGCATTTGTTATCCAATTTATATTTACATTTTGCTCCTTTGTTAGCATTATTTAACATTTGAGTCTTGTCGGGTACGTCGCTGCGATAATACGTGTTTAACATGAAAGAGTTGTGTGGCGTTCTACACAATTTCTGTGAATGTACTAAAATGTAATAACTGTAACATTGTCATTAGTGAAGTTTTGACATTAATTCAGAATCAAGTAGATGTGATGAATGAAGAAAGAATAGTTTGCCTGTGTGCAACTGCGTTTTCTGTTGAAGAGATTGCGACTGCAAAAGACTTGCTCTATCAATCAGTGCAAACTTCAAGGAAAAAAATAAAGAGAAAAGGCAAAGCAGATGGAAAAATACAGCGAGATCTCGAGGAGGATATATTATCTCCCTTCTTATCAAATGTAGATTCGAAGCTTGAGAGCTACGAAAACTATCACCGGTTACATTTGACCATGACGATGTAACGAGATTACTGAAAGACATAATTATAACACATGTGTGCAGTTCCCACGTGGTAGGAGTGAAATTTTCAGAAAACAAAATTTGGAGAGAATGATACGAATGCCGAGTATCAGTAGCAGGATAATTGTAGGGTTTACTCATTATAATATTGTTACCAAATTTAAAATTTATTATGCACTTTATTCTACACACCGAGTGTTTGTGAAATGCTCCCGAAAACGAAGACAGACGATAATACTAACGATATCTTTGATAATGGGTCAGGAAGAAAATACATTACGATAAAAATATTCATTTTTTCACGTTTTATTAGCTTTACTCACGCTCCATCATGTTAGTATAGCTAAATGAAACGATAATTTCATAAAAAAAATCATGAAAATACTTAAACTTAAAACCAGCAGTGGAATTAAAAATGAAATAAATCAGCAGAAGATGGGGTCAATATTCGCGCGGACACCGAACTCTTTTATGATAGCTCGGTACGAAACAATGCATTAGCTATTACTTATTAACTCTACCTTTACCTTTGCACACATGCGCTGCCGTCGCCCAGCCGACTCGCGCTGTCTCGCGCTGTGCAATATACACATGTTCAGCGTTGCCAACATGTGGGAAAGTCCCCAAATTGCGGGGAAGTTAAAGTTGGTTGGGGATTTTTTGGGGATTGGTATTATGCGGGGATTTTGAAAATCGATAGCCCGGTCCAAGTCAGAACCTTTTACGAGAAATCTAAATACTTATCTTAACATTTTTGTTAGGTTACTTATGAATATCGAATGCGGCGGCGCTGTCTTGGCGCCACAAGCGAAACACATCGAAGCCTAAAGCGTACTAACGAAGTTCCGAAGATACAGCAGCATATATAGAATAGCTCCGAACTACCAACTGGAGCGTTGGCCGCTCCCCGGGCAGAACACCTTGCCCAGCGGGAGTCTCCCCTTTTCCTTCCACCCGCCACAGTGGTGACCCCGACGTGATATGAGCACGCAACCAACAACCTTCGGAAACTACAACTTTAAAATCTTCGTCATCGTCCTCAAGTACCCCATTTATTATGTCTCAAGCAGATATTGTCTGCTGTTCACATTCTGCAAGTCATCTAGATTTACAAAGGTTCATCGCAGCACTGGAATAATAATGCTTCCTGTTCCTTCAAGTTACTCTCTGCGCTACAGTGTTCGGCACGGCTCTGAGCCTTACTGGCCATCATCAAAGTAATCGTTAGTAATATCGTCTGTCTTCTTTTTCGAGAGCATTTCACAAACTTCCTGTATATATTACGTTACATATTATACAGGCACGAAGTTTTCAAATTCATCATTATAAGTGCCTCAAATGTTTTGTAATCAATAAATTCCGTCCTTAATCTTTACTGGTCATAGTTCACATGCTTAGTTTCCATACATAATATGAAACACTGTATAAAGTATTCAATCTCATTATCTCGCAGGCTTAATCCTTTATATGTATATGTTTTTCTCTTTTTAGTGTCGTTTTTTCCTTTCGTCAAGTTTCAAATCACAACTATTCTAAAGAAATTTTCAAGTTTTCACAAACGAAGAATAATGTAGTTTACTTTTAACTAAATCCTTAATCTCTTGAGCAGACAGCGTATGATTGTCTTCCGGCACGACACACGCTACTGGCAGCTCATTACACTCTTCGTCTAGAATGCCGGTCACTGCAACGTCGTAAACGCCAGAGTATGTCCGTATAACTTCTTCAATTTCTGTAGGTGATATCTGAAAACACAATTAATATATTCTATTAATTATGCTCTCGTTTCTATTAATCTTATACTTTATATTTTATATATATTATTAAATTTAACTTCTATTAATAATGCGCCTAGCACCTGATCTATCAAGTAATAGCACGTCTTAATTCCATGTTAATTTTATTCCATTTTTAATCCACTTCTAGGCCAGGCGCCTGCCTTAGTTTTGAAAGACACGATCAATCCGAATTCACTCCCCGTAGGCATCGAAATTGTAATTACTTTTAAATGCTGACTGACTCTGTAACAGTTCGGGGTTGAGGGTAAGATTGTACAGAAAACCACGTCCGTCAAACACGAATTGGCGCAGTGCAGAAAAGGTGGCCCGCGAAAAACCCGCGGGGGGAGGGAGAGAAAACTCTACCCTAGTCCAAAAATACCCTCTCTTGAATTAGAAAAGATCCGTACCAAACAATGTAAAGTAGGTTGTTAATTTTTGTAATGCTTTGGCATATAATTTATAATTTAATGTTACTAATATTCTTATTAAATATTAAAAACTATAATAAAAAAACTAAAACTAGTAAACTAACTTAATTATTATACAGTCCTACTTCCCGTGGTATCGTGCCAAGAACGCTGGCTGCATTTCCCCGCTAAATGACTATACTTAGCCATTGAGCGAGAAAAGATCCAGCCCTCTTATCACCAGCAGCAACGACCATGGATGGAGTTCCTTTAGGAACTTCACCGCACGTGGACCCCACGAAGCGATAGTCTCCACAGCAAATGGCACAAATATGTAGTCATCTCTCAGATACTTATATTTGTGCCACTTACTCAGTTCAGCTGCCTCTGATGCTACCCTGGCTCTAAACGAGGTACCCCTGAGATGAGAGGCCACTAGATTGTCTATGCAAGTAGCATCCCCCACTAGAGCTTTACCTCCCTCCCAAGGACCAATGTCATACCGTCGGGTCTCTTGCCATCGTCTCGTCTTTACTTTCGCGAATCATTATGAATCGTCTCGCACGCAGACTCGACGATTTCCAGCCTCCCGAACAAGCCGGTTTCCGAAGGGGCTTTAGTGTCATAGAGTACAATTTGCCACTTTATCTTGCGTATGTGGACTTTGAGAAAGCTTTTAGTTCCATCGAAATTTGGGCGGTGCTGCAATTCTTTCAGCGGTGCCAAGTTGACTGTCAGTATATTGAAGTGCTTAAGTGTTTGTACAGTAGGGCTACAATGAATATCCGAGTACAAAACCAGAGTACGAAACCTATCCAACTGCAGAGATGTGTAAGACAAGGTGACATTATATCCCCGAAACTCATCACCTCTTCATTGGAAGACGTTTTCAACCTACTGGACTGGAAAGGATACGGTATTAACATCAATGGCGAGTAGTTCACTCACGTTCAATTTTACGACGATATGGTCCTTAAGGCAGAATCGCAGGAGGACCTAATCACTATGCTAAATGACCTCAATAGTGTCTCCCAACGGATAGGTTTTTAGTTAAACGTGGACAAAATAAAGAGCATGTGTAATGTCGATGTCACACCTACGCCGGTAGTCGTTGGGAGCACTAAGTTCGAAGTTGGTGACGAATATAATTAATAGAATCAGGCGTTACTTTGCGGAAATCCATTATATAAAAGCTTTTAAAAAGTTACTTCGCAAACATCCGCTCTATAAAATACTCGTAAAATGATGTGTCTTACCGAGTATGAAGAGCACCTCCCGCCCTCCCTCAATTGCATGCACTATCCCCGTCACCACTAATCCCAGCACCACTACTCCCAACACCACTACACTAGGAAAAATACACCACTGACGACAAATGTATACATAGTGATGTAAGCTCTACGGTGGCTGACCGTTAAGTGAGCGGTGAGCCAAAACAACTGCCTTTTATACAGACCGCTGACGCAACCGCTCCTTACTTAAAGAGCGAGCGTCCGTGTCATGCGATAAAACATGCAACCAATCACCGCCGGACTTACGCAACCGTTTGTAAAATTAAAAACAAACCGCCGCGCAACGCCCGCCCACTCTCCAACCACGCAACCAATCGTCGATCACAATGACAAAGTGAGGGTGACAAATAATCATATTGCGAGGCTGTCTGCTATTAGAGAGCAGGCTTAAAGATATTTAAGAAAGGTGAGTTAGAAACATTTGTTTGTTCAATCAGCAGTGCAACGTTACTATTATTAATTTTTAATATCTCTAACTATTCCAGCACACACAGTCGCAGCCCTTTATTACACGTATGCAAGACTTTAAAGGAGTGGTCGTTGGCTAGGTTCTGTCCAGTGTCCAAAAGATGTTTAGCAAAATGGGATTTATCGGGATTGCAATTCCTGTACGCGGCTAAATGCTCTTTATAACGTGTTTCGAAGTTGCGACCAGTCTGACCCACGTAAACGGCGTGGCATTCGTCACAAACAAATTTGTAAACACCCGACTTTTGACTTCTTTGCGTGATAAACTTAGGAATGAGGACATCCGCAGTAGAACCAGAGTGACCGACATAACCCAACGGATTAGTAAGCTGAAGTGGCAATGGGCTGACCATAAAGCTCGAAGAACCGACAGCCGATAGAAAAAAAAGGTTCTCGACTGGCATCCCCGTACCAGCAAACGAATTGTAGAGCATCCCCCCCACTAGTTGAAATGATGACCTGGTAAGACATGTAAAAAGTCGATGGATACCGGTGGCTCAGGACCGTGCTTTGTGGCACAACTTGGGGGTGCAAGCAGTGGACTTTTGAAGGGTTGTAATGACGATGATGATACCTCTACAATAAGATTTTCTCCTGTTTAGTCGTTACTTCTACAAGCGCAAACATTCAGACATGAAGGTTGTAAGGCCTACAATAAAAATACTTGTTCCGTACGGGATTGCAACTAAGTCACTGAAGTTGACTTAGTTGCAATCCTGCGTCAGGTTAGTGCTATTAAACATTACTAATATTTCCTTAAACCACTTCTGGTAAGCTTAAAATGCTTATGTTAGAAGTGGTTAACGACAGTAGTCGCGTGGCGGGTCCGAACCCACGACTTTTCCAGTTCGCGGTCCGCGTCCTGCCATTAGGCTACTGACGCTTAGTACTATAATTAGTATTATACTCTTAAATTCTATTTTACTACAATTATAAGCTTTGAGTTTTGCACCCGACTACGTTTAAACAGAATAAAAGGGTAATAACAGGGAATTACATCGTTGCTTCGATATTTAAGAACCAGTTTCTTGCGATCGACAAAGAATAAGTTCCAGTTCTCATCCCTGTAGAAAAGATCACCTGTCTTCAACCATTTGTCTTCTGTAAATATCTCGGCTGTTTTTTCAGGATTATTATAGTAACCCTAGAAAAAATAGTTGTACATTTTTGTATTAGTTGTATATTTAAAGTTATAATTTAATGTTTTATAGAAATTGTGCGACTTAATAAAATAGATGTGTTATTGTCACTCAAAATATGTATTGTCCGATTTTAAAACACCAACAAGACCCTTTTTACTGGAAACGAGGTATATGACTTGCTATAACGAGTAAAAATGAGGTGAAATAGGAACATCGTAACTGAAGCACTTATTTTCAAATCAGACTTATACGGAGTGGTATTCAAAAAAGCTTAAAAAAATCTTTTCGATTTTGAAAATAATACCTTCAATTTACATCAAATCATTCACATGCCAAGATACAAAATTCATCATAGTTGAATCTATATATGTATTTCCTACAGTGCGACCCTGTACACATATGACCGTAACGAACCGTCACGTAAACCACCACTGCCCTAAGAGAAGGTCGCCTGCGTAAACCAAGAGTGTGACGAATTAAACTGTATGATGTTATATGATTGTATGAATACTTTGAATGAAATGGACAATAACTACCGACTAAAAAATAAGTGAAAGTTATAAGTAAGTAAGAAAGATGATCCCTGCCTATTCCGCAAATGAAAAAGTAAAGCTGTAGTAGTACTGCATGTAAGTCGTTTTCTTCATAAAATGTTTATTTTTAACACCTTACACTAACATCACAAAGTTATAATACAGCTAAATTTAGGTCATTTTCTATGGAGTTGTAACGAATTTTTTACTACTCCAAGTGCATTTTATAAGATGGTCGACTGACTATTACTCGTTAACTTCTTAATTCTACTTATTTGTGATAGTTTTACTTTTAACTTCATTATATATACTACTTTTGTTTTGCCGTGTAGTGGCGGTTAAGAATATCCACTACCCCATATCTTCCCGTGGGTGTCGTAAAAGGCGACAAAGGGAAACAGGCAGGAGATGGGCAGCAGCATCTTCCTGATATTAGTCAAAATAACAATAAAAAAAAAACTGCGGTTGCCAACCCGCTCGCCAAGCGTGGCAACTATGGCAATATACCCCCCATGAGCAATGACAATAATAAACGGCCCCCAGTCCCCGGCGGCCCCGCTATTCCTGGCTACGGTTGCGACCATGGTAACGGCGGGGCAGGGGGTGCTAAGAATCTCCGGTGGAGGTTCGGTTGCCACCTACGACGACTCGACCTGGCAACATACAACGCACGCACCCTGAGGACTGACGAGAAGATTGTGGAGCTGGAAGAAGAGATAGAAAAGTTACGCTGGCATATTATAGGATTATCCGAAGTCCGAAGAGAGGGGGAGGACACGGTAATCCTCGAATCCGGCAACTTGCTCTATTACCGGGAGGGCGACCATCTGTCCCAGGAGGTGTCGGATTTATCGTCCACAAGTCTCTCGTTAACAACGTTGTAAAGATTGAGAGTGTGTCGACGAGGGTTGTGTACCTTATACTCAGAATCACCAAACGGTATTCGCTGAAGGTCATACAGGTTTACGCACCAACCTCGGCACACCCCGATCAGGAGGTGGAGGAAATGTATGAGGATATCTCTAGAGCCATGCATTCCTCCAAAACCCAATATACGGTGTTAATGGGAGACTTCAATGCAAAACTAGGCACAAGAGAGAACGGTGAGCTGAAAGTAGGGAAATTTGGAATAGGGCAACGGAACCCAAGGGGCCAGCAGTTGGCTGACTTCATGGAGAAAGAGGGACTCTTTATGATGAACTCTTTCTTCCAGAAGCGGCCCCACAGGAAGTGGACCTAGTCGAGCCCCGACGGTTCGACAAAAAATGAGATTGACTTCATTATGACGACCAGACGATAACTGTTCAGTGATGTCTCAGTGATCGCGAGGGTGAAAACCGGCAGCGACCACCGAATGGTTAGAGGCATACTGAACCTAAACGTTAAGTTGGAGAGGTCTCGTCTAATGAAGTCAACGCTCCGTCCCCCTCGTGCTCTAGTCCAAAGTCCCGAAACCTTTCAGCTCGAGTTACAAAACCGTTTTCAGTGCCTAGAAGACTGCAATGAAGTGGACGATTTGAATGACAAGCTCGTGGAAACTGTCCATGCGGTCGGAGCTAAGTTCTGCAAGACCCGCCGCAGAAGAACACAAAAACTCTCCGATCACACTCTTAATCTCATGGCTGTTAGACGGGAGATTCAACAGATTTAACAGCATACAGACAACTGAACAGTCAGATCTCCAAATGCATGCGGCGGGACTTACGCAACTTCAATACAGCTCGTATTGAAGAAGCGATCGAGCGGAACCAAGGCTCCAAAGTCTTTGCCAGAGATCTGTCTGCCAGAAAGCGCCAACTGTCAAAGCTGAAGACAGAATGTGGCAGCATCGTTTCCGGGGCACCTGAGATTTTGAGTGAGATTGAGAGGTTCTATGGGCAGCTGTACACGTCATCGTTGGAGCCGCACGCAAGTGTGAGTAACGATCCAAGAGCGAGTCTTATCCGACATTATTCCGATGATATCCCGGACGTCAGTCTGAGCGAGATTAGAATGGCTCTCCAGCACCTTAAAAACGGCAAGGCCCCAGGCGAGGATGGAATTACAGCGGAGCTTCTGAAAACGGGTGGAAAACCGGTACTTGAAGTCCTTCAGAAGCTCTTTAATTCCGTCCTCCATGGTGGCATTACACCGGAGGCGTGGAGCAGAAGTGCGGTGGTCTTGTTTTTCAAGAAAGGCGACAACGCTCTCTTGAAGAACTACAGACCGATTTCCCTTCTGAGCCGCGTCTACGTGCTGTTTTCGAGAGTCATTACGAATCGTCTCGCGCGCAGACTTGACGACTTCCAGCCTCCCGAACAAGCTGGTTTCCGAAAAGGCTTTAGCACCATAGACCACATACATACCCTTCGGCAAATTGTACAGAAGTCCGAGGAGTACAATTTGCCACTATGTCTGGCGTATGTGGACTATGAGAAAGCCTTTGATTCCGTCGAA
Organism: Parnassius mnemosyne; assembly: GCA_963668995.1. Taxonomy (NCBI): domain Eukaryota; kingdom Metazoa; phylum Arthropoda; class Insecta; order Lepidoptera; family Papilionidae; genus Parnassius; species Parnassius mnemosyne. Next base: position 17,037,283 of record CAVLGL010000085.1, read on the forward strand.
ATTTGGGCGGTGCTGCAGTCCCTTCAGCGATGCCAAGTTGACTGTCGGTATATCGAAGTGTTGAAGTGCTTGTACAGTAGGGCTACGATGGCTATGCGAGTACAGAACCAGAGTACGAAACCTATCCAATTGCAGAGAGGTGTAAGACAGGGTGACGTCATATCCCCGAAACTCTTTACCGCTGCATTGGAAGATGTTTTCAAGCTTCTGGACTGGAAAGGATACGGTATCAACATCAATGGCGAGTACATCACTCACCTTCGATTTGCCGACGATATAGTCCTTATGGCAGAATCGCTGGAGGACCTAAGCACTATGCTCAATGACCTCAATAGTGTTTCCCAACGGATAGGTCTTAAGATGAACATGGACAAAACAAAGATCATGTTTAATGTCCATGTCACACCTATGCCGGTAGTTGCTGGGAGCACTAAGCAAGAAGTTGTTGACGAGTATGTATACCTGGGACAAATAGTTCGACTAAGTAAGTCCAACTTCGACCGAGAGGTCAATCGACGGATTCAACTCGGTTGGGCAGCGTTCGGGAAATTACGGCACATCATCTCGTCAGGTATACCTCAAAACTTGAAAACGAGACTGTACACCCAGTGCTTGTTGCCAGTGATGACATACGGAACTGAGACTTGGTCCTTCACTGCTGGCCGGATGAGGAAGCTCAAGGTCGCTCAGCGAGCTATGGAGAGGGCTATGCTCGGAGTTTCTCTGCGTGATAAACTCAGAAATGAGGATATCCGCAGTAGAACTAGAGTGACCGACATAGCCCAACGGATTAGTAAGCTGAAGTGGCAATGGGCCGGCCATATAGCTCGAAGAACCGACAACCGCTGGGGAAGAAAGGTTCTCGAGTGGCAGCCTCGTACCGGCAGGCGAAGTGTAGGACGTCCCCCCACTAGATGGAGTGACGACCTGGTAAGATATGCAGGAAGTCGATGGATGCAGGTGGCTCAGGACCGTGCTTTGTGGCATTCTTTGGGGGAGGCCTATGTTCAGCAGTGGACTTGTGAAGGGCTGTAATGATGATATACTACTTGCCTGTATACTGTTTAATTTCCACAGTTTTCTAGGCGTGATTAATATATAAAACTATGCCAAATTACAGATTTGTAGCACCTAGGGTCTCTGAAAAAAACCTCTTACGGACGCACGGACGGACTTGATGGAACTATAGGGGTTTCTTGCTGTGTAACTACGGAACCCTAAAATAAGACAATATCAATTACGCGAGACAGGGAATGGATTAATTGTTGATTGACTGTGATCTTGAAATATAAATATAAAATGGATTAACACGGAAACTTACGTTTATAAAACAACAAAATAACAATACCTTAAAAGTTATTGGTCCTTTAAACCAAAGTTCGCCTGTTTTGTGGGGTTCCAAAACGTCTTTTCCCGTTCCTGGATCAACTAACTAAAAAGTAAAACTGTGGTTATTCTTAAACTAACTTTAATTATAATAAAACAAGTCATTAACCAGTTCAAAAAACGAGAAGGTAAAATTATATTAGATGTGTATGTTTTTAATATGTATATGTATCGATTTTTCGAAACCGGCTGAACCAATTTAACAAAAAAATATCTCTAAGGCTTTATTCATAATCTTCGATAAATTATGTCTTAGCAACGGATGCCATGCAAATAATAGCTCCGACTAGCCTGTAGTATAAATTATTTTACTTTCATAATATTAGTCTTTTCAACGTTTTATTAAAAGTTTTATTAATTGGCATGAAGAATTGCTTACATTAAATAATAATTATAATTTGCATTAAAAGATTTTTAAATTTAATGCATCAATCTTTTAGTGTTGTTATTGTAGTTAAGATTACTGTTTTGTATTTCTGTCTTAATTTATTAAGTAAGATCTAAAATATTACTTTATTTGGGGTGAGATTGTTAATGAAGAAGAAAATATAGGGAGGAAAAACAAAGTAATGTTCACGTACGCGATAATCTGAGTGCCCCAATGGCCGTCCAGTGCACCCTGGAATAAAGCTGACTGGGTCCAAAGCAGTTGTTCCTATTTCGCTCATTCCATACCCTATGTAAACATCTGCAAATGGTGCTACTATCTGAAATTATTAAGGTATTTTAATATTACTTCTTATTATTAGCCATCGAGGAGCTACCGACTCGACCAATGTGTAATATATGAGATCGACTGAGGAAGGACCGTGATCTCATGAAATACTAACAAAAAATAGTAGCATAAATACTTTATTTTATAAATTAAATGTTATTTAAAAGATAAGGATTCCTGGTCATAATCAATTTGACTGTATTTATTTATTTAAATTTATTTATTCTTTATTACATTCCTAAAATAAAAGAATACAAACGGTGGACTTAATGCCTTGAGGCATTCTGTACCAGTCACCCCATCTCTACCGTGATGAGAATTTGACGTTGGTGTAGCAATACGGAATAAAAGAAAAAAAATGATAAGTAACTACGATATAAATACATTTTAGTAATATATATTTTTCTTAAATAAATAAACTAGACAAATATCTCCTTTACATACATACACACAATTATATACATATTAATATAGGTGTATGTATATAAATAGTGCATATAAATTGTACACGCCCCTAGGTGCCCCAACCAAGGCTGACGGGATTAGGGCCCATGAGTAATCCCATCGACGAGCAGCAGAGGGACGGGGCCAGAATATGGCCACGTGGAAATTACTAAATAAACCAGATGGGAGGACGCTAGAAATACATAGTACTTACCATTATCCGAAGCTAACTTCGCACTAAGGCTTGGGCAGGCCGTGAGTGTGTGTAATAGTGGATGGCGAGTAGTGTACAGTGAGGTGTGAATGTTTGGGCCCTTGTCAAGCATACATAACTAAATAAACATAAATAAATAAATATGAATATATTATGTATACATCTGTTAAATAACATGGATGATTTATCTCGGAACCGTTGTCTTTAATAGATGAATTCGCACCAACTTTTTAAAAGAAAACTTATATTGAGCTTTTCTGATGTCATCGGGCAAGGAGTCCCAAAGGTGTGTAGCTTGAACTGTAAAGGAGTTGGCTTAGAACTCGGCGAAGTAAACAGGAATACATATTTTATTGTTAGAAGAAGAACTTATCATGAAATGAGGAGAGATAGATATGAAATAATTTAAAATTAAAATAATTAATGGAATCAGGCGTTATTTTGCGGAAATTCATTATATAAAAGATTTTAGAAAAATTTACTTCGCAAATATCCGCGTTATAAAATAAAATGATGTGTCTTACCTAGTATGAAGAGCACCTCCCGCCCTCCCTCAATTGCGTGCACTATCCTAGTCACCACTAATCCCAGCACCGCTACTCCCAACACCACTACACTAGGCAAGATACACCACTGACGATAATATGACACGTTTTTCGCCTTTACACGAGGCATCCTCAGGTGATATAGACTCTACGGTGGCTAACCGCTAAGTAGTTTTAAAATAAAAAATTTTGTACAACCGACTTCAATATAAATTATTAAGAATAACTCAAATACTATTGGTCAGACTTTGATCAAATTTATATGGAACCACATGTGAAGCACCAGCTTTTAAATAAAAAAAGAATCAAAAACTTAAAACGTGTAAAGTAAAGCAACTCGTGCAACCTGTCCGGTTGTTGCTTTCAGCGTGTCGTGGTATAGAATATGGTATACTTTATACAAATCTTTTTACTTATGATGTCATGATGATTATTTAAAAATAATTTAAAATTAGAAATATTCTGCCGACTTCCAAAAAGGAGACAGTACTCAATTCGACTGTATGTTTTTTATGAGTGTTACCCCATAACTTTTTACTGGGTGAACCGATTTCGATAATTCTTTTTTTTTTGAAAACTGATGCTTCTCTTGTGGTGTCATATGAATTTGATCAAGGTCAGACAAATCGTTTTTGGGTTATTCTTAATCATTTACATTGACGTCAGACTGATCAAATTCATATGACACCACACGAGAAGCATCAGAATTCAAATATAAAAAGAATCATCGAAATCGGTTTACCAAGTAAAAAGTTATGAGTTAACACACATAAAAAAACATACAGGGGTGATTCTTTGAAACGCAGTTTTGACATGATTTTCACTGAAGAACACATCAAAATAATATCCAATTAAAACGTCATTTTCAAGTTTAATTTTAAACAAAAATGTCTATCGAGGCCTTATGTATTTAAATTCAATTAATTAAAATAAACTTAATTTAAGTTAACAGGAAACATCTAATTATACACATAACAAATCTAATTAATCTGGCGCGTCCAAACGACGCTTTTTGTTGAACTATACAATTTTCTGAAATTACCTTCCGCAATAGACTAAGATTAGTAAGTTGTATCGATATTTGAATATTTGTTTCTTAATGATTTCATATTTAAATCCAAAATGATTAAATGTTCTCGAAATAACATAACATTAAAAATTGTCCGCGACTAAATTAATCATTCATCTGGCTCAATATGTCTCAGCACGAATTTAACGTATGTCTCAAAATATTCCATTGAATTATACCGACTCGTGATTGTTCGCGCCAGTCAGTCCCGACCTGTCATACGCTGTATTCGTGCCGGCGTATATTATATCGAAAAACTACGATACAATCTCGTGATCTGGCATTTGTCAGGTAAGTAGTATAATTAATCAGTCTTTGTTTATAGATATTGTGCACATGCTTACGTTTTGTAACTAAAACATAATGTCTTATCAGATTATTTATCACTATTAATTACCTCTTTCATTTCTTACGATTATAAATACAGGAGTAGGATTTGTTTTTCTTCAAATTCCTCATTTGTCTGGCTCTCATTAGTCTGATTTCATCTGGCTCTTAAGACCAGATGAATTTGAACGGGTCAGATGAATTAGATTCAATCCACATATCAATTGAATCGGTACAGAATTGTGATTTTGTGTTCCAGATTTTTTTGAATATCTTTAAGCTGTACATGTTAAAGCCTATAAAGTAACATCTACTACATAAAAAAGGTACGAATTGGGCTAAGTATTTGCATCCCACTTTCTTTTTTCAGATCTGTATTTTTAAAATGGCAAAGTCAAAGAAACAGTCAAGAGAAGAAAGGCTTAGAAAAAAGAGGCTAGCAGAAAAAAAGAGATATGAAAGAATAAAAAATAATGATGCCTTATGGAAAGAAAAACAAGAGAAGAATAGGCAAAACTACATACGTAGAAAGGAGGAAAAGAAACAACTACCAATAAACGAAATGAATCCTAGACAACAAAGGTTACAAAGAAAGAGATGGAGAAAGAATTACAAGTCATATTACTTAAGAAAAAAGCAAGAAAAAAGAACGGCGGCCCTACTTGCTCAAAACACCCCACCACAAAGTCCTAGCGTTATGTCGGATACTGAACTGATAGCTTTACAAGAAAACATTTGTGATCCGTCACTTCTAGAAAACCCGTTTTTATGCAGAGAACCGGAGTCGCCTGTACCAGGACCATCTAGGATTTTGCGCAGTATATCTCAACAGAGCAATGACTTATCACCTCACTTAGGAATGTGTACACCGGATAAATCTCCTTCATGTTCTTCACCTATAACTGCCGCCGTAAGACGCACACGTTACATAAAAGATAAAGAGATAAATAATCTAAAACAAATAATAATAAATATGAAGCGACAGAATGAACGTTATCGGAAACAACTGCATAGGCTAGTAATGGCAAAAACAAAAGAAGGACCTTTAGCTTTAGATATGCCCAATCAAAATAAAATAGTTCCTAAAATAAAACGCATAGTAAATAAGTCTAATGAAACAATGAATCATAATTTAAAATCTTTGCCTGAACTACTGATAAAAGAAGTCGAACGATTTTATGAAGATGATGAAAATAGTCGCCTATGCTCTGGGAAGAAAGAATTTATAGTAAGAAAAAAGATACGTAAACAAAAGCGATACCTTAGCGATAGTCTTCTCAATTTGCATAAAAAGTTTCTCAAAACCTCATATTATACTATCAGCTATTCAGCATTCTGCAAACTAAGACCTTTTTGGGTGCTGCTTCCTGATTTCCGATCACGGGATACTTGTTTATGCAAATTGCATACCAATATGGAATTAATAATGCAAGGATTGTATCAGAGGAAGATATTATCAGCTAAGACCTCCCAAGATCTTCTCACTTTACTATGTTGTGACGCGTATGATGTGGATTGTTTGCATCGAACATGCTTAGCGTGCAAGAAAAAGGAAGTCTGTTATCAAGAATTTGATAATTCTATTGAAATTACGTACTGGCAGTGGGAAACTAAACAAGACATGATTCAGGGAACGAAAAGAAAAATAAGAACTACTGAAAAAATAAAAAAACGAGAAGAACCTAAGAAGTGTATCGAAAAATTTGAATCAACACTAAATGAGTATTTAATGCATTGTGGTAATATAGCTGCTCAACAAAAAGCTTTCAGAAACTTAAAAGAACGTCTTCAGGAGGGTGAGTGTATTATTCACATTGATTATAGCGAAAATTATGCAGTTAAGTGTAATGAAGAAATACAGTCCTACCATTTCGGTGGTAGTCGTAAACAATTAACTTTACATACGTCGGTAATATATTTTTTGAATGATGAGAAGATAAAGCAAATACAATCTTTTTGTACGGTGAGTGAATGCCTGCGCCATGACATTTCAGCCGTATGGGCTCACATCGTACCAATCCTCGAATATATAGGTGAATCAAAGACAGGCATTCACACTATACATTTTATTTCTGATTCCCCATCCAGTCAGTATCGTAACAAAAAGATTTTTTATTTAATTTCATGCTTGCACATATACCTGAGCTCCATCAAAACTATTACGTGGAACTATAGTGAATCTGGTCATGGAAAGGGAGCCCCAGATGGAGTAGGTGCTGTTATGAAGAGAACTGCGGATCAAGCTGTCTCCCAAGGGCAAGACATAAAGGGTCTAGATGATTTTTTAAATATTATGGACCAAAACTTAAAGAAAGTGAAAGTGAGAACAGTTTCTGAATATGACGTAAGTGAAAAGGACTTGCTTTTCCCACCTAGTGTGAAAGGTTTTCCAGGATGCATGAAAATGCATCAAATAGTATGGAACTTGGATTCTCCTATGCTAGCCGTTCGTAAACTGAGTTGTACTGATAAACTCTGCCTGTATCATGTTGTCCATTGCAACCACATGAAGCACCTTGGTTTTTATCACTTGGAAGACGCATGTCAGAAATCTTTAACGGTCACACCTCTAGCTAATTCAAAAAGACAATTGAAAGAAATTGGTGAATCCTTCTGGACAATAAATAATGAAACAGATCTAAACGAAGAGAAAATTCGAAAATCTAAACTAACCAAAGGTATACATAAAGAAAAGGGCACAAGTTCGTCACCACAGAAAGCTAGAATCAAATATTTTACACCAAAGACTAACCAAAAAAATACTTTAACAGAAGAAAATGGAAGAAGGAAGAATAAAGAAGAACAAAATATCGAATCGGCAGAATATGTTGACATCGATGATATCTCAGAGATAACTTTTTCAAGAGATGGTAATAAAGAATTTAATATTGATTTAGAAAATGTTAATCCATACTTAATGGACACTGATGATGATGACGATTTGAATATTTTTTAAAACGTACGGTAAATTTAGGTACATTAAGTTTTCTACGATCTCATGATTGAAGTTCCTATCCAAAATTAAGTCTGAAAGATGAATATATTTATGTTTTTATTTTAATGTTGTGTTATAAGAGTAATTTTTTACGGATTTAGTTAATAACGGATTTTTTATTATTTGTTTAATTGCATGGCATTACGTTCAATTATATTAGCTTATTAAAAATGATTAAACCTTAAAATTTAGTTACTTGTATTTAATTATTTCCACATTTCATAACAAAGTTGATTGGAAATAACATGAAATTATCATTTATCTGTACGATTCTCATTAATATGTTAGCAAAGTCTCATTCTCCTGCCTTTCTCATCATTCATCTTGCTGGTTAATTCATCAGGATACCCTAATTCATAAACTACTGGAAGCAAATCAGTGCGTTTAATATAAAATTATTACATTCTATGACCAGGATAAAGTTATATTATAATTTCTACCAAATAACACAAAAAAATTGAAGCCAGACCAATTAGTCGAAAATCCTCGTTTTCAAAGAATCACCCACAGTCGAATTGAGTACCGGCTCCTTTTAGAAGTCGGTAGAAAAGAACAAGTAATATTATATTTCAGAAAAAATTTCTTCGCTATCTTCAATTTAGAGTTAAGATCTTTCTACCGAATTACACAACACGTTGCCGAAAGTTTCACATTTTGCCGCTATATGAAAGAAGGCGCATAGCGGATCTATCTTTTCTAATTAATATAGCAAATAGCACGATCGACTGTCCCGAACTGTTGGAGCAAATACGTTTACAAGTTCCATACGCATCTTCACGCAAGCCATGCAAACTATACGTGCCGGGAGTAAATACAAACTACAGGCAAAATTCTTATTTAATAAGAGTGAGCAAGTGTTTCAATGACGTGGCGAAAATACAAAATGTAGACTTATTTAACACCTCTAGCAGGCAGCTTAAGCGTCTACTGAGTAATTATTTTCGTTTACTGAAGTGTATTACATATACCATGCATTGTTATTTATTTCATTTTACTTTTTAAATCATCTTTTATTGTGTCATTAAATCTACGTCTACGTCACTTGTGCAATTTTTCTCTGTACTTTATTTATAAGTGGGAACTTTTAATTGGCCTTCAGTACATTTTTTTATTTTTATTGTTCACACATTTATAACCAGCTGTAAGTTCTCCTAAAATTGTAATAAATAAATAAATTCTGTAATTGCGCCTCTACCAGATTGTAAGCCAATTAAGCTTGGATCTAAATTGCGCAGTATTGTCATTTTTACGAAGCCCGAAAATAAATCTTATACAGTTATTGAGAAGGCGTTCCAGCTTGGTGAGAAGGTCTTGGGACATGATCTTAGACTTTGTGGAAAGAAAATGTTTTAAACGATACAGAAAACATAACTCGTGCACTATAACCCTCCTGTACTGAGTCTCCGAGAAGACTTGTCTATGTGAACGAAATTCGGCCTGGAGGACAATATAATATAGCTACACTTGGCAAACGGATATAATATATATATATATATATATATATATATATATATATAGATATAATGAAATTTTGTAATATAAAACGTTCAGTCGATATACGTTTCACTCCTGTACATGTATTTAAGAGAGTTTTAGGGCAATTTATGCCCCAATGCATGTTTTGTACCTGGTACAGCCATGCTACAGCTATACTATAGTTGTAGCACGAATAGGTCGGCACGACCAAGGACGAACCACGCTCTCACAGAATACCAGCTTAAAATAGCAGCTTAATACTGCTGTGTTTCGAATAGTGAGAGTAGAGAACCGGAGACTCCTTTTACTGGAAACGAGGCATTCCATCTTATTATTCACTTGCTTTATGCATTTATTGTTGCATTTTGAATCTCCAACGACGATTGATGTAGATGTCTATGGACCACAGTATTTACTTACCATCAGCTGGAGTGTATGCTCGTTTGTCACCCTCATTCTATAAAAAATAATATTGATGGACTTCACATATCTTCAAAATATTTATTTTAAATATCTGAGATATGCAGGATTCCTCATGTATTTTCTTTCACCACAAAGTGGCACTGAAATCACTTATTCAATTCTTTATTGATGACGGTGTTCCCCTAACAGAAACGGGGCCTCTGGAAGAGGTCCCACAACGAATATTAATGTAACCTTCAGAGGTTACATTAATACTACTCCTCAGGGAGGACGATGACCTAAAAATGGTCTCGAGACATCGTGGTAGCACAGGGATCCCCGGGACGTGCTAATAGTCAAGCAAAGCGATGGATGAGTCCCGGTTGCTTTCCGAACGGAGATTTCGGGTCTCATCGTATACGAGGAGTGTATACGCTTATGGTGACCACCATGTTAGCCCGTAGAAGTCCGACATAACCTTTAAAAAGTGTTTATAAACATTACTGCTAGTCATGTGTGGTTCCGGGTTCGAATCCCTGGTTAGACCAAAATCAGTTATTGGGGGTTTCTTTGTCTAAAATTTTGCTATCAGTCCGGAGTTAGGAAAGCACCTCGGAAAGTACGTAAAGCCGTTGGTCCTGTGCTGATCTTTCTCCGGTTGTGTCGGGTTGCCGTCCCACGGGACTATGACAGTGAGGGAATTGAGTAGAATTGGGGTGTGATCCTGTCCAGCACGCAGATAGTTCGTCTCCGTTGTGACTGAAATTCGATCTGCAGATAACGTCATTACTATCCGACGGTGACTATACCTACCCTCATACTCAAGCAGAAAAGATGATCCACCACCTAGGCCTACGTCATAATAATACTTGCAAATATTATGTGATACTTACCTTTATATCATCAATTAATTTTTGCCGTACTATACTGCCCACTAATATCAACAGTCTAAAGCATGTAAAGTCACACTTTTCATGTTGTCCCGGTTTTAGCAGGGTAGTCATCATCCAGGGACTTGTCATCACAAATGTAGGCTAAAATGAATTTTGTTATTAGTGTTCAGTTACAAATATTACTTTATGTTTTAAAATGTGACAGAGCAAAAAAAAGGGACGAAATGGAAACCCATCATTTCTTCTGCTACTTCTTTAATCTATTTAATTCCACTGCCTACTGTTAGTGGCCGAAATAGGTCTCTGTTCTTTAATCTATAGCGCACTGCAGCTTGGCTGCAGACATAAGAGGGTAATACTAATGCATACGGTCACTTGGTACAAATGGACCATCGAAAAAACAGGAAAGCGTGTGGCAATTATATCCTGGGTAGTTGACAACTTCCAGCAGTAGTCGTTTATGGCTGCAGAGATTATCAGGAGGATATTTTTACTATTACTTATTTTTATCTTAATATTTAGTATGGTGTAGAATTTAATTTATGTGGGTCTCTGATATATAAATAATAAATTAAAATTGTTGGCTTACTGCATTTTAAAGGAAATTATTTAAAATAAGCTTTCGTATGTCCTTACGAGCCCTTCTTTACATAAAACCATGACAAAACCTTTTTACGAAACATATAATACAGAATACATTAGTACCATAAAACCACAATTTTTACGAGCATTTCGTATTATTTGTATTTCGTATAAACATGAACGCCGGGTGAAATTTTTCTTGAAAATTTTACTATTTAATGAAACTAATTTTCATTGATTTTCCATGGGGGGACTGAGGTGTTCGACGTCACGATGTCATAGTTAGCCCGACTACCTGCAGTTTTTGAATATTAATTTTTGGTCCCATCTACGCAGAATGAGCTTACAGTATCTTACAGTCTTGCAGTGGTATGCTTGGGTTTGGATTTAATTTCATTAATTGCTTGGGATCCTATAATCCTAAGCAGATGACAGCACCCATCCATCTTCTCTATTGAAATTAGGATGTTTTTTTAATTTCAATAGCCTCACAAATCATCCTTGGTAGAAATCTGTGTTCTTTTGCGGGGATTTTTGGTGTATAAAATCTAATGTAATGGCGGGGACGACCTTGAACATGTACACACATTGCAGACTTCCCGGAACGTCAGTGATTCAAGTCAGCTATATGTTCTTTCACACGGGTTTTTATAGATCGTTTTGTTTGTCGTATGTAAGAGAGACCACTTTCACAATCCAGCTTGTACACTCCTGCATCTTGTAGAGGGATATGACACTTGACGGGTGGTAAAAATTGACTAATCTTCTTCAATAGCTTGAAATATGTTTTAGAGGCTATATGTCAATCAATCAATATTTCGTCCTTGTCACGTCGAAGATCAGCTCCGAAACTAAATCTCCCCAAAGACGAGGTTAAAGCGTTGTACAACTTACGCAACAGACCAGAGCTCACGATCCTTCGCGCGGATAAAGGAAATGCTACGGTAATAATAGACACTTCAGAGTATAATTTCAAAATACAACTTTTATCGTGCGTAAGTACATACAAAAAGTTCAAAATAGACCCTACAACTAATACACTTAAAACAACTACCGACTTAATAAAGAAATTTTCCGAAAAATTAAATCTCGCCGTGAATTCGACAATACCATCATGTGCCAAACCACCGAGGTTGTGTGGGTTACCAAAAATACACAAACTAAACGCTCCACTACGTCCCATAGTAAGCCAGATCGATTCATCAACTTATAAGTTGGCTCAACGCTTGGGAAAATATTGTCACCACTGAGAGGACATACCAGAGCACACACAAAGGAGGAATCCTTTACTATTTTGTTCGTGAGATAAAAGACATGCATCTCGCTGATAATGAAACTATGGTCAGTATTGATATTCAGTCGCTATTTACATGCTTACCTATTGAATACTGCATCTCAATTTTAACTAAGAAGCTAGAAGATAACAACATACCTACAGAATATGCAGTATTACTAAAACACTGCCTCACATCTGGCTATCTATTGTGGAAGGAAGAGTTCTACAAGCAAGTAGATGGTGTGGCGATGGGCTCACCTGTATCTCCCGTAGTCGCCGACATATTCATGGAGCACTTTGAGGAGAAAACCCTTCTTACTGTTCCTGTAAATCCAAGATTCTACAAGCGGTACGTAAACGATACTTTCACAATTTTACCATCTGACAAAGTAACTGCATTTTTAGACCACCTTAATTCTATAAACCCTAAAATACAATTCACAATGGAGTTAGAGGCAAAACAATTTTTTAGCTTTCCTAGGTGTTTTATTCATCCGAAATCCTGATAACACTATTGGTCACACTGTGTATAGGAAAAAGACCCATACCAACCAATATTTAAATGGTGATTCTCATCACCATACTTCACAGTTAGCTAACGTGGGTAAATCTTTGTTTCAGAGAGCATGACGGATCTGTGACAGAAAATATCTGACCGCCGAGCTTCAGCACGTCGAGCAAGTATTGCAAGACAACAAGCTTCGTGTCCCGTACCTACGTCACAGTGACAGAGTGAAGCCGGCCACAGTCGAGCGTGTGCCTGCTGTACTACCCTATGTCAGAGGAGTCATAGACAAGGTTGGCTACATTTTGAAGTGAGCTGCAATTAAAAAATACTACAAGATTAGTCAATTTTTACCATCCGTCAAATGTCATATCCCTCTACAAGAGAGCAATAGAGATCACGTTCAAAATTTAGATTGTACAATCTAGGTTGTGAACGTGATCTCTCTTACATAGGACAAACAAAACGATCTTTTTTTATAGGATAGTGTGACAAACAAGCATACAGTCCACTTGATGGTAAGTGATTCCTGTGGCCCATAGACATGTACATCTATCTTAGTTTGCGAATCAAAATGCAGATGCGTTGTTACCCGTGAGGACTAAGATGGAACGCCTCTTTTCCATTAAAAAGAGTCTCCGCTTCTCTACACTCACCATACGAAACACAGCAGTGTAAAGCTGCTATTTTACGCTGGTATTCTATGAGAGCGTGGTCCTATCCCGATCAAGCCGACCCATTCGTGCTACAACTATACTACTAATATAACTGCAGCATGGCTCTACCACGTATACAAATTTATAAAAACCTGCGTGAAAGAACATATAGCTGACTTGAAGCGCCGATGTTCCAGGAAGTCTGCAGTATGTGAACATGTTCAAGATCGTCCCCGCGGTTACATTATATTTGATAGACCATAAATCCTCGAATAGAACACCGATTTCTACCAAGGATGATTCGCGCGGCTATTGAAATTATAAAACATCCTAATTTCAAAAGAGAAGATGGATGGGTGCTGCCATCTGCTTCCTATACTTAATAAAATTAAATCCAAAGCCAAGCATACCACTGCAAGACTTCAAGATACTGTAAGCTCATTGTGCGTAGATCGGGCCAAAAATTAATATAAAAAATTTAAGATAGCCGGGCTAACAATGACATCGGGACGTCAAACATCTCAGTCTCCCTCGTGACCATGGGTGCTGTAAAGCATCCGAAACGTCGGGATTAAAAAGTTAAATTAAACGCGACAAAATCCCTAAAAGTTAGTCTCATATAATGTGTAGTCTTCGCGTAAATATAAGTAATCATTAATTTTACTATTGATAAATACCTTGTATTTATTAATGAGGTAATAGGTATGCTCTGTTGTGACTGGAAGTGAAGTATGCACGCGTGTAAATTTTAGTATTGGCGACATAACTAAACTATTTGTCGCCGAAATCCAATGCGCGGAAGACACGATCAAAGCCATTTGAGTAGGTGTAGGAAATTCGTGGCATCTTATCCTGAAATCAATTAAAACCTATTAAGTGTCTTAGGAGGTAACTATGGAAAAAGCCAGAATATTACGGCAACCGATAGATGTCAGTAAAGCTATTTCGTGTATTATTCCGTATATATTATATCCAGACTGATAGGTTTTTTTTATAACTGATATTCATTCTGTAAATACTAGGCACAGACACAAGCTAGTAGTAACAGTTACTCGACTCCATCGAATCATTAATTCATTTTTGGGGCGATGTATACGCTTTTACAACAAAATTCCAGAAAATATACAAAATTTGACCTGCTCAAAGTTTAAAAACTTTATTAAACTAAGTTTGTATAAAAAGGGTTATTATAATATTAAAGAATTTATAGATGATAATAACCCCTGGAAATGAGGTGATCGCTACCAAGCTATTTCTAATTTGTTGTGTTGTTAATTTGTGTAACATACATGATTGTAAGCTGTTATTTAAAAAAATGTCCCGCTGGGTTTCTTGCTGGTTCTTCCCAGGACAGAGGTTATTTTTTCGAACCAGTGGTAATTAAACAACAGAGTCACTTTCAATAAGTATTATTTATAATCTATATTGAATAAAAAGTTTCTGTTTCTATTTATAGAAGAGGGATTTTTTTTATAGAAAAAGGGGCAAACGAGCATGCGGCTCACCTGATGGTAAGTGACTACCGCCGCCCATGAATAGCCGCAATACCAGGGGAATTGCAGGAACGTTCCCGGCCTTTTTCGTGTCGGTACGGAAAATTTTCCGTTGTTAAACAATTCCACAGAGAATTTGTACGAGGAAGAAAACTCCTTGTAAAACGTACAGCGCTGGACTGCCAAGCATCCAAATGGTGAGGTTGGTATCGTTGGTCGTGAAATTTGGCAGCTGGAATTAACCAGAACAATTCCTCAAAGCACTACTCGTGGTACATTCGATAGAAAATGCAAAGGGATGCAACATCCCTACACAGCACCAGTGAATCGAGCCGATCAGAAAGAA
Source organism: Parnassius mnemosyne (assembly GCA_963668995.1). Classification (NCBI taxonomy): domain Eukaryota; kingdom Metazoa; phylum Arthropoda; class Insecta; order Lepidoptera; family Papilionidae; genus Parnassius; species Parnassius mnemosyne. The sequence goes on from CAVLGL010000085.1 coordinate 17,052,607, forward strand.
CTCGGTCGTCGAAGCTTCGAACCACTCTGCACTGGATGATGTCAAGTAGAAGAAGCTGGCACTGGGGTGACCCAGCCCAGAGATGAGAACAGTATTCCATGTGGGGGAAAACTTTTGCTTTTTAAAATTGAAACCGATGTGCCGGCATGAAATACTGCCTCGCTCTGCAGAGCACGCCAAGCTTTTTAGAGGCCAATTTGGCCTCTACTTCCAGGTGACTAGGATACTGCACACTATTCGATATGTCGACTATGATGCTAGCTGGGTCAGCAAAGGGAGTGTCTTGAAACTGAGGAGGAACGACAAAGGGGTTCTTTGTAGCGGTAAAAACAAAAACTTGTGTCTTCTTGAGATTAAATTGGACTAGATTTAGTCGGCCCCAAGCCGAGAGTTTATTCAGTAAACACTCGACTTCAGACACAAGTTTGTCTTGGTACTCGGCGACGTTTTCCGAGAAATATTGGCACGGCCGGTGTATAAGCCTTGTGGAATACCAGCGTTAATAGGCTTGTAATCAGAGCATGCACCGTCTACTACAACCTTGATGCTCCAATCAGCAAGTAAACTGGCGATAGTAACACATTTGTGTTATTAATGTTCAGTCTTTAAACTTATTATTATACTAGCTGTACAGGCAGCTGTTATTCTGCAATTTTCAATGACTATTTCTCCTATAATCATCATCATCATCGTCAAAACAGCCTTTCACAAGTCCACTGCTGAACATAGGCCTCCCCCAAGGTTAGCCGTAAAGCACGGTCCCCAGCCACCTGAATTAAAAACATTGACTTCCTGCATGTCTTACCAGGTAGTTACACCATCTAGTAGGGGGACGCCCTACACTTCGCCTGCCGTTACGAGGCTGCCACCCAAGAACTTTTCTTCCCCATCGGTTGTCGGTTCTTCGAGCTATATGGCCGGTCCATTTCAGCATACTAATTCTTTGGGTTATGTTGATTACGCTGGTTCTACTGCAGATATCCTCGTTTTTAAGTCTATCACGCAGAGAAACTCCGAGCATAGCCCTCTCTATAACTCGCTGACTGACTTTGAGCTTCTTCATATGGCCAGAAGTGAAGGAACCACGTCTCATATCCATAGGTCATCACTGGCAAAACGCATTGGTTTTACAATCTAGTTTTGAGGTTTTGAGGTATGTCTGACGAGAAGATGTCTTGTAATATCCCGAATGCTGTCCAGCCAGGTTAAATCGTCGATTGACCTCTCGGTCGAAGAAATATTTTTCTCGTAGCTCTCTCTCGTCGTTGTACTTACCTAGTGGGACTATTTGCCCCAGGTAACCATATTCGTCAACAACTTGGACATGACATCGACATCGACATGGACGTTAAACATGATCTTTGTTTTGTCCATGATCATCTGATGACCTAGCCATTGTGATACACTATTGAGGTCATATAGCATAGTGCTACAACGATTCTGCCATAAGGACTATATCGTCGACAAATCGAAGGTGCGTGATATCATCGCCATTGACGTTAATACTGTATCCTTTCCTGTCCGGTAGCTTGAAAACTTCTTCCAATGCAGCGGTGAAGAGTTTCGGGGATATAACATCACACTGTCTTACACCACTCAGCAATGGGAAAGGTTTCGTAATCTGGTTCTGTACTCGGATATTCATCGTAGCCTTACTGTACAAACACTTCAGCATTTCAATATACCTACACTCAACTTAGCACCGCTGAAGGGACTGCAGCACTGCCCAGATTTCAACGGAATCAAAGGCTTTCTCATAATCCACATACGCAAGAAAAAGTGGCAGATTTTCTCTCAAATTTGCCGAAGGGTATGTATGTGTTCTATAGTCTTAAAGCATTTTCGAAAACCGACTTGTTCAGGAGGCTGAAAGTCTCGTAATGACTCTCGAAAAGCACGTAGATACGGCTCAGAAGGGAATCGGTCTGTAGGTCTTCAAGAGAGCGTTGTCGCCTTTCCTGAAGAAAAGACCACTGCACAACTGCTCCACGCCTCCGGAGTAGTGCCACCATGGAGAACGTAATTAAAAAACTTGCACAGGACTTTCATCGTTACAGACTTTCAGAAGTCCACTGCTGAACAAAGGCATCCCCCAAGGAATGCACAAAGCACGATCCTGAGCCACCTGCATCCATCGACGTCCTGCATGTTTTACCAGATCGTCACTCCATCTAGTGGGGGGTCGCCCTACACTTCGCCTACCAGTACGAGGCTGCCACTCGAAAACCTTTATTCTCCATCGGTTGTCGGTTTTTTGAGCTATATGGCCGGCCCACTGCCACTTCAGCTTACTAATCCGTTGGACTATGTCGGTTACTCTGGTTCTACTGCGGATATCCTCATTTTTAAGTTTATCTTGCACAGAAACGCCGAGCATAGCCCTCTCCATAGCTCGCTGAGCGACCTTGAGCTTTCTCATACGGCCAGCAGTGAAGGACCACGTCTCAGATCCGTAAGTCATCACTGGCAACACGCGGTGTTGTACAAATTGGTTTTAAGAATTTGAGGTATGTCTAAGGAGAAGATGTGTCGTAGTTTCCCGAACGCTGTCCAGCCGAGTTGAATCCGTCGTTTGACCTCTCGGTCGAAGTTGGACTTACCTAATCGGACTATTTGTCCCAGGTAAACACACATTACATTGTTTTGTCCATGTCCATCTTAAGACCTATCCGTTGTGAGACACTATTGAGGTCATTGAGCATAGTGCTTAGGTCCTCCAGCGATTCTGCCATAAGTACTATATCGTCGGCAAATCGAAGGTGAGTGATGTACTCGCCATTGATGTTAATACCGCATCCTTTCCAGTCCATCAGCTTGAAAACGTCTTCCAATGCAGTGGTGAAGAGTTTCGGGGATATAACGTCACCCTATCTTACACTTCTCTACAGTTGCATAGGTTTCGTACTCTGATTCTGTAATCGGATAGCCATCGTAGCTCTACTGTATATATATATATATATAAATGCCTCCAATCCGATGGTGGTTTTACAATCTCGTTTAACAACGTAAAATATCCGGACCGGCGGCGAGGAGCAGCGTCAAATATGTGAGACTTCTAATACTGCGATTGCCAATACGCCTGTCAAACATGATGAATAAGGCAAATCATTCCTCTCACGGGGAGTACCATGTCAAGCAGTAGAGTTTTAAGGCTGATGAGGTAGGCGAATAAAACGAGAAAGTAAATCATAAGTTAAAACTATATAAAGCAGACAGTTAATGAAATAGTCACAGACAGACAAAATAAAGAGAGTATTGAGTATTGAAATCAAAAGCTCATCAACATATCAATCAAGCACGTATGATTTAGTTGCTACTATATAACCAAATAAACATTTTACTGGATCCTATGACTTTTCGGTGTACCTGATTAAAGAAAACAAGACTGATTGAGCATCAAAGATTAATTACGTTCTGGACGTAGCAAGATATGACAATATTAATAATAATTCAGTGATGTCTCCGTGATCACTAGGGTGAAAACTGGTAGCGATCACCGCATGGTTAGAGGCACACTGAACCTAAACGTTAAGATGGAGAGGTGTCGTCTAATGAAGTCAACGCTCCGTCCCCCTAGTGCTCTAATTCAGTCCCGAAACCTTTCGAAACTCGTGGAAACTGTCCATGCGGTCGGAGCTAAGTTTTGTAAGACCGGCCGCGCAAGAACACAATAATTCTCCGTTCACACTCTTAATCTCATGGCTGGTAGACGGGAAATAAAGCTGCAGTTTTCAGTAGCAAATGCATGCGGGAGGACTTACGCAACTTCAATACAGTTTGTATTGAAGAAGCAATCAAGCAGTACCATGGCTTCAAAAATTTTTCCAGAGATTTGTCCGCCACAAAGAGCCAACTGTCGAAGCTGAAGACCGAATCAGCCAGCATCGTTTCACCTGAGATTTTGTGTGTGAGTGAGATTGTGTGATTGGAGTATACACGTGTGAGTAACGATCTATGAGCAAGTCTCATCCGACACTATTCCAACGATATCCCGGATGTCAGTCTGAGTAAGATTAAAATGGTTCTCCCGCACCTTCAAAACGACAAGTCCCAGAGCAAGGATGCAATTACAGCAGAGTTTCTGAAAGCGGGTGGAAAACCGGTACTTAAAGTCCTATGCCGTCCTTGCCGTGTAGTGGCGGTAAAGAATATCCACTACCCCATATCTTCCCGTGGGTGTCGTAAAAGGCGACAAAGGAAAACAAGCAGGAGATGGGCAGCAACAGCTTTCTGATAACAGCAAAGTTACAATAAAAATTGCGGTTGCCAACCCGCCCACCAAGCGTGGCAACTATGGCAAATACCCCCCTATGATGAGAGTAATAAAGAGACGGCCCCCAGTCCACCCTGGCTACGGTGGCGACCATGGTAACGGTGGGGCAGTGGGTGCTAAGAATCTCCGGTGGAGGTTCGGTTGCCACCTAAATCGACTCGACCTGGCAACATACAACGCACGCACCCTGAGGACTGACGAGAAGATCGTGGAGCTGAAAGAAGAGATAGACAAGTTACGCTGGCATATTATAGGATTATCCGAGATCCGAAGAGAGGGGGAGGACACGGTAATCCTCGAATCCGGCAACTTGCTCTACCACCGGGAGGGCGACCATCTGTCCCAAGGAGGTGTCGGATTTATCGTCCACAAGTCTCTCGTTAACAACGTTGTAAAGATTTAGACTGTGTCGACAAGGGTTGCGTACCTCATACTCAGAATCACCAAACGGCATTCGCTGAAGGTCATACAGGCTTACGCACCAACCTCGGCACACCCCGATGAGGAGGTGGAGGAAATGTATGAGGATATCACTAGAGCCATGCATTCCTCCAAAAACTCACTATACGGTGTTAATGGAAGACTTCAATGCAAAACTAGGCACAAAAGAGAACGGTGAGCTGAAAGTAGGGAAATTTGGAATAGGGCAAAGGAACCCAAGGGACTAGCAGCTGGTCGACTTCATGGAGAAAGAGGGACTCTTTATGATGAACTCTTTCTTCCAGAAGCGGCCCGGACAGGAACAGGACAGGAAGTGGACCTGGACGAGCCCCGACGGTTCGACAAAAAATGAGATTGACTTCATTGATGACCAGACGACAACTGTTCAGTGATGTCTCCGTGATCGCGAGGGTGAAAACTGGTAGCGATCACCAAATGGTTAGAGGCACACTGAACCTAAACGTTAAGTTATAGAGGTCTCGTCTAATGAAGTCAACGCTCCGTCCCCATGCTCTGAAAAAAAGTCCCGCTGGGTTTCTTGCTGGTTCTTCCCAGGACAGAGGTATTTTCCGAACCAGTGGTAAATAAAATAATGACTTTCAATAAGTATTATGTAATAATCCATATTGAATAAAAATCATTCTATTCATTCTATTCTATTCTATTCATTCTGTTTCAAAGTACTGAAACCTTTCAGCTCGAGTTACAAAACCGAAACTGTCCATGCGGTCGGAGCTAAGTTCTGCAAGATCCGCCGCAGAAGGACACAAAAACTCTCCGATCACACTCTTAATCTCATGGCTGTTAGACGGGAGATGAAGCTACATTCTTCAACAGATTTGACAGCATACAGGCAACTGAACAGACAGATCTTCAAATGTATGCGGCGGGGCTTACACAACTGTCAAAGCTGAAGACCGAGTGTGGCAGCATCGTTTTCGGGGCACTTGAGATTTTGAGTGAGATTGAGAGGTTCTATGGGCAGCTGTACACGTCATTGTTGGGGCCACACGCAAGTGTGAGTAACGATCCAAGAGCGAGTCTTATCCGACACTATTCTGCAGATATCCCGGACTTTCAGTCTGAGCGAGATTAGAATTGCTCTCCAGTACCTTAAAAATGGCAAGGCCCCAGGCGAGGATGGAATTACAGCGGAGCTTCTGAAAGCGGGTAGAAAAGCGGTACTAGAGGTCCTTCAGAAGCTCTTTAATTTCGTCCTCCATGGTGGCACTACTCCGGAGGCGTGGAGTAGAAGTGCGGTGGTCTTGTTCTTCAAGAAAGGCGATAAGCGTAAGTGTAAGCCCCGCCGCATACATTTGAAGATCTGTCTATTCAGTTGCCTGTATGCTGTCAAATCTGTTGAAGAATGTAGCTTCATCTCCCGTCTAACAGCCATGAGATTAAGAGTGTGATCGGAGAGTTTTTGTGTCCTTCTGCGGCGGATCTTGCAGAACTTAGCTCCGACCGCATGGACAGTTTCGGTTTTGTAACTCGAGCTGAAAGGTTTCAGTACTTTGAAACAGAGCATGGGGACGGAGCGTTGACTTCATTAGACGAGACCTCTCCAACTTAACGTTTAGGTTCAGTGTGCCTCTAACCATTTGGTGATCGCTACCAGTTTTCACCCTCGCGATCACGGAGACATCACTGAACAGTTGTCGTCTGGTCATCAATGAAGTCAATCTCATTTTTTGTCGAACCGTCGGGGCTCGTCCAGGTCCACTTCCTGTCCTGTTCCTGTCCGGGCCGCTTCTGGAAGAAAGAGTTCATCATAAAGAGTCCCTCTTTCTCCATGAAGTCGACCAGCTGCTAGTCCCTTGGGTTCCTTTGCCCTATTCCAAATTTCCCTACTTTCAGCTCACCGTTCTCTTTTGTGCCTAGTTTTGCATTGAAGTCTTCCATTAACACCGTATAGTGAGTTTTTGGAGGAATGCATGGCTCTAGTGATATCCTCATACATTTCCTCCACCTCCTCATCGGGGTGTGCCGAGGTTGGTGCGTAAGCCTGTATGACCTTCAGCGAATGCCGTTTGGTGATTCTGAGTATGAGGTACGCAACCCTTGTCGACACAGTCTAAATCTTTACAACGTTGTTAACGAGAGACTTGTGGACGATAAATCCGACACCTCCTTGGGACAGATGGTCGCCCTCCCGGTGGTAGAGCAAGTTGCCGGATTCGAGGATTACCGTGTCCTCCCCCTCTCTTCGGATCTCGGATAATCCTATAATATGCCAGCGTAACTTGTCTATCTCTTCTTTCAGCTCCACGATCTTCTCGTCAGTCCTCAGGGTGCGTGCGTTGTATGTTGCCAGGTCGAGTCGATTTAGGTGGCAACCGAACCTCCACCGGAGATTCTTAGCACCCACTGCCCCACCGTTACCATGGTCGCCACCGTAGCCAGGGTGGACTGGGGGCCGTCTCTTTATTACTCTCATCATAGGGGGGTATTTGCCATAGTTGCCACGCTTGGTGGGCGGGTTGGCAACCGCAATTTTTATTGTAACTTTGCTGTTATCAGAAAGCTGTTGCTGCCCATCTCCTGCTTGTTTTCCTTTGTCGCCTTTTACGACACCCACGGGAAGATATGGGGTAGTGGATATTCTTTACCGCCACTACACGGCAAGGACGGCATAGGACTTTAAGTACCGGTTTTCCACCCGCTTTCAGAAACTCTGCTGTAATTGCATCCTTGCTCTGGGACTTGTCGTTTTGAAGGTGCGGGAGAACCATTTTAATCTTACTCAGACTGACATCCGGGATATCGTTGGAATAGTGTCGGATGAGACTTGCTCATAGATCGTTACTCACACGTGTATACTCCAATCACACAATCTCACTCACACACAAAATCTCAGGTGAAACGATGCTGGCTGATTCGGTCTTCAGCTTCGACAGTTGGCTCTTTGTGGCGGACAAATCTCTGGAAAAATTTTTGAAGCCATGGTACTGCTTGATTGCTTCTTCAATACAAACTGTATTGAAGTTGCGTAAGTCCTCCCGCATGCATTTGCTACTGAAAACTGCAGCTTTATTTCCCGTCTACCAGCCATGAGATTAAGAGTGTGAACGGAGAATTATTGTGTTCTTGCGCGGCCGGTCTTACAAAACTTAGCTCCGACCGCATGGACAGTTTCCACGAGTTTCGAAAGGTTTCGGGACTGAATTAGAGCACTAGGGGGACGGAGCGTTGACTTCATTAGACGACACCTCTCCATCTTAACGTTTAGGTTCAGTGTGCCTCTAACCATGCGGTGATCGCTACCAGTTTTCACCCTAGTGATCACAGAGACATCACTGAATTATTATTAATATTGTCATATCTTGCTACGTCCAGAACATAATTAATCTTTGATGCTCAATCAGTCTTGTTTTCTTTAATCAGGTACACCGAAAAGTCATAGGATCCAGTAAAATGTTTATTTGGTTATATAGTAGCAACTAAATCATACGTGCTTGATTGATATGTTGATGAGCTTTTGATTTCAATACTCAATACTCTCTTTATTTTGTCTGTCTGTGACTATTTCATTAACTGTCTGCTTTATATAGTTTTAACTTATGATTTACTTTCTCGTTTTATTCGCCTACCTCATCAGCCTTAAAACTCTACTGCTTGACATGGTACTCCCCGTGAGAGGAATGATTTGCCTTATTCATCATGTTTGACAGGCGTATTGGCAATCGCAGTATTAGAAGTCTCACATATTTGACGCTGCTCCTCGCCGCCGGTCCGGATATTTTACGTTGTTAAACGAGATTGTAAAACCACCATCGGATTGGAGGCATTTTCATAGTTGCTTCTTTTGAAACTCACAAGAAGATATGGGTAGATGGATTCTTTTACTGCTACTAAGCGGCATGTGGTTACAGTTGCAGTTTAAGAACAAACAATTTGTATTTTGAACGTCCCTGTCCTTCGGTTTTTATCTAATGCTTAGGTGGACTTACAGTCTTGCTTACAACTGTTTTACTTACAATATTTTGTTGCACTATCATATAGCAAATTATCTATAATTCTTTCGATTCCTTTCTTCTTTTATTTTTTTGTATACTTTTTGCTAATTCTTTTTTCTCCGTTGTCTTTATTTATGCTCATGCTCTTGTATCGTTTGTACTATAAATATTTTTCTGTTCTTTATCAATGTATATCTCAATCTTTCTTTTATGTTTTGAATAACAAAGACCACGTAAGACCTTTTGATCATAAAATACTAAATTGCACGTGCGCAAATAAAGCACAAAAACATAGATTATTTTTACAAAAATAACAATTGAACTTCGGTCTCATAGAATCGATTAAAAATTTAAATTTATCCAAAATAGGTATGTTTCGAGCCGGATAACCGTCAATAATTCCGTAAATAATTTATGATTTTAATTGTAATGATAAGAACGTGAATATATAAGCTTTCATTTTGGCTAAGCTTAGTTAATATACTTGGACTTATTTACATGCAGTATATAATTGAATATAAGCATTGAGTATGCGCTAATTATATATGTCCTCGGTTGGACACAGACCTCTCATATCCGCGTGAGCTGTGGAGCAATTACACCTAAGTGCTGTCTAAAAGTGTTGCAGTGGAGTTTACACAACATATTTTAAATTTATTATAAGCCAGTGCTATGGTAAATCGCACTTTCTTAGCGTAACAAAAGCCTATCACTGTTTCCTTGAAAACGATGATGTTGTAATTGTATTGTCTCGTATGTATGTTCTTATTAGTAATACCAGTATTTAAAACAACAAACTCTATAAAAATATTTAGATTTACCAACGGTAAGGCAATCCAATCATTAGATTTTTGTGGGTGTGGGTTGCATATTTTGGCAATCCAGTGGTACCACTCGTTGGAGTTAGTACGCTAATTGTCACTTCCGGGTCGATGTTGGCGGGCCTGAAATAATTAATAGAATTTATTTCTTCCTTTATATCTAAAGCTTTCATTAGTTCACGCAAATAGTTAAAAGGTGAATAACTTTATAACAACTGGAAATGGTTTTAATATCGGAAGGGCTATTCCAAATCAATATTAATTGCCGTAATTATTTATGCATGAAAAACTAATTTTCAAGTAGGTAAGTTTAAAGTATTTGAAAAGTTATTAAGTACAGAAATAGCTTTAAAAATATTAACGTCAGGTTAACAGTGCAATTTGATTATCGTTTGTTGATTAACAACAGAGAAACATTATTTTTAATATCAAATTTTATGATGACAATTTTTACGCATATTATCGCACTGGGTATTGCAAAACTTTTGAAACGTCGGGAATGTATGTTATCATTTTAAATAAATGCGATAAAATTCGTCAATAATAGTTTCACTCCTTGTGTATAGTATTTGTGTAAATATAGAAAATCATTATCAAATATGTGTTGGTGGTGCTCACGGTTTCTTACAATGTAGTGCCAGTGTAAGACTATCTATTACTCCATATCGTTCTGTGAGTGCCATAAGATGCAACAGAGGGAAACACATAAGGAAATAAGCAGCAACATCTTCACATAAGAAACAACTGCGGTTGCTAATCCACCTGCCAAGCGTGGCAAGTATGGTAAAAATCCCCCTTATGAGACAATCCTTGGCGATGCCTATGTCTATCAGTGAACAGTAATAGGCTATAATGAATGAGTGAATGATTTTTGACTGTCAATTCTCTTATAAAATTACCTAAAATATTGTTGATTAATTATAAATACATACTGGAAATCATCTATCGGTGTATTATCCCCATATTTTTGCAGGAATTCAGAAAAACTGCAATGAGTGTCCCCCTTGTCATATGTAACGATTCTCACGTCCAATTTTAGGTGCTTCAAAGTTTCCTCGACGGCTGCTACTTTTTCACTTTGGCAGAATATCATTTTTGGCAGACAAATTTGGATTGTATGCTTTAATTCCTCTAAAGAAAACAAACTAAAATGTTTTATCTCATTCTAGTTTAACATAGGTAGTTTTTATACCTTCCGCTTACGGTTTGTTAAATTTAGGTTTTTCATTCTATTAATTTATGGCACTGATAGTATCAGAAGAAATAATGACCCTGGATGGACTAAAGTTAACAGGAGTAATAGCTAATTATACTTACTAACACCAAGCAAAGGGTTCGCACCAGCTACACCTATTCCCAAGTAGAAAGCTGCATACATGGGAATAGTCAGATTGATGTGAAGAGGAGCCATTATAATTATAACATCATTCGGTTTCAATCCTATGTTTTGAAACGCAGTCGCACACCGGACTGATCTCTCTAAAGCGGATTGGAACGTTTCAGATTCTCCAGTAGCGCCGTCAATCTGAAATAGTTAACCTTTAGGCAAACGTCCCACGTTACGTGAATGAAATTTATCTTCTTCTGCTATCAGTTATTTTATATAGTCCAATTCTTGTGCTGGTAGGGTCGGCACCGGGAGAAACAGTTGGTGTATATACTCTTATCCATTTTTTCAAGAACAGACAGAAATTGTTTTACGTATAATTAGGCCCTATAGTTTTAAACAGTTGTAGTTTCAATTTATCATTATTTGTTACAAATGGTCCGAGTCGATTTTGCTCAGATAGGATTTATTCTCATAAATATCAATTTGTATCAAAAATATATATAAATAAGGCCAGGGAAAAAGTTTCTTTGTATTTTAAATACAAATTCAAGACATTTTTTGAGCCTGAAGTTTACAAAAGGTTTATACTTTAAAAAGTTGGCTATATTTTTATAAAGTATAATACAAAAAAGTAGCTCTTTTTACAATCTAGAATTCAAAAAACAATAAAATAAGAAATAAGTTAGAAAATCGTTTATATTGATACAATCGATGTTGCATTCATTCGGATCAAAAAAATGAAAAACTTGCAAGGTTTCATTAAAATTCTATTATTTTGAATGATATTGTGAGTTAGCCCTTATCATAGCCCTTCGGTGTAGGTGATAAATCACTCAAAGTCTATTTGAATATTACTGCATTTATTTCCACTTAGTTACAACTACCTATTCGCTCCTAGGCAAGGGGCTAACCAGGGCATAGAATCTTAGTACATTAATGCTTGAAAAACGCAATTATTATTATACTAAATTTAGATGAACCAAAAGAACATTTAAAGTCTATCAAACGTATAGTTTTTAGATTTTGTCGTATTATAATGTACTAGATCCATCTGTTGGCACGAGATGTCGCCTCTGTTGATGTAAGAAGATAAAATTAAAACGCTATGTGGTTATGAGATTGAACATCAACAACCTATTTGATATTTGACAACATTTTTAAAATGGTCGCATTAAGTGATTAAGTTGAGTGCAAATTCCTCCAATCTGACATACAGATTACAGACATAATTAAAATTATTGCGTTTTTGAGAGTTTGAGACAAAGATTCTTATATTTTGAGTGTTGTTTTAGAGACAGGGACTCTTCATCTCCTCAATATGTCTAGTAAAAAGTATTGTGTTCACGGCGCATAAGATTTAAACTAAACATATTATCAAAAATCTCTTGCATCTGCTATGCCTGGTATGGACGGCTATAGGCTGATATCCATATTAATATATTATTAATAAATGTAAGATTGTGATTTTGAAGTTAGGCGGGCTTCCACTGGAGTGATGACCTGGTATATGATGTAGGTGGCTAAGGACCGTGCTTTGTGATTTTTATTGAAGAGGCAGGAGGCCTGTGTTTAGTCTGTAACGATGATGATGATGATTAATTGTTTGTTTTATTTAATGTCATAGTCCGTGCTTAAAAAGTTTGTCACCATAATAAAAGTGTACTGTAAAATATCAGTTTATTGATAAATAATTTGTACTTGGCACAATTGATTGTACTTTTATTAGAATAATAATAATAAAAATATTTCTATTATTTTAATCAGTCCAGCTTAAGTCTTATGTATTCATGACAAAATTAAATTATGTATTTAGTCTTAAAAATTGTATGTTAATAAAAACAGAGAACCCATCACCTTATTTTGTCCCATGGGTGTTATGTTATAACAGATATGTGAAATAATATCATGAGTTTTGTTAGTCGGCAGTATAACCATCTCGTTTACGCCAGACGTAAAATCCAAATTGACGATGGACAAGCTGCGTCAAAGGTGTTCACGTCTAGATCTATGATTGTCAAGCCGCCTGCCAAGCATGACAGGCTCAAGTCCAGCAGTAAACTTAAACTTCCTGTGCTCTGATAATACAAGTGTTTATTAATGGATTAATTAGCTTTTTGTTTTTCAGAAAAAGGCATTCTTCCAAGAGAATATGCAGAAACTGCCGAAATTCTCCTCTTTTTTGACAAGGTATTCGATTCTGTTAATGGCAGCTACAATAAAGAAAAAACTATGTGTGTAAGCCTCTTCTTGGACCAGCAAGGCCAAACTCAGAACACAATAAGTTGTTGAATGAAGTAAAAGCTATATTAAATAACATGAAATTTATAAATAAAATGTCTAATAATCATGAGAGTGTATCAACAATAAAAAAATGGGTATGGACACTACTTGGTGTATAAATTCTTTTAAAAAATTGGAAACTAAGTATGGTATTACTTCTGTTTGGATGCGGCAACTCAACCAAGACCCTATTGAAAACTTTTTTGGAACCATTAGAAGCTATGAGTGCCACAATGTTAATCCAACACCAAAACATTTTCAGAGTGCCTACACTACACTTTTAATTAACAATATGTCCATTGTCCATGCCTCAGGAGCTAATTGTGAAAAAGATAATTGTACGGCTTTAGAATCTGTTATCATCACAGATAACTGCAAAGCTGCTGCAACCTGTGTCCTTTAAACAATCCTGGATGTATATATAATTGATATTAAAGAGAACACTGCTCCATATATAAAGGGGGCATTAGATTATGTTAGTGGATACTTTGCTAGATGTGCTGCTAAAATATTCGCCTTACAAGAAAATGAAATCATTAACTTTTGGGAATATGCAGGTAAACGGTGGCTTTGCAGTCCCACTGAGTCTCTTATAGTGTGTGTATCTGCAGTGAAAGACATAACAAATTCAGTATTAAAAAATATTTAGATAGAGACAATGTTGAAGAATTAATAAAAATCTTGATACTAATTCATGTAGATTTTGATGTTTTGCTATGTAAAATAAAATATTAAAATAAAATAGTCTTGCCGCTTTTTCATATTCAATTATGTGTTGTATGTGTCACAATAATGAAGATGTGTTTCAAATGAAAGCCAAAAAATATTTCCACAAATGTATAAAAGACGTTTTATTCAATAAATCACTTAACTTTCTGAAATGAGTTTTTATTTTTACCTCAAAACCTATACTTATTGTAAGAAAAATTTCTTACAATAAGTAAAAAGAAAAAACATAAGGAAACAATAATTTAGTATAGTATAAAGGACTATATAGTAGCTATATATACTACGTGTATAGTATAGCTATATGATAAATATAAATTGTTCCATCCGACACCACCAGACGGCAGCACATTCGTGAATTCATTTTTGGGCTTGAGATTCGTCTCTATTTCAGTATATACGAGTATAAAAGTACTCTGTGGGGCTAACTGCCGGCCCGGCGTCGAAACGTTACACAGTATTATAATATTGTAACGTAAGCCCCTACACCACAGAACATAATTACTCTCTACCAAGAGAAGAACGCCAACTTAATACTAAAAAAAAACGGAAACACGTGTTTATGAGTGTACACTAAAAGCGCTACGGTGGACGCCCTCATAAAACATTTTAGCGGGAATTTCAAACCTTTGTATTCTGTAACTTTAAACTTTTTATTTAAGGCATATTCGATTAATTTTGGTTCAAGCCTAACAAAGCTATGTGGTAAATTCCCATATACTCGTATTTGAGAGGTTGCACCAAAATTACTCGAATATACTTTAGTTTAGCAAGTGGGATAAAATAAAACTTAAAATAAGTATAGTTATGTAATTTTATTTTCTGGAAGACAGATTGTTTTATAAACTACACATTATTAATGTTTTTTATTGCTTTTGTTCATAATAATTCCACGCTTGTTACTGATATATTGTCAGAGAGCTATTCTTCACAGAACATTAACGTAAACTTAAATCAGCAAAATTCTCATGATGAAAACTTAACCCAGCTCAAATACGTGATCTGAAACGGATACAATTCAAGTCAATATAGTAATAATTCCTACATATAACGGCCAATAAATTCAAAATGTTTACAGACTTACCACAAAATTGTCGTAAGATTTTCCTTTCCTATCATAGGAAATCTGCAAACAGTGAACAGATGATGTAGTGCTTTTTATTTGCACAACACCTAACTTACTTTCGATGATGATCACAAATTTTACATAAAACTTTGAAATAATGAATTCATTTATATTCAATGTCTTATACAAAGTTGACATCTCACAAAAAATCTTTACTGTTTAGAGTAATTACACAACTTCTATGCTTTACTGTATATTCACTACGATATTATGACTATGTATTCACCTACATACGAAAATGAAGTCCATAATAACTGAATTTAAGCAAAAATCAATAATAAAAATTAAAAACTAAACCTATGAACTAAATTTTAATAATTTTCAAAAAATATCTTCAATATGAAAGACGTTGACAAACAAATGTCATTTATTTTCTTTTTCTATTAATTCATGGCTTCTTTTGATAGAATTCTGCTAATATTAAATAATTTAATTTAAATGAATTAATAGGTAAATTAATTGTGCAAATCTCAGAGTAATATGTATGTAATTATACTTTAAAGAGCAAACCAAAAAAAGCTTAACACAGAATTAACATTTTTAGTTTCTTCCGATATAATATGAATTTGTGAATCTAATTTTTAAAATGGCAATCTAAAACAACATGAAGGAAAGAAACAGCGATATTTTTGTTCACTTTATTTTTACAAGCCCAACACGAACATTGACAAAATAATGATTGAAATTTTTCAGCTTTTATACAAAGTTGGTCCACTATTTCTCCCGTTTAAAAAAAGAAATAGGAAAATATAAGCAAAAGACCAGAAAAAAATATTACTAGTTATTTTAAGCGTTAGGCATTATTATAATATTCATAATTCCTTATTACATTGATTTTGTGTTTACATTGATAAATTCATGCGATAACTATAGTGTTCATCATTATCATCATTACAGCCCTTCACAAGTCCACTGCTGAACATAGGCCTCCCCCAAAGAATGCCACATAGCACGGTCCTGAGCCACCTGCATCCATCGACTTCCTGCATGTCTTACCAGGTCGTCACTCCATCTCGTGGGGGGACGCCCTACACTTCGCCTACCGGTACGAGGCCGCCACTCGAGAACCTTTCTTCCCCATCGGTTGTCGGTTCTTGGAGCTATATGGCCGGCCCACTGCCACTTCAGCTTACTAATCCGTTGGGCTATGTCGGTTACTCTGGTTCTACTGCGGATATCCTCATTCCTAATTTTATCACGCAGAGAAACTCCGAGCATAGCCCTCTCCATAACTCGCTGAGCGACCTTGAGCTTTCTCATACGGCCAGCAGTGAAGGACCACGTCTCAGTTCCGTAAGTCATCACTGGCAACACGCACTGGTTGTACAATTTCGTTTTAAGGTTTTGAGGTATGTCTGACGAGAAGATGTGTCGTAGCTTCCCGAACGCTGCCCAGTCGAGTTGAATCCGTCGATTGACCTCTCGGTCGAAGTTGGACTTACCTAGTCGGACTATTTGTACCAGGTAAACATACTCGTCAACAACTTCGAGCTTAGTGTTCCCAACAACTACCGGCATAGGTGTGACATGGACATTAAACATGATCTTTGTTTTGTCCATGTTAAGGTCTTAAGATACCTATCCGTTGGGAAACACTAATGAGGTCATTGAGCATAGTGCTTAGGTCCTCCAGCGATTCTGCCATAAGGACTATATCGTCGGCAAATCGAAGGTGAGTGATGTACTCGCCATTGATGTTGATACCGTATCCTTTCCAGTCCAGAAGCTTGAAAACGTCTTCCAATGCAGCGGTGAAGAGTTTCGGGGATATGACGTCACCCTGTCTTACACCTCTCTGCAATTGGATAGATTTCGTACTCTGGTTCTGTACTCGGATAGCCATCGTAGCCCTACTGTACAAGCACTTCAACACTTCGATATACCGACAGTCAACTTGGCACCGCTGAAGGGACTGCAGCACCGCCCAAATTTCGACGGAATCAAAGGCTTTCTCAAAGTCCACATACGCCAGACATAAGGGCAAATTGTAATCTTCGGACTTCTGTACAATTTGCCGAAGGGTATGTATATGGTCTATGGTGCTAAAGCCATTTCGGAAACCGGCTTGTTCGGGAGGCTGGAAGTCGTCAAGTCTACGCGCGAGACGTTTCGTAATGACTCTCGAAAACAGCACGTAGACGCGGCTCAGAAGGGAAATCGGTCTGTAGTTCTTCAAGAGAGCGTTGTCACCTTTCTTGAAGAACAAGACCACCGCACTTCTGCTCCACGCCTCCGGTGTAATGCCACCATGGAGGACGGAATTAAAGAGCTTCTGAAGGACTTCAAGTACCGGTTTTCCACCCGCTTTCAGAAGCTCCGCTGTAATTCCATCCTCGCCTGGGGCCTTACCGTTTTTAAGGTGCTGGAGAGCCATTCTAATCTCGCTCTGACTGACGTCCGGGATATCTTCGGAATAGTGTCGGATGAGACTCGCTCTTGGATCGTTACTCACACTTGCGTGTGGCTCCAACGATGTCGTGTACAGCTGCCCATAGAACCTCTCAATCTCACTGAAAATCTCAGGTGCCCCGGAAACGATGCTGCCACATTCGGTCTTCAGCTTTGACAGTTGGCTCTTTCTGGCAGTCAGATCTCTGGCAAAGACTTTGGAGCCTTGGTTCCGCTCGATCGCTTCTTCAATACGAGCTGTATTGAAGTTGCGTAAGTCTCGCCGCATGCATTTGTAGATCTGTCTGTTCAGATGCCTGTATGCTGTCAAGTCTGTTGAAGAATGTAGCTTCATGTCCCGTCTAACAGCCATGAGATTAAGAGTGTGATCGGAGAGTTTTTGTGTTCTCCTGCGGCGGATCTTGCAGAACTTAGCTCCGACCGTATGGACAGTTTCCACGAGCTTATCATTCATATCGTCCACTTCATTGCAGTCTTCTAGGCACTGAAAACGGTTTTGTAACTCGAGCTGAAAGGTTTTGGGACTTTGGAACAAAGCACGAAGTGGACGGAGCGTTGACTTCATTAGACGAGACCTCTCCAACTTAACGTTTAGGTTCAGTGTGCCTCTAACCATTCGGTGATCGCTACCAGTTTTCACCCTCGCGATCACGGAGACATCACTGAACAGTTGTCGTCTGGTCGTCATAATGAAGTCAATCTCATTTTTTGTCGAACCGTCGGGGTTCGACCAGGTCCACTTCCTGTGGGGCCGCTTCTGGAAGAAAGAGTTCATCATAAAGAGTCCCTCTTTCTCCATGAAGTCGGCCAGCTGCTGGCCCCTTGGGTTCCGTTGCCCTATTCCAAATTTCCCTACTTTCAGCTCACCGTTCTCTCTTGCGCCAGGTTTGCGTTGAAGACTCCCATTAACACCGTATATTGGGTTTTGGAGGAATGCATGGCTCTAGAGATATCCTCATACATTTCCTCCACCTCCTCATCGGGGTATGCCGAGGTTGGTGCGTAAACCTGTATGACCTTCAGCGAATACCGTTTGGTGATTCTGAGTATAAGGTACGCAACCCTCGTCGACACACTCAATCTTTACAACGTTGTTAACGAGAGACTTGTGGACGATAAATCCGACACCTCCTTGGGACAGATGGTCGCCCTCCCGGTGATAGAGCAAGTTGCGGGATTCGAGGATTACCGTGTCCTCCCCCTCTCTTCGGACTTCGGATAATCCTATAACTATAGTGTTACTTGTTAGCTATTATTACAACTTGTTTATATTACATTGTGTTGCTTGAATAAAGTATTGTTCGCTTACATACATTTTTATATTTTTAGTTACACATCCTTTACATTATTTAATATGTATAGGATATTAAATAAATAGATTATAGATAATAATAATAACCTATATTATTTGACATACAATTCCTTAATCTTAACACAGTATATTATACCTGTTTTTTTGCGGACACCATCTTTTAAGGACCGTCTTTGAGATGCCTATTACAGACATGTTACAAAAACAAAAAAATATTTATTGGTAGTTGCCATAACGGGGTATTCTGCTATAAAAAAATCGCTGTAAAAGACCCAGAGTACCCATTATGACAACGCCTTATAATTACAGACTAGATGATATCACCATGATCTTTCCGTATTGTTAGCACGCTTTCTTTGTGAAAATTAAAAGAGGGAAGGGAAGGTCTGATATATTACAAATGAAGCAATAAGATTATTTCCTAATGTATTAACGCTATGACTGACTAAAAGTTACAGCCTATATACGTCCCACTGCTGGGCACAGGCCTCCCCTCAATTCTGAGAGGGTTTTTGAGCAAGGAAATGTCCGCCACGCTGCCCCAATGCGTGTTGGCGAACTTCACATGTCTTCGAAAATTTTTTTCTTATTTCTCAGAGATGCAAGTTTCCTCACGATGCGTTCCTTCACCGCCGTGCAAGAGCCGTAGTAGCTGAGATTATGACTAATGATTATACAAATCGTAGCCGCTTTTGATATCTCGTCCGCTACGAGTGGTGTGTGCTACCGGTGATACGATATGAGCGTTTTCATTATTATCGCTACTACTTTTTAGTACCTCTTGATTTATCATATAAACCGGTTTTAGTCTATCTATTGAGATGTTTGTTTGCCCTTTATTTAACTGAACTGTAAATACTTTTTTGTTTCGTTTAATTACTCAAAAGGGCCGTCATAGATAGGTTGCAGTGATTTCCTGACTGCATCATGCCTAACAAAAACGAACTCCGTCGTTGATAGGTCTGGGTGCACTAGCAATTTTTTTTTGTATTATTAAATCGTGTTGCAATTATTAATCGATTTACGTATTTTATTGACACACTCAAAATCGAAGTTATAATTAAATTGGTTATCGCTTACATAAAAATCCGCTGGTAACCGTATAGTTTGACCATACACTATTTCCGCCGCGCTTATACCAATGTCCGTGTGTAGTGATGATCTAAGGCCTAACATGACTTTAAGTAACTTGGTTACTCAAGATGATGTGTTTGCATTTAGTCTAACGGTTAAAGCTATGTGCCGTTAGGCTTTCAGAAGTAGGCGGTTTCTTAAAAAACTCCAGATTTATAGTAAATTATTTATTTATCTTACTTCCGCACACGTACAGCTAACTTTCTATGAAGGCGATCACCGGCCTGACGGAGGGGCGAAGTCCAAGCGCTGTTTCCTCAGGGTCGTAGACAGCCAGCTAGCAGAAGTAGCCGGTGATACCCAAGCCCGACAGTGATGATGGCCGTTGGTAGGAGGGTAGGCCAACACTCCGTTAGCTCGCGGCACGGCAAGCAGGTAGCTCTTAGGTAGTAGGTAGATGCTGAAATGCCAGACGGAGGCCAGCATCAGGGAAACTTCCTATAGCACCATATGTACCCTAGTCAAATTCCAGCACCCGTTCTAGGAAGTTAAAAAATTCCTAAAGCTAAGCACTAAACAGCCTCAGCAGAAGAGATAATAATTAAGTAGAACAGTTACAATGTTTCAATAAATAAGAACTCAGCCCAGCGGGATCAACTGCACCTCGAATAATTTAAATTTTAATTGTAGGTAAGAAAGTTCAAAAGTAGGAGGTAGGAGGTCAAGCGCGTTGCGAACTTTAAGCAGTCTCAGATAGAAATGAACCAGGAATGGCCCGAAAGGAGACTAGTCGTCGAATCCTACCAAGTCTTTTGTTTTAGAGATCGGTGAGCAAAATGGTTCACGCTGCGCGGATTAAATTAACTAGTCTAGGTTTCGTGGAATAACTATTTTAAATTAACAATATGTAATAATTTATTACTTTTTATTTTTAGATTAGAATATTATACTACTATTATTTATTTAAGATTATATCTATATTATTATCTATATAAGATTAATTAATTATAACTATTTATAAGAGTGCATTCAGATGCACCGTTACAGCTACTTTTAAAGATTTATGCCATCTTTCCACTGCACCATTGGATTGTAGGTGGTATGGTGTTGTTCTGAAAGTATTTTATAGCTAAGTAAATTGCCAATAATTCCCTATAGTAAGGCGAATATATTTGGTCATTGCTCTAGAATAATAGCCGAAAGGTGACCATTTATTATTAACACATTGTTGTAATACTGCCCCTACGCAGGAAGGACGCGACAGTCATGAGTGCGAGCGCATTTTGTAAACATAGTAATTGCATTTAACTTACGATAGTCTCCACAGGGCCGTAAATCGACGTATTTATTTGGCACCACATGTAGTGGGCTAGCTCAAGCACTTGTGGAAGCTCCATTTCTTGCATTATCCTAAACTCTTCCTTTATCTTTTTATATTTATCGGGTGGTAATGGTCTTGCCTTAGCATGCTCAGGGGGACCCGTCGTTTCTATGTGGTGTAATACTGAATGACGAGGAGTTTCCTTGAAAAAGACAGGTCTCGTCGATAGATATTAGGATACTTATGTAATTCTGTAAATTCATGGTTGTTGTCGACAGTTTTAATAGAGTGTATGTTGCAGCTAATTATTGAGGCTATAACGTTTAAATTGGTTTCTTTGTCAATTAACCTACGAGATTTAATATCTACCAAAAGACTCTGTCCATCATATTGGTTATCGTACGTTAGCGATTACAAAAGATAACCTAAATGCCCGTCTTGATCCCAAGTTTAAGGTTAAACTTTTGGTGCCATACGTTTCAATAGTTGTACCATTAGCTACATATAATTTATAATAGTTACATTTTGTATATGTGAGTAGCTTATTACTAATTGGAATGACTGGAACATTAGCACCTGTATCTACTAAATACCTGAGTCCACTCGTTTTGTCTTATACGCATAGGCGGTGTGAATGTTTAAGGTTGCGGGAGTCTGCCATCGCCTGCACTGCTTCTAGTTTTCCAATTTCACTTGAATCTTTTAACATGTACATAGTTCTACGCAGTTGATATCTCGATGCCCATACTTATAGTTGTAGAAGCATAGCCAGTCCGGATCACTACTGGAGCGTCGTCTCGGAGTCGTTCCTTGTCTGAAGCCTGATGTTGAGCGGAGGCGGAAACGGCCTCGTCCCGATCCACGCCACGCTTTTCTTCCCCGTAATTGTACCACTTCAAGACGTAATTCCTATGATTCGGGGGCCAGATCCTTTTCTTTTGTGTTCGGTTTTTGTGTCACTATTTCCGCTGCCTCAATGGGTCGTGTCATATCCATGATCTTGTCAGCTAACTCTGCCAGTTTGTCTAGTTTCTTAATCTCGGTTACAGCCAATACTACTCTGACAAATGTAGGTAGATGTCCCGTGCACATGATTCGGAGTGTCACGTCGGTTAATTTATTTGTTACTAAATACTTCACTTTTCTTAGTAATTTCGACGGTTCTTGATCACCTAATTCCATTTCAGATTCTTTGATTGTTCTCAGACTCCTCATAAACGGTTATGAGCCTGTTCTTCAGCATGTCATAGTACTTGGTTTCTGGAGGAGCTAGTAGCGTCACTTCCTTGTTCCACATTGCCTTTAGTGAGTTTGGTCACGAGTACGTTGAACTTGTTTTCATCCGACAACTTTTGATTTGCAACGTTGGCTTCAAATTGCACGAACCAGAGTCTGGGTTGGACGCACCAGAACGTAGGTATCTTGGAGGTCAGGGAGATTGTTGCCACATCCGTAATATCCATACAGTCACTTTTCAATTGCATCAGTTTAGCCATTTTTGAGTCACTAAATGTATTTATTGTCCACCAATTATTTATTTATATCACCTACACCAATTCCTAAATATAGGGGTCACCAGTGTGAGTTAGCCCTTATCGTCGCTTATAGGTGTAGGTGATAAATGATTCAAAATTTATTTAAATATTACTGAATTTATTTCCACTTAGTTACAACTAACTATTCGGTCCAAGGCGAGGTTAACAGCCGGCCCGGCGTTTTCGCGGCTTGCGTTTCATTTTTCCCTTTTTTGTAATAAAACTTCAGAATGTATCGAATTTCTTCATTAGATTCACTCATTTTGGCGGACAGAAAAACAATTGGAAAATAGCGGGAAAGTATTTTTTACTTCTTATTTTTATTATTCTAATGTCCTTTATGTATTGATACTAAAACCAGCCAGATACAAACAGTCACCTTTAGAAACTTTTCTTCAATTAACAAACAAACAAAATAAGAAAAAACCTATTATGTACATATATGCCTAATGAAATGGTCCGATTTTAAAACCCTTTTAAATATGCTGTGGAGGGCAATGGCGGCCACATTATTATGAAAGCATTATTGTGAACAGGTGTTACTTGTGAGGAACTAGTCTGCTTGGGTTTAAAATACATCGCTTAAATATTATTTCATATTTAAGCGATGTAGTTACATAATACTTTGTTATCTTAATACCTAACGGTCTATTCCTTTTCAATTGTGATTAAGTTGTTTTTTTTAATGTTTAGTCTCTGTTATCTTAGTGTAATATCGTACCGGTTGACCTGCCTCGCGGGTCATTAGATAGTATTACTCTAAAAGTTTAACCCTAGAGTATCGGCGGTTGGCACTCATTTAATTTATTATTAAATTTGAATATATTATATTATTTTTATACCTGTTCTTATATTTATATATTTTTACATTTGTTTTCTTCATTTAAATACTGTATCATGTCCAATGATTATTCATATCACTCTGCTTATGATTTGTGATACTTTTTGTCTTTTACTGATGCTGTTGATGATTTTTTTTTATATATTGGCTCGCGTCTTAGCCATTCGATTTGTAAATTTTCAAAATTTTTTACTTTCTGCCACATAAATGCTCAATCTATACCCTGACTCCATTCTAAACTACTAGAAAGTTTTTCTTCTTCTTCTTCTTCTCTGCATGCGATACTTATCTTTGAAAACTTGGGGCTTTAGTCAGAGTGAGTTGAATATAACCCGCCCTAGACCCACGAGGCACGTATGCGTAGATATTTCCTCATAAGGAAAAAGACTGCCGAAATATTTGAATTGAATAGTCTTCTGGTTGGATCAGAATTCTGATAGCAGAAACCGTTGCCTTGTTGAATAGGTTAATGTATACTTTATGGTTGTTTAAAAGGACATATGATCACTAATTATTGCATGCCTGGAGCATCCTTTAGTCATATAATGAATAAAGTTTTAACTAGTAAATTTTGTCCTAATAGCACATTAATTATTCTTGTTGGGAGAAGAGGCAATGTAAACAAAAATCAATTATTAAAATATATTGATAATCTAAATACTTTAAATGTACATAAAATTATCTTGTTTACATTGCCTTACATACAGGGTTGGCCGCAGGAAAATAAAATAAGATATGATTTAAATTTATTAATGAATAACTTTTCATGTAATAATAATTTAAACTTGACATTTAATTGTTACAATTATAATGATAGAATTAATTTAATAGATATAAATAATTTAATTAAGAAATTTTTGACTAGAGATAGGTATTACCTATCAAAATATAATTTAAGACAGATAGCAAATGTGCTATCTTATTATTTATATATTAACTCAGCCAAGGACTTGGCTACACAGACATCTGCTTCTTTTGAACAGTGTAATGACTTATTATGCCATTTGGAATCAGTTCCAAGTAATTTAAATTAGAAAATGAGACAATAGAGGTAATCTCTAGCAGTTATAATAACTTAAATAATTTAGAATGTAGCTTACAAATCTTTAATGGTATGACTCCACAGAGTAATAATGAAAATTGTTTACACCTGGTGCATCAAAATATACAAGGCATGATAGGCAAAGAGCTAGAAATTGAGTTGTTCTTAAATAGCAACAATATTCATATCTTATGTATTACTGAACATTGGTTAAAAGCTTATAATTTAATGTTTAACTTCAGTAATCACCAGGTGGTCAGTTCTTTCAATAGAGATACGTTTTTAAGAGGTGGCTCCTTAATATTAGCTAGTAAATTATTATCATGTAAAGAACGTAAAGACATTGTGAGCCTCTCTGTTGAGCGAACTGTAGAAATGGCATGTGTTGAGTTTGAGCACCTCATTGTTGTGAGCGTCTACAGACCCCCATGTTGTACATATGATACTTTTGAAAACATTATGGAGGAAGTTTTTGCTAAGCTTAATAAACAGAATAAATCTGTTGTAATATGTGGAGACTTTAATATCAATCTCCTAGAAGCTTCCTCCATCAATATTAAATTTAGATCATTGTTTAAATCATATGGTCTTTTTAATTTATTTATAGAGCCAACGCGTATTTCTCAATCTAGTGCAACATGTATAGATAACATTTTTACAAATGTGAAGCCGTTGCATAAATGTATAATTCAAAAATTAAGTTCTGATCACTGTGGACAAGTAGTTTCCTTACCTTATGTTCACAAAAAGCAAGTAGATGAGAAAGTTGTGTCTGTTCCAGTAAATGCACGTCGCTTGGAGAAATTTAGAAGTAACATAGTGAAAAAACTTCCATCACTTTCATACCAAAATGATCCTAATTTAATGTATGGAACATTATTTAAGCTTATTTGCAATAAATTTAATAATACTTTTACTTCTAAAACATTCTCCTTGAACAGTCGGAAGTCATTCAATGAATGGGCGACAGTAGGAGTCCATAAGAGCAGGCATAGGTTATATGATCTTTACCATGAAAGGTCATATAATCATAGCGTCGAATTTAGGGAATATGTAAAAAAATATTCAAAAATATTTAAAAGAGTGTGCTCCATAGCCAAGTCTTTGCATTTGAGCAACAAAATTAAGACGGCTTCCAATAAAATTAAAATGACATGGAGTATAATTAATAGCGAAACTGGTAAGATCAACTCTCGCAATTCAAATTACCAGTTAAGTGTAAACAACAAATTAACTGTATCAGATCAGGACGTAGCAATGGTTTTTGAGAAATATTTTACTGATATTCCGATCTTGACCACTAAGTCACTGAATTCTTCTCCTGCCGTCGCCGAATCATTACTTAAACAAAATGTAAATGTGTGTACAAAGAATTTTACATTTCATAAAGTGTCATCAAAAGATATTGTAAAATATTTTAAAACTATTGATGTTAAGAAAACTGCGGATCTGTGGGGGATTTCCGTTAAAGTTATTGCGTCTATAATAGATACAATCGCGCCTCATTTAGCTATTATTTTTAATACTAGTATCGAATCTGGTGTGTTTCCTGATTTAATGAAGCATAGTAAAGTAATACCTTTATTTAAATCTGGTAGTACATTAGACCCCGCCAATTTTAGACCTATTTCTGTACTACCAACACTTAGTAAGATTTTTGAAAAAATTGTTCTTGTTCAAATGTTAAATTTTTTTAATATAAATAATTTACTTCATAAAAATCAATTTGGTTTCACAAGGGGTCGCTCGACAACTGATGCCGGTGTTGAGCTGATTAAATATATCTTTAATGCATGGGAGAATTCACAGGATGCTTTGGGTATATTTTGTGACCTATCCAAGGCCTTCGATTGTGTTCACCATGAAACATTAATCAGGAAACTTCAACACTACGGTGTAAGAAGTGATGCCCTTAAATTTATTATTTCATATTTAAGTAAGAGAACGCAAAAAGTTGTCATTAACAATATGAGCTCTTCCGGATCGATGGTACAAATGGGCGTGCCTCAAGGCTCAATTCTCGGCCCCTTTCTGTTTCTTGTATACATTAATGACTTACCTTACATAGTAGGGGATAACCATGATATAGTATTATTTGCAGATGACACTTCTTTAATTTTCAAATTAAGTCGACAGTTACTAAAATATGACGAAGTAAATAATGCTATCTCTAAATTAGTAAATTGGTTCGATGTTAATAATTTGCATTTAAATGGCACTAAAACAAAATGTATGAAATTCGTGACTCCAAATGTCAAACAATTAAATACTAATGTAATTTTAAATGGGGAGAAACTGAGTCTTGTAGATACCACCATTTTTCTTGGAATCACACTAGACGCGAAGCTTCAATGGAGCCCCCATATATCAAAACTAGCAAGCAGACTTAGTTCTGCAGCATATGCTGTAAAAAAGATTAGAAGTTTAACCAGTGTTGAAACAGCTAGACTAGTTTACTTCAGCTACTTCCATAGCATAATGTCGTATGGTATTTTGCTATGGGGACACGCAGCTGACACTGAAATTATATTTGTTTTGCAGAAGAGGGCCATAAGAGCAATTTATGATTTAAAGCCTAAAGAGACGCTGCGACAAAAATTTAAGGAAATTAATATATTAACTTTGGCCTCTCAATACATTTATGAAAATGTAATGTACGTACACAAAAATAAAAGTAGTTTTACAAAAATAAGTGATATTCATTCTGTAAATACTAGGAACAGACACAAGCTAGTAGTACCAGTTACTCGACTCCATCGAGTCAGTAATTCATTCTTGGGGCGATGTATACGCTTTTACAACAAAATTCCAGAAAATATACAAAGTTTGACTTGTTCAAAGTTCAAAAACTTTATTAAACTAAGTTTGTATAAAAAGGGTTATTATAATATTAAGGAATTTTTGGATGATAATAACCCCTGGAAATGAGATGATCGCTACCAAGCTATTTCTAATTTGTTGTGTTGTTAATTTGTGTAGCATCATGATTGTAAGCTGTTATTTAAAAAAAAAGTCCCGCTGGGTTTCTTGCTGGTTCTTCCCAGGACAGAGGTTTTTTCCGAACCAGTGGTAATCAAACAAAAGAGTGACTTTCAATAAGTATTATTTATAATCTATATTGAATAAAAAAGTTTCTGTTTCTGTTTCTGTTTCTGTTTCTGGTTCAGTAAGCGTAAGTCATTTAAGCGCCTTAAGAATGGGTTTAGAGCCAGAAAATTTTGAGATTTCACCCTCACGTCCCGCACGGAGACCGCAGCGATGTAGCACGTCGAATGGCGGAACTACAACCATAACTCGTCAAGCACAGCGTGATTGTGATTGCAAAACATACTATTTCACTCTTTATTTTTCTAATCATCTTTGCAAGCTGCATGATGTGTGTATAATACATATTATAGTTCATGGGTTACCGAACGTTGCTCGTAATTAAAAAATATTATAATTTTTTGAATGGATGTGTTTTATACGTAAATTTGTAGGTAAAGTAAAACATTATCTAAGTAACAATTTTACTTAGGCACCGTTTCCGAGAAACTAGAAAAGTATACATATTAGTTAATAATTTTGGTAGTATTAAGATGCAATTATTTTCTATAAAAATAATTTCGGTTATTAAATATTGTTCGACCAAATCTTTGACCTGACGATTAAAAAGTATGCAAAGCATCATAAATGTACGTAATTCTAAACCAGTAATAATTTATTTTTGCCGACATGTGGGTTAGAATACTAAAAAAACAAAAATAAAACTAAAAATAAGCTCACATTTGCGAGGTTCGAACCCACGCGCTTCAATGTGGTTGACACACACTTACCATTAAGCTAATTACTACTAATTATAAGGTACAGCGAGTTACGAAATCACAAAGTATATTAGACGTGTAAATAAAGTTTGTTCGCTAATTGAATTATTATATATTTTTAAGAACTTTCATAGGTTGTGTATTATGTTCATATTTCATATATATTTAAATCATTCGAGACAACTAAAACTGCCGAGTGAATTACCAAAATTGACACTTTAATTACAGAACACAAATTACAATTTAAAACCACACTAATAATAAAACACAATTGTACTACTGATCACTTTAGTTCGCAGTTATTTCACTTCGAAATATTCGCTTATATCACCAATTCAATACTGACTCGGTCGTGGTCTATACCGGCCTTATATAGGACCTCAGATAGTTTCCAGAACTTTCTACTGTAGAAAATTCTAGTATGTTTTTTATGATCTTGACTCTCCTAGTTCCGCTACTCATACTAGAGGGCGTTAGTGGTAACTAGTGTTGCCATGTAC
Organism: Parnassius mnemosyne; assembly: GCA_963668995.1. NCBI lineage: Eukaryota > Metazoa > Arthropoda > Insecta > Lepidoptera > Papilionidae > Parnassius > Parnassius mnemosyne. The sequence continues at coordinate 17,081,397 of CAVLGL010000085.1, forward strand.
AAGACATTAATATTGGCGCGGAACACTGCCCCCCCCCCCTAAGATATGCTCGTGCCAACCATTATTGGCCCTTTTCCTCACAGCCATACCACCTAGGGCTGTATCCTTTATTACGGTCGCGAACTGTAGCTGCTGCAACCTCCCTGACGCCATAGGAACGATGATCCTGTCGCACGGCTTCCACCTCCAGTGCATGGGCCAACGCGTCCTTAAGCGTCTCGTGGTGTCCGAGCCTCACAGCAGCTCTGACTTCAAGGTCGTGGATGCCGTCGATGACTGTCTCCACCAGGTTCCCTACGATGAGCGCAGGTACAGACTGGTACGCTTTTTGAACCAGCTTCTCCACCTCAAGAGCTCACTGCTGCAGATTTTCGTTGCTGCGTTGCACGCGATCTTTGAGCTGCGTACGAAAGACGTGTTCCAGGTGAGCGTCACCATATCTCACCTCCAATGCCTCAAGGAGCTGTTCGTAAGTCACTTCCTTACCGAGAGCTTCCAGAACAGTTAAGGCCTTGTCGCGTAGGCCTAGGGTGAGAGCAGTCATGGCCTAACTTTTATTCCAGCTGTTCGCTTTCATAACAGCTTCGAATTGGATTTTTAGGCCAACCAGGAAGATGTCCCGTCGAACGGCGGCAGTTTGAATAATCCACCTAGTGAAGGTGTTGTAGCTACCACGGGAGCTATAATTCCATCTCCAAGTTTGAGGTCGTCCAGCATTTTCTTCACGTCAGCCATCACGTTGTCAACCCGATTGTACACTTGGTCGATTCAGGTTTCAGCTTCCGACAGGCGGTTGTCATATTGAGCAACCTTATCCTTTACTTCCCTTATATCTTTCTCGAAAGTAGCGTGAAGGTCCTTCATGAGAAGTATCTGCTCTTCCTTATCGCGTTTGAGCTGCTCTTCCAACCGACGGCCCTGTTCCTTCTGTTGGCGGGCCTGTTCCTCCTGTTGGCAGTCCATGTTCCTCCTGTCGCCGCTGCAGCTGCTCTTCCAACCGACGGGCCTGTTCCTCCTGTCCACGCTGCAGCTGCTCTTCCAACCGACGGGCCTATTCCTCCTGTCCGCGCTGCAGCTGTTCTTCCAACCGACGGGCCTCTTTCTCCTGTCGGCGGGCCTGTTCCTCCTGTCGGCGAGCCTGCTCCTGCAGCATCATCATCGGAGCACCTAAGTCAGGTTCTGCAGATGCAGAAGCTGCTGACGAGCCGGCGTCTGTGGACGACAGCTGGCCCTCCTACATCTGCGACCTTGCACCACCAAATCGTCTCTGGTCCGTCTCCTGTTGGCGTTGACTTCGAGTACGAATACCCTCCGTGTCGTCTTTAGGTAAAATCGGCATGATATGATCCCACTTCTGACACTAATTGTTACGAGCTTGGGGTTCGAGACAACTAAACCTGCCGAGTGAATTACCAAAATTTACACTTTAATTACAGAACACTAATTACAATTTAAAACCACACTAATAATAAAACACAATTGTACTACTGATCACTTTAGTTCGCAGTTATTTCGCTTCGAAATATTCGCTTATATCACCAATTCAATACTGACTCGGTCGTGGTCTATACCGGCCTTATATAGGGCCTCAGATAGTTTCCAGAACCTTCTACTGTAGAAACATCTAGTATGTTTTTTATGATTTTGACTCTCCTAGTTCCGCTACTCGATACTAGAGGGCGCTAGTGGTGACTAGTGTTGCCATGTACAAGACATTAATATTGGCACGCAACAATATGGTTCATATATGTTCAGATATCGTTGCCACTCAGAACACTTAATTTTGTACTTTAATTTTTTATTTTTTTTATTTTATTTTTATTTTTGATTTTTATATTTATTTCAATTTTAACTATTAATAAATTTTGAACGTACCAAGGCTGTTATTTCAGAACGAAACGCGTTAGCGCTATGAAATTCCGATTTGGGCGCATGAAAACTTTACTCTATAAGTATTGATATACAAAAAACCCAAGATGCACAGTCACAAACAAAAGTAACACTCAAAAGTATTACCAATTATACATTGTTAGTTATAGTAATGATATAAATATATTTTTTGCAACTTCAGCCTTCTACGCGCATAACTCAAAGTTGTTTTTACAAAGCAATGTCCAAAGAGCAATATAATTTTATGACCGAAGTTTGCTTGTCTAATTTAGCGACCAACAGCAGATATAACATTATTTCTCATTTATTACGCGCTGATGACTGGAATATATAACTCTCTAAGTAGTAAGGATCGATATTTTCAGAACAGTTTACTCTCAGAAAATACATATATATATACGAAAGTTTCGTTATTGCGCTTTGTCGTTCTCCATATTCCTATCGATTTAGTTATGTACAACGTGTACAACACCATCTTTTTTTTTTGGCGTGGGCGCGGTGCGCAGAAACACAGGCTACACGTCTCTACGGAGCTATGGCGACTGATGCGTGAAATAAAACATACTTGAAGCAGGGTTGCCAAGTTTATTTTTAGAAGATCGTACCATAAACTGGAAAAATCGTATTTTTCTAACAACTCAAAAAAAATAGTACGCATTAAAATTTCTTTACAACAATAGTAATAAATACAAAAATAATATTATTATAACGTCAAAGCAAAATTTAACATTTAAGGTATAACATTTAAGAAGGGCTGTAATGAAAATGATGATGATGGTGATGATGATTTAAGAATCTGACACTAAACTTTATTACAACTTTTTTTATTAAAGAAAATGGGCTGGGACTCTGTGACCTCTATTACAAATATAGGGTTACTTTTACTTTTTTATTAAACATAAATTCACATTCAACATAGAAAAATATACCTATATCTATTACTAATTTACAAAGTTAAACTATTAATCATATAAATTAATACAAATCTACAAGGTACTTGAGCATACGATTAAATATAGTAACAGCGCAATATTTTAATAAAAATTACCGGGTAATACTCATAATTCGGCACAACTTCGAAATAATATCAATTGACATATTTTGATAAACATTTTATTTGGTCTTCATATAAAGGACATTGCTAATAAGTCATTGCCAACAAGTCATTACCTGGGACAAATATCATTTACGATTTTTGTGTAGAATATGGCCCTATAAGTCGCATAATAACAAATATTTTTTGGATATTTGTTACTATCAGGTCGTTCAATATTTATGTTATTGATTTCTCCTATCGATAAAATGAACGTAATCAATTATAATTTTCATTTTGTAATGAGATTCCGTATACATATTTTGCGTACAATTTGGAATACATGATCATACGTCGTACTAGGGCCACATGAGTAAAGAAATAAGGTACGGCTTCTTTACTCATGTGCTAGGGCCAAAGACTTGAAGCCTTGCATGACGTGAGACGGACAATAATTTATTGCACGTAATCAACATATAAGTAAGTGCCAGATGCATTTTATTCAATAACCCGAAAAATGTAATTAATTTTTAAAAATCCCTAATTACAGCAATTGAAAGCGTATTTTTGCGGTTAGATTACGAAACATCAACGTTCCACTTCTTTCTTATAGAGTAATGATAATGTGTTAATTAAATATATAATAAATTTACGGAAGAAGTTCCTAAAGATAGTAAAAACCACATAAAATCTATTGCATAGTTTAAAAAAAAACGCGCAAGCAGAAATAGCGACTTCACCTTATACTGTGGGATTATTGTAGACTTTTTTATTGATAGGGTTTAACAATCATTCTTCATTTTAATTTTCATTTTAAATTCAGCTAAATAATGTAATGTACATAAATAGAGAACAGAAAAGTAAAAACAGACTGCTGTCTTATTGCTCCACAGAATTTTTTACAAAATCTCGAGCAGATTAAAGAACTAAAAAAGGGATAATAGTTTATGGATAGCGTGTTCTATGGTACTATAAATTATACGGTATGAAATTTTTATTCTATTTCCTTTCAAAAGATTAAAACTCAGGATTTGTATAAAATGGTAAAGCTTAATTATCTCTTATATTGATAAGCTATATATAAGATCTTTAAAATACCTGCAAAACAAGATTAGGTGCTTCTTTTAAACTTTGAAGGATTAGTTTCCCTGTGTGATATCTGTCTGTAGCAATCCCCGACTTGGCGACCACACGGCAAGCCAAGTCTTGCATATACCAATGTACTGCATCACTTCTGTGTTTCTGGTAACTCATTTTTCTGTAAATAAATACAATTAATTTAATAACTGTTTGTTTGGTTATAGAATCCCTTCAGAGGAAAATTTAAATAAATTATAAATATATTATTTATCCTCTTAACGTCATCATTATCACCATCACTAACCCATCATGAGCCTCAATCAAGGAACGCTATAAACCACTGCCCTGGCATTCATCGATTTCCTGTATATCGTGGTAACGTGGTAGAGCCATGCTGCTGCTATATGAGTAGTATAGTTGTAGCACGAATCGGTCGGCTCGACAGGGGAAGGACCACGCTCTCACAGAATACCAGCGTAAAATAGCAGCTTAACGCTGCTGTTTCGTATGGTGAGTGTAGAGAACCAGAGACCCTTTTTACTGGAAATGAGGCATTCCATCTTAGTCCTCACGGATGACAACGCATCTGCATTTTGATTTGTAACAGAGGATAGATGTAGATGTATATGGGCCACAGCAGCCACTTACCATCAGGTGGACTGTGTACTCGTTTGTCACCCATATCCTATAAAAAAAATCGTCACTCCATCTAGTGGGGATTGACTACACTTCTCTCAGCGGTCCGTCGAGCTTTATAGCCGGCTCATTGCCACTTGAGTTTATTGTCAGACTCAATAAAACTATATTAATTAAATTCTAAAGTTAGAAAGAAGCATACGTTGAATAGTTTTATTCAAAATAAACTGAAGCTAATAATTAAAATGAATATTATTTTAAAGAAAGTTATAGTTTTAAAAGTAGTTCACAGAAACAAATGTATGTCCTATAATTTATTCTTTGAAGCTACACGTATTGATAATATTTATACAGGTGTTGTATGAATCATCAAATCAATAATTCAAAAACTTAGTTCAAGTCACTGTGGACAACTGGTTTCATTACCTTATACTCGTATGCACAAAAAACAGGAAATTGAGAAAATTGTGTTTGTTCCTATTAATGCACAACGCCTGGAGAGATTTAGAAGTAATATGGTAAAAAACCTTCCATCGCTTTCTTATAAGAACAATGCAGACTAATTATATGGAGAATTATTTACCCTTATAAGCATTGAATTAAAAAAAACATTTACTTCTAAAACATTCTCCAGAAACAATCGCAAGGCATTTAATGAGTGGGCGACGTAGGAATTCATAAAAGCAGACGAAGGTTATATGACCTTTACCATGAAAGATCATATAATCCTTCCGATGCTTTTAAAGAATATGTCAAAAATAATTCTAAAATGTTTAAAAGAGTTTGCTCCACAGCCAAATCGTTACATATTAGCAACAAAATTAAGACGACTAAGAATAAAATTAAAATGACGTGGAGTATAATTAACAGTGAAACCGGTAAAGACAAACCTCGTAACTCAAACTATCAATTAAAAATTAACAATGAATTGACTAGATCAAATCAAGAAGTCGCAGCGGTGTTTGAGAAACATTTCACTGATATTCCTATCTTGACAACAGATTTATTAAATGTTTCTCCAACAGTCGCCGAGCCATTACTCAAACAGAATGTTAAAACCTGTTTAAAAGAATTTAGATTTGAAAGTATTACCGCAAGATATTGTAAAATACCTCAAAACCATTGATGTAAAGAAAACCGCAGATTTGTGGGGGATATCCGTTACAGTTATTGCGTCCATAATAGATTTAATTGCACCTCATCTTGCTATTATTTTAATACTTGTATCGAGTGTGGTGTGTTTCCTGATTTAATGAAGTATAGTAAAGTAATACCTTTATTTAAATCTGGTAGTACATTGGACCCCGCTAATTTTAGACCTATTTCTGTACTATCAACTCTCGCGCGAAACTTCAATGGGGCTCCTATATATCTAAATTAGCAAGCAGACTTAGTTCTGCAGCATATGCTGTAAGAAAAATTAGAAGTCTCACAGATGTTGAGACAGCTAGATTAGTGTATTTTAGTTACTTTCATAGTGTAATGTCTTGTGGAATTTTCCTATGGGGTAATGCGACTGATATTGAAGCTATATTTGTTTTGCAAGATAGCCGTTCGGGCGATTTATAACCTAAATTGTAAAGAGTCCCTTAGAGAAAAATTTAAAGAAATAAACGTATTAACCTTGGAACCGCAATACATTTATGAAAATGTAATGTATGTACATAAAACAAAAGTAGCTTTAATAAGAATAAGGATGTGCATACTTTAAACACTAGGAACAAACATAAGCTTGTACCAGTACTAGACTCCACAGAATCAGTAATTCATTTATGGGTCAATGTATACGCTTTTACAACAAAATCCCAGAACATATTCATAGTTTGTCAATAAACAAGTTTAAAAGTTTTATTAAAGAAAAACTGTACAAAAAGGGTTATTATAATATCAAGGAATACATGAATAAAAATAACCCCTGGGAATAAGGTGATCGCCACCATGCTGGTTCTATGAAAAATCATTTAAAAATTGTATAAACGAAATTACTGTTAAGTGAAATATGTTTGAAAAAAAAAGTCCCGCTGGATTTCTTGCTGGTTCTTCCCAGGACAGAGGTATTTTCCGAATCAGTGGTAAATAAAAAATGACTTTCAATAAGAATTATGTAATAATCAATATTGAATAAAAATATTCTATTCCATTCAATTCTATTCCTGGAGTTTTTTCAAAGTAACGATGACCTTATTCCCAAGAGTTATGTATTAATAATTTGAATGTTATGGAAACTCTTCATACAATACAAATAGTTTATCATCCACTTATATTGACTATTATTATATAATACTAAGTAGCTATTACTAAATAATGTTTGGCTGTTTGTTAATATTTTTTTACTTCATCAGCCCGTAAAAGTCGACTGTTGGACTTGGCCCATATATGGGCCTTATCCTTTACAAGGATCGATTGCCTTAAATGCCATGCTTGGCAGGTGGATGGGCGATCACAGTACTAGAGGTCTCTTATCTGTGACTCTGCTTGTTGTCACCCGTATGCAGAAGGGTGACAACAAGCAGAGTAAAGGCGACTGCTTATATTATATCCAGCGTAAGCGACATGATTACAGCGTCTGATTACATAGTCTTCATATATGCGGTATGATCCAAATCCCACAAACGTGATGAGGAACAAGATTGCCCATGTGATGGTATTGGCTCTATGCTCAGTTATCACCAAATCGACTGCCATTAGGTATATAATTTAGGCCGCCGTCACACTTGCTTCAAATACGCAAATAGCTTTAAAGTAGCTAAGTGTGTCACGGGCATTTTCAACAAAATTTGCATTTTGACATCAGGCGTTGGTTTTTCAACGAAAATCAAAGTAAACAAAGTTTAACGTTTGTGCAGCCTGCCAACGGTGGCAGCCTATCAAAAGCCCATAGCTGAACATAGGCTACCACCATAGATTTTCTCAGGGGGATATTAGCTATAGTTTCCACTTTTGCCAGGAAAGCTTTATTGAATATTCATCATCATCATCATTACAGCCCTTCACAAGTCCACTGCTGAACATAGGCCTCCCCCAAGGAATGCCACAAAGCACTGTCGGTTCTTCGAGCTATATGGCCGGCCCACTGCCACTTCAGCTTACTAATCAATTGGGCTATGTTTGTTGCTCTGGTTCTACTGTGGATATCCTCATTTCTAAGTTTATCACGCAGAGAAACCCCGAGCATAGCCCTCTCCATAGCTCGCTGAGCAACCTTGAGAGCCCTCATACGGCCAACAGTGAAGGACAACGTCTCAGTTCCATACGTCATCACTGACAACATGCACTGGTTGTACAATCTCGTTTTTAAGTTTTAAAGTATGCCTCACCAGAAGATCGTGTCATAATTTTTCGACCGCTGCCCAGCCGAGCTGAATCCGTCGATTGACCTCTCGGTCGAAGTTGGACTTACCTAGTCGGAATATTTGTCCCAGGTAAACATACTCATCAACAACTTCGAGCTTAGTGCTCCTAATAACTACCGGCATAGGTGTAACATGGACATTAAGCATGATCTTTGTTTTGTCTATGTTCATCTTAAGACTTATCCGTTAGGAGACACTATTGGGGTCATGATCAGGTCAGGTCATGATGTACTTGCCATTGATGTTAATACCGTATCCTTTCCAGTCCAGTAGCTTGAAAATTTCTTCCAATACAGCTGTGAAGAGTTTCGGGATATAACGTCACCCTGTCTTACACCTCTCTGCAGTTGGATAGATTTCGTGCTCTGATTCTGTACTCGGATAGCCACCATAGCCCTACTGTACAAACACTTCAGCGCTTTGATATACCAACAGTCAACTTGACACCGCTGAAGGAACTGCAGCATTGCCCATATTTCGACGGAAAGGCTTTCTCATAGTCTACATACGCAAAGCAAGATTGTACTCTTCTGTCTATTAAATATTAAAACTGACTTAATAGTGGATTGTTTTTTATTAATTTTATTTTGGGTTTGGAAATACAATTTCAGTTCCATGATCATTTAGTTCATAAATACGTAAAAATGTTTATTTCTAAAATTATAATACAAGTAACGCTGTTGTAATATTATATAAGAAACGAATGAAAACAAAAGCAACACAATTGCTTCTAAGAGTATCAATCGGTTATCTGGCAATTCCGTTAATTTATAAATTAGGAAAATCATAACTCCATTCAAAAAATACGATAAAGTTTCTCACCACACGTTTAAGTATTATAACACTTAATAACTAAATACAACACTTAATAATGTTATGGATACACTTTGAATTACAAACTATTTTAAGTTCTCTATAAGAGTCATGTCTTGACTGAGTGTTATCATTAGGGCACATTTTTATATATGTACAGATTTCATTCAATGTACTTATTTGTAATGTGATAAACATTTATAATAAACTTCACTAGAAATAAGTATCTATTTTAGAACTAATTATGATTAATATATATTTTAAATGTGTGTGTTGTAAGTGTTGAAAGAGTGTTAAGTGTCGATTGAAGATAGACGAAAAATAGGTAATAATCAAGATGTTTTTGCATGGTAGAGTAATGCTGCCGCTATATTATGTTTGTAGCATGAATGGATCGGCTCAATCAGGAAAGGACTACGCTCTCACAGAATACTAGTGTGAAATAGCAGCTTGATGCCATGCTCTCAAAGGTATTGTGTTTAATCCATCCTTTTTATGAGCTTTTTATTTTGTTGTTCCTTTATACACAACAGCTCAACTCCCTTCGTTCTAGCCCACAAATTAAATCAATTTTGGGCAAAACATATTGTCTAAAGTGTATAGTTCAACCGCACGCCGCGTCCACCATTTTGTTTTGGTTCCTTCGAACCACGCTGATACAGTCCAATTAATTTTAGTTCCCCCGCTCCGACCCGTTACACTGTTATTTTTGGTTAATCGGCGGATTTGTTGGTCATAATTGTAGGAACCATTATTTTATAGTTCCTTTTAAAAGCGTATACATCGCCCCAAGAATAAATTACTGACTCGGTGGACTCGAGTAACTGGTACTACTAGCTTGTGTCTGTTCCTAGTATTTACAAAATGAATATCACTTAATATTTTAAAACTAATTTTATTTTTATGTACATACATTACATTTTCTCCTTCTTTACAAGGCCTGTAGACCAACAGGAGTCCTTATAATGACCGCCTCGTTGGTCTCGTGGTTATTGTAGTGCGACTGCTAATCTGAACTCTAAATTGAGCTTTTCTATCAAGAAATTTTCAGTAGCTGCCCGGATTCAGCAAGTTGTCAATTCGAGTATCTCACCCCCGTGCCTCGGAAAGCACGTAAAGCCGTTGGTTCTGCGCCTGATCTCTCTCCGGTTGTGTCGGTTTACCGTCCCCCTATGAGAGTGAGGGATTAGAGAGTGCACCTGTGGGCTACGTTATACTTGTTCGATACTTACATATATCAAATGAACCAGATACGAAAACTATTTATCGCTTTTTTCTGTCAACTTATAATCAACATTACTTTTGTACACAATATTGTAATTTGTGTTTTATTTTTATTTCAGCCCCTCCATTTTACACAACAATTATATTTATTCTTCATCATTATCATCATTACAGCCCTTCACAAGTACACTGCTGAACATAGGCCTCCCTCAAAGTTTGCCACAAAGCACGGTCCTGAGCCACCTGCATCCATCGACTTCCTGCATGTTTTACCAGGTCGTCACTCCATCTAGATGGAGGACGTTCTACACTTCAACCGCCGGTACGAGGCCCTTCACTCGAGAAACTTTTTTCCCCATCGGTTATCCGTTCTTCGAACTATATGGCCGGCCATTGCCACATCAGCTTACTAATCCGTTGGGCTATTTCGGTCACTCTGGATCTACTGCGGATATCCTCATTTCTAAGTTTATCACGCAGAGAAACTTCGAGCATAGTCTGCATAGCTCGCTGAGTGACCTTGAGCTTCCTCATCCGGTCAGGAGTGCAGGACCACGTCTCAGTTTCATAGTTCTTCACTAGCGACACGCAATGGTTATACAGTCTCGTTTTCAAGTTTTGAGGTATACCTGACCAGAAGATGTGCCGTAATTTCCCAATCGCTGCCCAGCCGAGTTGAATCCGTCGACTCTTGGACTTACCTAGTCGGGCTATTTGTCCCAGTTAAACATACTCGTCAACAACTTCGAACTTTTCTTCATCTTAAGATTTATCCGTTGGGAGACACTATTGAGGTCATTGAGCATAGTGCTTAGGTCCTCCAGCAGTTCTGCCATAAGGACTATATCGTCGGCAATTCGAAGGTTAGTGAGGTACTCGCCATTGATGTTAATACCGTATCCTTTCCAGTCCAGTAGCTTGAAAACGTCTTCAATTGCAGCGGTGAAGAGTTTCGGGGATATAACGTCACCCTGTCTTACACCTCTCTGCAGTTGGATATGTTTGGTACTCTGGTTCTGTACTCAGATAGCCATCGTAGCTCTACTGTACAAACACTTCAGCATTTCGATATACCAATAGTCAACTTGGCACCGCTGAAGGCACTGCAGTACTACCCAAATTTCGAAAGCTACCTATCTACCTTGACGATAGATGGCGGCCTGTTTACAAAATGATTATAAAAACTATATAAATAATATTTTGCCTATTAAAAATTATTTAGGACTGAATGCAAAACAAATTTCAGCACCTTCGCATGACTACTTTAGCAATAATTATTATTTATTCTGTGCCAATACGGAACTCTACGTACCGTTAATTTCTTTTGGTCCCATGACACAAAATGTTGCCATCTAGTGTCGAATATATTAAATTATATTTGAAAGCCGACGCAAAGAGATTTTTCTAGAACTATTTTAATAAATTAGGTATAAAATTACTTACAAATGAAATATGATGCCAGCCATAGCATTAGAGCGTCTATCTGAGTAGTTTTTACACGATAAAATACAACACTTCATCCTTTCTTCATGGTATCGGAATCCTCGGCATCGACATATTGAGTGGCGTGCAGTTTCGGTGTCACTTGGAAGAGAAGGCCAAATTGGCCTCTAAAAAGCTTGGCGTGCTTAGCAGAGCGGGACAGTATTTCATGCACACCGCCTGCAACTATACAAGGCGCAGGTTCGGCCTCACATGAAATACTGTTCCCATCTCTAGGCTGTGGCTCCCCAGTGCCAGCTCCTTCCACTTGACCGCATCCAGTACAGTCGAATCGTCAACGACCGAGTCTTTTCTGATCGGCTCGATTTACTGGCGCTGCGAGAGATGATGCATCCCTTTGCGTTTTCTATCGCAATTACCACGGGGAGTGCTCTGAGGAATTGTTCGGATTATTCCCAGCCGCCAAATTTCACGAACGCACATCGCGGCAAAACTCCTGATACCATCCACACCATCTGGATGCTTGGTAGTCCACCACTGTATGTTTCACTAGGAGTTTTCTTCCACGTACGACTTCTCTGTAAAATAGCTTACCACCGGCGATTTTTCCAGACCGATACAACTTAGGGACCTTCAAAAAAAGAGCTTACTCCTTTCTAAAAGCACCTGCACCCTTGGTGTTGCAGTTGTTCATGGGCGGATATATTATTATGTTGTTATATAAAGCACCATAGAGGTCAGACAGTCTGCAGTCCCGTAATGAAGGGACCCGACTTGGGCAAAGCTACTGAGGTTGTGAGTCTATCTTACCATTAGGTGAGCCGTATACTTGTTTGCCCCTTCTCCTATACAAATGAAATACTACGATAATAATATACACCGATTTGAGATTTTCGACACATAATTTGCACAGGACAGGATGAACGCTGACAGTATACTAACTAAAGCCACGCCCACTGTGATGACGTCAGGACCTAGTTAGAATCATAGTGCACAGTTGCTTAGGGTATCTCCTCTTTGTATTTGCTCCGTGGTCACACCACAGGCTGCAGGTGTAAAATGTTTGACAATATGCGTTGAAGAGGGTAATTTTGACATTTATACACCTAGCAAACCTGCGGGTGTAACATTCCCCCTCCCCCATCTCTATCTACTTATTTTTGTCTTTCTTTAGAATCTACAGGTTGGTTGAAAAGAAACTCACTATCTTTATTTGGTTATAAGATTTTTAGTTTTTACATTAATTGGTCAAACCACTAACCAAATAAAACTCTACAATGTGAGTTATAAAAAAAATCAGAAAAGCCAGAATTCAATATAAGCGTTTACTACTTACATTTTCTACCAGTTTTTGCAAACGTCATGGAATATCTCATATGGACTTTTGTTGAAAGTGTTGAGGTACATTTGTTAGCAGTTGCTGAATTCTTACTTCCAGTTCGAGATTTCGAGCGATAGACTTCCCTTTGCCAAACCCGGGCTACGGGCACGCCATTCGTGTGGTCCACGATGACCTTACCAACGCCATGGGAAGCGGTTATCCAGCCACTGTCGGACATTCGATGCGAAGTATGGTTGAGCTCCATCTAGCATAAATACCATATTTCATTGTTATCAAATGTTGACAAAGCTGGCCAAACTCTGTTTAGCACTGAGGTAGCACTCTCCATTTATTGTTTCCCTCAAAAGAAAAGGGCCAATAACTTGACTTGATGTCATAGCACACTAACCTGTGATCTTGGGAAGATTTTTAGTTTTACCTAATTATCAACCTCTAAAGAAAAAACTAACATAATATTACATGAATTTAGCTGAAGCTGGTAAAGTCTACAACCAAATAAAGATAGGGAGTTTCTTTTCAACCACGCTGTATATCTATAATGTATATTATTATTATATCTATAAGATATATCAAATTTACGTGACCAGTATATTAACCATATTTTAATCTTTCTAAAGGTTTATATATAGGCCGTTTAATAAATTTATGGCGTGATCGTTATAGTTGGGACCCTTATTTACGTTGTGTTTGTATATTAACTTAGTTCTTTTAGGTGTCTCTTGGAAGATTGAACATTGACGGGAGCAATCGGAAGTTGTTGGTTGTGCCTTATAAGCTAAAGAACCCCGTTCACGAAGACAGAGCTCAAAAAAGGTTAGAAACAATAAATTGTCCCTATTCCATTTGTATCAGTTTCACAACAGTAAATTCCTTATTAATTAATCCCTTCCAGCTCGGAAAACGCTTACAATATTTATATCAAATACCAGATACACACTTCGCTTCGGCTTCGCTCTCCCACATTAAAAAAATGTGGGGCAGGCACACGGCTCCACATACGCCGTGTGCGGTGAGCGCCAACCAATCAACGCACTCCTCCCGCAGGGAACGTTTAATTGGGAACTGGACCCTAGTCCACAGCAAAATAACTGCCGAACCAGTAAAAGAGGGCTTGCCACCTTGGTAGTGCGTAAGCACAACCATCGACCGAACTCGCGCATGTAAATGCGTGTAAACGCCATACAGAATACGATCTAATCCAGCCAGAGTGAATGTACGTCACACGGGTTAGGCAACAATAGTCACACTAGCCATAAAAGCCCTCCGTGAACGCCATCACCTGCCAGACCGCCGTTCCTGCAGACGTGATGTAAGTGTAAGGCATCACCACCAATTGAATGATCAGCACGGCCAATTGGCCGCAGAGCATGTCATGAGTCTATCGCTCACATCAAGGGAATGTGGTCCCACGTTGCGCAGCTTTCGCGGCATTCCTCAGATTTTCCCTCCAGCTACCACCCGCATGACATCGACACATATCCTCCACCAAACAATGCAATGGTAGATATAGACAATAGGCAGTTATAAGATAATAGTAATAATTCGCCATCAGAAAGGGTTTGTGTCACTGACGTTGAGTATATGCATTTTATTTTTCATTTATTTAAAGAACCATAAACAGATTCACAATTAAATATATATAAAATATCAAAACAAAGAACCCTAATTATCATTCCAATCCAATAGCGCAGGTCTCATTATACATATAATCTAGTGTTAAAGTGGAGCTCATCTTACATTATAACAAGTGTTGGTTAACTAGTTAAGAAATCATAAAGTAACTAATAAACATTATTAATAGGTACATGTGTGTGTATGTATTATGTGTGTGTGTGTGTATGTGTGTGTATGTATTATGTGTGTGTGTGTGTATGTGTGTGAGCGCGCGCGCACGTGTGTGTATGTATGTGCGTGTGCGCGTGTGCGTGAGCGCGCGCGCCTGTGTATATGTGTGTGGGTGTGTGTGTATGTGTGTGTGTGTGTGTGTGTGTGTGTGTGTGTGTGTAAGAGTGGAGGTAGGTGTGTATGTGTTAGTGTGTGTGATTTCAATGAGTTATGTGAAAAATCAGAGGTGGATGTCTAGGCAGTGCCAAATAGACAAGGCACCACAAAATTGGCTGCCCTACAGCAGCTGCGACCTTAGGTTCAGGGACGTGTTTGGCTGGTACATGAATCTACAACCAGGTATGCGATATACAGGAAGAAAATAAAATCATTTTTTATGTGTTATTAAGCCAAGCCTATCAATGACTGATTTCTTGAAAGATGTATGTCGTAATGCAATAATATCGATATCATTGAAAATATTATTGTATGTTTTGGCCATACGGTGAAGTGGAGAACGAATGCCCGCATTTGTTCGGCAGGATAAGGTTGCAAACAATCTATGCGGACGTGTAGACCTCATTAATGATCGAGGAGGTACGCTATAACAAAGTTTGTTTGATATTTCAATAGAGTCATATCTATTATGAGTAAGATCATGTAATAATATTACTTCAAGTTGTGTGCGTCTAGATTTAAGATCGATTAAAGTGTATGTCTTTAGTAACAAATTATACGACAGTCGTTTGCGGTGGAATTTAAAATGTATGTATCGAAGATATTTCTTTTGTATCTTTTCAAGCATATAATTGTATTTTTCATAAAGTGGATTCCATATTGATACAGCGTATTCTAGCTGACAACGTATCAATGATTTAAATAAATATAAGAATGTAGAAGTTTGTTTAAACATAACACCTGACCTAATGACCAACCCATACATTCCAAATGCTTTATTAATAATGTTTTCTATATGTACATCGAAATGTAGTTTACTATCAAGTGTGATTCCAAGATCTTTTACAGTGTTTTCCTTTCTTAAGGTTATTCCGCAAAGTGAATAAAAGTAATTACTAACGTTTCTCTTTCTTGTGAAAGTTATGGATTTGCATTTATCAATGCTAAGTTCAAGTTTATTTTCACTGCAGTATAAAGAGAGTTGATTCAGGTCATTTTGGAGTTTAACATGATCGTCTAAAGTGTTAATAATCTTGTAAATCTTTAAATCGTCTGCATATAGAAGAAACTTACAGTGATCAAAACATTTATTAATATCGTTAATGAATAATATGAATAGTAGAGGGCCAAGAATGAAACCCTGTGGTACACCTGAGCTTATATTTACACTTGGAGATTCGAATCCCTTAATAACGACCTTTTGAGTTCTATTCGATATGTAAGATTTAAACCATCTCCAAAGATTTCCTCGTATACCATTAAAGGCTATCTTTTCAAGGAGGATTTTATGATCCACGCTGTCAAAAGCTTTGCGAAAATCAGTATATACGCTGTCAATCTGTTTATTTGCATCTAGTCCTACAAAGAGATCCGTTGTATAAATAAGTAGATTAGTAATCGTGGAACGACGCTCAACGAATCCATGTTGTTGCTGTAATATGGAACTATGGAGACATGGGTAAATAGCTTTATGTACTAATCTTTCGTAAAGCTTCGACAGGGTTGGCAAAATAGAAATAGGCCTATAATTTTCTACGTCTTTCTTGGATCCTCCTTTATATAAAGGGACGATTCTGGCTGATTTCCAAATCTTAGGAAAGACACCATCACGTAAACATTTATTAAATAAATAGCATATAGGTTCATCAATAGTATCAGCAGTCTGTCTCAGGAAATAGGCATTAATGTTATCAACTCCAGCGCCTTTATTAACATCAAGCACTTTAATTGAGGCATGAACTTCTTCCTTTGAAATTTCTACACTACAGATTAAGGTATCAGGCGTTTGACGGTCATCTATATTAATATCTTTAATTTCAAAGTTGTCTGGTACAAATGAAGGTTCGAATACTGATTGGAAAAACGTCGAGAAAAGACTACATACTTCAGAAGGTGAATTGGCAGTTACGTTTTTGTAGTGCATTGTGTTGGGTATATCTGAATTCTTTTTACGATTATTAATGTATGTCCAGAAAAACTTAATGTTATTTTTATACTGTGTTCTACATGTTTGAGGTAAGCTTTATAACGCCGATCCAACATTTCTTTAAATTGTTTTCTGTGTATAGCAAAAATACAATAATTTGATTACGTATTATATCTTTTCATTTGTATCCAAGCTCGCTCCTTTTTCTTATATAAATTAATAAGTGCGGGAGTAAACCAATTTGGAAAAAGTGACGATTTAATAACTTTTGTGGGCACATGTTTTTTTATTATGGCATATATCCTTTCATAGAAATTAGAAACTGCCTCTTCTACTTCTTTTTCCATGAAGAGAAGATTCCAATTAGTATTTGCTATTTCTTCATTAATTTTTGCATAGTTCGCGTGTTTGTAACAATATTTGAGATAGTTTTTATTTTTCAAGCGTTTTAATTCCTCGACAAAAGTTACAACTACCTGGAATGGAGGGTGATGTCCATCTGGTGGAATCAAAGGTAATTGTACAGGAGAAGTTTTGCTATTTATATTATTACTGATGCATAAGTCTAATATATTATTTGTTTTATTTTTTAACGAATTCAATTGATAACATTCAAGTGATGACATAAAGTTAATTAAGTATCTGTGTGTGGGAGTTATATCAGAATTTATAATTGGTTGAGTGAAAATGCCTTTATTTTCCTACTTTAGACTAGGTAGATTAAAGTCACCTATTATATAAATGTCAGTATCTAAATCATACACCGCGCTGTGTAAAACGTCTAAATAAGCACGGTATGTGTCGTAGTTTTGTTTAGGTGGGAAATACACAGCGCAAATAATCAGTTTACGTTTTCCTATGTTGAGTTGAATCATCAACTGGTCAACAAGAGGCGGGAGGGGTACGTCGGCGGCGGGCAGCGCGAGTGCAGTAGCACAGAATGCTAGCGACACGGCCACAAGCATGCCGCCTCCATCCCGCCGGCCACTGGTCGATCGGTCCCGATCCATCCTAAACACCTGATACCTAGAATCAATGTATTC
The DNA here is from genome assembly GCA_963668995.1 of Parnassius mnemosyne. NCBI lineage: Eukaryota > Metazoa > Arthropoda > Insecta > Lepidoptera > Papilionidae > Parnassius > Parnassius mnemosyne. The sequence goes on from CAVLGL010000085.1 coordinate 17,099,182, forward strand.
ACTATCGGAGATGTCATTACGCAACCAAGTTTCTGTTAACATTATTATGTCGTAGGTACTGGAGGCAACATTAGTGTAAAGAGTGTGTAGTTTTGTTTTAAGTCCTCTGCAGTTTTGGTAGTAGTGTTAAATAACTATTAGCCATGTTAAATAACTATTAGCCATTTTGATAGAGATATAATTAGTGTAATATACCATTAATGAGACTATTGCCAAGTAATTTTTACTAAAGTAATTAAGTGCTATGTTTCGTACCGTTTTTAAAATTTCCATCGAATATAAATTATTTCCCACTTCATGATTATAACTCAGATTAAAACTGCACAAGTTATTATAATACATACAGTGATATTTATGACATACTTTATCATAACAGATTAATGCACTATTTTCAGTATAGGAACACACAGCTAAAATTATTATTATTTGCAATTCGCACAAACAAGAGACACGGGGTAAATAACAATAGACATAGGGTAGACTTATTATTTTTTTAACCGTGATACTTATATATATATATGTTTTAACACGATAAAACAAATAATGCAAATTATTATCGACGTCACTACTTGATCTTATCAATGTCTTGTTCGTTACGTATTGCAAATATTGGTGATGAATCGGTTTGGTGAACAAGTACAGTACCATGCTTAATCCAAGTATATTTATAATTATGCTTTTTCGCAGCGACACGGCATAAACGAAATAATTGTTTATTTTTTGGAGTCAGGTGCTCATTTAAATAAATGGTACACGGAGTACCAGAGATTGAGAGTTGGTCAGATCTGACTCCTCTTACTGCCCTCGCCGCCACAACTATGTTGTCTCGCAATATTTTGGAGGATAATTTAACAATCACATTTTTGGATGTTGATTTTTCTGATCAAAGTGGGGTACACGATGAGCGGAGAGAATGTCTGTGGCATTGATAGGATGTTTTATTATTGCACCTATTTTCTCTAATAAGGTTATAAGAATTTCGTTACGGCGTTCTGGGAGATTAGCAATCTCGATATTATATTACCTTGCCTGTTGCTCCATTGATTCAATTTTATTCTCTAAGGCGGCAATTTGGGAATTCACAGTGCTACCCGCGACAACTTTTCTTCAATTAACTTCAATCGACTCTCAAAATTATCTTGTCTTTCACCTGAGTAGGTTATAGATTTTTCTATGTCGTCCAGTCTAGTAGTTATATCTTTCAGTGAGTTGTTAATAGACGAGGTTAATTTACTCATTTCGTGCTCAAGTGTCGCGTTAACAGCGTTTCTTATGGTTTCGGCGATGTTTGTGTCCAGCCGATTCTTCCAAGTTGCAAGCTGTTCATTTATTTTTTGCTCGCCAACCTCCACTACGGAGCTCGCCATATCCGATTCGGCTTGTTTACGCTTACGTAGGTTAACAAAGCAATCAGTATCGCGGATATTAAGTGCTGAGTTAGGAATATCGGGGTTGGATGCACATTTAAAAGTAGCCGATGGCGGTGTACGTTGCATTACGCAGGATGTAATATAGCTTGCCTTTTCAAGCTCAGCGTTGCAAGCGATTCACAAGAGATGCACAGGCTATTTATCACTGCACACACAAGACACACAAAGGCGAACTCAGTCACTAACTAGTTAATGTCTTAATTAGAGTGCACGTATTCACCAAGCTAAACTGTTCGTATTTTTACACGTCTGCGCAAGATTGACTCCACACGGTAATGAAAATGATACCCCGTTAGACTGATTTTCATGTAAATCGTTCGGGACCAGCTACCAGTATATAATATAATCAAGAAAGAAAAGTATATAGGGAAGTGATAGGGAAAGTAATTACTCTCTCACGGAACGATTTGAAGATAATTGCTGTTTTATTCCCAAGGGATCCTTCACCTATAAGAATAAGTACAGTCCTTCTGGTGTCGCCGGAACGGCACATATTGAAGAATTAAGGCGTTGGGACCGGGACGACCTCGGAAAACCCGGAGTCTGAACCTATTTGAAGAAAAGGAAGAGGTTCTCGCCCTTCTGTGTTACTCCGTTGCGGGGTTCACATACGTTGTTCCAGAACCCAACGTAGGCGTATTAGGCAGGATTTAGCTCCGTCCTTTTCAATTGATCCTTTGAGGAGAGGTCTATGTCCTTTTCAATTGGTCCTTTGAGAAGACGGATTAAGAAGCGATTTAACTTCCTGTAATTGCTCCTTCGCAGCAGGATTAGAGCACCTCTCTATCCCTGTCCTTTTCAATTCGTTTTTCAATTTTTCGATCATGTTTGTCTCACCCACCAACAAGTTGCCTTCAATCATTCAAAGGTGGAAACTTTACTGAGATATATATTTATGTTGTTATATAAAGCACCATGGAGGTCAGACAGTCTGCAGTCCCGTAATAAAGGGATGTGACTTGGGCAAAGCAACTCAAGTTGTGAGTCAAACCAAGACGCAGAGAGTGCCATTGAGAATAGCGAGTTGCCAACCAACGTTCGCAGAGACGCAATGATGCAAAACGCAACAAGCATCAATACGACTAACGTCGGCTTAAACCATCCCAAGTTCCGCTATACAATCCCAGCGGATATCACCACCCACACACCTCCATCAACCAGAACCACAAGATACGTCGAATCAGGCGCAGCACACCCACATATCCATCATAAGACGCAATACAGCAAGTAACATTAAGCATCAATGCAACTATCATACGGATGGCGCCTCCTCACAACACACCCACATGATCCCTATTGACTTTGGTAACAAAACTGATAATGTTGTTAACTAAAAATCCACGAATAATAGCGCTATTGTACTAAGACAGTTGAGTATGCTTGTTGCACTTAAAAGCACTACCAAACACAATCACCCTAATCCGAAAGATAGTCGACGTATCATAACGCTATGCGCTAACGCCGCCCACAAACGTTAGGGTTGTGTGATGTCCCCGGCAAGTCGTATTGTTACAACAAACCCGCTTACCACCGGCACTAAGATGATAATATCATGTCTAATGACATATGTCTAGGACACATCGATTGCTTTGATCGGTAATGCGTATGCATCATATAGAACTTCTATATTAATGTTTGGTTTCATAGACCTTACTATCATAAGTCCCTAATATAAGACTATACATTGTACATCAGTGCTATTAGTAGTCGATTAGCCGACCACCACCCGCACCATATATATGTGCAACCTTGGTGTGTGCCTCCGGCAACGCCCTACTTATAAGGAAACATTACATGAACACCCTCATTAACTTTTGAAAGTGTTCTTAACACTCCCATGAACTTTGAAAATTTTCGAATAATACAAGATCACCTTTATTATCTTTTATCAATTATATTACAAATTATTATTTATTATTAAGGCCTTAACTGCGGTTGAAATGCCTAAAATCTTGGATATTTAAGTAAAAAAAATCACAATAACTGTTCATTTAATCCACAAAGAAAAAATACAGGGTAACAGAAGAGGATTTATTAAATGTTTATAATTGAACAACGTTGTATTTTTGTCAACCCCTTATTAGAAAAAACATCCCCAAAGACTACCTATCTTTGTCATATTTTGCAAAATTTCTCCAAAACGGCACAAGCTTTTTAAATAGTTCTTACACTAAAAAAAAAGGTCTTAAAAATATTAATATTTTTAATTGAGAGTTTTATTTTTATTCCCCGTTTTATAAGAGAAAATATAATTTTTCCCTGAAATTGAATATATTTGTCGCCCTGTAATCACCCGCTAGCCCTGTCGCAGTCCGTTTTCGGACATCGTCGAGGGTGGACCGCGCGTTGGTGCTGGATCGACTTCGTTCAAATATATTTTAGTTTTTTAAAAGTTTATACTCAATTATAAATATTTTTATGACTAGTAAATACTTAATTTAGTTAATATCTGGATTTAGTTAATAACTGTAAATATTGTTTTCTAAATAAATTAATTTTTAAAGTGCCCAAAGAAGAAGAAATTTTCGCAGCGACGTTGATTAGTGAAATTGAAAAATGCATATTTATATAATTTAGATGTGGAACGACCAACACGCTCTCGTTACTTAGATTTTGATATTTGTTAATACCTATGTAATTTTATTGATGCATATTTTTATTTTTATTACTATTTTTATTAATCAGTTCATACTGAATTTTATAATTATGTATTACAATAAAACGCTGTTTCTATGAGTATGACTTTAATAAAATATTATTTGGCAGGGATATATAGATACAGATACTTACATTTAGATACACTGTTATCAAATGAAATCAAACAATTTAAATAAATAAAAAAATGGTGCTTGCCTAAGTATAAGTAAGTATATAAAGATACTCTTGGATTTATGTTTTTTTTTTTAATGTTACACAAACTATCATCTAAAAATTATAAAATAAAGGGGGGTTTTTCTACGTGATAAAGTTAGAAATGAATATATTCGCAGCAGAACCAGAGTAACTGACATAGCCCAACGGAATATTAAAGTGAAATGGAAATGGGCTGGCTATATAACTTGGAAAACCGATAAAAATAAGAAAAGAGGTTCTCGAGTGGCAACCTCGTACCGGTAAGCGAAGTAGTACCCAAACTTTATTCCTCTTCACGTATTCTCATACGCTTTTCTTCACACGCGCGCGCACACACACACACACACACACACACACACACACACACGCACGCACGCACGCACGCACGCACGCACGCACGCACGCACGCACGCACGCACGCACGCACACGCACACGCACACGCACAAGCACACGCACACGCGCACGCACGCACGCACGCACGCACGCACGTACGCACGCACGCTCTCACGCACGCACGCACGCACGCACGCACGCACGCACGCACGCTCGCACGCACGCACGCACGCACGAACGCACGCACGCACGCACGCACGCACGCACGTACGCAAACACGCACGCACGCACGCACGCACGCACGCACGCACGCACGCACGCTCGCACGCACGCACGCACGCACGCACGCACGTACGCACGCACGCTCGCACGCACGCACGCACGCACGCACGCACGCACGCACGCACGCACGCACGCACGCACGCACGCACGCACGCACGCTCGCACGCACGCATGCACGCCCACACACCCACCCGCACACGCACGCACACACACACACACACACTCACACACACACACAAACACACACACACACACACACACACACACACACACACACACAATCTCTGAATCCCGAGGTATGTCCATATTAAGAGGCTGAATAGAGCTACATTTATATGCATGGGGATCGTTTTGTAATTTCACGTCGTTATCGAAAAAAATTGTACGTGTTTCAGGTAGCGGTTTGCAAAACACGATTCCACAAAAATTCACTCAATAGATAATAATTGCAAAATTGCTTCTGAAAATACTTAAATTTTCAACGTCAATTTATTCTTACGTGGTAGAGCCATGCTGCAGCTATATTAGTAGTATTTATAGTTGTAGCACGAATAGGACGGCTTGACCACGCTCTCACAGAATACCATTGCAAAATAGCAGTTTAACCCTGCTGTGTTTTGTATGGTGAGTGAAGAGAACCGGAGAACCTTTTTTCTGAAAACGAAGCATTACATCTTAGTCCTCACGGGTGACAACGCATCTACATTTTGATACGTAATTGAGAATAGATGTAGATGTCTATGGGCCGTAGCAACCACTTACCATCAGGTGGACTGTGTGCTCGTTTGTCACCGTTATTCTATTAAAAAAACTTTCTGAGATTTCAGTAAAATAATTGACAATATACCGCTGACACTTAATCACGCTTTTCGAAACCACGCCAGTTGTAAACAATACTTCTGTGAAAAATGGTGTACACAAGATAATTAAGAACAGTCAAAATCTTCTTTTCAAATTTCCGCCGAGTTGTAAGTAGAAGAAGACCAAATAGGTCGTATGTCAATTTTAATTAAATATATTTTATATGAAGTGATCGTGACTACGTTTCATAAATTAAGCATTGGTAAAAATGAAAACAGGAATTTTACAATTGTGTTTACAAGAAACATTATTAGTTGAACCTTGCAGCTTATTCAATATTTTTATTATAAATACCTACAAATGTACCTATACAGGGTATTTTTGGAACGCTCCCGAAAACTAAGACAGGCGACAGCACCAAGTATACCTTTGATCATGGGTAACACATAAATTCGATCCTGATGAAAAAAAAAATCATCTTTTTACAACGTTTTATTAGCTTTATTCACGCGCTATCATGTTAGTACAGCTAAATGAAACGATAATTTCATAAAAAAAATCATGAAAATACTGAAACATAAAACCAGCAGTGGAATTACTGAATTGATATCAGCTGATTTGAGGTCAATGTACGCGCGAACGCAAATTCGCGCGGCCCGCAACTAGCACATTACCTAATAATTTACAACACTTGTCTAAATACCTAACTTATCTACTTAACCTACTATTTTGCCACTGTACTTGTCTCCACGTAGCCACTTTAATACGAATTTACAGGTTAAATAACCCAAATAACTGGTTCGATTCCCCGCTAATGAAAAAATACTTAAATTAATGAAATGTAACCAAGATTGGAGTCATGCGTTTTTATTCATCGTGTAGGTATGTTTATTATTCTCATGTATTCAGTTATGTACCTATTCAGATTAGTCCAGTACTAAGTTATTTAAAAAAAATACTTATAAAACAGCTTACCGCTCTAAATCCTCCGTGGTCTTATGAGATGCGGCTCAAATTGTGCTCCATTCATTTCAAGGCAGATTTGGGCTCGGTGTTGCATCTCCTCATGCAGGCGGGGCATCACGGTGTGGTCTTCGACACAGTCCGTACGTAGTTTGTCGAAAACATCCACGATCCTTTGGCGCATTTCATCAGCACTATCACACTCGCGATTAAAAACCCTTTCTTTCACATACCCCCACAGAAAGAAGGCCAACGGGGTCAGATCTGGTGAGCGAGGTGGCCAAGCGTGTGGTCCTAGTCTGCCGATCCAGCGATCATCAAATAGCTCATTGAGGCGCTCAAGGACTAACCTCACGACATGTGGAGGGGCACCATCATGCTGGAGCCATGTGCGGCGATATTCAGCCAACGATAGGTCGTCTAAAATGTCCACCAACTGTTCATTTATGAATTTCAGGTATCGCTGTCCGTTAAGTCGCTGTGGCAGAAACACTGGTCCTAGTATGCGATTCTTAAATAAACCTGCCCATACGTTAACCGACCATCGGGTTTGGTGCCCGGTTTGTAGAACAGCGTGCGGGTTAACCTCTGAATACACGTGTGTATTTCTTCGGTTCCACAGGCCGTTTCTGGTAAATGTTGACTCGTCCGTCCAGATGACGTGCTCAATGAAACCAGGCACACGTTGTTGTTGGTCTAATAACTAACGGCAGAAGATTCGCCGGCGGTCGTGATCGCCGGTAACTAACGCTTGCACTTTGTACACTTTATATGGGCGCAGTCGGTTACGCTTTAACACTTTGTGAACTGTACAGTATGATATACTTGTTCCATCCCGACGCCTTAACAATTTAGCGATACTTCGTGTACCTAGGTTCGGATTCCGGCGAACAACATCTAAAATACGCTCCTCTGAGTGAACAGCCACTTGACTTCCACCTCCTGCCGCTACCAGAGCAATGGGCTGATTTTCCAACACTCGCTGAAATGCTGCTGTTATCAGACGAGAGTCAGCTGGATGTCGAGCGGTCGGGAATCTCTCTCGATAAATTCGCAATGCATGCGAAGCATTCCCGCGAGCTTCACCAAGACACATTAACATATTGCCGTATTCACGAGCATTATAAACGTAGGCGTTAGGCATTATAAAAACAAAACAAGAAACTTAAACCGTAACAACAAGAATAATATAGAAATAATCTAATAATAATATAGAAATATCATTAAGTAATAAATAACAAGAATAATTTAATAAACATAAAAATTGTACTGTCTCTCGCCACAGTCAAGACGGAACTGTAACAAAAACTAAAATTATTAATTTATTCCGCTAAAACAAATGCGGCAATGTCCTTGAAGCACTGGAACTTTCCAGACACCGTTAAAGCGTTATGTATGTTAAGACATCGCCAACGTTTATTTATTTATCACTACGACTAGTCATCATATGGAATTTAAAAGTTATGGTTGTCATTTTTAATACAATTACACAATCAATTGTACCCTGACGCAACAAGCAGTTCTTTACTACAAAAATTATTGAAATTAATAAACGTACCTAATTGGGTACTCAGTACTCACACAATTATAAACACTATTTCATCGTTATCTTTATTTTTGTATAAGAAAATAGAAATGAAATGGTACTGAATAATTTAATAGTTAAAATCAATTGCAATTATGATCGACAGTTGATATTATCAATGAGAATTAATGTAAAAAATAATACTTTTATTTTATTATAATTGACTTTCCGTATTTAATCCGGCCAATACTTTGAATTTAAAAAGAGGTTCGTAAATTATTAAAAATGACTTGCAAGTTTTATAGTGATTGCCGCCTCTGATTCTATTGTCGCTGACAAATTAAATTTCTGTGGAGGGAGTGTTTGCGCATGGGTACAGTCGCGTTCTAAAGTACTACGGCTAAGTCAAGCTAAAATTATTTATATCTATTGTTTTATGACTGAACTAGTGAAAGAAAAGGTAAATATGATAGGAAAAGGTGAATGGGGAAAATTGTGCAATAAAGTTAAAAGTGTTGAGGAAGAATACCGAAAAACTTACCATGTGATCGACCTGATGACGGAAGCTCAAGCGAAGATGAAAGTGATGATGAAGTAGCATCCAGTAACACCAACACACCATCAACATCTGGCTTCCATGTGACCCAAGACGACATAATGGACGGCGTGTCACCCTTAGCTTAAGTTTTCTTGTTACAAACTACTTTATATTTTACGATAGAAATAACAAATAATGCTCAAGTAAACATTATCCATTTTTAATTCCAACCTTTTCCAAAGTTCTAAGTAGCTAGTAAAACACCTAGTATGATTCTACAATAAAACAATTAATTACTATAATATTATAAAACAATATCCCAATACCATGTAGTACTTTAGAACGCGACTGTAACTACACTGTCGACCTGTATCTAGCTCGGTGCGAAACAATGCTGCCGTCATAAGAAAAAAGGGCGCATCTAACAATTTTTGAATAAATGAGTTAAATATACCATTCGACTCATGATAAAAAGGCGCATCTACTAAATTTTTTAATATTCAAAAATATCAATATTTTAGAAAATATCGTAAGAATTTTAGACGTAACTGTTGATCACAGATGACATTTTTTTAGTAGAAAAGACTTATACAAATTATGGAGTGTAGAGTACAAGGAGAACCATCTTATAAGGGGCGAAAGTTGAAAAAGTGTCCTACTATTTACTGAAAATAGAGGTTCCAAAACCTACCACAATAGCGCTGGCGTTTGAAAAACTACGATATGAAGATAGCTGTTATGGACGGAGTGAAGTCAGCTGAATTCAAATATTTAAAAAAATTCATGACTAGAGTAGTTAGTAAAATGCCAGTACACAAAATCTCAACTATTTACGTAGTACAAAACCAAGCGGATTAATCGGCCCTTGTTTATTTCTCCATCTTACTCTAATTACTTTTGGCGCTTTTTTTAATTTATCCTATACTACTGCAGCACCACCCTTATTCGACACGTTTTTAGGGACACTTTTCATAGTATAGAGATGGTCCTCCTTCTCTCTACACTCCACAATACAAATTCGACATAAAAGAAAAGACTTATTTAACCAGTTGCTACGTCATCTTTAACAATATTTGCATCGATTACTTAAATTTCGATTATTCTTGTCTTATTATTCTATCTTATTATTAAGAGCTTATATCTTATTATTAAGAGCTGGTGTTTCACATGTCGTCCCATATAAATTTGATCGAGGTCAGACCAATAGTTTTTGAGTTATCCTTAATTATTTATATTGAAGTCGGTTGTAAAATTTTTTAACTTTTAATTATTATCGTAGTAAGTCTGGTATGATATCCCCTTTAAAATCATAACTCAAGAGTTGCGGGTTGTTATTTTATGTGTCTCACTACCAATGCTTTTCTAATATTCACTAATAATAAAAAAAAGTAGTAAATTACTATTAGCCTCCTTTCAACTTCAAATGATTTTTACTTTCCAAAATATGTAAAAATGTTAAATGAATGGCGGCTTTTTTATTTATTACGTTGGAAAGACGCAAAATGGTTATAAGCGTCTTTCATTCGATGTTTTTATGTGGCCAGGTGTATTTTTTAAGCTAAAATGAAAAAGAAAATTCGTTTTATTTAAATAAATAAACAAATTATCAAAAAAATAAGTTCGTCTTTAAAATCTTCAAGTCTCTACGTATTTCAGTTTTCATATTGATACCTTTTAATATACTTTAGACACAGCAGGGTCTCAAAGAAAAATTCATCTATTTATTTTTTATTTCGATTTTACGTTTTTGTTAGTTGTGTGCTTCTTTATTATGACGGCAGAATGCCTAACCCTGTCGCCTCACGCTTGTGACGCAGTAGGTTTCAGGCCTTGGCGGGGTTCGTTCGTTTTAGTTTTTGAGACAGTTCCGTGTTGATTTTGTACACGCGTGCGCGAGCGACAGTTCAATCGTTTTGTTTAATAAATTTACTTGTGATTACGTGTTGATATTATTGTTGTTGTAACGTTTTTGGATTCTTTTTTGTTTTAATAATGCCTAACGCGTACGTTTATAGTGCTCAACATGTTAGGTATCCGAACCTAGGTACACGAAGTATCGCTAAATAAATTGTTAAGACGTCGGGATGGAACAAGTGTGTCATACTTTGCAGTGCACAAAGTGTTGAAGCGTAACCGGATGCGCCCATACAAATTGCACAAAGTGCAAGCTTTAGTTCCCGGCGATCACGACCGCCGACGAGTTTTCTGCCGTTGGTTATTAAACTAGCAACATCGTGTGCCTGGTTCCATTGAGCACATTATCTGGACGGATGAGTCGACATTTACCAAAAACGGCCTGTGGAACCGAAGAAATACACACGTGTATTCAGAGGTTAACCCGCACGCTGTTCGACAAACCGGGAACCAAACCCGATGGTCTTTTAACGTATGGGCAGGTATTAAGGATCGCATACTGGGACCAGTGTTTTTGCCACAGCGGCTGAACGGACAGCGATACCTAAACTTTATAAGTGAACAGTTGGTTGACATTTTAGACGACCTATCGTTGGCTGAATATCGCCGACCATGGTTCCAGCATGATGGTGCACATCCACATGTCGTGAGGTTCGTCTGTGAGCGCCTCACCGAATTATTTGATGATCGCTGGATTTGGCGGAGTAGGACCACTCGGTTGGCCACCTCGCTCCCGTTAGACTTCTTTCTGTGGGGGTATGTGAAAGAAAGGGTTATTAATCGCGAGTGTGATAGTGCTGATGAAATGCGCTAAAGGATCGTGGATGTTTTCGACAAACTACGTACGGACTGTGTCGAAGACCACACGATGATGCCGTAAGTTATGGGAATCTACCATAAGTGCGTCCGATGATCTACCCAAATTCGATGAATTTTCAAAGTTTTTGGAAAATCGGTTTAGATCGTTAGAGTTTTTAGATACAAAGGTAAGAAGAAAGCCTGTTTCTAAACAGAGTGTTCTACACGCCCTTAAATCTAACTCATCTAGTATCTCTTTAAATAATTGCTAATACTGCCAAGGATCTCATAAAATTGCACATTGCAAACAATTCGCTCGACAGGATTATGACAGTCGACAAAGCTTTGTTCAAAACAACAATTTATGCTTCAACTGTCTGGGAAATAACCACTCGGTTTATTTTTGTCGGCAAACCTCCAAGTGCCATGTTTGTAAACGAAAACACCACTCATTATTACATCCAAATCGGAAACCAAGTAAAGTTACAATCGGAAATGCAGGATCTGGTGTCGTTAATACAGTAACAGAAACTGTTCAACCAAATGAGTCAACTAGTATAACCTCATGTTTTTCAAATATACAGAGTCATGTTCTTTTGGCTACAGCCTTTGTAAAGGTTTTGTCAAAAAATGAAGTTGGTATTACATTTAGATGTCTTTTAGATCAGGGATCCCAAGCGTCTTTTATTACAGAGAATGCAGTTCAAACGCTTGGACTAAAAAAGATTCCGACGAAGGTTGTGATATCAGGAGTAGGAGGACAAGAGGGCTTAGTATCCAAACACATAGTGTTGCTAATCTGCAGTCAATCCATGATCCCCATTTTTTGATAAAAGTGAAACTTCACGTTTTAGACAAATTGACAGCATTCATGCCTTCAAAGAAGTTTGCTGTTCAATTATGGTCGGAGCTATCTGAATTGCGATTAGCTGATCCTAAATTTTATATACCTAATAAGGTAGATCTATTACTAGGAGCAGAAGTATACGGACAAATACTAGAAGACGGTCTAATAAAGGGTCCTCCAGGATCACAAGTGGCTCAAAACACTAAATTCGGATGGATTCTTTCAGGACAAATTTATTCAAGCTCTCACACTGGATTGGAGTGTGACTCCAGTAATAGGATTGTCAGTATGCATTCCTATGTAGATGAAAATGAGGTTTTAAGAAGATTTTGGGAGATTGAGTCTGACGATTTCTCCTACAAGAAGAGTAAAATATTAACTCCAGAGCAACAAAAGTGTGAAGAGATATTTTCTCATACAACCTCTAGGGATGACTCTGGACGTTATGTGGTTAATTTACCTTTTAGAGACGAAGATCCTCGATGCAAGTACGGAAATTCGAGAAAGATAGCTACTAGAAGATTACAGTTGTTAGAAAAAAAGTTGGAGAAGAAAACCGAGTTAAAGATACAATATTCTGCAGTGTTACAGGAATATCTTGATCTAGGCCACATGGAGTTAGTACCTGAAAAGGAAAAAGAGGATGTTCATGTAGTTTATCTACCTCATTACGCTGTGGTGAAAGAAAATAGAACTACTAGTAAAATACGCATTGTTTTCGATGCGTCCTGCAAAGGTAGTAATGGGGTATCACTAAATAACGATCTTTTAGTAGGGCCTGTATTACAACCTGATTTGCGGCATATAGTGTTGCGTTGGCGACAACATCCGATAATTTTAGTTGCTGATCTGGTTAAAATGTACCGTCAGATAAAGGTGACAAAGGAACATTGCAACTTTCAACGTATTGTCTGGTGAGATCAATCTGGAAACATGCAATATTATAAGGTATTACAACAGTTATCTGTTGACGAGGGAAAGAATTTTAAATCAATCGGGGATAGAGTTACCCAGGAATTTTATATGGACGATCTCATGACAGGTTGTCAGTCGGTCGAAGAAGGAATAGTAGTATATAAAGAGATGAAAAGACTTGATGAGAAGGGGAGGCTTTCAGCTTCAAAAATGGGGAAGCAACAGTCAAGAACTGTTGGAAAAGATAGGAGAAGATAAAGGGAACAAAAATCAGGAAAAAAGGGTTGACATAGGAGTGGAAAAGGGAGTAAAGGAAGTGAGAAAGGTTCTTGTTCTAAATTGGAATAGCGAATTAGATAATTTTGAGTATTTGGTTAAACTTCCTGCTGTGAGCACCCCTTTGACCAAAAGGAAAGTAGTGGCAGATATTGCTCGCTTATTTGATCCCCTTGGCTGGATATCGCCTGTAATAATTAGTGCTAAAGTTATTATTCAGAAACTTTGGATGTCGGGCATCGAATGGGACCAGGAACTGCCAGATAAACTATTACAAGAATGGATAGCATATCGTGGCAGCTTAATTGATCTTTCTGGTTTCACTATTCCACGATGGATTTACACAAGAGACAACAATGAAAGGGTTGAACTTCATGGCTTCAGCGACGCCTCCTGTCATGCTTATGCAGCGGTGGTCTATTTAAGAGTTATTAACAAAACTGGAGAAATATACACTAGCTTAATCACTTCTAAGACAAAGGTGGCACCTATTATTCAAAGATCAATTCCACGCCTTGAATTGTGTGGAGCAGAATTGTTAACACATTTAATTGTAGATGTTGCGGAGACGTTAAAAATACCAAAACATAAGATACATGTCTGGACCGACTCGTCAGTGGTGCTTGCCTGGTTAAGCAGCCATCCAAGTCGATGGCAGACCTTCGTTGCAAACAGGACATCGGAGATTTTATCAATCTTAGATAGAAGCCAGTGGTCCCATGTACGGTCGAAAGATAATCCAGTGGACTGCGCTTCTCGTGGTTTAAAGCCGTCAGAGATTCTTAATCTCAAGTTATGGAAAGAAGGTCCATCTTGGTTATCTGGTGTAGCTATTGAATACAGTCCACAATTTGACCATAACCAAGAAGTTCCGGAAGTAAAAATAGAAGAACGATCTAAGTTCGTTAACTTGCCATGTCACTTTACGGAATTAAACACTGCGAATGAAGATTTATTTTTACGGTTTTCATCTCTACATAGGCTTCTTAGAGTAATTTCTTATTGCAAAAGATTCATTCAACTTTTAAAAACAAAACCAAAACCGAAATTTTCGAAATGGCTAACCAGTAGGGAGTTGCAATCTTCTTTACATGACTGCATTAAAATATGTCAAATGCAATATTTTGCAGTCGAATTTGAAAATTTGAAAAAAAGAGGTAGAGTGAGCGAGAAAGGCGGGCTAGCTTCTTTGTGTCCCTTTAAAGATGAACAAGGCATCCTGCGAGTTGGCGGGCGTTTACATAAGGCTGAATTAACTCAAGATATGAAACACCCGATTCTTGTACCTCGAGAGTCCCAATTGATTATAACAGAAGCTCATGCAAAAACAATGCATGGTGGCCCATTGCTCATGATAAATTATATTCGGACATAATATTGGATCATTAATATAAAGACATTAGTAAAAGCCTACATTCGAAACTGTATTACTTGTTTACGTCACTCAGTAAGATCTAATCAACCCTTTATGGGTAATCTGCCGAAAAGTAGAGTTACACCCAGTAAACCATTTTTTCAGAGTGGAGTGGATTATGCTGGCCCCGTATCAATAAGGGTTTCAAAAGGGAGAGGTCATCATGCGTCCAAAGGCTATATCTGTCTATTTGTATGCATGGCAACAAGAGCTATTCACCTTGAGGCTGTTAGTGACTTACCCGCTGAAGGATTTTTAGCAGCTTTTAAACGTTTTGTTGCAAGAAGAGGTCACTGTGCCGATTTATGGAGCGATAATGGCACGAACTTCGTGGGTGCCGCAAAAGAGCTCAAGAAATTATTGAATGTTGTGCGTTCTACTGTAGCCGTAGAAATTGCTGAGTGGCTAGCGACTAATGGCACTAACTGGCACAACATTCCTCCGTATGCTCCAAATTTCGGTGGATTGTGGGAGGCTGGTATAAAGTCCATCAAATTTCACCTCAAGCGAGTAATTGGTAATTCCACATTAACGTATGAGGAAATCACAACTGTACTGACTCAAATTGAAGCCTGTCTCAATTCAAGACCGATATCGCAAATCAGTGACAGCATACAGGATCCTTACCCACTGACCCCCGTCACTTTTTATTGGGTGAATCTTTATTACTGGTTCCCGATGCTAAGAGAATTCCAATGTAAGTAGCTTAAGGCGATGGCAATTCACACAAAGATTGGTCCAAAAGTTTTGGCGACGTTGGTCGAATGAGTATCTTACTCAATTTTTGCAACGCCACAAATGGAGAAACAGTGTTTGTGAACCAAAAATAGGTGATGTAGTTTTAGTCAAAGAAGCCAATCTTCCACCTGCAAGATGGCTGCATGGTATAATAACTGAGAAACATACAGGTACTGATGGTGTTACGCGAGTAGTTAGTTTGCGTTGTGGGAATAGTCAAATCAAAAGACCTGTCTCAAAATTGTGTTTACGGCCTGTGACTAAATAAGACTATTCTTTTGCAAGTTTTTTTTGCACATTTTTTTATAAGGTTTGAATTGTTTAATTTATATTTTTATTTTAACATCCATGTAGCATTTATTCAAAACATATTAACATTGTGTTAAACATTTTGCTCGAATTTTTCTAATTTGTAAGACAGTTACTAAAAGGTGTTAATGTGAGGGTTACTATACCGTCATAATTATTGTTATGAACATTCTGTCCAATAACTTTAGGTTTTCCTATGGATCGATCCCCAAGATACCGATCCTGATATACCACTTTTGCGTATTTTTACTTGTATTTTATTTGTAGTGGTATTTTAGTTAACGTGAGTGACCTTCTGGTGGTTTAGGCGAAGGTTCTTTAAAGTCACGTTGCACTACCGGTAACGAATACTATAGATGGATAGGGACCTATGACTATTTTTATACGAACTTGACATGTGAATAATTTGATGAAGATTTTATTATTTTCAAAATCGAAAAGTTTTTTTAATATTTTTTGAATACCACTCCCTATAGGCTTGGAAAATAAATCCTTCAGTTATCATTGTTCTATTTGGGTTCGTTTTTAGTCGTTGTAGCGGTTAAACTGCCAACTCACTTTGTTTGCTAACATACTGTGCTATGTCCCTCTTACCTCTTATATTCCAATGGGACGGTAAACCGACCACGACACACACGACACGACCGGCGAGAGATCAGGCACAGGACCAACCGGGGAAGAACTACGCTCACATAATACCAGCGTAAACTAGCAGCTTAACACTGCTGTGTTTCGTATGGTGAGTATGGCGAACCAGAGACCCTTTTTACTGTAAAAGAGGCATTCCATCTTAGTCCTCACGGGTGACAACGCACCTGCATTTGATTCGCAAACGAGGATAGATGTAGATGTCTGTGGGTCACAGTAACCACTTACCAGCAGGTGGACTGTGTGCTCGTTTGTCACCCTGCCCTATAAAAAAACTCGGCTTTACGTGCTTTACGAGTCACGGGGGTGAGATACTCGAACCGCCAACTTCCTGACTCCAGGCAGCTACTGAGAATTTCTTGATGGAAGAGCTCAATAACTGATTTTTTTGCCTGATCCGGGATTGGAACCCGCGACCTCATGATGAGCAGTCGCACTACTACAACCACTAGACCAACGAGGTAGTCATTATAAGGACTCCTTGTTGATCTACAGGCATTGTAAGGAAGGGGAAAATGTAATGTACGAGTATGTACACAAAAATAAAAGTAGTTGAACCCGCGACCTCATGATCAGCAGTCGCACTACTACAACCACTAGACCAACGAGGCAGTCATTATAAAGACTCCTCGTTGGTCTACAGGCATTGTAAAAATGTAATGTATGTACGTGAAAGGAGAAAATCTCCTAATGTAATGTATGTACACAAAATAAAAGTGGTTTTAAAAAATTAAGTGATATTCATTTTGTAAATACTAGGAACAGACACAAGCTAGTAGTACCAGTTACTCGACTCCACAGAGTCAGTAATTTATTCTTGGGGCGATATACGCTTTACGCGTATATGCTTTTACAGCAAAATCCCAGAAAATATAAAGAGTTTATCCTAGCCAACTGTACAAATATTGGCGCTAGAACAATGAATGACAAATTAAAGGAACCCGAGACTACTAAAATCAGAAGTCTAAGACTGGAAGCATGCCTCGACTAGCCATCGATATTCTTCATGGCCTTGGAGGGGGCGACAAGCCGCACTCACATTGCCACCGCCCCACCAATGAAGGTGGATGCACTGTCCACAATCTCCTCGAGATCATTGCGATATCTACCTATAGATTAGGCAAAGTACGCAGGACAACTGGCGTTGTTTATAAAACAATGATCGCTTATTACCAATAACCGCATCATACTGTCATGGATTATGGTTCTATAGTCCTAATTCATCAGTAGTTAACATTAGGAACAACAGCCAAGCCTGTACTCTTTCTGTAACGTGCAACGATTGCATTTTGATGAAAAGATAAATCATTTACTACTTATTATATAACTTCCAACAGGCAATAACTTCCAAATAAGTCATGTCAAATGTGTTTGACTCAAACCAAATGGCAAAATCTTCTTCATTCTTAACTAAAAACATAGTGACGAGCTATTTTAAATAATATTAAAGACTTGCGAACGGCATTTAAATTACATTCCCTAATTGTTAAATGACCTTAATATTTTTATTATTATTTCTGTTCAAATAACATTACTATAGTGTACTAATAGTTTATGAGTTATTCTTAATAATTTATATTGAGGTCTGACCTTGATCAAATTCATATGACACCACACGAGAAGCATCAGCTTTCAAATAAAAAAAAGAATCGTCTAAATCGGTTCACCCAGTAAAAATTTATGAGGTTACACATAAAAAAAACATACATATGTACCGTCCTTTTTGGAAGTCGGCAGATAAGACTATTCCTCAGACCCTTCAAGGTGAGTTTCACTGGTGGTGGGGACAGTAGATAACTCTGTCTTCAAGATCAGATACGACAGTTATCACTTTGAAATATTTTCTGACGCCTTAACTACGGGTTGGGAAACATCCACATTATCCACTTATCTAGCATTCAGATGAAGAGGCTGCAGATCCAACAGAATATAGCGTCCGGAATGATGAGATAACGTGCGGCTTGAGAATCAAGACAATCGAAGAGTTTGTGACCGTCTGACACGCGGTATTTCGAACGTGCTGACAATGGATCACATCCTCATCTAAACACGCTTGTGATTTTAAATAGTGGAAAGTTGTCTGAAGAAAAATGCGTCATACATATTAGCTACTTAGGGCTAGTAGCACATATTTTGGTCTAGTGTTTGCAAAAGATTTGCAAGATGGTCAATTGTTAGGTACTGCGCATCGATAGCTCTACCGCAAATAGATAAAATTACCGAATGGTTGGTGTACAATATCCTCGACAATGGTGTGAATCTAGGCAGTGATAGTTATGTTTACTTTATTAAATTTAGTGATAATAAAGTAGCAAACTCCTAATCACCCATATAATGAATAGGCACTAACAAAGATGGTCTTTCAAAAAATTGTACAAAAAATTGTAAATTTTGTGTACCACATGCATCGTTGGCAGATAGTTCTGTAAGGCTTTGCGATGTGTACCTAAGAAAAGTAACAGAGTTTTGTACAAATAATTTAATTTATTAATTTTAGATTTCAGTTCCTAAAATTAATCGTTCTCTTACACATAATAAAAAATTATATAATGCGAGATTTTTAAGGATATTTACAGATGAAGACCCATCTCTACCAAAATACGATGATGAGATCAGTTGTGTAAAATACTTAAATGCTGTAAATAACATTAACTTGTTTGCAAAAATTGACAAAATATTTGTTACATTTTGGCTCTTATAATTAATAATAAATATTTATATTAATAAATACCCATAAAATTATTATAAAAATTGTCGATAAAAATAACATCTCTAGAGTTTCAACAAACATTCTATACAAGTTATACTCGTATTTAAATTCGATAATATGTGATATCTTCTTCGATAATATGTGATTCCTTCTTCTTATTTCGATAATATTGTATCGAATACCTATGTGAAAAAAAAACCAAAAATAAATATCTCTCAGTTTCGTCAACATAATTCCTTACACTTGACGTTTAAATAGCCACAACGGCCAGTCTCTACGCAACTTTAGCATTTCGGGGGGATCAGATAAACATTAAAATATTTGGGTTTTGATATGTTTATGTTTACGGCACAAAGTACGCGACACGTCGCCACATCGTGCACCAGTATCTCCAGGGTGAACGCCGACGGCCGGATGGACTAGTGCTTTGACAACCTTTTACAAAGGAGAATGGGATTTTTGGGCCTGAAGTTAACTAATTGGTTTAAACTTTAAAAAATTGGCCATATTTTTCTAAAGTGAAATACAAGAAAGTAGCTCGTTTTACAATCTAGAATTCAAAAAACAATAAAATAAGAAATAAGTTAGAAAATCGATTGTAGTGCATTCTTCTTTATGACAATAAATCGATAACCATTAAAAATACACTAGTGAAATTCTCGTTTCTGACCGTTATCTTCTAATAGAAGACTTCTTTGAGAGTTTTGGCGGGAACTGGACCGGCGGCGGTTTGAAGTGGATTTTGATATGTAAAAGTGGTGCAATTTTATGTATTAACTGTCTACACATGTGAACTATTAGTGGAAAGGGTGAAACAAGTGCTCTGATGGTGATGGATTATCAAGATAAGCTGTTTGTCTGCATACCTTTAGATACCATTGCCAACTGTCAGCTGTCTGCTGGCTCAAGTTGCCGTCATAATCTACCAAGGGCTGCACAATGTGACGCATCAACATATTGTGAAGCAGTGAACTATGAAGGGTAATTATACATTTGGGGGAATTATAATAAACCGAATAAACATACTCAAGACTTGGCCTAAAGGTCTAGATACCAGGCCATAAACTCCAAAAAAAAGAAGACTTCTCATTTTTAAACTTGACTTGACAGTTCAAACTTCAAACTATTTACTTAAAATAAATGACAGATTTTCGATTCGATATGAAACGAGCGCAATATAATCGATTCTCGATTATTTTAATGTCTATTTACGATTTTTTTGAGTTGACTAGAGCGATAAAACATAATTGCGTACATATTATCTACATAATAATAATAAAAAAAATACCTACATTAAAACTGGTATAATTAAAACCTTGCGTACATCCGCTCGATATCGATATCGAGCGGATGTACAATCAATGCGAGCGAAAAGCAAGGTAAGTTTTACCAACTTGAATATAATGGATTTCCGCAAAGTAGCGCCTAATTCTATTAATTATATTAAAATATCAAATTCCAACTAGTAACAGTTACAATGACAATTCAAGTAATCGATCTCAGATCGATATCCCTAATAGTCACTTCATTTAGTTGTTGTTGTTTCAACCTTCAATATTCTTTTCACCATTTCGTTTCATTATTAACCACAGCTTTTTAGTGATTTTATACTGACCCTGCTTTTATATCTTTAAGTAATTATACTGAAAAAAGCCTATTACAGTATAATTAATAAAATCAACTGTTACAGTGTAGGTAATACATAATCTCACTTTCACTTATTCCACAATAACTCAGCTCCTAGATTAACAAATCTTGCCAGATTTTCAGCTATGAATTGTTTATATATACCTTTTTAAATGATCCTACTTTCATTTTGTTAACACTTCGGCCCAAGAATGTATGGAGTCGTCTCCTTCTCCAATTT
The DNA here is from genome assembly GCA_963668995.1 of Parnassius mnemosyne. Taxonomy (NCBI): domain Eukaryota; kingdom Metazoa; phylum Arthropoda; class Insecta; order Lepidoptera; family Papilionidae; genus Parnassius; species Parnassius mnemosyne. The sequence goes on from CAVLGL010000085.1 coordinate 17,120,344, forward strand.
CTTAAACAACGATGATAAGTTAACGTTTGCAAGTGTTGTCCGTAACTAATGAAATCTAATACGAATACTATCTATTACGATCTAGTATCCCGAATTTTGTATTTCCGCAGGCTACGTATATTTGATTTTTGATTTTTTATAGTCTGATGTTGGTACTCATATCCTTTACATATGCTGACAAGGTTGGTCATTTTGAATGTTTAGTTAATTTTTGACAGCTGTTTTGCTTGGATGTGTTTTGGCTCGTCTTCGATTTTTGCAAGAAATGGATCAAAGAATCTGTATTAAATTTTGTGTGAAAAACAAAATAATTTTTTTAAACATTCGGAATATTGCATATAAAGCAACGTTTATCGGTGGTACAAAATGTTCTCAGAGGGCCGAGAAGATGTGAACGACGAATAGCGTGCCGGACGCCTGAGCACGTCCAGAACAGACGATAACATTGATAAAGTGAAGAAAATATTATTGGTCACTCGTCGAATCACCGTTAGAGAAGCTGCTGAGGACCTAAATATATCGATTGGCTCATGCCATTCGATTGTAAGTAATGATTTAGGCATGAGTCGGGTTGCCGCGAAATTCGTGACAAAATTGATCAATTTCGACCAAAAACAACATCGCATTTACTTTGCTCAGGAGATGTTGAACTCGGTCCGTGACGACTCAAATGTGCTCCAGAGGCTCATAACTGGTGACAAATCATGGGTTTATAGTTATGACGTGGAAACCAAAGTCCAATCATCCCAATGGAAGCTGCCGCATGAGCCAAGACCGAAAAAAGCGCGCCAAGTTCGGTCGAAAGTGAAGGTTTTGCTCACAGTTTTCTGCGATTGCACGGGCGTGGTGCTTCATAAATTCTTGCCACAGGCTAGTCAATAAGGAATATTACCTGCAAGTTATGCGCAATTTGCGCGAAGCAATCCGCCAGAAACGCCCGGATTTGTGGAAGAACAAAAACTGGCTTTTGCACCGTGATAATGCCCCTGCTCACATATCATTGCTTGTGCGCAAATATTTATCCAAAAACAATACAGTAATGGTCCCACAGCCACCGTGTTCCCCAGACCTGGCCCCCTGTGACTTTTTCCTGTTCCCAAAACTGAAGAGGCCTATGAAAAGACGACGCTACGCCACGATTGAGGAGATAAAGACGGCATCGAAGGAGGAGCTGAAGAAGATCACGAAAAATGTTTTTTTTAAGTTTTTTTTTATAGGATAAGAGTGACAAACGAGCACGCAGTCTACCTAATGGTAAGTAGTGCTGTGGCCCATAGACATCTACATCTATCTTCGATTAAGAATCAAAATGCAGATGCGTTGTCACTCGTGAAGACTAAGATGGAATGCCTTGTTTCCAGTAAAAGGGGTCTTCGGTTCTCTACACTCACCATACGAAACACAGCAGCGTTAAGCTGCTATTTTACGCTGGTATTCTGTGAGAGCGTGGTCCTTCCCCGGTCGAGCCGACCCATTCGTGCTACAACTATACTATTAATATAGCTGCAACATGGCTCTAGCGGCTAAGTACTTCAAGGATTGGAAATACGTAGGCACAAGTGCATTATATCCGAGGGGGATTACTTTGAAGGAGACAAAATAGATATCCTGTAGACGAATGCGAGATACACAAAGCACTTTCTTCTATTAAATCAAAAGCCATTGGTTGTGATTATGTGAGTATGGCAATGGTTATGCACGTGTTGGATGTTTTTGTGTGTTTTTTTGTATGTTTTACCCGTGATAACTCATATCATTAACTTTTCGCTGATGAATGGTATTTTCCCAACTCTCTGACGTAAAGCCTTTATTATTCTCATTCCTATACCGATTTCGACACTATATCCAATTTCAGACCAATTTCTATTCTACCTTTTCTCTCTAAGGTTCTGGAAGCTGTTGCTCATAAACAGATTTCTTCTTTTGTTTTCTCAAATAATATTCATTCCCCTTATCAGTCGGGTTTCCATCCTGGTTATTCTACTACTACTGCTCTTCTCAAGGCGACGTAAGATATCCGAGAGGGGATGGAAAAATCAAAACTGACCGTCCTCATCTTAATTGATTTTTCTAAGGCATTTAATTCTGTTGATCATGATATCTTGTTGGCCCTTCTTTTTCATTTGACTATCTCGTTTTCAGCTCAGGAATAATTCTCTTCATATCTTTGAGAGTGCCAAAAGGTCGTGCGCACTAGACATATACTATCTGACTGGTGTGATGTGTCTACTGGCGTCCCTCAAAGCGGTATAGTCTCTCCTCTTCTGTTTTCAATTTTTATCAATCTCATCACATTAAATCTCAAGTGGTCTTACCATCAGTATGCTGATGATTTGCAATTATATGTGCAAGTGGAACCTTCAAATATCTCTAATGCCATCTTATTATTAAATGATGACTTGATGATGATTAAATGATCTCCGAATGGTTCACTGTGTATGGCATAAACGTGAACCCATCTAAGTGCCAAACAATAATCTTAGTTAGTCCACAATTATTATTGAAACTAGATGTTCCCACCCTACCATCAATTATGTTTAAAAATAATGTCATATCATTCTCTCCCCATGTAAAGAACCTTAGTCTGTACGTTGATGGTTGCTTAACATGGAACAAACATATACAGGAGGTGAGTTGCAAAACTACTGCAACTTTGCGATCTCTATATCGATGAAAAAACTTTCTTCCCATCAATACTAAGATTTTACTTGTCCAGTAAAAGATTTTAGTTGTCCTACCGATTATTGATTATGTCGTTGTGTGTTGCTCAGACCTGTCTCAACATCATCTTAATACATTGGATCGTCTACTTAACAACTGTTTCAGATACATTTATGGGCTCCGTAAATACGACCATGTATCTTCTTTTTGTGCTCAGCTAAATGGGATACCTAACCGTCAGCGCAGATATGTTAGAATACTCTGCACCCTTTTCACAATTCTATACGATCTACGTGCTCCCGAAATATCTGAAACCCAAATTTCAACACCTGGGAGATTCTCATAATCGTTCTCTCCTTTCTTCGACTAATTTTAAGTTGCTTACTCCTTTACACCGTACTGGTTATTTATCTCAATCTTTCGCCCTCACGGCCATCAGACTCTGGAACGATCCCTCTTGACATTAAAAAAGCATCCAACAAGTTTGTTTTTAAAAATCAAGTCCGTAAGCATGTGAAAAAATGTGAAAAAAGCAAGTTTGAACTGACACAGCTCTTATTTTCATACACACATTTTTATATATAAAGATAAATACATACATACATAGTGTATGTATGTATGTATTTATCTTTATATATAAAAATTACGTGTCACATTGTTTGTCCGCGATGAACTCCCTAAACTACTAAACTGATTGCAACTTGAGAGATAAAACAGTTTTCATCCCTATAAGTGACCGTCAATATTTTTTATTACGAATTTAAGAATTTTTATAGGACACAGGGTCGTCGGAGAGGGCAGGACAACGTCTGCCTGGCCAGCTAGTATATGTATATATTGTATGTATTTAAATATATATGTCTATGTATGTGTGTGTATATGTATATCAATATGTATATATGTACAATATTTTTAGCGCTTTCTATTTTGATTACTGCTGCACCGCCTCTTGTTTGTATATCTCTGTTTAGCCTAATGGTTGTCTGGGAGAGAATGCCCTATGGCATTAAGTCCGCCATATATATTTTATTATATTTTCATGGTGGTAGAGCCACGCAGCAGTTTTTGCTGTTGCATGTATGGGCCGGCTCGAGCCGGGTTGGTACCACGACCTCACAGAATACCGGCGTGAAGTAGAAGCTTTGCTTCTGCGTTTCGTCTGGTGAGTGCAGGTGGCCGGAGGCCCAATTCAATCAACATGGTAGCGGAATTACACGAAGAACTACCCCAGGAGGGTACCAGCACCCCTGGAGAATCCCTCGCTGAGCATCCACGACCATGTGCAAGAACACCAAGGCGACCCCTGCCACGCTATCCGTGAATTTCTGCAACATCAGGGGACTTCACTCTAACCTAAACGCCGTCCACTACTATCTCAAGTCGGCGAAGCCGGCCTTGCTCTTTCTGACCGAGACGCAGGTTTCCTCTCCGGCTGATATTTCGTATCCCTCCTACCCGGGGTACAAATTGAAGCATTCCTTTGTGCCTCGGGCTGGAGTTTGCGTGTATGTCAGAGAGGACATCTGTTCTCGACGCCTCGGCAGTCTTGAAGGTTCGGACCTGTCCATCCTTTGGCTACACGTAGACAGCGACGACCATCCGCGCGTCTACGGGTGCCTCTATAGGTCCCAAAGCGATAATGCCGAAACAGACCGACTCATCGACCACGTCCAAATGGCTACAGATTTCTTGCTACAACAGGTCCCATCCGCAGAGATCGTGATCCTTGGCGATTTTAACGCCCACCATGCCGAATGGCTCGGTTCACGTCTAACCGATCATGCGGGGAGATCTGTTTATGACTTTGCCTTGGCATATGGTCTGACACAACTGGTTACTTCGCCTACGCGGATTCCAGATGTGGAGGATCATACACCTTCCCTGTTGGACCTTCTACTGACCTCTCATCCGGACGGATATCAGGTTTCCGTCGATGCCCCTCTCGGCTCTTCGGACCATTGTCTGATCCGGAGTGTGGTGCCACTCACGCTCCCTTCGCGGTTGCGTTCTGCAGGTTGCCGCCGTGTTTGGTATTACAGGTCGGCGGATTGGGACGGAATGCGGTCTTTCTTTGCATCCTACCCATGGGGGCGGGTTTGCTTCTCGCCGGATGATCCCGGCGCTGTTGCTGACTCTGTCACTGATGTGGTGCTACAGGGAATGTGGTACCCATCGGAGGCAGATCTCAGCCTTGGTTTGGTCGCTCCTGTAAGACTGCATTACGCAGTAAGCAGGAGTGTTATCAAGCCTGGGCTGCGGCTTCGGCGACTCGGGATGTAAATACCAGCACACTTAAAAAGAAGTATAACTTCGCCTCCAGGTCCTTCAAAAGAGTTATTGCCAAGGCAAAGTCAGAGCACATAGGCAGAATTGGCGAGAAACTAGTTCGCCTTCCTTCGGGAACCCGTGCATTCTGGTCTCTCGCCAAGGCTGTCCAAGGGAATTTCTGTAAGCCATCACTACCATCTCTGCACAGGGAGGATGACTCACTGGCCCATGACGCAAAAGACAAAGCCGACCTTTTAGGCTCCCTTTTTGCATCCAACTCGACTCTTGATGACGGGGGGAAAACACCGCCGACCATCCCGCGGTGTGAGTGCTCCATGCCGGATGTGCTGTTCTCACAGCGCTCGGTTCGCAAAGCACTGCTCTCCCTGGACATCCAGAAGTCGAGTGGGCCTGACGGAATCCCCCCAATTGTGCTGAGCACGTGTGCTCCGGAGTTGGCACCGGTCCTAACGCGTCTTTTCCGGTACTTCTACTCCCAAGGCGTAGTCCCGAATTCATGGAAGTCAGCTTTTGTCCACCCGATCCCTAAAAAAGGCGACCGCTCAGACCCATCCAACTATAGGCCTATCGCGATCACCTCCTTGTTCTCCAAAATAATGGAATCCATTATTAACTGCCAGCTCATGCGGTACCTTGAGGATCACCAGCTGATTAGTGACCGCCAATACGGTTTTCGTCGGGGTCGATCAGCTGGTGATCTTCTGGTCTACCTGACCCATAGATGGGCGGAGGCAGTAGAGTCCAAGGGGGAGGCGTTGGCCGTTAGTCTGGACATTGCGAAGGCCTTCGATCGGGTTTGGCACAAAGCGCTTCTTTCGAAGCTCCCTTCCTATGGGCTTCCCGAGAAATTGTGCAATTGGATCACCAGCTTCCTTGCGGATCAGAGCATCAAGGTCGTTGTAGACGGTGCATGCTCTGACTACAAGCCTATTAACGCTGGTGTTCCACAAGGCTGTGTGCTATCACCAACGCTGTTTCTTCTGCATATCAATGATATGTTGCTAACTGGTAACATTCATTGCTATGCGGATGACAGCACTGGTGATGCTCTATACACCGGCCGTGCCAATATTTCTCGGGAAAACGTCGCTGAGTACCGGAACAAACTTGTGTCTGAAGTCGAGTCTTTGCTGAACAAAGTCTCAGATTGGGGGCGACTAAATCTAGTCCAATTTAATCCTCAGAAGACACAAGTTTGCGCATTTACCGCTAAAAAGAACCCCTTTGTCGTATCTCCTCAGTTTCAAGGCACTCCCCTTCTTGCCTCAGCCAGTATCGGTATCCTCGGAGTCGACATATCGAGTAACGTGCAGTTTCGTGGTCACTTGGAAGGGAAGGCCAAATTGGCCTCTAAAAAGCTTGGCGTGCTCAGCAGAGCGGGACAGTATTTCATGCCGGCACACCGACTGCTACTTTACAAGGCGCAAGTTCGGCCTCTCATGGAATACTGTTCCCATCTCTGGGCAGGGGCTCCCCAGTGCCAGCTCCTTCCACTTGACCGCATCCAACGCAGAGCGGCTCGAATTGTCGACGACCGAGCCCTTTCCGATCGGCTCGATTCATTGGCACTGCTAAGAGATGTTGCATCCCTTTGCATTTTCTTTCGCATCTACCATGGGGAGTGCTCTGAGGAATTGTTCGGATTAATCCCAGCCGCCAAATTTCACGAACGCACATCCGGCAGAACTCCCGATACCATCCACACCATCTGGATGATTGGCGGTCCACCACTGTGCGATTTAGAAGATCGCACGACCTCCTTGTGGAATCGATTACCATCAGCGATTTTTCCGGACCGATACGACTTAGGGACCTTCAAGAAAAGAGCGTACTCCTTTTTAAAAGGCCGGCAACGCATCTGCGATTCCCCTGGTGTTGCAGTTGTTCATGGGCGGCGGTAGTCACTTACCATCAGGTGAGCCGCATGCTCGTTTGCCCCCTCTCCTATAAAAAAAAATATGCACAACTTTGTGCATGAAAGATTAAATAAATAAATATATAAAAAAAATTCATGAATAAATAAATACTTTTTGAAAACTTTTTTAACAGACCTCGTATATAAACATTTATTTTGTTTGTTCGTATTTTATGCGCTGCCCTACCATTCAACAGGTTGCGAAGGTTATAGGTTATAGGTATAGTTCGACCCGGTAGATAGTGCTGTTGTGGAATCCAGATGTCACCCGTGCGAGGCCGGGCATATCGCTAGTTACTTATAAAATATTACAGTTTTGAGTACATTGTTGTTTAATGATTATGTAATCTTTATCCTCTTGTATGTACATTAAGGTACTTTTACCGTACATTAGAACATTGCTATTTTGTGGCGAAAATGTTACACTTTGGCTTTATAGTCAGATAGATTAATTTAAAAAGTTTACATAAGCATAAGTTTTATGTGTGGGTTTCATACAAAATTTGATATGTTAACTGCCAAAGAAGACCCGGAACAATTATTTGTAGGCAATACAAATACTTGTTCCGTGCGGGATTCCGACCCGCGCCCCCCAGCGCAGCAACTCTTTGCTAAGCCACTGCGCCACGGAGCCGTCATAATTTAAATACAATAATATTCGCCGTCATTAAAATACAATATGAAAGATATACCAACTATGAATATATAAAATAATAATAAAAATAGAATAAATAAAAAATGTAAGATTATCGTTCTAGCATACGTCTAAAATATTACTTTAAGTCAATAACTGTCTACACGTTGGTAATGTTTTTATTTTGCGTAAAAAAAAAACATTTATCAATGTTAGAAGGAGATAAGATACCAAACTTGCTGCCTCTCTTTCTAAGATAAATGGGGAACGGTTACAATGTTCCAAGCACTCACTCCCTATATTATATTATAACCTCCTTGCGCCACACAACCCGAGTGATGTCTCACAAATATTAGAGAATGTGAAAAATGGCCACCAAATACAAAATCCATAGACGTAATAATATATTTGAAGTATATGAGCGTTGTCTTGCGTAATACTCTGGGAAACAACTAAATAATTCAAATTATATTCCTTGTCTACGTGGCGCAGTAGCTTAGCACTGAGATGCAGCGATAAGGGGCGCGGATTCGAATCCCGCACGGAACAAGTATTAGTAGGCCTACAACGTATAAAAAAATCCTATTGGAATACTAGTGACTAGGGTCTTTGGTTTTCTACACTCACCATACGAAATACATCAGTGTTAAGCTGCTATTTTACGCTGGTATTCTGTGAGTGCGTGGTCTTTCCCCGGTCGAGCCGACCCATTTGTGCTACAACTATACTACTTATATAGCTGCAGCATGGCTCTACCACGTTGAAAACGCCTTGTGCTAATCATTCGCTAAATCTATGTGGAGTGCACTCACTTAGGGAGCGTGAATTCAAGTTTAACTTTTTTTCGGAACAGTAGAAAGAGTTTACAGGTTTCATCATCCACAAGTCAATAGGAAACTTTAATAAAAAGTTTAGGCGTATCCGTCAAAAGACTCTCAGACAAAATGAATTGCTCATCATGACGTTGTTAAACCACTGCAGAATAATTTAAAAAAAACTAGTATAAACACTCAAAGATATATATGATCCCAGCACCAACAGAGAAAACGTCGATACAAAAGAAGCAGTATCTACACTCTTACCAGCTTTGTGTTACTTCAATTTTTATGCTATTTTTCCTTTAGGTGTAAAATCCTAATAGAAGTTAGTCAGACACAAAAGCAAATACTAAATATTAAAATAATAATCAAGATTAATACTCACCATTCATCATCATCATTACAGCCTTTCATAAGTCCACTTCTGAACATAGGCCTCCCCAAAGAAATGCCACAAAGCACGGTCCTGAGCCATCGGCTTCCTGCACGTCTTACCAGGTCGTCACTCCATCTCGTGGTGGGTCACCCTGCACTTCGCCTACCGGTACGAGGCTGCCACTCAAGAACCTTTCTTCCCCATCGGTTGTCGGTTCTTGGAGCTATGTGGCCGGCCCACTGCCACTTCAGCTTACTAATCCGTTGGGCTATGTCGGTTACTCTGGTTCTACTGCTGATATACTCATTTCTAAGTTTATCACGCAGAGAAACCCCCAGCATAGCCCTCTCCATAGCTCGCTGAGCGACCTTCCTCATACGGCCAGCAGTGAAGGACCACATCTCAGATCCGTAAGTCATCACTGGCAACACGCACTGGTTGTACAATTTCGTTATAAGGTTTTGAGGTATGTCTGACGAGAAGATGTGTCGTAGTTTTCCGAACGCTGCCCAGCCGAGTTTAATCCGTCGATTGACCTCTCGGTCGACGTTGGACTTACCTAGTCGGACTATTTGTCCCAGGTAAACATACTCATCAACAACTTCGAGCTTAGTGCTCCCAACAACTACCGACATAGGTGTGACATGGACATTAAGCTCGATCTTTGTTTTGTCCATGTTCATCTTGAGACCTATCCGTTGGGAAGCACTATTGAGGTCATTGAGCACAGTGCTTAGCTTCTCCACCGATTCTGCCATAAGGACTATATCGTCGGCAAATCGAAGGTAAGTGATGTACTCGCCATTGATGTTGATACCGTATCCTTTTCAGTCCAGAAGCTTGAAAACGTTTTACAATGAAGCGGTGAAGAGTTTAGGGGATATAACGTCACTTTGTCTTACACCTCTCTGCAATTGGATAGGTTTCGTACTCTAGTTCTGTACTCAGATAGCCATTGTAGCCCTACTGTACAAGCCCCTCAACACTTCGATATACCGACAGTCAACTTGGCACCGCTGAAGGGACTGCAGCACCGCCCAAATTTCGACGGAATCAAAGTCTTTCTCATAGTCCACATACGCCAGATATAGTGGCAAATTGTACTCCTCAGACTACTGTATAATTTGCCGAAGGGTATGTATGTGGTCTATGGTGCTAAAGCCCTTTCGGAAACCGACTTTTTCGGGAGGCTGGCGTCAAGTCTGCGCGCGAGACGATTCGTAATGACTCTCGAAAACAGAACGTAGACGCGGCTCAGAAGGGAAATCGGTCTGTAGTTCTTCAAGAGAGCGTAGTCGCCTTTCTTGAAGAACAAGACCACCGCACTTCTGCTCCACGCCTCCGGTGTAAATCCACCATAGAGGATGGAATTAAAGAGCTTCTGAAGGACTTCAAGTACCGGTTTTCCACCCACTTTCAGAAACTCCGCTGTAATTCCATCCTCGCCTGGGGCCTTCCCGTTTTTAAGAGGCTAGAGAGCCATTCTAATCTCGCTCAGACTGACGTCTGGCATACCATCGGAATAATGTCGGATAAGACTCGCTCTTGGATCCTTACTCACACTTGCGTGTGTCTCTAACGATGATGTGTACAGCTGGCCATAGAACCTCTCAATCTCACTCAAAATCTCAGGTGTCCTGGAAATGACGCTGCAACACTCGGTCTACAGCTTCGACAGTTGGCTCTTTCTGGCAGACAGGTCTCTAGCAAAGACTTTGGAGCCCTGGTTCCGATCGATTGCTTCTTCAATACGAGCAGTATTAAAGTAGCGTAAGTCCTGCCGCATGCATTTGGATATCTGTGTGTTTAGTTGCCTGTATGCTGTCAAATCTACTGAAGACTGCAGCTTTATATCCCGTATATCATCCATGTGATTAAGAGTGTAATCGGAGAGTTTTTGTGTTCTTCTGCGGCGGGTCTTACAAAACTTAGCTCCGACCGCATGGACAGTTTCCACGAACTTGTCATTCATATCGTCCCCTGCATTGCAATCTTCTAGGCACTGAAAACGGTTTCGTAGCTCGAGCTGAAAGGTTTCGGGAATTTGGATTAGAGCACGAGGGGGACGGAGCGTTGACTTCATTAGACATGAACTCTCCAACTTAACGTTTAGATTCAGTGTGCCTCTCACCATTCGGTGATCGCTGCAAGTTTTCACCCTCGCGATCACTGAGACATCACTAAACAGTTGTCGTCTGGTCGTCATAATGAAGTCAATCTCCTTTTTTGTCGAACCGTCGGGGCTCGACCAGGTCCACTTTCTATGGGGCCGCTTCTGAAAGAAAGAGTTCATCATAAAAAGTCCCTCTTTCTCCTAGAAGTCGGCTAGCTGCCGGCCCCTTGGGTTCCGTTGCCCTATTCCGAATTTCCCTACTTTCAGCTCACCGTTCTCTCTTGTGCCTAGTTTTGCATTGAAGTCTCCCAATAACATCGTATAGTGGGTTTTGGAGGAATGCATGGCTCTAGCGATATCCTCATACATTTCCTCCATCCCCTCATCGGGATGTGCCGAGATTGGTGCGTAAACCTGTATGACCTTCAGCAAATACCGTTAGGTGAATCTGAGTATAAGGTACGCAACCATCGTCGACGCACTCCCAATCTGTACAACGTTGTTAACGAGAGACTTGTGGACGATAAATCCGACACGTCCTTAAGACAGATAGTCACCCTCCCGGTCATAGAATAAGTTGTCGGATTCGAGGATTACCGTGTTCTCCCCCTCTCATCGGACCTCAGATATTCCTATAATATTCCAGCGCAACTTGTCTATCTCTGCTTCCAGCTCCAGGATCTTCTCGTCAGTCCTCAGGGTGCGTGCTTTATAAGTTGCCAGGTCGAGTCGTTGTACGTGGCAACCGAACCCCCACCGGAGATTCTTAGCACCCCCTGCCCCGCCGTTACCATGGTCGCCAACGTAGCCAGGAATAGCGGGGCCGCCGGAGACTGGGGAAGTCTCTTCGTTACTCTCATGTGGGGTATATTGCCATAGTTGCCATGCTTGGCGAGCAGAACAGAACAGAACAGAAACTTTTTTATTCAATATAGATTATAAATAATACTTATTGAAAGTCACTATTTTGTTTGATTACCACTGGTTCGGAAAAAACCTCTGTCCTGGGAAGAACCAGCAAGGAACCCAGCGGGACTTTTTTTTTTAAATAACAGCTTACAATCATGATGTTACACAAATTAACAACACAATAAATTAGAAATAGCTTGGTAGCGATCACCTCATTTCCAGGGGTTATTATCATCCATAAATTCCTTAATATTATAATAACCCTTTTTATACTAACTTAGTTTAATAAAGTTTTTGAACTTTGAACAGGTCAAACTTTGTATATTTTCTGGAATTTTGTTGTAAAAGCGTATACATCGCCCCAAGAATGAATTACTGACTCGATGGAGTCGAGTAACTGGTACTACTAGCTTGTGTCTGTTCCTAGTATTTACAGAATGAATATCACTTATTTTTGTAAAACTACTTTTATTTTTGTGTACGTACATTACATTTTCATAAATGTATTGAGAGGCCAAAGTTAATATATTAATTTCCTTAAATTTTTGTCGCAGCGACTCTTTAGGCTTTAAATCATAAATTGCTCTTATGGCCCTCTTCTGCAAAACAAATATAATTTCAGTGTCAGCTGCGTGTCCCCATAGCAAAATACCATACGACATTATGCTATGGAAGTAAGTGAAGTAAACTAGTCTAGCTGTTTCAACACTGGTTAGACTTCTAATCTTTTTTACAGCATATGCTGCAGAACTAAGTCTGCTTGCTAGTTTTGATATATGGGGGCTCCATTGAAGCTTCGCGTCTAGTGTGATTCCAAGAAAAATTGTGGTATCTACAAGACTCAGTTTCTCCCCATTTAAAATTACATTAGTATTTAATTGTTTGACATTTGGAGTCATGAATTTCATACATTTTGTTTTAGTGCCATTTAAAGGCAAATTATTAACATCGAACCAATTTACTAATTTAGATATAGCATTATTTACTTCGTCATATTTTAGTAACTGTCGACTTAATTTGAAAATTAAAGAAGTGTCATCTGCAAATAATACTATATCATGGTTATCCCCTACTATGTAAGGTAAGTCATTAATGTATACAAGAAACAGAAAGGGGCCGAGAATTGAGCCTTGAGGCACGCCCATTTGTACCGTCGATCCGGAAGAGCTCATATTGTTAATGACAACTTTTTGCGTTCTCTTACTTAGATATGAAATAATAAATTTAAGGGCATCACTTCTTACACCGTAGTGTTGAACTTTCCTGATTAATGTTTCATGGTGAACACAATCGAAGGCCTTGGATAGGTCACAAAATATACCCAAAGCATCCTGTGAATTCTCCCATGCATTAAAGATATATTTAATCAGCTCAACACCGGCATCAGTTGTCGAGCGACCCCTTGTGAAACCAAATTGATTTTTATGAAGTAAATTATTTATATTAAAAAAAATTAACATTTGATCAAGAACAATTTTTTCATAAATCTTACTAAGTTTGGTAGTACAGAAATAGGTCTAAAATTGGCGGGGTCTAATGTACTACCAGATTTAAATAAAGGTATTACTTTACTATGCTTCATTAAATCAGGAAACACACCAGATTCGATACTAGTATTAAAAATAATAGCTAAATGAGGCGCGATTGTATCTATTATAGACGCAATAACTTTAACGGAAATCCCCCACAGATCCGCAGTTTTCTTAACATCAATAGTTTTAAAATATTTTACAATATCTTTTGATGACACTTTATGAAATGTAAAATTCTTTGTACACACATTTACATTTTGTTTAAGTAATGATTCGGCGACGGCAGGAGAAGAATTCAGTGACTTAGTGGTCAAGATCGGAATATCAGTAAAATATTTCTCAAAAACCATTGCTACGTCCTGATCTGATACAGTTAATTTGTTGTTAACACTTAACTGGTAATTTGAATTGCGAGAGTTGATCTTACCAGTTTCGCTATTAATTATACTCCATGTCATTTTAATTTTATTGGAAGCCGTCTTAATTTTGTTGCTCAAATGCAAAGACTTGGCTATGGAGCACACTCTTTTAAATATTTTTGTAACTGTCGCCCATTCATTGAATGACTTCTGACTGTTCAAGGAGAATGTTTTAGAAGTAAAAGTATTATTAAATTCATTGCAAATAAGCTTAAATAATGTTCCATACAAAAAATTAGGATCATTTTGGTATGAAAGTGATGGAAGTTTTTTCACTATGTTACTTCTAAATTTCTCCAAGCGACGTGCATTTACTGGAACAGACACAACTTTCTCATCTACTTGCTTTTTGTGAACATAAGGTAACGAAACTACTTATCCACAGTGATCAGAACTTAATTTTTGAATTATACATTTATGCAACGGCTTCACATTTGTAAAAATGTTATCTATACATGTTGCACTAGATTGAGAAATACGCGTTGGCTCTATAAATAAATTGAAAAGATCATATGATTTAAACAATGATCTAAATTTAATATTGATGGAGGAAGCTTCTAGGAGATTGATATTAAAGTCTCCACATATTACAACAGATTTATTCTGTTTATTAAGCTTAGCAAAAACTTCCTCCATAATGTTTTCAAAAGTATCATATGTACAACATGGGGGTCTGTAGACGCTCACAACAATGAGGTGCTCAAACTCAACACATGCCATTTCTACAGTTCGCTCAACAGAGAGGCTCACAATGTCTTTACGTTCTTTACATGATAATAATTTACTAGCTAATATTAAGGAGCCACCTCTTAAAACCGTATCTCTATTGAAAGAACTGACCACCTGGTGATTACTGAAGTTAAACATTAAATTATAAGCTTTTAACCAATGTTCAGTAATACATAAGACATGAATATTGTTGCTATTTAAGAACAACTCAATTTCTAGCTCTTTGCCTATCATGCCTTGTATATTTTGATGCACCAGGTGTAAACAATTTTCATTATTACTCTGTGGAGTCATACAATTAAAGATTTGTAAGCTACATTCTAAATTATTTAAGTTATTATAACTGCTAGAGATTACCTCTATTGTCTCATTTTCTAATTTAAATTACTTGGAACTGATTCCAAATTGCATATTAAGTCATTACACTGCTCAAAAGAAGCAGATGTCTGTGTAGCCAAGTCCTTGGCTGAGTTAATATATAAATAATAAGATAGCACATTTGCTATCTGTCTTAAATTATATTTTGATAGGTAATACCTATCTCTAGTCAAAAATTTCTTAATTAAATTATTTATATCTATTAAATTAATTCTATCATTATAATTGTAACAATTAAATGTCAAGTTTAAATTATTATTACATGAAAAGTTATTCATTAATAAATTTATATCATATCTTATTTTATTTTCCTGCGGCCAACCCTGTATGTAAGGCAATGTAAACAAGATAATTTTATGTACATTTAAAGTATTTAGATTATCAATATATTTTAATAATTGATTTTTGTTTACATTGCCTCTACTCCCAACAAGAATTATTAATGTGCTATTAGGACAAAATTTACTAGCTAAAACTTTATTGATTATATGACTAAAGGATGCTCCAGGCATGCAATAATTAGTGATCATATGTCCTTTTAAACAGTTATTTAACATCATGCCCAAATTTTTGCCTATGTCATCACAATACATAATAACTTTATTTTTTTAAATATTTACATTGCTTTTTAAGTTTATATCCTTTGTCATGGCACTGTCATAGAGTGTAGGTGAAAATAATGAAGTCTTACTGTTAACTTTGTTATTTACACATATTGTCCCCGATGAACCTGGTATGGAGCGCTGATACTCACTCTGATTTTTTATTAAGGAGTCAAAGCGCTCCTCATTATATTCACATGATTTTACCAGATCATTCATGGCCAATATGTGTTCTTTTATCTCATCTTGAGCCGATGCATATTTATTTGATACAATTTCTAGAGAGCTTTTAAGTGATAAAATTGTTGAATTTAGACACTCTATATCAGTCTCATAACAGTGATTCATATTTTCCACCTCAATTGAATATATTTTAAGTTTATTAATTAGTTCTTGCTTTTCTTTGCATACATTTATATAATTTTTAACATTAATTTTAGTTTTAATTAATTTTTGTAGTTTTCTAATATATTTATTAATTTTTATATATTTCTTTAATTTTCTTCTACTGCAGGTAGTCCTTGCTGCTGTTCTTGATATGACATAATCATCACCAGTCAAATCGAATGTTGTGGAGGGTTGCAATGCTTTAGATTTAGTAGATTCACACTCTAAGAGCTCGTTGGCAACCGCAGGTTTTTTATTGCTGTTTTGCTATTATCAGAAAGATGCTGCTGCTCATCCTCTGCCTCTGTTTCCCTCTGTCGCCTCTTACGATACCCACGGGAATAGTATTCTTTCCCGCCACTACACGGGCATTAATTTTTTAACTAACATTTATTTTCCTTTTTACCGAAATTTTTTAACAAGCATTTTACTCCATGGAGTATTTTTAATTAATTCCTTTGTCGTCATTAAAATAGAACCACAGTATCTGCATTTATATGCATGCGTTTCTCTTCTTTAAAATTTAAAAAAAATAAAGAAATGAAAAGCATTAAAATAATACTCAAAATAATAAATAATAATCAAATAATTAAAAAGGGAAATCATTCGATATTCATAAGTAACCTAACAAAAATGTTAAGATAAGTATTTAGATTTCTCGAAAAACTTTCTGACTTAGACCGGGCTATCGAGTTTCCAAATTCCTGCATTTTCCCCAGCATAATACTAATCCCCAAAAATCCTCAACCAACTTTAAATTCTCCGTATTTTGTGGAATTTCCCACATGTTGGCAACGCTAAACATGTGTAAATTGCACAGCGCGAGGCAGCATGAGTCGGCTGGGCGACGGCAGCGCATGTGAAAAGGAAAGGTAGAGTGAGTAATACCTAATGCATTGTTTCGTACCGAGCTAGATAAAAGAATTCGGCGTCCGCGCGAATATTTACCCTATCTTCAGCTGATTTATTTCATTTTAAATTCCACTGCTGGTTTTATGTTTAAGTATTTTCATGTTATTTTTTTTGAAATTATCATTTTATTTAGCTGTACTAACATGATGGAGTGTGAGTTAGGCTAATAAAACGTGAAAAAATGATTTTTTTATCGGAATCCATTTTTTTCCTGACTTATTAAAGATATCGTTTGTAATATCGTCTGTCTTCGTTTTTGGGAGCATTTCACAAACACACGGCATGTAGAATAAAATGTATAATAAATTTTAAATTTGGTAACAATATTTTAATGAGTAAACTCTAAAATTATCCTAATGCTTAGTTTTGTTTTCTGAAAATTTCACTCCTACCACGTGGGAACTGCACTGCACACATGTGTTATAATTATGTCTTTCAATAATCTCGTTACATCGACATGGTCAAATGTAACCAGTGGTAGTTTTCGTAGCTCTCGGGCTACGAATATCGGGATAAGTTATGCTGATGTACATTTGATAAGGCAGATAATGTATCCTCCTCGAGATCTCGCTGTATTTTTGCATCTGCTTTGCCCTTTCTCTTTATCTTTTTCCCTGAAGTTTGCACTGATTGATAGAGCCAGTCTTTTGCAGTCGCAATCTCTTCAAGAGAAAAAGCAGTTGCACACAGACGAATTATGCTTTCTTGAGAAGAACTGTATTCAGAAATGGACTTTAATGATTATTTCATATATTTTGCAGGTTCTCTTACTGATTTTAAGCAATTAAGAGGGGGAGTTATTTTTATGAAAGAACTTCCTTTAACATCAACTTCAAAAGTTAATCGAGCTGTACTGAAAAGCATGGTTAAGAATATGAAGAGAGAATAGAGGAGAGCAAGAAAAAAGTGATATTTAATCAAATAAACAAGAGTTGTTATAATAACTTGTATGCTTGTCGCCATTGTCTTATGAAATTTTTATTTCTTTTTAAACAAATAATAAAATAAAATTATAACATTAATATTAAATAAATTCAAATATTTCTGATTTTACTTTTATTTCTGTTTGGTCAATAATTTGTGAATTATATATTTTATCATTATTATTTATTATTATTATTTTGAAAATCCTAAACTCATTTTGTTCATTTTTAGGGTTCCGTAGTTAAACAACAAGGACCCCTTATAATTTCGTCATGTCCGTCCGTCTGTCAAAGCTGTAATTTGGCATAGTTATAGACATTAATGACGCCTATAAAAATTGTAAAATAAAATCAGGATAGCTTAGGCCAGTGGTGTTTTAGGGAAAGGTTCATTAGATTTTTATAGGCGTCATTAATTATATTAATAAATTATATTAATAACGTTAGAGCACACTATTTTGTTAATATATACTTGTGCAGTACCTAGGGACTTAGATTAGTCTAATTCCATTTATCCGGTACTAGGAAATCTGTTGTGTCCCCGGACTTAGGGGAATAACATACAATAGTATGATGTCGATTATAATAAAGTTAATTAATAAATCCGCCTAAAAACAATAGCAATGTAAAGCGTAGGGGAGATGCGTGATGTACAACCCCCGAGGTAAAATGATTCCCCACTGTATAAAAGTAACTACTAGCGACATATCTATACATATAATAAAAATGTAAATAGCAGATGTCTGTACATTTTATATTTTTGTAATTAAGGCTTTAACTAGCCTGAATGACCTTGACGAAACGGCGATAGCAGAGATTTTAGCCGATGTCAACACCGTCTAGCAACTACGTTCTGTATTACTTATAAAAGTGCAAAGATTAATAGACTGCAGAGATGACAATTATATAAGTGACATACTGCCTGTTATACTTGCGCATCACTGAGAATTATGTCGCGGTTACGCATCTTCAATTACATTGCACGGTGTGGTGCTGTAGCTTTGTCCGGTAGGCATCACGAGCTATCAAGTGTTCAAGTTTCAAGTACGTAAGAATTTTTATTATATATGTTAAATCGTATTTATTTGTATCGTATTAGTAGATCTGGGTCAAAGCGTTCGCTGTAAATATTTTCCCGGGTTTGATCCCCGACAGCACGAATGAAATTTGTAATTGCAATTTTCGTCAACACGCATTGGGGAAGCACGGCGGGCATTTCCTTGCCCTAAAACCCACTCAGAAATAAAAAAAGAGTCCTGTGCCCAGTAGAGGGACTTGTATAGCCTATTACTTTACTTTATAGCAATATTTATATTCGTTTCAGATATAGAAGGGTACCTTATGCTGACAAAAATATCATGTGGAGGCGACGAAAACGTAAAACATCTTTGTACCTAGATAAAATGTTCGAAAGATTGTCAGTCATGTCATACGCCACATTTTCTATAGAGCGTAGAACATTGCAGATAGGGCAAAATAAAAAATAATCCAATATATTATGGGAACTATTTATTAATAATATATACATTTATAGGTATTTATAATAAAAATAATGAACAAGCTGCAAGGTTCAACTAATAATGTTTTTTGTAAACACAATCGTAAAATTCCTGTTTTAATTTTTACTAATGGTTAATTGATGAAACGTAGTCCAGATCACTTCATATAAAATATATTCAATTAAAATTGACACGTGACCTATTTGGCCTTCTACTTACAACTCGGCGGAAATTTGAAAAGAAATTTTGTCTTTTCACACAAGTATTGTTTACAACTGGCGTGGTTTCAAAAAGCGTGATTAAGTGTCAGCGGTATATAATCAATTAAACACTGAACTTTATTGAAATTTATTTTTTTGTTTATTTTTGTTATACCTTCTTAAAAACTGACGCCATCTCACTATTTTATTATTTGTTTTTTTGTACGCATAAGGATAAGTTAGACTAAGTTAGATTAACTTGGACAAGTTTATATTTTTTTTAATTTTATCACAAAATTTCCGCAATAAATTATTACCTTTTCTACAGTGATTCTCTCCTCTTAGTTTCGGCGTGACTGTAGGATGTTATACTGAGTCACCGTCAGTTACTAAGCGGCCATAAATCATTATATGTATGTATAGACATACATATATTCATTTTTTGATTTTAATATTTATGTTTTTTGAATTGTGATTGTATTTTTGAAACCTGGTAAAATTATTTTTTTCCATACCAATTGATGGGTCTGAGTATAATGCCAGTTATGCTCTTTGGCTGAAGTTATTTTTTATTTTATGCTCAATTGCAGACAAAACAATATTGATTGCGCATTTCTAAAACAAAATTTTACCTCTTCTCCTTCTTATAATAGCTCCTGCACCTAACACGGTGGAATAGTTATTATTATCTATAAGACCATTTGCGAAAACAGTTTTTGTTAACAGTTATGAGTGTAACATTTTATCAGCTGCTTTGTTTATAGTGCCTTGAGCAACACTTTGCCGGTTTCTGTACAGAAAATGATGCTGGCTTTGCCAATACGGATGGCCGCTACCATTGAATATAATACCCGCTATGTTACACTTATTTACATAGAAACTTTAATTACCATTTGCATAAAATTCTAAATAGCACTTTTTACACTAGAAAGTAAACTTTTAGATCAGTCCATTTTGTTTTTCACTAATTAAGTAAAAAGTAAAACAAACCAATAGGGCCGGGAATTAAAATTTCTTGCAATTTTTTATAGAAAAGCATGACCTTATCATAAAATAAAAGTCAATCATTTCGCCATGTGATAAAACTTTTAAGTGTGCCAGTCAAACATTAATGATGATATTCGGGTCATTATATTGGAAATAGTCTTTTAAATATTTTGTAGTACAATTGATAATCTTCAGCATGATTGACCGTGTATATGACTTTTATAAGTCTATGTTATTTTTGATGAAAATGATTATTGCAGATAAAAGCCCTTTCACATTTATTTTAGTCTCGAATTAAATTAATCAAAATGAAAATAATATATTTTTTTAATTCATTGAACTTTTTTAAGATTTTGTTGAAACTCTACTGGTAAAAAAAAAAACAAATATATACATTATAAAAAAAACCAAATATAATAAAATATACACACACGCACATATATATATATAGTATATATTTTTATCAAGAACTATATATATATATATATATATATATATATATATATATATATATATATATATATATATATATAGTTCTTGATAAAAATAATATATGCGCGTTACATCGCATCCCATCAAGAATTTCTAATGTAATTCTTGGTGTAAAGCTAAGACGTGATAATAACTGTAAACAATAGAATAACAAAATAATGAAAACATTTACATTTACATACAAAACATTTACAAAAATACTTGCTTAATAACCTAATAAATATTATTTGACCGTAATAAAATAAGACAAGTAGTCTTGGGCATGAAAGTAAAAATAAATATTTTCGATTATTTTTGCAATATCTAACAGCCGGAGCATCTTTAGATGGATCAGAATCGCCATTCTGATCCATCTAAAGATGCTAAATTTCAGCAAGCACTGCCAAATTCAATAGAAGTGACAGAAAAACGGTTCTTGATATAGAAAGGTAAATAAATTATTTAACCTATAAAGTAAAATCACTTTATTACAAATCAAAATAGCCCAATAGCTTTATTAACATGAGACATAATTGTACGAGTGCTTAACATTATTTTACTGAAATCTCAGAAAGTTTTTTTTTATAGAATAAGGGTGACAAACGAGCACACAGTCCACCTGATGGTAAGTGGTTGCTACGGCCCATACACATCTACATTTATTCTTGATTACGTATCAAAATGTAGATGCGTTGTCACCCGTGAGGACTAAGATGTAATGCCTCGTTTCCAGTAAAAAGGTTCTCCGGTTCTCTACACTCACCATACGAAACACAGCAGGGTTAAACTGCTATTTTACATGTTATTCCGTGAGAGCGTGGCCCTTATCCGGTCGAGCCGACCCATTCGTGCTACAACTATACCTAATAAATATAGCTGTAGCATGGCTCTACCACGTAAAAAAAATTGACGTTGAAAATTGAAGTATTTTTAGAAGCAACTTTGCAAATATTTTCTATTGAGTTAATTTTTGTGGAATCGTGTTTTGCAAACCGCCACCTAAAATACGTACAATTTTTTTCGATAATGACGTGAAATTACAAAACGATCCCCATGCATTTTAATGTGGCTCTATTTAGCCTCTTAATATGAACATACCTCGGATTTCAGAGATAATGGAAGATATAATATTATATTATTACTGTTCCGTGTGAGGCAACCTTTATACTTATATACATATTCTCATCATATTTTTATGGTTGGTTAGAAAAATTATATCTAAACGCAAACTTTCACAGGGTCAATATTTTTTACTATTTTTACCCAGCAAGTAGTAAAGCAACTACAATCCCATCGGTAAGTGGTTATGTAGTCTAAGATGGTGAATTGCACTGACTTAACAAAAACCTATTCACTCTTGCCTAATAGTACTAGGTAAGTATTATTTGCGACCTATTTGTGTGTGTGTGTGTGTGTATGTGTGTGTGTGCGCGCGTGCGTGCATGCGCGCGTGTGCGTTTGTGTGTGAGTGTGTGTATGTGTGAAGAAAATTGTATGAGAATACGTGAAGAGGAATAAAGGTTGAGTACTAATTCGCTTACCTGTACGAGGTTGCCACTCGAGGACCTTTCTTCCTATTTTTTATATGTTTCCCAAGTTATATAGCTAGCCCATTGCCATTTCACTGTAATATTCCGTTGAGCTATGTCAGTTACTCTGATTCTAATGCAAATACCTTGATTTCTAACTTTATCACGTAGAGAAACCCCACTCCAATTTAAAATTTTTACATTTTTTAGATGATAGTTTGTCTAACATAAAAAAAACCATAAACCCAAGAATGTCTTTATTTAGTTATTTATACTTAGGTAAGCACCATTCTTTTATTTATTTAAATTGTTTGATTTAATTTGATAACAGTGTACCTAAATGTAAGTATCTGTATCTTTATTTCTCTCCCCAATAATATTTTATAAAGTCATACTTATAAAAACAGCGTTTTATTGTAATACATAATTATAAAATACATTATCAACTAATTAATAAAAATATGCAACATAAAATTACATAGGTATTAAAAACGATCGAAATCTAAGTAACGAGAGCATGTTCGTCGTTCCACATCTAAATTATATAAAAATGCATTTTTCAATTTCACTAATCAAAGTCGCCGCAAAAATTTCTTCTTCTTTGGGCACTTTAAAAATTCATTTATTTAGAAAATAATATTTACAGTTACCAGTGTACAGATATTAACTAAATTAAGTATTTCTAGTCATAAAAATATTTATAATTGAGTATAAACTTTTAAAAAACTAATATATATTTGAACGAAGTCGCTCCAACACCGACGTGCGGTCCACCCTCGACGATGTCCGAAAACGGACTGTGACAGAGCTTACATGGCGACGGAGCATGCGCGCTCGCGTAAATATATTCAATTTCAGGGAAAAATGATATATTCTCTTATAAAACGGGTAATAAAAATAAAACTCTCAATTAAAAATATTAATATTTTTAAGACCTTTTTTTTAGTGTAAGAACTATTTAAAAAGCTTGTGCCGTTTTGGAGAAATTTTGCAAAATATGACAAAGATAGGTACTCTTTGGGGATTTTTTTTCTAATTGGGGGTTGACAAAAATACAATTTTGTTAAATTAAAAACATTAACCAAATCTTCTTCTGTTATCTTGTATTTTTTCTTTGTGGATTAAATGAACAGTTATTGAGATTTATTTACTTAAATATCCTAGATTTAGGCATTTCAACCACTGTTAAGGCCTTAAAGTGATTAAGAGGTACTAAAAATAAGTAATTTAATACATTTCTACCATTTTTAAATTTTTCTGTCTGTCTGTCTGTTTGTTTGTTAACGTATCACGTATAAAGTACTAATTTATATCATAAGAATCGTTAAGGAAATTATTAAGTGTATCTTCTGGTTACATTTAGTCTTTATTTCATTATAATCAGTTCATTCCATCAAATTTTATGACAAATATTCTGAAGTATGGGTACCATGTATAGGTACGAATTTGTTCAATAGTGGCGTTGGATGAGTCATCAATTACATTTTAAATTAATATCATATAAATGATGTAAAATAATGTTCTATAATGATATAATTATATCTAAAACACAGTAAACAAAAGTATTACATAAAGAACGTAATAAATATATACAAAAATATATTAACCTTAGTATCTAAATCTAAATTACAATAGTTTACCAATTTCATCGATAGACGGTGGTGTTGAACAAATGTGATACAAAAAGTAACCTGCCTTTTCAGGTTTTTTCCTGTAGATGAGTTTCATATTTGCTTCTAAACATTATATTACACGCTGTCCTACTGCGTGTTGACAATCTCATTAATTTTTACCGCCGAGTACTCTATGTGGTAAATCAAATTTTAAAAGAGCTATTAACAATTTCGTTTTTCGGCGAGGATCAAACTTTCATTTTTCCTTACTATGCAGGCCACAGAACACTAATACCCTTAGGCGATGCAGGCACTGATATATAGGTTCTTTTATGTTTTTTATTGTATCAATCGCGTCAATTAATCTCTTATTTTTATAATTGATGTTAACAGCGCCATCTTTCTTTAAATCTATGCATATAATAAAAATTGTGATAACATGTTGCGTCTGTTTCTGTACATTGTATAGTATATTAATTTGTGACTAAAATTATTATGGGGACTGAAACTCATTAAATAAGTACATTTTATAATTCTTAGAATTGTACTGTCTGACGATCTGTCTGTTTGTTTGTGAACGCATAACGTTTTGAGTACCTAAACATCTTTTATCTATGAAATCCTTAAGAAAATCATAAAGCGCATTATCGAGTTCATTTTATCTTTGTTTTATTAAAATTGGTTAATTCTATCGAAAGTTATAATTATTGTTTTGAAATGTAGGTTCGATTTTGTTTAATGGCGCCATAAAATCTCAGAAATAGTAATAAAAAGATTCGTGTATGAAAAAAAAACGTTCTATTATAATATATTTACACTTAAAGCACAGTAAAAAAATATAAGTTTTCTTTAAATTAAAGAAGGATGTTTTCTTATAAAGAACGTAATAGATGGCGTTGTACAAATTACAACCTTTTCTGAATTGCGGTGTTAAGATTTTTCTCCGGTGAATCGTATTGAGACTCACTGATGGAGCTGTAAGAGCCGTGTAGGCTAACATCACAAACATCATCAGATACAAAAACCAGAAAAAAGATACGTACGCCAAATAAAATGTTGTGATTTGTTTTTATACCCAGAATCCCCCTAATAACAAATAACTTTCCTTTCAGTTTTAAGACATGGATGATCGATATTGCAGAAATATCGATGAAGACATCGATGTTGGCATCGATAGCTCAACATCGATGTTTAGCCTACTCAAAACATTGATGTTGACCATTATCGGTGTTTTTTGTATATGTGTAGATACTTAGACATTGTTTCAAAATTATGTGGGTATACACAGCAAGGGAAAAGTAACAATTAACTTGAATATCAATTTACGTAAAATAGTTATTATGAGACAACCGACAACGACACTACAAAATAAAGCGAAAGCAGTGACCATTGTGACATTACATGTGACACTTGATGTTACGGCCCTCAGTTGCCCCAACAGAAATCGACTGTACTAGGGCCCATGAGTAACACACTCGACGGGCAACCAAAGGGTTCGGGCCCAAATGGCCTATGGATAATTATTATGTAATGGCTGATAAGCAAACACAAACTTACCGAGTTCCGGAGGTAGGGTCGATCACACGGTACAGTCAGGGGTTCAGTAATGGTAGTTTAAGTGGTGTGAGAAAATGTGTAAATGTAACCTGACGCCACCAATGTAATCGGACAGCAAACCCACAAGCGCTGCGCTGCCTCCAAAGATGTGCGACCAAAGGCACACGAAAACGCACAGATAGGCCTTATGTGAACGCGCGTTACGAAGGTTGGAGGACTTGACGAGGAAGGGGCCAGCAAAGTCTGTTCTGAATTTTTTTTCCCAGTTTCCATATTTTTGTAACAAGCATTTTACTCCATGGAGTATTTTTAATTCCTTCCATTGTTGCCATTAAAAAAGAACCACAGTATCTGTATTTATATGCGGTTCTCTTCTTTAAAATTAAAAAAAAAGAAATGAAAAGCATTAAAATTATACACAAAAGATGCCAAAATAAGTCCGTAAATTAAATGTGATTCAATGAAGATAATTAAAAAGGGAAATCATTTGATATTCATAAGTAACCTAACAAAAATGTTGAGATAAGTATTTAGATTTGTCGAAAAAGTTTCTGACTTAGACCAGGCTATCGAGTTTCAAAATTCCTGCATTTCCCCCTGCATAATACTAATCTCCAAAAATCCCTAACCAACTTTAAATTCCCCGCATTTTGGGAAATTCCCCACATGTTGGCAACGCTGAACATGTGTATATTGCACAGCGCAAGACAGCGCGAGTCGGCTGGGCGACGGCAGCGCATGTGAAAAGGAAAGGTAGAGTCAGTAGTAATAGCTAAGGCATTGTTTCGTATCGAGCTATCATACGAGTAAAAGTGTTCGGTGACTGCGCAAATATTGACCCTATCTTCAGCTGATTTATTTCGTTTTAAATTCCACTGCTGGTTTTATGTTTAAGTATTTTCATGTTTTTTTTTTATGAAATTATCGTTTTATTTAACTGTACTAACATGATGGAGTGTGAGTTAGGCTAATAAAACGTGAAAAAAATTTTTTTATATCAGAATCGATTTTTTTCCTGACCCATTATCAAAGATATCGTTTGTACTGTCGTCTGTCTTGGTTTTCGGGAGCATTTTACAAACACCCGGCATGTGGAATAAAATGTATAATAAATTTTAAATTTGCTAACAATATTATAATGAGTAAACTCTAAAATTATCCTAGTGCTTAGTTTTGTTTTCTGAAACTTTCACTCCTACCACATGGAAACTGCACACATGTGTCATAATTGTCTTTCAGTAATCTTGTTACATCGACATGGTCAAATGTAACCGTTGGTAGTTTTCGTAGCTTTCGGGCTACAAATATCGGGATAAGTTGTGCTGATGTACATTTGATAAGGCAGATAATATATCCTCCTCGAGATCTCGCTGTATTTTAGCATCTGCTTTGCCCTTTCTCTTTATCTTTTTCTCTGAAGTTTGCACTGATTGATAGAGCCAGTCTTTTGCAGTCGCAATCTCTTCAAGAGAAGAAGCAGTTGCACACAGGCGAATTATGCTTTCTTCATTCATCACATCTTCTTGATTCTGAATAAATGTCAAAACTTTACTAATGACAATGTTAGAGCTATTACATTTTACTACATTCACAGACATTGTGTAGAACGCCACACAACTCTTTCACCTTAAACACGTATTATCGCAGAAACGTACGCGACAAGACTCAAATGTTAAATAATGTTATCAAAGGAGCAATCATGTAAATATAAATTGGATGAGAAATTCGTCAGGATTTTAAATACAAATAGCAGTCAGACTTACATCGATTTTGGTTTATGGATCTGAGTGGATTGTTTCGTTCTCGTGTGAACTATTTTCAGAATATTTCCATATTAACCTCCTCCTCTCAACGTACTTGTTGAAGGGTTTACTCCTTCATGTGTAAGCCTGTGTCCCAGAAAATTCACATCCTGCGATTTATATATGCATTTATTGCTATTCAGCACGGCGTTGTTTTTAATAAAAGTATCTGAAGAAGTTTCTTTAGTCATGCCTCATGTTCTTCTTCACTGTTTCCGAATACCAGGATATCATCAATAAAACTGATGACCCCTTCACAGTTTATCAGCATCCTTTTAATGATCTTCTGAAAAATCTCGGAAGCGCAGGTAATTCCAAGAATTATTCTTTTATATCTATATAATCTTTTGGAGGTTATAAAAGTCGTTATGTGTCGGAATTCAGAGTAAATTTCCACTTTATGGAAGGCATTTTTTATGTCTAATTTGTTAAAATATTCAGCTTTCTTCATTTTAGGCAAAAATGGTCCATAGTAGGCAGGGGTGGTTTTCTAGCGGCGTTTGTACATCTCATATCTACGCACAAACGTAATTCACCATTTTATTTCATGATTGGAACATTGGTGAAACCTATTTAGACGGGCCTTGCACTTCTTCAATTATATCACTATTTAGTGATTCCTTAATTTTGATTGCAACCTTCTCTTTAATGGGGATCGGTACTCTCCACTTGATTTATCCCGATATCAAGTTTTAAGACACCCAGACGGACTGCTGTGTTCTTACCCAACAGGTCTCTAGTACCCCCCAAAATCAGGTAAATGGTTGTATGTTCCTTTCGTCCATCGACTTCGAGTATAGTTTCAAATGAACCCTCTATTGCCAAAGGAGAGTTACTACCATATGCTAATAATGTCTTGTCTGGTCTTTACATTTGTTTAAAAGCATATACTTTTTTGCTTTTTAACTCTTCCCACGTTTTGTAAGATATAAGGTTCTTGCGCAATTTCGAATTACACTTTTCCGCAATTTGATCTATGAGATGATCATCTTGCTTTTCAAATGCACACTTTTCGGCCTGTTGACGCAATCTTATCAAAAACTTCTCAAATTTTCCTCCTTTTTCCTGTTTTAGCAATCGAAAAACATGCTACTCATAAACTTTGCTCCGTTTAGGTTGAAAACACTCGTCGAGTTTTTTTATGGCTACTTTAGATACATCAACGGTTTTTGATGATTCGACATTGGCGTATCATGTGCTGATATAACTTCAGCTGCATCCATATAGATTAGTAGAGACCTTTTCCATTTTTCACACCTTATAGCCATAGATGTGCTATCACATTAAAGCTGATAACGGTATCATTATTATTATTATTTTAAGGGCAAACTGAAACAGTTTCTAATATTTTTATTTCCAATTTAATGCTGGTATTTTAATACCCAAAGTCCAATTTAATGGTAGTAACTTAGTACCCAAAGTCCAATTTCAATACGTGGTTACGTACGTCAAATTCTATACGTGGTAGAGCCATGCTGCAGCTATATTATGGTTGTAGCACGAATGGGTCAGCTCCACCGGGGTAGGACCACGCTCTCACAGAATACCAGCGTCAAATAGCAGCATAACGCTGTTGTGTTTCGTATGGTGAGTGTAGAGAACCGGAGACCCTTTTTTACTGGAAACGAGGCATTCCATCTTAGTCCTCACGGGTGACAACGCATCTGCATTTGGATTCGTAATCGAGGATAGATGTAGATGTCACAGCATCCACTTACCATCAGGTGGACTGTGTGCTCGTTTGTCACCCTTCTCCTATAAAAAAAAAATTAATGGTAGTAACTTAGTACCCAAAGTCCAATTTAATGGTAGTAACTTAGTACCCAAAGTACAAATTAATGGTAGTACTTAGCACCCAAAGTCCAATTTAATGGTGGTATCTTAGTACCCAAACTCCAATTTAATGGTGGTATCTTAGTCCCTTAACTCAATTTAATGATGGTATCTTAATACCCAAACTCAATTTAATGATGGTAATATGTTCCATAACACTCGCCTTTCTCTTTCGGTTTATTTGTTATACCGACTACTTCCATTGCTGTGCCATTTCGGCTTTGGGTGAATTCAATACCTATAATGCGCATTTACAGTATTACTAGTTACCTACTATGCAATGTACAGAAGTCGTGAAGTGTCCACGATTTTTTGTAAGACTTATATATGCCATGAAAGCGGTAAACTAGTATTTTCATTAAAGGCGATAAATACCACACCTACATGTAAAATGCCACTAAAATTTAGCTAACGACATTGTATTTCGGTTCGAATCGAGAGGAGTGATTAGTTACATCTACTACTCGTATTTTTCCATCAAAAATCTTTTTAAATAAAAGTTGTGCTAATAGACATATGTTAAAATCAATCATTATTTTATTATTGCTACATAAAGAAAATAAATTTTGCACACCATAAGCGTGGTCACATGCGAACATATAATTTATATAAATTATTAAAATGATCACAACAGGGTTAAAAACAATAAATCATAATTCATAATCCAAAGTTTTTTTCCGCGGGTACTCTAGGATTTAGTTTACAATTTGCAATTGCCATGCTAATAGTTGCACATTGCTAACCTCTTTTTGTTGATATCTTTATACTAAACAGGTATTTACCTTTTTTCTCGTCGCCACTTGTATTGTCTGCTATCATCTCTAATCACTGTAGTGTAACACAGGCTCGGCACGCACTTAACTAAACACGTCCACTCTCGCCCGAGGTTCTCGTGTAAGTGACGCGGTGCGCTCGAGACAGTTACTTATATATAAATGTATGTTTGTGTATTTGCGCATGGTAAATTTTTAGTAATTAAAACAAATAACAATATTTACTATATACTATATATATGCAAACACTACAAGGCTAAACATCGATGTTGAGCTATCGATGCCAACATCGATGTCTTCATCGATATTTCTGCAACATCGATCATCCCTGTCTTAAAACTGAAAGGAAAGTTATTTGGTATTAGAGTGATTCTGGGTAGAAAACAATATCACAACATTTTGTTTGGCGTACGTATCTTTTTTCTGGTTTTTGTTTCTGATGATGTTTGTGATGTTAGCCTACACGGCTCTTACAGCTTCATCGGACTCATGGACAGAAATTTCTTCAGTGAGTCTCAATACGATTCACCGGCGAAAAATCTTAACACCGCAATTCAGAAAAGGTTGTAATTTGTACAACGCAATCTATTACGTTCTTTGTAAGAAAACATCCTTCTTTAATTTAAAGAAAACATATATTTTTTTACTGTGCTTTAAGTGTAAATATATTATAATAGAACGTTTTCATTTCATACACGAATCTTTTTATTACTATTTCTGAGATTTTATGGCGCCGAACTTTCGGTAGAATTAACCAATTTTAATAAAACAAAGATAAAATGAACTCGATAATGCGCTTTATGATTTTCTTAAGGATTTCATTGATAAAAGATAGTTTAGGTACTCAAAACATTATGCGTTCATAAACAAACAGACAGACCGTCAGGCAGTACAATTCTAAGAATTATAAAAATGTACTTATTTAATGATTTTCAGTCCCCATAATAATTTTAGTCACAAATTAATATACTATACAATGTACAGAAACAGACGCAACATGTCATCACAATTTTTATTATATGCATAGATTTAAAGAAAGATGGCGCTGTTAACATCAATTATAAAAATAAGAGATTAATTGACGCGATTCATACATTAAAAAACATAAAAGAACTTATATATCAGAAAGTTTGATCCTCGCCGAAAAACGAAATTGTTAATAGCTCTTTTAAAATTTGATTTACCACATAGAATACTCGGCGGTAAAAAATAATGAGATTGTCAACACGCAGTAGGACAGCGTGTAGTATAAAGTTTAGAAGCAAATATGAAACTCATCTACAGGATAAAACCTGAAAAGGCAGGTTACTTTTTGTATTACATTTGTTCAACACCACCGTCTATCGATGAAATTGGTAAACTATTGTACTTTAGATTTAGATACTAAGGTTAATATATTTTTGTATATATTTATTACGTTCTTTATGTAATACTTTTGTTTACTGTGTTTTAGATATAATTATATTATGATAGAACATTATTTTACATCATTTATACGATATTAATTTAAAATGTACTTGATGACTCATACAACGCCACTATTGAACAAATTCATACCTATACTTAGTACCCATACTTCAGAATATTTGTCATAAATTTTGATGGAATGAACTGATTATAATGAAATAAAGACTAAATGTAACCAGAAGATACACTTAATAATTTCCTTAACGATACCATATTTCCACCATATTTCACCAACACACATCGCGACAAAACTTACATTACCATCCACATTGGCGGTTGGCGGTCCAGTACTGTGTGATTTATTAGGAGATTTCTTCCTCGCACGAATACTTTTTGGAAAAGTTTACGACCTTTAAGAAACGAGCTTACTCCTTTTTAAAAGACCGGCAATTTTCATTAGAGTAGATATTTGTGTAATTTTTTGTAGTTACTGGGAAACACAGAAGGTAGGAATATTAGGAGAATAATTGTTATCTTTCAAAGAGTCGCTTACCTATCCAGATAGGGTAATAGGGATAAACAATAAATGGGCAACAATATCACCCGCGACCGAGAATGTGAATACACTTGTTAAAAGTTTGATGTGTCTGCGTCAAATATTGATTACGCTGATCTAACGTGAAGTAAAGCTCGCTCAAAATTACAAAGTTTACAATTGAATTTCATCGAACCAACCTTTTATGTCCTTCTCAGGTACGCATTAACTCACTTTTGTCACTCTTTGAGAATTTTTTATGTTTTTCTTTAATTAGGCCTTCTACCATACCATACCAGTTTTACCTACACCGGGTACAGGTATCCTGATATACACCGAGAAAATTCACCACTTTATTCACACTTCATTGTTATGGTATTTGGGATGGTAGATATGATAAGGATATAGAACGACGAGTGAATGCAGGAAATAGAGTGAATGGGGCTCTACACTCTATTGTGAAAAGTCAGAATGTGTCCAAAAAGGCACGTATGGCAATTCACAATGCTGTGTTAGTGCCTATTTTAATGTATGGTAGTGAAAGTTGGATGTGGCAGAAGAAGCACGAGAGTAGAATAAATGCTGTAGAAATGCGTTCATTAAGGAGTATGTTAGGGATGAATCTGAATGACAGAGTGAGAAATTGTTTAATAAGAGAAGAGTGTGGTTTGCAAGATGATGTTGTGACCAGGATTAAGAAAGGAATGCTTCGGTGGTTTGGCCATGTAGAAAGAATGAATGAGGAAAGAGTGACAAAGCAAATTTATGTTGCAGAGGTGAACGGCATAGTCGGGAAGGGTCGCCCTAGGCGAAAGTTTATCGACCAAATTGCCGATATATTAAAAATGGGCCAAATCAAGAGTACCTTTAACCGACGAGCTTATATGCGTAGGTATATGGATGTGGAGGAAGCGAGAGAGGTGTGTCAGGATCGTGCCAAATGGAAGTCCATAATCTCTGCCTACCCCTCTGGGTG
Source organism: Parnassius mnemosyne (assembly GCA_963668995.1). Lineage (NCBI taxonomy): Eukaryota > Metazoa > Arthropoda > Insecta > Lepidoptera > Papilionidae > Parnassius > Parnassius mnemosyne. The sequence goes on from CAVLGL010000085.1 coordinate 17,153,123, forward strand.
ACAGGCGTGAGTGTTTATGTTTATGTCATTGTTACTTTTATACAACAATATAATTAATTATTAGATTCGTTAAAATAAATTTCCTCCTTGATAATACATCGAGATGATCAAACCATATTGTAACTTAATATATATGCATAGCGCCATTTAGTTAAGCATGTGAAAACTTAATTATATTGGACATACCGCTCACCAGGACATGGTAATGCACGAACAACAAAACCGCCACCACCTATGAGGTCAATAGGGCTTATATGTTGAAATAAAACAAAAAACTTTACTTAACTCCTGAGATGTAATAAATTCTATACAGTACACAAAGTCTAGAAGTAGATATTATTATAGATTCAACAGTGGTAGATCCACGTGGTAGCTGTTGCTGTCGCACGGATAGGTCGGCTCGAACCGGGTTGGTACCACAACCTCACAGAATACTAGCGTGAAGTAGAGGTTTACCTCTGCGTTTCGTTTGGTGAGTGCAGGTGGCCGGAGGCCCTTTTTACTGGAAATGAGGCATTCCTTCTTAGTCCTCACGGGTGACAACGCATCTGCATTTTGATTTGTAATACAGGATAGATGTAGATGTCTACGGGCCGCAGCAACCACTTACCATCAGGTGGACTGTGTGCTCGTTTGTCACCCTTACCTATAAAATAAAAAAATAAAAAGATATTTTAAAAAAGTTACTACTCTCGTTATCCTATCCAAATCAGGGTATTTTTTACAAAAATTTCACCAAGTAAGCAACTGCCTGGATGTATATTACCCTCCTCTATTAAAACTATATCTCTGATGTTTTGGCGCCGGTGTTAATTTTGACAATTTTGTATCGTTGTACCATACGTGGTATCGCTTTCATTTAGAATCACAAAAATCTTTTGTCATTCTTTGTAGAACCTGCCATCTTTGCAAACTTCTCAACGTTCTCATAATTTTTTCCGGTACAAGAACCAATGGCTATCCTCTGAGAAAATGACCAGACGTAAAACGTATTGGATCTTCCGTAACGTATTCTTGTAGGCGTGATCTAAATCGATGTTTATGACTAAATTGTAGAATAATGCTTTCCCTCATGTGAAAATTTTGAATTCCTCTGTCTACTCTCAAAATACCTTTATGATTAATGACAGCATATAGTGGTTGAAGTTTGCTTGTTCCGCTGACTTTGCACTTTTCTTGATGTCATTAATATCGTTTTCGAATTTATTTAATTTTTTTTAATACACAGTTTTAGAGAATCTGCTATCTCTTCGCAGTTTAAGTAAATTTTTTGACTGTTTAGGTGTTGTATACCCGCGGGATTGTGACTATACTTAACATGAGCCAATTTTTGGTTATAAATAAGTGGAGATATCGAAAACTCTGTTTCGTATAAATGTTATACTAGGCTAAGTCAGAACAACTGTTAAATCTGTTCATGCATGTACGCATGATTTTGGAATAGCCATTATTTTGTCACTTAATTAATAAACTTTGCTAATGGGACAGCGCTCATTAATTTACGACGTGTGAAACATCGCTGAGGGCAATTCTTAGCTCACCTCATCACGTATATTGATTAGCCTGCCTATCCTGGTGAGTACGGGTGAATCTTGATATTAAAATTTACTATCTCGCGTGCTTCACCATTTGCTTTAGCGCCTTATTTATGCACTATACAAAACATATATATCTGGTAAAGGAGCTTCGAATTTTTCTTCAGAAAATTTACAAGAAATAGGCGATATGAAGAATGCAACTAATTAGCCGGATTGGAAACAATTTTATTCCTTTGATTTCTTTTGAGTCGTCATTTACTTTTAAAGAAAATTTAAATTTTTGGTAGTTCTTAGTAGTGATTCGTATATTGGTGCTAAAAAAGGAAAAACAACAAATTAAACATATCTTTGTGTCATCAAGTTATTAGGTGGTCCTTTCGCTTCCGCTTTTTTTTTTTTATAGGATAAGGGTGACAAACGAGCACACAGTCCACCTGATGGTAAGTGGTTGCTGTGGCCCATAGACATCTACATCTATCCTCGTTTGCGAATCAAAATGCAGATGCGTTGTCACCCGTGAGGACTAAGATGGAATGCCTCATTTACAGTAAAAAGGGCCTCCGGCCACCTGCACTCACCAAACGAAACGCAGAGGTAAACCCCGGTTCGAGCCGGCCCATCCGTGCGACAGCAAAAGCTGCCGCGTGGCTCTACCACTGTTAAAACTTTCTTCTGCTTTCTTATCTATTTAGGCTGTTAAGCAACAGAACACATAATTTATACAATCCTATACTAAAATTCACATTTGCAAAGTAGCATGTTTGCGCTATAAAGTTTATAAAAGTGGAACGTGGGTCAGATTAGATCATACTAGGTTTTTTAAGAATTTACGATGACATACTTTTTTGAGCATACAATGAGAATCATTAAACATGGAAATAAACAAATAAAACGGGCCAAGTGTGAGTTGGGCGAATGTAGGGTTCCGTAGTTGTCCATCACAGTATGTGAACTAAGAAGGGATCTTCTTGGTATAATGACCATATGAAGTGAGTTCGCAGTTAAACAATGACTAAAAATGGGCCCAAATAGAACGATGGTAGCTGAAGGATTTATTTTCCAAGCAGACTTATAGGGTATGGTATTCAAAAAAGTTAAAAAAACTTTTCGATTTTGAAAAAAATACAATCTACATCAAATCATTCACATGTTAAGTCCGTACGAAAATGGTCGTAGGTCCCTATACACCTATAGTATATGTTTCCGGCAGTGCAACCCTAAGGTATACGTGACCGTAACAAACCTTCCCCTAAAACACCACTGGCCTAAATTATCCTGATTTTATTTCACAATTTTTGTAGGCGTCATTAATATCTATAACTATGCCAAATTACAGCTTTGACGGACGGACGGACATGGCGAAACTATAAGGGTTCCTTGTTGTTTAACTACGGAACCCCAGAAATGAACTAAATAAGTTTAGGATAATCAAAATAATAATAATAAATAATAATGATGAAACAATGAATTCACAAAATAATGACCAAACAGAAATAAAAGTAAAAAAAGAAATATATGTATTTATTAAATATTAATGTTACAACTTTATTTTATTATTTGTTTAAAAATAAATAAAAATTTTATAAGACAATGGCGACAAGACAAGACTTGATTAAATATCACTTTCTTCTTGCTCTCCTCTATTCTCTCTTCATATTCTTAACCATGTTTTTCAGTACAGCTCGATTAACTTTTGAAGTTGATGTTAAAGGAAGTTCTTTCATGAAAATAACTCCTCCTCTTAATTGCTTAGGATCAGTAAGAGAACCTGTAAAAGATATAAAATAATCATTAAAATCTATTAAAGTCCGTTTCTGAACACAGGTCTCCTCCATAAATTGCCTCATAGGAGGGATATTTGCCCTAGTTGTCACGGTAACAGGTGAGTTGGCTACCGCAATTTTTTAAGCTCTTATGAGGAAAATGATGCTCCCTATCTCCCTGTTTCATTTCCCTCTGTCTCTTTTTATGACACCACTATAATATCATCTTTTAATGACGACATTATAGTGATACTCTTACACCGCCACTTCACGGCACAATATTTTTTTTAATAATTTAATTTTAATTTTTAGGGCTCGTCGGACATACAAGATTCATTTCTAATTTGTCTTAGCATTATGACTTCTTAAGTTTTGAAAAAATTATGAATTATATAAAAAAATTGTGTACAATTTTCGATGTAGGTCGAAATTATAGAATAGGAAAATGTTATAAACATTGATCAGGGCTCCGCTGAAAATCAGCGCTGCTGCAGTACCTGCGGTAGCATATGCTGAGACGGAATCGTTTTTGGCATCACATCTCTCACTCTTGCTGAGATTTATTTTTATTTATGTTTTTCATCTTGTAACCTTGTATGTTTTTTGTGTTTTTATTTAATTTCAAATGTATATTTTGTGAGTGTATTGATGCTAATAAAACATATATCTATATCATAGACAACAAAACAATCCACTCAGATCCATAAACCGAAATCGATATAAGTCTAACTGCTATTTGGATTTAAAATCCTGACGCATTTGTTATCCAATTTATATTTACATTTTTGCTCCTTTGTTAGCATTATTTAACATTTGAGTCTTGTCGGGTACGTTGCTGCGATAATACGTGTTTAACATGAAAGAGTTGTGTGGCGTTCAACACAATTTCTGTGAATGTACCAAAATGTAATAACTGTAACATTGTCATTAGTGAAGTTTTGACATTTATTCAGAAACAAGTAGATGCGATGAACGAAGAAAGAATAGTTTGCCTGTGTGCAACTGCGTTTTCTGTTGAAGAGATTGCGGCTGCAAAAGACTTGCTCTATCAATCAGTGCATACTTCAGGGAAAAAGATAAAGAGAAAAGGCAAAGCAGATGGAAAAATACAGCGAGATCTCGAGGAGGAATAAAACACTAAAATGGCGTCTGTGTGAACACGCATCACGCAAAAATCTGTGAACCGATTTGGATGGGACTTTCACTGGCAGATAGCTAATGTTATAAGGCGTAACTTACGCTACTTGTACTTTAGGGTTCCTTGCAAAAAGTTCCACGTGGACGGAGTCGCGGGGAACAGCTAGTATAAAACAAAAGATGGCAATGTCGTACCGTTTTATCGATTTGTGGAAATGATCAAAGTGCTTACCGCAAGGAAGTAAGGACGCACGCATTTATAATTTTAGTTTTTGAGACAGTTCCGCGTTTCGTTACCAAGTAAGCGTGAGTGATAATTCAATAATTTTGTTTATTAAATTATTGTTGTTTTTACTTATTTTTACTTGTTGTTATTATTCTTGTTGTTATGTTTTGTGTTTCTTGTTTTGTTTTAATAATGCCTAACGTGTACGTTTATAGTGCTCGTGAATAAGGCAACATGTTAATGTGCTTTGGAGCTCGCGAGAATTCTTCACGTGCATTGCGAATTTACCGAGAGAAATTACCGACCGCGCGACACCCAGCTGATTCTCGTCTGATAACATTTCGGCGAGTGTTGAAAAATCGGTGCATTGCTCCAGTAGTGGCAGGAAGTGGAAGTCAAGTGGCTGTTTACTCCAAGGAGCGCATTTTATATGTCGTTTACCGGAATCTGATCCTAGGTACACGAAGTATCGCTAAATTATTAAGGCGTCGGGATGGAACAAGTGTGTCGTACTGGACAGTTCACAGGCTGTTAAAACGCAACAGAATGCGCCCATACAAAGTACATAAAGTGCAAGTATTAGTTCCCGGCGATCACGACCGCCATCAAGTTTTCTGCCGTTGGTTATTAGACCAGCAACAACGTGTGCCTAGTTTCATTGAGCACGTCATCTGGATGCACGAGTCGACATTTACTAGAAACGGCCTGTGGAATTGAAGAAATACACACGTTTATTCCGAGGTTAACCCGCACGCTGTTCGACAAACCAAACACCAAGTCCGATGGTCGATTAACGTATGGGCAGGTTTATTTAAGGATTGCATACTATGACCAGTGTTTCTGCCACAGCGACTTAATGTACAGCTATACCTAAACATCATAAATGAACAGTTGGTTGAAATTTTACTGACCCCGTTAGACTTGTTTCTGTGGGTGTATGTGAAAGAAAGGGTTTTTATCATGAGTATGATAGTGCTGACGAAATGCGCTAAAGGATCGTGGATGTTTTCGACAAACTACGTGTAGACTGTGTCAAAGACCTCACGATGATGCCCCTCCAGAGATGAGATGCAATGCCGAGCCCAAATCTGCCTCGAAATGAATGGGGCACAATTTGAGCCGCGTCTCATAAGGCCACGGAGGATTTTGATCGGTAAGCTGTTTCATACCAATTTTTTTTTAAATAACTTAGTACTGAACTGATCTAAATAGGTACATAACTGAACACATCAGAATAATAAACATACCTACACGATGGATAAAAAAGCATGACTTTATCCTGTTTCACATTTCATTTTTTTTTTACTTCTTATAGTGCCAGTGCTTGACCACAATCCCACCTGGTGGTAAGTGGTGATGCAGCCGTAGATGGTAAATCGCACTGTCTTATCGTAACAAAAGCCTATTCACTCTTGCCTTGAAGACGCCTAGATTGTATTCGGACAGAAAGATAGACGCTGGCAAATTATTCCACTCCTTTGCTGTACGCATTACAAAAGACGAAGCAAACCGTTTGGTTCTAATGCGTGGAATATGGACAACAAAGGGATGAAGACCAGCCGACCGTGTGATTGTCCGATGGTGGAAAGGAGAGGGAGGAATTAAGGCGTGTAATTCCTGCGCACACTCACCGAAATGCATCCTATAGAATGTCGAGAGACTGGCTACTCTGCGACTAGCTACTGTGCTCGAGGCTGACAAGATTGGTTTCAACCAAATCAAGGTCACCAATGAGGCTCTTAGTACGTCTCTCCACTGAGTTCAATGCTGCCAGGTGGCATTTTGCAGCACCAGCCCATATGTAACAGCAGTACTCCATGCACGACCGGACTTGCGCTTTATATAAGGTAAGAAGCTGCCCCGGCGTGAAGTACCGCCGCACCCTTGCAAGGACAACAAGTTTCCTTGCGGCTGCTTTGGCTCTGGGCTCAATGAACCGCCCATAGTTTAGGTTCGGAGAAAATTCAATCCCTAACAACTGAAGGCGGTCAGTGTACTCCAAGGATACATTCCGGAAAGTAGGATCCAAGGTGACCGGGCTCCTTATAGCGGTAAAAAGACACGCTTGTGTTTTGGAGGCGTTAAATCTCACGAGATTGGCATCGCCCCATTCGGAGACTGCCTGTAGTGTGAGACTCACACGCTCAACCATAGCCTCTTTTTCTAACTGCATTTGATCCCGACTGGCCCGGGCGCTTGGTTGGTATCTCTCCACAACTGTGCTGTCGTCTGCATACCCATAGATACCGGGAATGAGCAGGTCATTCATATGCAGGAGTAAGAGTAATCATTTAAGTAAATTTTTCATTAGCGGGGAATCGAACCTGGTATTTGGTTTATTTAACCTGTAAATTAGAATTAAAGTGGCTAGGTGGAGACAAGCACAGTGGCAAAATAGTAGGTAAAGTAGATAAGTTAGGTATTTAGACAAGTGTTGTTAATTGTGCTGTTCCCTGCAACTTCGCGCGCGTGGAATTATTTTGCGAGGAACTCTAAAATAAAAGCAGCCTAAGTTACTCCTTATAACATCAGCTATATGTCAGTAAAAGTCTCATCCAAATCGGTTCATAGATTTTGGCGTGATGCGTGTTCAGACAGACGTCGTGTTAGAGTTTTATTAAAGTACTAGCTATTTCCCGCGACTTCGCCCGCGTGGAGTTATTTTTCGCGAAACTCTAAAATAAAAGCAGCCCAAGTTACTCCTTATAACATCAGCTATCTGCCAGTGTGTATAAATATTGACAAATATTGATATTAATATTTATACGATACTAAAGTCACTCGTTTTGCCTTTTCGGAACCCCTCTACTAACACTTAAAGTTTATGGTATGGTATTAAAGTTCAAGTTGACTTTTAAGTATTATTACGAATATTTTGTATGGAAATATAGAAAAGTGTTGTTTTTAGACTTTTTCATTCATCTTTTAAATTTTTGTCTCCGTAAGAACCGTCTTCGTACTTCAAGAAATATTATAAAAAACGGATTAGCGAAATCGGTTCAACTGCTCTCGAGATTTGCGCTTAGCAACACATTCACAGATTTATTTTTATATTATAGATAGATAGATAGATAATCTAGGCTCACGCGTCTGCCATATGTAAGCATCATATCATATTTAGCGATGAGCGATGTTTCCCCCACCTCACTCGCAGTGCATCCGATAGCCCTGCGCGCACCGGATCGCACAATTTTATATCGTCGTAACTTTTAAATATTTGACAAAATTATGTAGCTTAAAGGACAACGTTTGTCTACTATAAATATCAGAAGCGATAAGAGTATTTCGATAAAAATCATTTTGTTATTGCAAAATGTGCATTGGAAATAAAGTATCAAAATTTATTGTCTTTATCGTGCACTATTTTGTTAATAATGGCTCACACATAAAATATATACTGTCGCGGACTTTTTGTAGAACTATTTAGGAGAAACAATTCCATCATATATTATATTCGTGTTACTCTTACATTTTTTGCACCACACGCCAAAAAATCTCACAGGTGACAGATTTTTCCGACTTACTTAACATTTATCGTTAGATTTTGGCCAATTTACACAACATCTTTATTAATTATAGCCTATGTGTTATTCCGATGTATGAGCTATATAATTGTAGTTTCCTTAAAATCCATTTAGTATTTTTTGCTTGAAAAAGTAACAAATATCCATACATCCTCACAAACTTTTACTTTTATAATATTAGTAGGATTGGTACGATCGCTAGCTGTAGTCAGCACGACTTCGAATATTGACCCTATTGTCAGCTGATTTATTCATTTTAAATTCCACTGCTGGTTTTATGTTCAAGTATTTTCATGATTTTTTGATGAAATTATCGTCTCATCTAGCTATACTAACTATAACTAATGGAGCGTGAATATAGCTAATAAAACGTGAAGAGATGTTTTTTTATCGGTGTCGATGCTCTGTCTGACCCATCACCAAAGGAATCGTTAGTACTATCGTCTGTCTTCTTTTTCGAGAGCATTTCACAAACATCTTGTATATATTACGTTACATATTATACAGGCACGAAGTTTTAAAATTCATCATTATAAGTGCCTCAAATGTTTTCTAATCAATAAATTTCGTCCTTAATCTTTACTGGTCATAGTTCACATGCTTAGTTTCCATACATAATATGAAACACTGTATAAAGTATTCAATCTCATTATCTCGCAGGCTTAATCCTTTATATGTATATGTAGGAAATATAGTGGGTATAGTACAGAGACTGATTTTGTAGTTAGAAATAATAATTAATTCGTTTACACAAATTAATTATCCAACGAGTCGAGGATAAACTAGTAACGGAATACGACAAGCTTATTGTTCCACGTCAGAGCCAAGACTGTCTTAACGGCGGCCGCTCAGTCCGTTTTTTACAAGCAGGACGGGCGGCAACGCAGGTGCGATGCCGCAGGTGTGCGGTACACGTGTAGTTTACAAGAATTCTGTCTAGCTAGACCGACGCCACCGCATCTACAACGGTGCAGGTGCCGTCACGGCCATACTGACATGCGTACGTCCTCGCACGCGCTCCGTCACAATTTTAGTTATCTGTAACAACTGTAATCTGTAAAACATCGTTCGATTATCCTGACAAAACAGCGTCTGGTCCGGTCTATACTGACCCTTCAGACTCTGGTGATAATCAGTTTTGTTCCGGCACTAAGCCCTACAAAACTTTTATCAACTTTATGCTAGATCGGAATGATTAGTCTGTAGTTTTTTCTATTTTCTCTTTTTTTTTCAAGTACTGTTTTCGCTAGTCCGGAATAACTATTCCCTATAGCCATATCATTGGACTGGCACAAAGCCCTGCAATGATAGTAAGAACTATTTTTTTTTCTTACGCTTTTTTTTTCAAGTACTATTTATGCTAGTCCGGAATCACTATTCCCTGTAGCTATATCATTGGACCGGCAAACGCCCTGCAATGATAGTAAGAACCACTTTTTTTTCTTACTCTCTCTTTTTTCCATTCAGTATAGAACAGTTACAGACCAACCATACCACAAACATATCCCCGTCACAATCGTGGGGGACGTAGTGACACGATAACACCTAAGTATGTAAACCAACAGCAACTCGACACAAATCCCAGTGCAGCACAGACCAGCCTCCCTGCAACTTCATGTTCCTTTCCTGCACTAGAATAATTACTTCGCTAGAGTGTTGCAACATCTCTAGTATTTTCTAGATGCACAGACACGGCTACCTCTGACTGTCGCACGTCCTCGTGCGGTTGACAGTGAACAGCATACGGTCCATCAGTTATCACCACCTGCTAACAGATATTAACTCTTGTTAAATATTACAACGGTCGACCATCCCAGACTTCATTTAGGTCTGGAACACGCCAATATGGCTACCTCCAGTCAAACGCACTACAGCTTATCGTTCTGCTGCGTTCGTGCCACATTCGCGCCAGCAATCCGTCGCGCCGTACTAGCGCTAGCGAATCGTCGCACTGCTTTGCAAAATTAAAAGAAATCGAGATAAATGTATTGCGAACCATGGAATTCCGAGCTTCCAAAATTCATCACATATTCTCTTAAGAAACGGCAACTGTATGACATTTGAAAAGATTGCAAAAAAAAAATGGAAACTATGTGTAGAGACAGATACCACAACATATTTCGAAGGTAACTGCGCAAAATCTACGAAAGCCGTCCATTTACAGCGCCAAAGCACCACTTAAGATCAGCCGATAAGTAACCGACTGTAGCAGTGTAGGCTCAATCTAACCAGCGCTCGGCCGTACCTGACCATGTTCGATTAGCCATCACAACGTCTTCCTCATTGATCATTGTTGTAGAGACTTCTACGAATCCCTCGATATCAAACCCCAATCTTGTCAACTTCACAATATTCGGAGCAAACTGCAACACTGATCACACATTAGAACACAAAAATGTCACTTATTATTTTCAATTCATAGCGTGTTAAAGTTAATCCTTTATTGTAGTACAACCCTTAAAAGTTTTGAACTTCAAAATATAGCAAATGATAATCATGTTTCGCGTGAACTATCAAATTACAACAAAACGAGAGCAGCAGGAGCACCTGAGGGTTCACAGGCATCGTCGGGGTTGTAGTTATCATGATCTGTGTGAAAAACAAATTGTTAACTATAAGGACAACATACACAGTTGCCTGTTCTCTCATCTATCACACATACGAGGCCCTAAAACAGAAATACGTTCTCATACCGTGGACTATAATAAAGCACTTCGCTTTCACAAGTAAACATAGGTCTTCATACGAAGTATCTGACACATACTCTTACTTCAACTTGCGAGATCCCACGTTAACTACGTGAACCACATTAAAAACGTGAACCAGGACAGCGCCTGCCAGGACAGAGCCTAATACATGTTCAGAAAACATTACCGTGCACACAGCATACGACTTCCGCGCACACAGTGTGACTCCTACGCATACAGAGTACACGACTTCCGAGGCATCGCCATGTACAGCATACGCGCGCTCCGGAATGGCGCCTGCGTATACGTGCATACGCATCTGCCGAAACCAGGCCATGTTACAGCTGGACCTGGCAGTCCGTTACGACCAGCAAGGCACACACTCACGCACTTGTAATCACATCACACGTGCTACTGTAACACATAAAAGAAAACATTAAAAATACTCAGTCGGAACTTGATTTCAAGAAATGCAGCACTACTCTTGGTACACCATTCGCCTTTCTAGGGCACCAAATACTGAGCTGCGGCTACACGACCACCTCTGGTATGGTCCGATCCTCATGTAAACTTAAATACTCTCTTCCATGTCAGAACTAATTGGCTCTACTTCACTTTCATCAGTTATACTTCGGTTTTCCGGCATTTTTCGCAACCAATTAAAAATGTTAACACTCATTCTTACAAAATAGTTTCTGAGCCAATGTTTAGGATAAATTTACTGTCCTCATGTATCTAATGGCGATTAGTAGCAGCGTCATAAGCCGACAGCATACTCAAAAGCGAGCGCTACAGCTCCACGCTTTCCACTAAACCATTCCAAGTTTGTCGACTACGTAATGCTCGGAGTAAACTGTAACACTTATCATCACATTAGATCACAAAAATACTACTTAGTGTTTTTAAGTCATAGCACGTTAAAGTAATCATGTTCTTTTTTTCGGTACATCGTTTAAACATTTTGAACTTTAAAACTAGGCCATGTAAATCACACCTCGTGTATCAAATTATAACATTACTTGAGCAAGTTAAACTTCCACTGAATGCAAACTATAACTCATTCAGAATATCTTCAACATTTCTTTCGACATTTGTTATCATATTTGGGTACGTCAAGAAATAATGAAAATACTTGCGGGTACTTTTAATACTAATCGAAAAAAAAAGGATTTATCTCTTGGCTTAAATAATTTCACTTTATCTTTTCTCTACACTTTAATGATACGACAATATCGTAAGTAGGACACCAAATTTCATAACGGTATTTAACATAAAAACAGAATCATCAATGCAGAATGCATAGTCTTTCACAAATGTAATAATCCTCATACGATTCGAAGATTGTATGTGGGCAAAAATGGGGACTTTATCCCACTTCTGATGTAGGAAATATAGTGGGTATAGTACAGAGACTGATTTTGTAGTTAGGAATAATAATTAATTCGTTTACACGAATTAATTATCCAAAGAGTCGAGGATAAACTAGTAACGGAATACGACAAGCGTATCGTTCCATGTCAGAGCCAAGACTGTCTTAACGGCGGCCGCTCAGTCGTTTTATACAAGCAGGACGGGCGGCAACGCAGGTGCGATGCCGCAGGTGTGCGGTACACGTGTAGTTTACAAGAATTCTGTCTAGCTAGACCGACGCCACCGCATCTACAACGGTGCAGGTGCCGTCATATATGTTTTTCTCTTTTTAGTGTCGTTTTTTCCTTTCGTCAAGTTTCAAATCACAACTATTCTAAAGAAATTTTCATGTTTTTTTTTTTTTTTTTTTATAGGATCGGGTGACAAACGAGCACACAGTCCACCTGATGGTAAGTGGTTACTGTGACCCATAGACATCTACATCTATCCTCAATAAAGACTCAAGATGCAGATGCGTTGTCACCCGTGAGGACTAAGATGGAATGCCTCTTTGCCAGTAAAAAGGGTCTCCGGTTCTCTACACTCACCATACGAAACACAGCAGCGTTAAGCTGCTATTTTACGCTGGTTTTCTGTGAGAGCGTGGTCCTTCACCGGTCGAGCCGACCCATTCGTGCTACAACCATAATATAGCTGCAGCATGGCTCTACCACGTCTAAACCACCACGTCAAGTTTTCACAAACGAAGAATAATGTAGTTTACTTTTAACTAAATCCTTAATCTCTTGAGCAGACAGCGTATGATTGTCTTCCGGCACGACACACGCTACTGGCAGCTCATTACACTCTTCGTCTAGAATGCCGGTCACTGCAACGTCGTAAACGCCAGAGTATGTCCGTATAACTTCTTCAATTTCTGTAGGTGATATCTGAAAACACAATTAATATATTCTATTAATTATGCTCTCGTTTCTATTAATCTTATACTTTATATTTTATACATATTATTAAATTTAACTTCTATTAATAATGCGCCTAGCACCTGATCTATCAAGTAATAGCACGTCTTAATTCCATGTTAATTTTATTCCATTTTTAATCCACTTCTAGGCCAGGCGCCTGCCTTAGTTTTAAAAGACACGATCAATCCGAATTCACTCCCCGTTGGCATCAAAATTGTAATTACTTTTAAATGCTGACTGACTCTGTAACAGTTCGGGGTTGAGGGTAAGATTGTACAGAAAACCACGTCCGTCAAACACGAATTGGCGCAGTGCAGAAAAGGTGGTAACCCGCGGGGGGAGGGAGAGAAAACTCTACCCTAGTCCAAAAATACCCTCTCTTGAATTAGAAAAGATCCGTACCAAACAATGTAAAGTAGGTTGTTAATTTTTGTAATGCTTTGGCATATAAATTATAATTTAATGTTACTAATATTCTTATTATATACAATATTAAAAACTATAATAAAAAAACTAAAACTAGTAAACTAACTTAATTATTATACAGTCCTACTTCCCGTGGTATCGTGCCAAGAACGCTGGCTGCATTTCCCCGCTAAATGACTATATTTAGCCATTGAGCAAGAAAAGATCCAGCCCTCTTATCACCAGCAGCAACGACCATGGATGGAGTTCCTTTAGGAACTTCACCGCACGTGGACCCCACGAAGCGATAGTCTCCACAGCAAATGGCACAAATATGTAGTCATCTCTCAGATACTTATATTTGTGCCACTTACTCAGTTCAGCTGCTTCTGATGCTACCCTGGCTCTAAACGAGGTACCCCTGAGATGAGAGGCCACCAGATTGTCTACGCAAGTAGCATCCCACACTAGGGCTTTACCTCCCTCCCAAGGACCAATGTCATACCGTCGGGTCTCTTGCCATCGTCTCGTCTTTACTTTCGCGAATCATTATGAATCGTCTCGCACGCAGACTCGACGATTTCCAGCCTCCTGAACAAGCCGGTTTCCGAAGGGGCTTTAGTATCATAGAGTACAATTTGCCACTTTATTTTGCGTATGTGGACTTTGAGAAAGCTTTTAGTTCCATCGAAATTTGGGCGGTTCTGCAATTCCTTCAGCGGTGCCAAGTTGACTATCAGTATATTGAAGTGCTTAAGTGTTTGTACAGTAGGGCTACGATGAATATCCGAGTACAAAACCAGAGTACGAAACCTATCCAACTGCAGAGATGTGTAAGACAAGGTGACATTATATCCCCGAAACACTTCACCGCTTCATTGGAAGACGTTTTCAACCTACTGGACTGGAAAAGATACGGTGTTAACATCAATGGCGAGTAGTTCACTCACGTTCAATTTTACGACGATATGGTCCTTAAGGCAGAATCGCAGGAGGACCTAACCACTATGCTAAATGAACTCAATAGTGTCTCCCAACGGATAGGTTTTAAGTTAAACGTGGACATAATAAAGAGCATGTGTAATGTCGATGTCACACCTACGCTGGTAGTCGTCGGGAGCACTAAGTTCGAAGTTGGTGACGAATATAATTAATAGAATCAGGCGTTACTTTGCGGAAATCCATTATATAAAAGCTTTTAAAAAGTTACTTCGCAAACATCCGCTCTATAAAATAAAATGATGTGTCTTACCTAGTATGAAGAGCAACTCCCGCCCTCCCTCAATTGCATGCACTATCCCCGTCACCACTAATCCCAGCACCACTACTCCCAACACCACTACACAAGGAAAGACACACCACTGACGACAAATGTATACATAGTGATGTAAGCTCTAAGGTGGCTGACCGTTAAGTGAGCGGTGAGCCAAAACAACTGCCTTTTGTACAGACCACTGACGCAACCGCTCCTTACTTAAAGAGCGAGCGTCCGTGTCATGCGATAAAACGTGCGACCAATCACCGCCGGACTTACGCAACCTTTTGTAAAATTAAAAACAAACCGCCGCGCAACGCCCGCCCACTCTCCAACCACGCAACCAATCGTCGATCACCGTGAGGGTGACAAACAATCATATTGCGAGGCTGTCTACTATTAGAGAGCAGGCTTAAAGATATTTAAGAAAGGTGAGTTAGAAACATTTGTTTGTTCAATCAGCAGTGCAACGTTACTATTATTAATTTTTAATATCTCTAACTATTCCAGCACACACAGTCGCAGCCCTTTATTACACGTATGTAAGACTTTAAACTAAGCTAACTACACTGTGCCGTGTAGTGGCGGTTAAGAATATCCACTACCCCATATCTTCCCGTGGGTGTCGTAAAAGGCGACAAAGGGAAACAGGCAGGAGATGGGCAGCAGCATCTTCCTGATAATAGCCAAAATAACAATAAAAAAACTGCGGTTGCCAACCCGTTCGCCAAGCGTGGCAACTATGGCAATGTACCCCCCATGAGCAATGACAATAATAAACGGCCCCCAGTCCCCAGCGGCCCCGCTATTCCTGGCTACGGTGGCGACCATGGTAACGGCGGGGCAGGGGGTGCTAAGAATCTCCAGTGGAGGTTCGGTTGCCACCTTAGACGACTCGACCTGGCAACGTACAACGCACGCACCCTGAGGACTGACGAGAAGATTGTGGAGCTGGAAGAAGAGATAGACAAGTTACGCTGGCATATTATAGGATTATCCGAAGTCCGAAGAGAGGGGGAGGACACGGTAATCCTCGAATCCGGCAACTTGCTCTATCACCGGGAGGGCGACCATCTGTCCCAAGGAGGTGTCGGATTTATCGTCCACAAGTCTCCCGTTAACAACGTTGTAAAAATCGGGAGTGTGTCGACGAGGGTTGCGTACCTTATACTCAGAATCACCAAACGGTATTCGCTGAAGGTCATACAGATTTACGCACCAACCTCGGCACACCCCCATGAGGAGGTGGAGGAAATGTATGAGGATATCTCTAGAGCCATGCATTCCTCCAAAACCCAATATACAGTGTTAATGGGAGACTTCAATGCAAAACTAGGCACAAGAGAGAACGGTGAGCTGAAAGTAGGGAAATTTGGAATAGGGCAACGGAACCCAAGGGGCCAGCAGCTGGCCGACTTCATGGAGAAAGAGGGACTCTTTATGATGAACTCTTTCTTCCAGAAGCGGCCCCACAGGAAGTGGACCTGGTCGAGCCCCGACGGTTCGACAAAAAATGAGATTGACTTCATTATGACGACCAGAAGACAACTGTTCAGTGATGTATCAGTGATCGCGAGGGTGAAAACCGGCAGCGATTACCGAATGGTTAGAAGCACACTGAACCTAAACGTTAAGTTGGGGAGGTCTCGTCTAATGAAGTCAACGATCCGTCCCCCTCGTGCTCTAATCCAAAGTCCCGAAACCTTTCAGCTCCAGTTACAAAACCGTTTTCAGTGCCTAGAAGACTGCAATGAAGTGGTCGATTTGAATGACAAGCTCGTGGAAACTGTCCATGCGGTCGGAGCTAAGTTCTGCAAGACCCGCCGCAGAAGAACACAAAAACTCTCCGATCACACTCTTAATCTCATGGCTGTTAGACGGGAGATGAAGTTACATTCTTCTACAGATTTGATAGCATACAGGCAACTGAACAGACAGATCTCCAAATGCATGCGGCGGGACTTACGCAACTTCAATACAGCTCGTATTGAAGAAGCGATCGAGCGGAACCAAGGCTCCAAAGTCTTTGCCAGAGATCTGTTTACCAGAAAGCGCCAACTGTCAAAGCTGAAGACAGAGTGTGGCAGCATCGCTTCCGGGGCACCTGAGATTTTGAGTGAGATTGAGAGGTTCTATGGGCAGTTGTACACGTCATCGTTGGAGCCGCACGCAAGTGTGAGTAACGATCCAAGAGCGAGTCTTATCCGACATTATTCCGATGATATCCCGGACGTCAGTCTGAGCGAGATTAGAATGGCTCTCCAGCACCTTAAAAACGGCAAGGCCCCAGGCGAGGATGGAATTACAGCGGAGCTTCTGAAAGCGGGTGGAAAACCAGTACTTGAAGTCCTTCAGAAGCTCTTTAATTCCGTCTTCCATGGTGGCATTACACCGGAGGCGTGGAGCAGAAGTGCGGTGGTCTTGTTCTACAAAAAAGGCGACAACGCTCTCTTGAAGAACTACAGAACGATTTCCCTTCTGAGCCGCGTCTACGTGCTGTTTTCGAAAGTCATTACGAATCGTCTCGCGCGCAGACTTGACGACTTCCAGCCTCCCGAACAAGCCGGTTTCCGAAAGGGCTTTAGCACCATAGACCACATACATACCCTTCAGCAAATTGTACAGAAGTCCGAAGAGTACAATTTGCCACTATGTCTGGCGTATGTGGACTATGAGAAAGCCTTTGATTCCGTCGAAATTTGGGCGGTGCTGCAGTCCCTTCAGCGATGCCAAGTTGACTGTCGGCATATCGAAGTGTTGAAGTGCTTGTACAGTAGGGCTACGATGGCTATCCAAGTACAGAACCAGAGTACGAAACCTATCCAATTGCAGAGAGGTGTAAGACAGGGTGACGTCATATCCCCGAAACTCTTTACCGCTGCATTGGAAGATGTTTTCAAGCTTCTGGACTGGAAAGGATACGGTATCAACATCAATGGCGAGTACATCACTCACCTTCGATTTGCCGACGATATAGTCCTTATGGCAGAATCGCTGGAGGACCTAAGCACTATGCTCAATGACCTTAATAGTGTTTCCCAACGGATAGGTCTTAAGATGAACATGGACAAAACAAAGATTATGTTTAATGTCCATGTCACACCTATGCCGGTAGTTGTTGGGAACACTAAGCTCAAAGTTGTTGACGAGTATGTTTACCTGAGACAAATAGTCCGACTAGGTAAGTCCAACTTCGACCGAGAGGTCAATAGACGGATTCAACTCGGTTGGGCAGCGTTCGGGAAATTACGGCACATCTTCTCGTCAGGTACACCTCAAAACTTGAAAACGAGACTGTACACCCAGTGTGTGTTGCCAGTGATGACATACGGAACTGAGACGTGGTCCTTCACTGCTGGCCGGATGAGGAAGCTCAAGGTCGCTCAGCGAGCTATGGAGAGGGCTATGCTCGGAGTTTCTCTGCGTGATAAACTCAGAAATGAGGATATCCGCAGTAGAACTAGAGTGACCGACATAGCCCAACGGATTAGTAAGCTGAAGTTGCAATGGGCCGGCCATATAGCTCGAAGAACCGACAACCGATGGGGTAGAAAGGTTCTCGAGTGGCAGTCTCGTACCGGCAGGCGAAGTGTAGGGCGTCCTCCCACTAGATGGAGTGACGACCTGGTAAGATATGCAGGAAGTCGATGGATGCAGGTGGCTCAGGACCGTGCTTTGTGGCATTCTTTGGGGGAGGCCTATGTTCAGCAGTGGACTTGTGAAGGGCTGTAATGATGATGATGATGAAGACTTTAAAGGAGTGGTCGTTGGCTAGGTTCTGTCCAGTGTCCAAAAGATGTTTAGCAAAATGGGATTTATCGGGATTGCAATTCATGTACGCGGCTAAATGCTCTTTATAACGTGTTGCGAAGTTGCAACCAGTCTGACCCACGTAAACGGCGTGGCATTCGTCACAGACAAGTTTGTAAACACCCGACTTTTGACTTCTTTGCGTGATAAACTTAGGAATGAGGACATCCGCAGTAGAACCAGAGTGACCGACATAACCCAACGGATTAGTAAGCTGAAGTGGCAATGGGCTGGCCATAAAGCTCGAAGAACCGACAGCCGATAGGAAAAAAAGGTTCTCGACTGGCATCCCCGTACCAGTAAACGAATTGTAGAGCGTCCCCACCACTAGTTGAAATGATGACCTGGTAAGACATGTAGGAAGTCGATGGATACTGGTGGCTCAGGACCGTGCTTTGTGGCACAACTTGGGGGTGCAAGCAGTGGACTTTTGAAGGGTTGTAATGACGATGATGATACATCTACAATAAGATTTTCTCCTGTTTAGTCGTTACTTCTACAAGCGCAAACATTCAGACATGAAGGTTGTAGGCCTTACAATAAAAATACTTGTTCGGTACGGGATTGCAACTAAGTCACTGAAGCTGACTTAGTTGCAATCCTGCGTCAGGTTAGTGCTATTAAACATTACTAATATTCCCTTAAACCACTTCTGGTAAGCTTAAAATGCTTATGTTAGAAGTGGTTAACGACAGTAGTCGCGTGGCGGGTCCGAACCCACGACTTTTCCAGTTCGCGGTCCGCGTCCTGCCATTAGGCTACTGACGCTTAGTACTATAATTAGTATTATACTCTTAAATTCTATTTTACTACAATTATAAGCTATGAGTTTTGCACCCGACTCCGTTTAAACAGAATAAAAGGGTAATAACAGGGAATTACATGGTTGCTTCGATATCTAAGAACCAGTTTCTTGCGATCGACAAAGAATAAGTTCCAGTTCTCATCCCTGTAGAAAAGATCACCTGTCTTCAACCATTTGTCTTCTGTAAATATCTCGGCTGTTTTTTCAGGATTATTATAGTAACCCTAGAAAAAATAGTTGTACATTTTTGTATTAGTTGTATATTTAAAGTTATAATTTAATGTTTAATAGAAATTGTGCGACTTAATAAAATAGATGCGTTATTGTCACTCAAAATATGTATTGTCCGATTTTAAAACACCAACAAGACCCTTTTTACTGGAAACGAGGTATTTGACTTGCTATAACGAGTAAAAATTAGGTGAAATAGGAACATCGTAACTGAAGCACTTATTTTCAAATCAGACTTATATGGAGTGGTATTCAAAAAAGCTTAAAAAAATCTTTTCGATTTTGAAAATAATACCTACAATTTACATCAAATCATTCACATGCCAAGATACAAAATTCATCATAGTTGAATACCTATCAATATATGTATTTCCTGCAGTGCGACCCTGTACACATATAACCGTATTGAACCGTCACGTAAACCACCACTGCCCTAAGAGGAGGTCACCTGCGTAAACCAAGAGTGTGACAAATTAAACTATATGATGTTATATGATTGCATGAATACTTTGAATGAAATGGACAATAACTACCGACTAAAAAATAAGTGAAAGTATTAAGTAAGTAAGAAAGATGATCCCTGCCTATTCCGCAAATGAAAAAGTAAAGCTGTAGTATTAATGCATATAAGTCGTTTTCTTCATAAAATGTTTATTTTTAACACCTTACACTAACATTACAAAGTTATAATGCAGCTAAATTTAGGTCATTTTCTATGGAATTGTAACGAATTTTTTACTACTCCAAGTGCATTTTATAAAATGGTCGACTGACTATTACTCGTTAACTTCTTAATTCTACTTAGTTGTGATAGTTTTACTTTTAACTTCATTATATATACTACTAGCCTGTATACTGTTAATTGTAACTGTAACTGATTAATATATAAAACTATGCCAAATTACAGATTTGTAGCACCTAGGGTCTCTGAGAAGAACCGCTTACGGACGCACGGATGGACTTGATGAAACTATAGGGGTTTCTTGTTGTGTAACTACGGAACCCTAAAATAAAGACAATATCAATTACGCGAGACAGGGAATGGATTAATTGTTGATTGACTGTGATCTTGAAATATAAATAGAAAATGTATTAACACGGAAACTCACGTTTATAAAACAACAAAATAACCATACCTTAAAAGTTATCGGTCCTTTAAACCAAAGTTCGCCTGTTTTGTGGGGTTCCAAAACGTCTTTTCCCGTTCCTGGATCAACTAACTGAAAAGTAAAATTGTGGTTATTCTTAAACTAACTTTAATTATTATAAAACAAGTTATTAACCAGTTCAAAAAACGAGAAGGTAAAATTATATTAGATGTGTATGTTTTTAAGTATATGTATCGATTTTTCGAAACCGGCTGAACCAATTTAACAAAAAAATATCTCTAAGGCTTTATTCATAATCTTCGATAAATTATGTCTTAGCAACAGATGCCATGCAAATAATAGCTCCGACTAGCCTGTAGTATAAATTATTTTACTTTCATAATATTAGTCTGTTCAACGTTTTATTAAAAGTTTTATTAATTGGCATGAAGAATTGCTTACATTAAATAATAATTATAATTTGCGTTAAAGGATTTTTAAATTTAATGCATCAATCTTTTAGTGTTGTTATTGTAATTAAGATTACTGTTTTGTATTTCTGTCTTAATTTATTAAGTTAGATCTAAAATATTACTTTATTTGGGGTGAGATTGGTAATAAAAAAGAAAATATAGGGAGGAAAAACAAAGTAATGTTTACATACGCGATAATCTAAGTGCCCTAATGGCCGTCCAGTGCACCCTGGAATAAAGCTGACTGGGTCCAAAGCAGTTGTTCCTATTTCGCTCATTCCATACCCTATGTAAACATCTGCAAATGGTGCTACTATCTGAAATTATTAAGGTATTTTAATATTACTTCTTATTATTAGCCATCGAGGAGCTACCGACTCGACCAATGTGTAATCTATGAGATTGACTCAGGAAGGACCATGATCTCATGAAATACTAACAAAAAATAGTAGCATAAATACTTTATTTTATAAATTAAATGTTACTTAAAAGATAAAGATTCGTGGTAATAATCAATTTGACTGTACTTATTTATTTAAATTTATTTATTCTTTATTACATTCCTAAAATAAAAGAATACAAACGGCGGACTTAATGCCTTGAGGCATTCTGTACCAGTCACCCCATCTCTACCGTGATGAGAATTTGACGTTGGTGTAGCAATACAGAATAAAAGAAAAAAAATGATAAGTAACTACGATATAAATACATTTTAGTAATATATATTTTTCTTAAATAAATAAACTAGACAAATATCTCCTTTACATACATACACACAATTATATACATATTAATATAGGTGTATATATATTTGACTGGCCTGTTGGTCTAGTGGTTAGTGACCCTGACTGCTACGCCGGAGGTCGTGGGTTCGATTCCCACCCAGGACAAATGTTGTGTGATGAGCACGATCATTTGTTCTGTGTCTGGGTGTAATTTATCTATAATATTTATGTATTTAAAAATATATAAGTATGTTTATCAGTTGTCTAGTACCCATAACACAAGCTCTGCTTAGCTTGGGGCTAGATGGCGTTGTTTGATAGTTGTGGAATATTATTATTATAAAAAAAAAAAAAAATATTATATATAAATAGTGCATATAAATTGTACACGCCCCTAGCTGCCCCAACCAAGGCTGACGGGATTAGGGCCCATGAGTAATCCCATCGACGAGCAGCAGAGGGACGGGGCCAGAATATGGCCACGTGGAAATTCCTAATTACAATAAACCAGATGGGAGGACGCTAGAAATACATAGTACTTACCATTATCCGAAGCTAACTTCGCACTAAGGCTTGGGCAGGCCGTGAGTGTGTGTAATAGTGGATGGCGAGTAGTGTACAGTGAGGTGTGAATGTTTGGGGCCTTGTCAAGCATAGGCGACCAGCCGCAGCCGAGTTCCAGGCTGCTCCAAAATGCTGCACCGCTTCAGACTTCTTCGGCGCCGGACCAGAATCACTTTCCTCTTTCGTCACGATGACAGTCAATTAACTCTATCGTGCGATTAACTAACTTACAGAATCCACTAACTATCGCGGGGTATAAGGTTACCGCACAAAACGCACACGGAGCCTCTGGACCAAAGGTCGCTACCGTTTCGCGTTGCAACAGTTAGTTCTAGAATATCAGAGGCCGCACTAGCTAATATTGTCGACTGCACTTATACAGATTCTGAGTCGGACCCAATAAGTCCCGGGAAGCTCTCCAGCAGGAATGCGCGTCACAAAATCCTAGACTGTATATTTACGGGCCGCACTTAATTATTCCGAGTTCCCTAACAGAATTGACCGAGTGCTCACGTCAGCACCGCTTAAAGACGACTGACTGCCCTTGTGCGTTTTTCGCACGACCGAAAATCAAACCGGTATGAATGCACCGCGCCGAGTGCCCTCTCGTGTCAATCCTTGAAACTAGCGCTTGGCGCGAACATAAATAAATAAATATGAATATATTATGTATACATCTGTTAAATAACATGGATGATTTATCTCGGAAACGTTGTCTTTAATAGATGAATTCGCACCAACTTTTTAAAAGAAAACTTATATTGAGCTTTTCTGATGTCATCGGGCAAGGAGTGAACTGTAAAGGAGTTGGCTTAGAACTCGGCGAAGTAAACAGGAATACATATTTTATTGTTAGAAGAAGAACTTATCACGAAATGAGGAGAGATAGATATGAAATAATTTAAAATTAAAATAATTAATAGAATCAGGCGTTACTTTGCGGAAATCCGTTATATAAAAGCTTTTAAAAAAATTTACTTCGCAAATATCCGCGTTATAAAATAAAGTGATGTGTCTTACTTAGTATGAAGAGCACCTCCCGGCCTCCCTCAATTGCGTGCACTATCCCCGTCACCACTTATCCCAGCACCGCTACTCCCAACACCACTACACTAGGCAAGACACACCACTGACGATAATACGACACGTGTTTCGCCTCTACACGATGCATCATCAGGTGATATAGACTCTACGGTGGCTGACCGCTAAGTAGTTTTAAAATTAAAAATTTTGTACAACCGACTTCAATATAAATTATTAAGAATAACTCAAATACTATTGGTCAGACTTTGATCAAATTTATATGGGACCACATGTGACTGGTGCTTCACGTTTGTTTTACGCAGTTTAAATTTGTGTTTGAATATCCCATTTATGAAGTCAGACTTAGTCACAATATCTTTTTCAGAGGTATCAAATTTGAATTCATGGTACTTTGAAATTCGGAATTTTTCTTTCAGACATCCGCACTCATTGCTAAGTGACAGTTTCGTTATGGTAATATTTAGAGTACCATTCCTGAAAATTAAGAATAATGCTACTGTTTACAGCAAAAACTGTAAACTTGGTCCTTAATTTCAGAACAGTTTAGTTTATAATATCATGAATATATTCATCTACCGTGTAGACTCAGCTAGTTCTTTTTAGCTTTCTTTTAATGAGACCAAAACTGCGGTCACATGGCAGGAAAGAGTGCCCACGAAAAGGGTAAAATAATTTGATTCTCTTAAACATATTATTTTCCAAAAGAACTATTAAAATCGTACCATTGCATGGTTCCTATTCTGACCTGCACAGTTGTCGCAGTATAAATGAAGTTCATCATATTGTTTATGTTTATATATTTATTTTTTACATCTATATAGATGTAAAAAAGGCACACGTCACTGGACAAGTGCCGTTTTAGTACAAAACATAAACATCAGTTTGACATTTCTCGTACTAAAATAAATTGTACAAGTGCCTGTTTAACACAGAACGATGTATTTTAGTATGAACTGCACGACGAAGCAAAAAAAAGAAAATCGTGAAAAAAATGGACAAGTGCCGTTTTAGTATTTAAGGATTCATATATATATATATATATATATATATATATATATATATATACATATATTATGAAATTTTGTAATATAAAACGTTCAGTCGATATACGTTTCGCTCCTGTACATGTATTTAAGAGAGTTTTAGGGCAATTAAGTGTCCCACTGTGCTGCACCAATGCATGTTTTGTACCTGGTACAGCCATGCTACAGCTATACTATAGTTGTAGCACGAATAGGTCGGCACGACCGAGGACGAACCACGCTCTAGCAGAATACCAGCTTAAAATAGCAGCTTAATACTGCTGTGTTTCGAATAGTGAGTGTAGAGAACCGGAGACCCCTTTTACTGGAAACGAGGCATTCCATCTTATTATTCACTTGCTTTATGCATTTATTGTTGCATTTTGAATCTCCAACGACGATTGATGTAGATGTCTATGGACCACAGTATTTACTTACCATCAGCTGGAGTGTATGCTCGTTTGTCACCCTCATTCTATAAAAAATAATATTGACGGACTTCACATATCTTCAAAATATTTATTTTAAATATCTGCAATATGCAGGATTCCTCAGGTATTTTCTTTCACCACAAAGTGGCACTGCAATCAGTTATTCAATTCTTTATTGATGACGGTGTTCCCCTAACAGAAACAGGGCCTCTGGAAGGGGTCCCATAACGAATATTAATGTAACCTCTGAGGAGGACGATGACCTAAAAATGGTCTCGAGACATCGTGGTAGCACAGGAATCCCTGGGACGTGCTAATAGTCAAGCAAAGCGATGGATGAGTCCCGGTTGCTTTCCGAACGGAGATTTCGGGTCTCATCGTATACGAGGAGTGTATACGGTTATGGTGACCACCGTGTTAGCCCGTAGAAGTCCGACATAACCTTTAAAAAGTGTTTATAAACATTACTGCTGGTCATGTGTGGTTCCGGGTTCGAATCCCTCATCATCATCATCATTACAGCCCTTCACAAGTCCACTGCTGAACATAGGCCTCCCCCAAAGAATGCCACAAAGCACGGTCCTGAGCCACCTGCATCCATCGACTTCCTGCATGTCTTACCAGGTCGTCACTCCATCTCGTGGGGGGACGCCCTACACTTCGCCTACCGGTACGAGGCAGCCACTCGAGAACCTTTCTTCCCCATCGGTTGTCGGTTCTTCGAGCTATATGGCCGGCCCACTGCCACTTCAGCTTACTAATCCGTTGGGCTATGTCGGTTACTCTGGTTCTACTGCGGATATCCTCATTCCTAAGTTTATCACGCAGAGAAACTCCGAGCATAGCACTCTCCATAGCTCGCTGAGCGACCTTGAGCTTTCTCATCCGGCCAGCAGTGAAGGACCACGTCTCAGTTCCGTAAGTCATCACTGGCAACACGCACTGGTTGTACAATTTCGTTTTCAAGTTTTGAGGTATGTCTGACGAGAAGATGTGTCTTAGCTTCCCGAACGCTACCCAGCCGAGTTGAATCCGTCGATTGACCTCTCGGTCGAAGTTGGACTTACCTAGTCGGACTATTTGTCCCAGGTAAACATACTCGTCAACAACTTCGAGCTTAGTGTTCCCAACAACTACCGGCATAGGTGTGACATGGACATTAAACATGATCTTTGTTTTGTCCATGTTCATCTTAAGACCTATCCGTTGGGAAACACTATCGAGGTCATTGAGCATAGTGCTTAGGTCCTCCAGCGATTCTGCCATAAGGACTATATCGTCGGCAAATCGAAGGTGAGTGATGTACTCGCCATTGATGTTGATACCGTATCCTTTCCAGTCCAGAAGCTTGAAAACGTCTTCCAATGCAGCGGTGAAGAGTTTCGGGGATATGACGTCACCCTGTCTTACACCTCTCTGCAATTGGATAGGTTTTGTACTCTGGTTCTGTACTCGGATGACTATCCGTAGCCCTACTGTACAAGCACTTCAACACTTCGATATACCGACAGTCAACTTGGCACCGCTGAAGGGACTGCAGCACCGCCCAAATTTCGACGGAATCAAAGGCTTTCTCATAGTCCACATACGCCAGACATAGTGGCAAATTGTACTCTTCGGACTTCTGTACAATTTGCTGAAGGGTATGTATGTGGTCTATGGTGCTAAAGCCCTTTCGGAAACCGGCTTGTTCGGGAGGCTGGAAGTCGTCAAGTCTGCGCGCGAGACGATTCTTAATGACTCTCGAAAACAGCACGTAGACGCGGCTCAGAAGGGAAATCGGTCTGTAGTTCTTCAAGAGAGCGTTGTCACCTTTCTTGAAGGACAAGACCACCGCACTTCTGCTCCACGCCTCCGGTGTAATGCCACCATGGAGGACGGAATTAAAGAGCTTCTGAAGGACTTCAAGTACCGGTTTTCCACCCGCTTTCAGAAGCTCCGCTGTAATTCCATCCTCGCCTGGGGCCTTACCGTTTTTAAGGTGCTGGAGAGTCATTCTAATCTCGCTCAGACTGACGTCCGGGATATCTTCGGAATAGTGTCGGATGAGACACGCTCTTGGATCGTTACTCACACTTGCGTGTGGCTCCAACGATGACGTGTACAACTGCCCATAGAACCTCTCAATCTCACTCAAAATCTCAGGTGTCCCGAAAACGATGCTGCCACATTCTGTCTTCAGCTTTGACAGTTGGCTCTTTCTGGCAGACAGATCTCTGGCAAAGACTTTGGAGCCTTGGTTCCGCTCGATCGCTTCTTCAATATGAGCTGTATTGAAGTTGCGTAAGTCCCGCCGCATGCATTTGGAGATCTGTCTGTTCGAATCCCTGGTTAGACCAAAATCAGTTATTGGGGGTTTCTTTGTCTAAAATTTTGCTATCAGTCCGGAGTTAGGAAAGCACCTCGGAAAGTACGTAAAGCCGTTGGTCCTGTGCTGATCTTTCTCCGGTTGTGTCGGGTTGCCGTCCCACGGGACTATGCGAGTGAGGGAATTGAGTAGAATTGGGGTGTGATCCTGTCCAGCACGCAGATAGTTCGTCTCCGTTGTGACTGAAATTCGGTCTGCAGATAACGTCATTACTATCCGACGGTGACTATACCTACCCTCATACTCAAGCAGAAAAGATGATCCACCACCTAGGTCTACGTCATAATAATACTTGCAAATATTATGTGATACTTACCTTTATATCATCAATTAATTTTTGCCGTACTATACTGCCCACTAATATCAAGAGTCTAAAGCATGTAAAGTCACACTTTTCACGTTGTCCCGGTTTTAGCAGGGTAGTCATCATCCAGGGACTTGTCATCACAAATGTAGGCTAAAATGATTATTATTAGAGAATATTATTAGTGTTCAGTTACAAAGATTACTTTATGTTTTAAGACCAAAAAAAGGGACGAAAGGGAAACCCATCATTTCTTCTGCTACTTCTTTAATCTATTTAATTCCACTGCCTACTGTACTGGCTGAAATAGGTGTCTTGTTCTTTAATCTATAGTGCACTGCAGCTCGGCTGCAGACATAAGAGAGAATGCATATGGTCACTTGGTACAAATGGACCACCGAAAAAACAGGAAAGCGTGTGGCAATTATATCCTGGGTAGTTGACAACTTCCAGCAGTAGTCGTTTATGGCTGCAGAGATTATCAGAAGGATATTTTTGCTATTACTTATTTTTATCTTAATATTTAGTATGGTGTAGAATTTGATTTATGTGGGTCTCTGACATATAAATAATAAATTAAAATTGTTGGCTTACTGCATTTTAAAGGAAGTTATTATTTCAATTGTTAACACTCTATATTAAAAAAAAATAAGCTTTCGTATGTCCTTAAGAGCCCTTCTTTACATAAAACCATGACAAAACCTTTTTACGAAACATATAATACAGAATACATTAGTACCATAAAACCACAATTTTTACGAGCATTTCGTATTTTTTGTATTTCGTATAAACATGAACGCCGAGTGAAATTTTTCTTGAAAATTTAACTATTAAATGAAACTAATTTTCATGGATTTTCCATGGGGAGGGGGGGGGGACTGAGGTGTTCGACGTCACGATGTCATAGTTAGCCCGACTACCTGCAGTTTTGAATATTAATTTTTGGTCCCATCTACGCAGAATGAGCTTACAGTATCTTGAAGTCTTTCAGTGGTATGCTTGGGTTTGGATTTAATTTCATTAATTGCTTGGGATCCTATAATCCCAAGCAGATGACAGCATCCATCCATCTTCTCTATTGAAATTAGGATGTTTTTTTTAATTTCAATAGCCTCACAAATCATCCTTGGTAGAAATCGGTGTTCTTTTGCGGGGATTTTTGGTGTATAAAATCTAATGTAATGGCGGGGACGACCTTGAACATGTACTCACATTGCAGACTTCCCGGAACGTCAGTGCTTCAAGTCAGCTATATGTTCTTTCACACGGGTTTTTATAGATCGTTTTGTTTGTCGTATGTAAGAGAGACCACTTTCACAATCCAGCTTGTACACTCCTGCGTCTTGTAGAGGGATATGACACTTGACGGAAGGTAAAAATTGACTAATCTTGAAGTATGTTTTAATTGCAGCTCACTTCAAAATGTAGCCAACCGTGTCTCTTTAAACTTCTTGTGTCTTTTTCTCTACAAGAGAGCAATAGAGATCACGTTCAAAATTTAGATTGTACATTCTAGGTTCTGAACGTGATCTCTCTTACATAGGACAACCAAAACGATCTTTTTTTATAGGATAGTGTGACAAACAAGCATACAGTCTACTTGATGGTAAGTGGTTCCTGTGGCCCATAGACATGTACATCTATCTTAGTTTGCGAATCAAAATGCAGATGCGTTGTTACCCGTGAGGACTAAGATGGAACGCCTCTTTTCCATAAAAAAGAGTCTCCGCTTCTCTACACTCACCATACGAAACACAGCAGTGTAAAGCTGCTATTTTACGCTGGTATTCTATGAGAGCGTGGTCCTATCCCGGTCAAGCCGACCCATTCGTGCTACAACTATACTACTAATATAACTGCAGCATGGCTCTACCACGTATACAAATTTATAAAAACCTGCGGGAAAGAACATATAGCTGACTTGAAGCGCCGATGTTCCAGGAAGTCTGCAGTGTGTGAACATGTTCAAGACCGTCCCCGCCGTTACATTAGATTTGATAGACCATAAATCCTCACAAAAGTACACCGATTTCTACCAAAGATGATTCGCGCGGCTATTGAAATTATAAAACATCCTAATTTCAAAAGAAAAGGTGGATGGGTGCTGCCATCTGCTTGGGATCCTATACTTAATAAAATTAAATCCAAAGCCAAGCATACCACTGCAAGACCTCAAGATACTGTAAGCTCATTGTGCGTAGATCGGGCCAAAAATTAATATTAAAAAATTGAAGATAGCCGGGCTAACAATGACATCGGGACGTCAAACATCTCAGTTCCCCTCGTAACCATGGGTGCTGTAAAGCATCCGAAGCGTCGGGATTAAAAATTAAATTAAACGCGACAAAATCCCTAAAAATTAGTCTCATTTAATGTGTAGTCTTCGCGTAAATATAAGTAATCATTAATTTTACTATTGATAAATACCTTGTATTTATTAATGAGGTAATAGGTGTGCTCTGTTGTGACTGGAAGAGAAGTATGCACGCGTGTAAATTTTAGTATTGGCGACATAACTAAACAATTTGTCGCTGAAATCCAATGCGCGGAAGACACGATCAAAGCCATTTGAGTAGGTGTAGGAAATTCGTGGCATCTTATCCTGAAATCAATTAAAACCTATTAAGTGTCTTAGGAGGTAACTATGGAAAACGCCAGAATATTACGGCAACCGATAGATGGCAGTAAAGCTATTTCGTGTATTATTCCGTATATATTATATCCAGACTGATAGGTTTTTTTTTTTTTATAAGTGATATTCATTCTGTAAATACTAGGCACAGACACAAGCTAGTAGTAACAGTTACTCGACTCCATCGAGTCATTAATTCATTTTTGGGGCGATGTATACGCTTTTACAACAAAATTCCAGAAAATATACAAAATTTAACCTACACAAAGTTTAAAAATTTTATTAAACTAAGTTTGTATAAAAAGGGTTATTATAATATTAAAGAATTTATAGATGATAATAACCCCTGGAAATGAGGTGATCGCTACCAAGCTATTTCTAATTTGTTGTGTTGTTAATTTGTGTAACATACATGATTGTAAGCTGTTATTTAAAAAAATGTCCCGCTGGGTTTCTTACTGATTCTTCCCAGGACAGAGGTTATTTTTTCGAACCAGTGGTAATTAAACAACAGAGTGACTTTCAATAAGTATTATTTATAACCTATATTGAATAAAAAGTTTCTGTTTCTGTTTATAGAAGAGGGATTTTTTTATAGAAAAAGGGGCAAACGAGCAAGCGGCTCACCTGATGGTAAGTGACTACCGCCGCCCATGAATAGCCGCAATACCAGGGGAACTGGAGGAACGTTGCCGGCCTTTATCGTGTCAGTTCGGAAAAATTGCCGTTGATAAACAATTCCACAGAGAAGTTGTACGAGGAAGAAAACTCCTTGTAAAACGTACAGCGCTGGACTGCCAAGCATCCAAATGTTGAGGTTGGTATCGTTGGTCGTGAAATTTGGCAGCTGGAATTAACCAGAACAATTCCTCAAAGCACTACTCGTGGTACATGCTATTGAAAATACAAAGGGATGCAACATCCCTACGAAGCGCCAGTGAATCGAGTCGATCAGAAAGAACTCGGTCGTCGAAGCTTCGAACCACTCTGCACTGGATGAAGTCAAGTAGAAGAAGCTGGCACTGGGGTGACGCAGCCCAGAGATGAGAACAGTATTTCACGTGGGGGAAAACTTTTGCTTTGTAAAGTTGAAACCGATGTGCCGGCATGAAATACTGTCTCGCTCTGCTGAGCACGCCAAGCTTTTTAGAGGCCAATTTGGTCTCTACTTCCAGGTGACTAGGATACTGCACACTATTCGATATGTCGACTATGATGCTAGCTGAGTCAGCAAAGGGAGTGTCTTGAAACTGTGGAGGAACGACAAAGGGGTTCTTTGTAGCGGTAAAAACAAAAACTTGTGTCTTCTTGAGATTAAATTGGACTAGATTTAGTCGGCCCCAAGCCAAGAGTTTATTCAGTAAACACTCGACTTCAGACACAAGTTTGTCTCGGTACTCGGCGACGTTTTCCGAGAAATATTGGCACGGCCGGTGTATAAGCCTTGTGGAATACCAGCGTTAATAGGCTTGTAATCAAAGCATGCACCGTCTACTACAACCTTGATGCTCCAATCAGCAAGTAAACTGGCGATAGTAACAGATTTGTGTTATTAATGTTCAGTCTTTAAACTTATTATTATACTAGCTGTACAGGCAGCTAATATTCTGCCATTTCCAAAGACTATTTCTCCTATAATCATCATCATCATCGTCAAAACAGCCTTTCACAAGTCCACTGCTGAACATAGGCCTCCTCCAAGGTTAGCCGTAAAGCACGGCCCCCAGCCACCTGAATTAAAAACAATGACTTCCTGCATGTCTTACCAGGTAGTTACTCCATCTAGTAGGGGGACGCCCTACACTTCGCCTGCCGTTACGAGGCTGTTACCCGAGAACTTTTCTTCCCCATCGGTTGTCGGTTCTTCGAGCTATATGGCCGGTCAATTGTCATTTCAGCATACTAATTCTTTGGACTATGTTGATTACGCTGGTTCTACTGCGGATATCCTCGTTTTTAAGTCTATCACGCAGAGAAACTCCGAGCATAGCCATCTCTATAGCTCGCTGACTGACTTTGAGCTTCTTCATATGGCCAGCAGTGAAGGAACCACGTCTCATATCCATAGGTCATCACTGTCAAAACGCACTGGTTTTACAATCTAGTTTTGAGGTTTTGAGGTATGTCTAACGAGAAGATGTGTTGTAATATCCCGAATGCTGTCCAGCCAGGTTGAAATCGTCGATTGACCTCTCGGTGAAAGAAATATTTTTCTCGTAGCTCTCTCTCTCTCGTCGTTGTACTTATCTAGTGGGACTATTTGCCCCAGGTAACCATATTCGTCAACAACTTCGAGCTTAGTGCTCCCAACAATTACCGGCATAGGTGTGACATGGACGTTAAACATGATTTTTGTTTTGTCCATGATCATCTAAAGACCTAGCCATTGTGAGACACTATTGAGGTCATTTAGCATAGTGCTACAACGATTCTGCCATAAGGACTATATCGTCGACAAATCGAAGGTGCGTGATATCATCGCCATTGACGTTAATACCGTATCCTTTCCAGTCTGGTACCTTGAAAACTTCTTCCAAAGCAGCGGTGAAGATTTTCGGGGATATAACATCACACTGTCTTACATCACTCAGCAATGGGAAAGGTTTCGTAATCTGGTTCTGTACTCGGATAGTCATCGTAGCCTTACTGTACAAACACTTCAGCATTTTGACATTCCTACAGTCAACTTAGCACCGCTGAAGGGACTGCAGCACTGCCCAGATTTCAACGGAATCAAAGGCTTTCTCATAATCCACATACGCAAGAAAAAGTGGCAGATTGTACTCTTCCGTCTTCTCTAAAATTTGCCGAAGGGTATGTATGTGTTCAATAGTCTTAAAGCATTTTCGAAAACCGGCTTGTTCAGGAGGCTGAAAGTCGTCAAGTCTGCATGCGAGACGATTCGTAATGACTCTCGAAAATAGCACGTAGATACGGCTCAGAAGGGAATCGGTCTGTAGGTCTTCAAGAGAGCGTTGTCACCTTTCTTGAAGAAAAGACCACTGCACAACTGCTCCACGCCTCCGGAGTAGTGCCACCATGGAGAACGTAATTAAAAAACTTGCACAGGACTTTCATCGTTACATCCTTTCAGAAGTCCACTGCTGAACATAGGCCTCCCCCAAGGATTGTACAAAGCACGACCCTGAGCCACCTGCATCCATCGACGTCCTGCATGTCTTACCAGATCGTCACTCCATCTAGTGGGGGGTCGCCCTACACTTCGCCTACCAGTACGAGGCTGCCACTCGAGAACCTTTCTTCTCCATCGGTTGTCGGTTCTTCGAGCTATATGGCCGGCCCACTGCCACTTCAGCTTACTAATCCGTTGGGCTATGTCGGTTACTCTGGTTCTACTGCGGATATCCTCATTTTTAAGTTTATCTCGCAGAGAAACGCCGAGCATAGCCCTCTCCATAGCTCGCTGAGCGACCTTGAGCTTTCTCATACGGCCAGCAGTGAAGGACCACGTCTCAGATGCGTAAGTCATCACTGGCAACACGCGGTTGTACAATTTGGTTTTAAGAATTTGAGGTATGTCTAAGGAGATGATGTGTCGTAGTTTCCCGAACGCTATCCAGCCGAGTTGAATCCGTCGTTTGACCTCTCGGTCGAAGTTGGACTTACCTAATCGGACTATTTGTCCCAGGTAAACATACTCGTCAACAACTTCAAGCTTAGTGCTCCCAAAAACTACCAGAATAGGTGTGACATGGATGTTAAACATGATTTTTGTTTTGTCCATGTTCATCTTAAGACCTATCCGTAGTGAGACACTATTGAGGACATTGAGCATAGTGCTTAGGTCCTCCAGCGATTCTGCCATAAGTACTATATCGTCGGCAAATCGAAGGTGAGTGATGTACTCGCCATTGATGTTAATACCGCATCCTTTCCAGAC
Organism: Parnassius mnemosyne; assembly: GCA_963668995.1. NCBI lineage: Eukaryota > Metazoa > Arthropoda > Insecta > Lepidoptera > Papilionidae > Parnassius > Parnassius mnemosyne. Next base: position 17,187,389 of record CAVLGL010000085.1, read on the forward strand.
CAGCAGCTTGAAAACGTCTTCCAATGCAGTGGTGAAGAGTTTCGGGGATATAACGTCACCCTGTCTTACACTTCTCTACAGTTGCATAGGTTTCGTACTCTGATTCTGTACTCGGATAGCCATCGTAGCTCTACTGTATATATATATTATAACACTTCAGCACTTCGATATACCGACAGTCAACTTAGCACCGCTGAAGGGACTGCAGCACCGCCCAAATTTCGACGGAATCAAAGGCTTTCTCATTGTCCACATATGCAAGGCAAAGTGGCTGATTGTACTCGTCTGTCTTCTGTAAAATTTGCCGAAGGGTGTGTATGTGGTCTATGGTACCAAAGCCTTTTCGGAAACCGGCTTGTTCGGGAGGCCGGAAGTCGTCAAGTCTGCGTGCGAGACGATTTGTTATGACTCTCCAAAAAAGCTGTCGCCTTTCTTGAAGAACAAGACCACCGCACTTCTACTCCACGCCTCCGGGGTAGTGCCACCATGGAGGACGAAATTAAAGAGCTTCTGAAGGACCTCTAGTACCGGTTTTCTACCCGCTTTCAGAAGCTCCGCTGTAATTCCATCCTCGCCTGGGGCCTTGCCGTTTTTAAGGTACTGGAGAGCCATTCTAATCTCGCTCAGACTGAAAGTCCGGGATATCTGCAGAATAGTGTCGGATAAGACTCGCTCTTGGATCGTTACTCACACTTGCGTGTGGCTCCAACAATGACGTGTACAGCTGCCCATAGACCCTCTCAATCTCACTCAAAATCTCAGGTGCCCACAAAACGATGCTGCCACACTCGGTCTTCAGCTTTGACAGTTGGCTCTTTCTGGCAAACAGATCTCTGGCAAAGACTTTGGAGCCTTGGTTCCGCTCGATTGCTTCTTCAATACAAGTTGTATTGAAGTTGTGTAAGTCCCGCCGCATACATTTGGAGATCTGTCTGTTTAGTTGCCTGTATGCTGTCAAATCTGTTGAAGAATGTAGCTTCATCTCCCGTTTAACAGCCATGAGATTAAGAGTGTGATCGGAGAGTTTTTGTGTTCTTCTGCGGCGGGTCTTGCAGAACTTAGCTACGACCGCATGGACAGTTTCCACGAGCTTGTCATTCATATCGTCCACTTCATTGCAGTCTTCTAGGCACTGGAAACGGTTTTGTAACTCGAGCTGAAAGGTTTCGGGACTTTGAAACAGAGCATGGGGACGGAGCGTTGACTTCATTAGAAGAGACCTCTCCAACTTAACATTTAGGTTCAGTGTGCCTCTAACCATTTGGTGATCGCTACCTGTTTTCACCCTCGCGATCACGGAGACATAACTGAACAGTTGTTGTCTGGTCATCAATGAAGTCAATCTCATTTTTTGTCGAACCGTCGGGGCTCGTCCAGGTCCACTTTCTGTGGGGGCCGCTTCTGGAAGAAAGAGTTCATCATAAAGAGTCCCTCTTTCTCCATGAAGTCGACCAGCTGCTAGTCCCTTGGGTTCCTTTGCCCTATTCCAAATTTCCCTACTTTCAGCTCACCGTTCTCTTTTGTGCCTAGTTTTGCATTGAAGTCTTCCATTAACACCGTATAGTGAGTTTTTGGAGGAATGCATGGCTCTAGTGATATCCTCATACATTTCCTCCACCTCCTCATCGGGGTGTGCCGAGGTTAGTGCGTAAGCCTGTATGACCTTCAGCGAATACCGTTTGGTGATTCTGAGTACGCAACCCTTGTCGACACAATCTCAATCTTTACAACGTTGTTAACGAGAGACTTGTGGACGATAAATCCGACACCTCCTTGGGACAGATGGTCGCCCTCCGGCGCCTGGGCCTGGAGGTGGCCCTAAATAAGTCGGAGGCCATGGTGTTCCATGGCCCTCGACGCGCGCCGCCGCCGGGTTCACACATCGAGGTCAGCGGGGCCCGGATAGCTGTCGAGTCCACCATGAAGTATCTGGGATTGGTGCTCGACAGCCGATGGGAATTCGGACCCCACTTCCGGCGGCTGGCGCCCAAGCTGATGGGTGCAGCGGGCGCGCTATCAACGTTGCTTCCCAACTTGGGGGGCCCGAGCGGCGCCTGTAGGCGGTTGTACGTGGGAATCGTTTGGTCTATGGCCCTGTATGGGGCCCCTGTGTGGGCGATGGACATGACGGCCAGCACTCTCGCCATTCTGCGTAAACCGCAGAGGGCGATGGCCGTCAGAGTCGTCCGCGGGTATCGCACGATTTCCTACGAGGCGGCTTGCGTCCTGGCCGGATCCCCGCCCTGGGACCTAGAGGCGAAAGTACTCGCGTCATTATATCGATGGCGCGAGGAAGAGCGGGCACGGGGCTCGAGGCCGGTGCAGCGGCAGATCGCGCTGCGCCGAGAGGAGCTCCGTCAGGTCTTGGTGGCGGAATGGCGGCAAAGGCTTCTGCGCCCTACCGCCGGCCTCGCTACCGTCGAGGCGATCCGGCCAGTACTCGACGACTGGCTCGGGAGAAGGCACGGCTCCCTGTCGTTTAGGGTGACGCAGGTGCTGTCGGGGCATGGCTGCTTCGGCAAGTACCTGCGCCGCATAGACAGGGAGCCGGACGCTCGGTGCCACCACTGCGTCCATTGCGGGGAGGACACGGCGCAACACACGCTCGCCGAGTGTGTAGCTTGGGAGGAGCAGCGCCGTGTCCTCACAAATAAAGTAGGAGGCGATCTGTCGCTGCCGGCCTTAGTGCGGAAGATGGTCGGTAGCGCAGAGTCGTGGGATGCAGTGGTGTCCTTCTGCGAGGACGTGATGTCGCAGAAGGAAACTGCGGAACGGGAAAGAGAGATCTCGACTCCCTTCCCCGGCCGCAGAAGGCGCACCGGGCGCAGGAGAAGGGCGGACAACGCCCTTTTCCGGCCCCCATAAATGGGTCCAGGGGCGAGGGACTTGGGGAAGCCCCCGCCACCCCTACTCGATGGACCCGAGGCGGAGGTGCGCGCGGGTGTCGGCGCGCGCCCCTGAGGCGATACACGGGGTAGTTTAACACCTCACTACCCCGTGCAGGAGACGAGGCCTGGACAGGCCGGGCCAGCACTAGTGTGGGGCTGCGGAAGAATTTGGATTCCCGCGGCCCCACGCGCACGTGTGAGGAGACACCGGGGTGGTTTTAGCCGGTAAAAGTCCGGCACGCCCCTCCGCCTTTCCCCAGGCGGAGGTAGTCCATGAGGATTTCCCCCCGTAAAAATAAAAAAAAAAGATGGTCGCCCTCCCGGTGATAGAGCAAGTTGCCGGATTCGAGGATTACCGTGTCCTCCCCCTCTTTTCGGACCTCGGATAATCCTATAATATGCCAGCGTAACTTGTCTATCTCTTCTTTCAGCTCCACGATCTTCTCGTCAGTCCTCAGGGTGCGTGCGTTGTATGTTGCCAGGTCGAGTCGACTTAGGTGGCAACCGAACCTCCACCGGAGATTCTTAGCACCCACTGCCCCGTCGTCACCATGGTCGCCACCGTAGCCAGGGTGGACTGGGGGCCGTCTCTTTATTACTCTCATCATAGAGTTTTTGGTATTTGCCATAGTTGCCACGCTTGGTTGGCAACCGCAATTTTTATTGTAACTTTGCTGTTATCAGAAAGCTGTTGCTGCCCATCTCCTGCTTGTTTTCCTTTGTCGCCTTTTACGACACCCACGGGAAGATATGGGGTAGTGGATATTCTTTACCGCCACTACACGGCAAGGACGGCATAAGACTTTAAGTACCGGTTTTCCACCCGCTTTCAGAAACTGCTGTAATTGCATCCTTGCCCTGGGTCTTGTCGATTTGAAGGTGCGGGAGAACCATTTTAATCTTACTCAGACTGACGTCCGGGATATCGTTGGAATAGTGTCGGATGAGACTTGCTCTTAGTTCGTTACTCACACGTGTGTACTCCAACGATGACGTGTACGTGCCCATAGAACCTCTCAATCTCACACAATCTCACTCACACACAAATCTCAGGTGAAACGATGCTGGCTGATTCGGTCTTCAGCTTCGACAGTTGGCTCTTTGTGGCGGACAGATCTCTGGCAAAATCTTTGAGGCCATGGTACTGCTTGATTGCTTCTTCAATACAAACTTTATTGAAGTTGCGTAAGTCCTCCCGCATGCATTTGGAGATCTGTCTGTTCAGTTGCCTCTATGCTATCAAATCTACTGAAAACTGCAGCTTTATTTGCTGTCTAACAGCCATGAGATTAAGAGTGTGAACGGATAATTTTTGTGTTCTTCCGCGGCCGGTCTTACAAAACTTAGCTCCGACTGCATGGACAGTTTCCACGAGTTTCGAAAGGTTTCGGGACTGGATTAGAGCACTAGGGGGACGGAGCGTTGACTTCATTAGACGACACCTCTCCGTCTTAACGTTTAGGTTCAGTGTGCCTCTAACCATGCGGTGATCGCTACCTGTTTTCACCCTCGCGATCACGGAGACATCACTGAATAATTATTAATATTGTCATATCTTGCTACGTCCAGAACATAATTAATCTTTGATGCTCAATCGTTTTCTTTAATCAGGTACACCGAAAAGTCATAGGATCCAGTAAAATGTTTATTTGGTAATATAGTAGCAACTAAATCAAACGTGCTTGATTGATATTTTGATGAGCTTTTGATTTCAATACTCAATACTCCCATGTGCGTCTTCACCTACTGATTTTTGTCTGTCTGTGACTAGTTCATTAACTGTCTGTTTTATATAGTTTTAACTTATGATTTACTTTCTCGTTTTATTCTCCTACCTCATCAGCCTTCAAACTCTACTGCTTGACATGGTACTCCCCGTGAAAGGAATGATTTGCCTTATTCATCATATTTGACAGGCGTATTGGCAATCGCAGTATTAGAAGTCTCACATATTTGACGCTGCTCCTCGCCGCCGGTCCGGATATTTTACGTCGTTAAACGAGATTGTAAAACCACCATCGGATCGGAGACATTTTCATAGTTGCTTCTTTTGAAACTCGGTAGATGGATTTTTTACTGCTACTAAACGGCATGTGGTTACAGTTGCAGTTTAAGAACAAACAATTTGTATTTTGAACGTCCCTGTCCTTCGGTTTTTATCTAATGCTTAGGTGGACTTACAGTCTTGCTTACAACTTTTTTACTCACAATATTTTGTTGCACTATCATGTAGCAAATTATCTATAATTCTTTCGATTCCTTTCTTCTTTTATTTTTTTGTATACTTTTTGCTAATTCTTTTTTCTCCGTTGTCTTTATTTATGCTCATGCTCTTGTATCATTTGTACTATAAATATTTTTCTGTTCTTTATCAATGTATGTCTCAATCTTTCTTTTATGTTTTGAATAACAAAGACCACGTAGTTCCTTTTGATCATAAAATACTAAAACGCACGTGCGCAAATAAAGCACAAAAACATAAATTATTTTTGCAAAAATAACAATTGAACTTCGGTCTCATAGAATCGATTAAAATTATTTAAATTTATCCAAAATATGTTTCGAGCCGGATAACCGTCAATAATTCCGTAAATAATGTATGATTTTAATTGTAATGATAAGAACGTGAATATATAAGCTTTCATTTTGGCTAAGCTTATTTAATATACTTGGACTTATTTACATGCAGTATATAATTGAATATAAGCATTAAGTATGCGCTAATTATATATGTCCTCGGTTGGGCACAGACCTCTCATATCCGCGTGGGCTGTGGAGCAATTACACCTAAGTGCTGTCTAAAAGTGTTGCAGTGGAGTTTACACAACATATTTTAAATTTATTATAAGCCAGTGCTATGGTAAATCGCACTTTCTTAGCGTAACAAAAGCCTATCACTGTTTCCTTGAAAACGATGATGTTGTAATTGTATTGTCTCGTATGTATGTTCTTATTAGTAATACCAGTATTTAAAACAACAAACTCTATAAAAATATTTAGATTTACCAACGGTAAGGCAATCCAATCATTAGATTTTTGTGGGTGTGGGTTGCATATTTTAGCAATCCAGTGGTACCACTCGTTGGAGTTAGTACGCTAATTGTCACTTCCGGGTCGATGTTGGCGGGCCTGAAATAATTAATAGAATTTATTTCTTCCTTTATATCTAAACCTTTCATTAGTTCACGCAAATAGTTAAAAGGTGAATAACTTTATAACAACTGGAAATGGTTTTAATATCGGAAGGGCTATTCCAAATCAATATTAATTGCCGTAATTATTTATGCGTGAAAAACTAATTTTCAAGTAAAAACAACTAAAACTAACCAGTTTAAGGTATTTTAAAAGTTGTTAAGTACAGAAATAGCTTTAAAAATATTAACGTCAGGTTAACAGTGCAATTCGATTATCGTTTGTTGATTAACAACAGAGAAACATTATTCTTAATATCAAATTTTATGATGACAATTTTTACGCATATTATCGCACTGGGTATTGCAAAACTTTTGAAACGTCGGGAATGTATGTTATCATTTTAAATAAATGCGATAAAATTCTTCAATAATAGTTTCATTCCTTGTGTATAGTATTCGTGTAAATATAGAAAATCATTATCAAATATGTGTTGGTGGTGCTCATGGTTTCTTACAATGTAGTGCCAGTGTAAGACTATCTATTACTCCATATCATTCTGTGAGTGCCATAAGATGCAACAGAGGGAAACACATAAGGACATAAACAGCAGCATCTTCACATAAGAAACAACTGCGGTTGCTAATCCACCTGCCAAGCGTGGCAAGTATGGTAAAAATCCCCCTTATGAGACAATCCTTGGCGATGCCTATGTCTATCAGTGAACAGTAATAGGCTATAATGAATGAGTGAATGATTTTCGACTGTCAATTCTCTTATAAAATTACCGAAAATATTGTTGAATAATTATAAATACATACTGGAAATCATCTACCGGTGTATTATCCCCATATTTTTGCAGGAACTCAGAAAAACTGCAGTGAGTGTCCCCCTTGTCATATGTAACGACTCTCACGTCCAATTTTAGGTGCTTCAAAGTTTCCTCGACGGCTGCTACTTTTTCACTTTGGCAGAATATCATTTTTGGCAGACAAATTTGGATTGTATGCTTTAATTCCTCTAAAGAAAACAAACTAAAATGTTTTATCTCATTCTAGTTTAACATAGGTAGTTTTTATACCTTCCGCTTACGGTTTGTTAAATTTAGGTTTTTCATTCTATTAATTTATGGCACTGATAGTATCAGAAGAAATAATGATCCTCGATTGACTAAAGTTAACAGAAGTAATAGCTAATTATACTTACTAACACCAAGCAAAGGGTTCGCACCAGCTACACCTATTCCCAAGTAGAAAGCAGCATACATGGGAATAGTCAGATTGATGTGAAGAGGAGCCATTATAATTATAACATCATTCGGTTTCAATCCTATGTTTTGAAACGCAGTCGCACACCGGACTGATCTCTCTAAAGCGGATTGGAACGTTTCAGATTCTCCAGTAGCGCCGTCAATCTGAAATAGTTAACCTTTAGGCAAACGTCCCCAGTTACGTGAATGAAATTTATCTTCTTCTGCTATCAGTTATTTTATATAGTCCACTTCTTGTGCTGGTAGGGTCGGCACCGGGAGAAACAGTTGGTGTATATACTCTTATTCATTTTTTCAAGATTAGACAGAAATTGTTTTACGTATTATTAGGCCCTATAGTTTTAAACAGTTGTAATTTCATTTTATCATTATTTGTTACTAATAGCCCGTCCCGATTTTGCTCAGATAGGATTTATTCTCATAAATATCAATTTGTATCAAAAATATATATAAATAAGGCCAGGGAAAAAGTTTCTTTGTATTTTAAATACAAATTCAAGACATTTTTTGAGCCTGAAGTTTACAAATAGGTTTATACTTTAAAAAATTGGCTATATTTTTTTAAAGTATTATACAAAAAAGTAGCTCTTTTTACAATCTAGAATTCAAAAAACAATAAAATAAGAAATAAGTTAGAAAATCGTTTGTATTAATACAATCGATGTTGCATTCATTCGGATCAAAAAAATTAAAAACTTGCATGGTTTCATTAAAATTTTATTATTTTGAATGATATTGTGAGTTAGCCCTTATCATAGCCCTTCGGTGTAGGTGATAAATCACTCAAAGTCTATTTGAATATTACTGCATTTATTTCCACTTAGTTACAACTACCTATTCGCTCCGAGGCGAGGGGCTAACTGCCGGCCCGGCGTCGAACTGTTACACAGTATTATAATATTGCAACGTAAGCCCCTACACCACAGAACATAATTACTCTCTACCAAGAGAAGAACGCCAACTTCATACTAAAAAAACGGAAACACGTGTTTATGAGTGTACACTAAAAGCGCTACGGTGGACGCCCTTATAAACATAGAAGTATTAGGCTTAGAACCGCAGTAGGCGCACGCAAAGTGAAGCCATTTCAAGTTAGCCTTTAAAGGCTAAGTACGACTTTTGGCGCGTTAGTACTCGAGTTCATGTAGTCGTGTAAACAGCTCGCACAATTTTTCAAAAAAATGACGTACTGTACTGTGAAAGGGTGTCACAACTCATCACATAATCACGAAAAAAATGTAAAAATCTCATTACACGGTTAAGTATTGCCTAGCATCTTATATTTTGTAACAAAACATTCATCAAAACAAAATAATAAATTAGACAGACGCCAATATAATGAAAATGTTGCTAGGCATAGTAAAATATTATACCCCATTTTTTCTTATTATTATAATTATAAAAAAATGCAAATTGAAAAAAAAACATACATACTGCCAATAGTCTCATTCACATATTAATAGGTATTTTTATTTGCCAAATATTATTAGGGTTCCCATATGCCACGAAAAAAAAATATGTTGATTTTATTTTGTTTTGATAATGTGCAGTTGTTTTTACCATTTTATGGTATATGTTTTAGGATAAATAACATAGCCTATGATTTGTTTATTCTAATTTACATATTTTTAACATTTTTAGTTCGATTCTTTTATGAATCTAAAAAAGATAACATTTCGAGGATAGCGTCATCAAAGTCAGTTGTTTAGAAAACAGTTGCAGTTTCAGGGTCATTAAGAGATATTTTTTTAAGTACTTTATTGTATTTTATTTTATTTTATATTTTTAATAAACATTTTTAATTTCATGTTTTATTTGAATAGTTATCTCCTTCTGAATCTTATTTTGTTTTAATGCAAAACATAATAGCCAATAAAGTAATGATAATAATCACTTGAAGCTGACCGCACTCTTAAGTCCTTTACGTTGAAACCGATTTAAATTAAATATATCACGTATATTCTTTGAATGGCAAGAATCGAGATCAGGGTACGCTTTGATATGCGGGCGAAGCCGCGGGCCACAGCCAAAGTTAGTAAGGAATAACTAATGAAAAAATATCTGACAGCTAAAATGATTATCTGACAACTATTCACTTCTTAAGTGTAAGTGGGACTGGATTGGAAAAATTGGAAGAAATAGACGTAGGCATTTGCCTCCTCCATTTCTTTTGAGTATTATATAAAAATTAAAATTTACAAATAATATAAGATTTTATGGAAGATAAATAACAAATATTTATATAAATATACCACTTCTAACAGAATACTATAATTACATAATAGATTTGTGAATATAACACAAGATATTACGTATATAAATAATTTAAATATTACATAAGTTAATAAAAATAAATAGTGCTACAATTTTCTCTTTGCAAATAGTTAATAAATAATTATAAACGCAACCTAAATATTAATTCTATGACGATGTCTACTATTACATTTTCCCCACTTTTTGGGGAAAATGTCATTAACTTGCAAACATTACTCATTTGCTTGTGTGCGTGTGGGCAAACGTAATTACAGGCCGCTTATGCACACATTCATTATGTTCTTGCTTCAACTTTGAACGGAATTTTGAATGTCACTATCACTCTATGTGTAATTACTCTAAGCTTATAAAACTTTTTAGCGGGAATTTCAAACCTTTGTATTCTGTAACTTTAAACTTTTTATTTAAGGCATATTCGATTAATTTTGATTCAAGCCTAACAAAGCTATGTGGTAAATTCCCATATACTCGTATTTGAAAGGTTGCACCAAAATTACTCGAATATACTTTAGATTAGCATGTGGGATAAAATAAAACTATAAATAAGTATAGTTATGTAATTTTATTTTCTGGAAGACAGATTGTTTTATAAACTATACATTATTGATGTTTTTTATCGCACATAGCGTGATAGTGACATTCAAAATTCCGTACAAAGTTGAAGCAACAACACAATTAATGTGTGCATAAGCGGCCTGTAATTACGTTTGCCCACACGCACACAAGCAAATGAGTAATGTTTGCAAGTTAATGATATTTTCCCCAAAAAGTGGGGAAAATGTAATAGTAGACATCGTCATAGAATTAATATTAGGTTGTGTTTATAATTATTTATTAACTATTTGCAAAGAGAAAAATGTTACATTATTTATTTTTGTTAACTTGTGTAATATTTAAGTTATTTATATACGTAATATCTTGTGTTATATTCACAAATCTATTATGTAATTATATTATTGTGTTAGAAGTGGTATATTTATATAAATATTTGTTATTTATCTTCCATAAAATCTTATATTATTTCTAAATTTTAATTTTTATATAATACTCAAAAGAAATGGAGGAGGCAAATGCCTACGTCTATTTCTTCCAATTTTTCCAATCCAGTCCCACTTACACTTAAGAAGTGAATAGTTGTCAGATAATCATTTTAGCTGTCAGATATTTTTTCATTAGTTATTCCTTACTAACTTTGGCTGTGGCCCGCGGCTTCGCCCGCATATCAAAGCGTACCCTGATCTCGATTCTTGCCATTCAAAGAATATATGTGATATATTTAATTTAAATCGGTTTCAACGTAAAGGACTTAAGAGTGCGGTCAGCTTCAAGTGATTATTATCATTACTTTATTGGCTATTATGTTTTGCATTAAAACAAAATAAGATTCAGAAGGAGATAACTATTCAAATAAAACATGAAATTAAAAATGTTTATTAAAAATATAAAATAAAATAAAATACAATAAAGTACTTAAAAAAATATCTCTTAATGACCCTGAAACTGCAACTGTTTTCTAAACAACTGACTTTGATGACGCTATCCTCGAAATGTTATCTTTTTTAGATTCATAAAAGAATCGAACTAAAAATGTTAAAAATATGTAAATTAGAATAAACAAATCATAGGCTATGTTATTTATCCTAAAACACATACCATAAAAAGGTAAAAACAACTGCACATTATCAAAACAAAATAAAATCAACATATTTTTTTTTCGTGGCATATGGGAACCCTAATAATATTTGGCAAATAAAAATACCTATTAATATGTGAATGAGACTATTGGCAGTATGTATGTTTTTTTTTCAATGTGCATTTTTTTATAATTATAATAATAAGAAAAAATGGGGTATAATATTTTACTATGCCTAGCAACATTTTCATTAATATATTGGCGTCTGTCTAATTTATTATTTTGTTTTGATGAATGTTTTGTTACAAAATATAAGATGCTAGGCAACTTAACCGTGAAATGAGATTTTTACATTTTTTTCGTGATTATGTGATGAGTTGTGACAACCTTTCACAGTACAGTACGTCATTTTTTTGAAAAATTGTGCGAGCTGTTTACACGACTACATGGACTCGAGTACTAACGCGCCAAAAGTCGTACTTAGCCTTTAAAGGCTAACTTAAAATGGCTTCACTTTGCGTGCGCCTACTGCGGTTCTAAGCCTAATACTTCTATGCTTTACTGTATACTCGTATTCACTACGATATTATGACTGTGTATTCACCTACATACGAAAATGAAGTCCATAATAACTGAATTTAAGCAAAAATCAATAATAAAAATTAAAAAACTAAACCTATGAACTAAATTTTAATAATTTTCAGAAAAATATCTTCAATATGAAAGACGTTGACAAACAAATGTCATTTTTTTCTTTTTATATTAATTCATGGCTTCTTTTGATAGAATTCTGCTAATATTAAATAATTTAATTTAAATGAATTAATAGGAAAATTCATTGTGCAAATCTCAGAGTAATATGTATGTAATTATACTTTAAAGAGCAAACCAAAAAAAGCTTCACACAGAATTAACATTTTTAGTTTCTTCCGATATAATATGAATTTGTGTATCTAATTTTTAAAATGGCAATCTAAAACAACATGAAGGAAAGAAACAGCGATATTTTTTCTCGCTTTATTTTTACAAGCCCAACACGAACATTGACAAAATCATGATTGTGTGCAAATTTTTCAACTTTCATACAAAGTTGGATCACCCCCCTACACTATTACTCCCGTTTAAAAAAAGAAATAACAAAATATAAGGAAAAGACCAGATAAAAATATTACTAGTTAGTTATTTTAAGCGTTAGGCATTATTATAATATTCATAATTCCTTATTACATTGATTTTGTGTTTACATTGATAAATTCATGCGATGACTATAGTGTTACTTGTTAGCTGTTATTACAACTTGTTTATATTACATTGTGTTTCTTGAATAAAGTATTGTTCGCTTACATACGTTTTTATATTTTTAGTTACACATCCTATACATTATTTAATATGTATAGGATATTAAATAAATAGATTATAGATAATAATAATAATCTATATTATTTGACATACATTTCCTTAATCTTAACACAGTTAGTATATTATACCTGTTTCTTTGCGGACACCATATTTTAAGGGCCGTCTTTGAGATGCCTATTACAGACATGTTACAAAAACAAAAAATATTTATTGGTAGTTGCCATAACGGGGTACTCTGCTACAAAAAATCGCCGTAAAAGACCCAGAGTACCCATTATGACAACGCCTTATAATTACAGACTAGATGATATCACCATGATCTTTCCGTATTGTTAGCACGCTTTCTTTGTGAAAATTGAAAGAGGGAAGGGAAGGTGTCACATATTGCAAATGAAGCAATAAGATTATTTCCTAATGTATTAACGCTATGACTGACTAAAAGTTACAGCCTATATACGTCCCACTGCTGGGCACAGGCCTCCCCTCATTTCTGAGAGGGTTTTAGAGCAAGTAAATGTCCGCCACGCTGCCCCAATGGGTGTTGGCTAACTTCACATGTCTTCGAAAATTTTTTTCTTATTTCTCAGAGATGCAAGTTTCCTCACGATGCGTTCCTTCACCGCCGTGCAAGAGCCGTGGTACCTGAGATTATTACTAATGATTATACAAATCGTAGCCGCTTTTGATAACTCGTCCGCTACGAGTGGTGTGTGCTACCGGTGATACGATATGGGCGTTTTCATTATTATCGCTACTGCTTTTTAGTACCTCTTGATTTATCATATAAGCCGGTTTTAGTCTATCTATTGAGATGTTTGTTTGCCCTTTATTTAAATGAACTATAAATACTTTTTTGTTTCGTTTAATGACTCAAAAGGGCCGTCATAGATAGGTTGCAGTGATTTCCTGACCGCATCATGCCTAACAAAAACGAACTCCGTCGTTGATAGGTCTGGGTGCACAAGCAATTTTTTTGTATTATTAAATCGTGTTGCAATTATTAATCGATTGATGTATTTCATTGACACACTCATAATCGAAGTTATAATTAAATTGGTTATCGCTTACATAGAAATCCGCTGGTAACCGTTTAGTTTGACCATACACCATTTCCGCCGCGCTTATACCATTGTCCGTGTGTAGTGATGGTCTAAAGCCTAACATGACTGTAAGTAACTCGGTTACCCAAGATAATGTGTTTGCATTTAGTCTAGCGGTTAAAGCTATGTACAGTTAGGAGTTCAGAAGTAGGTGGTTTCTTAAAAAACTCCATATTTATAGTAAATTATTTATTTATCTTACTTCCGCACACGTACAAGTAACTTTCTATGAAGGCGATCACCGGCCTGACGGAGGGGCGAAGTCCAAGCGCTGTTCCCTCAGGGTCGTAGACAGCCAGCTAGCAGAAGGAGCTGGTGATACCCGAGCCCGACAGTGATGATGGCCGTTGGTAGGAGGGTAGGCCAACACTCCGTTAGCTCGCGGCACGGCAAGCAGGTAGCTCTTATGTAGTAGGTACATCCTGAAATGCCAGACGGAGGCCAGCATTAGGGAAACTTCCTATAGCACCATATGCACCCTAGTCAAATTCCAGCACCCCTTCTAGGAAGTTAAAAAATTCCTAAAGCTAAGCACTAAGCAGCCTCAGCAGAAGAGATAATAATTAAGTAGAAGAGTTACAATGTTTCAATAAATAAGAACTCACCCCAGCGGGATCAAATGCACCTCGAATAATTTAAATTTTAATTGTAGTTAAGCAAGTTCAAAGGTAGGAGGTAGGAGGTCAAGCGCGTAGCGAACTTTAAGCAGTCTCAGATAGAACTGAACAAGGAATAGTCCGAAAGGAGACTAGTCGTCGAATCCTACTAAGTCTTTTGTTTTAGAGATCGGTGAGCAAAATGGTTCACGCTGCGCGGATTAAATTAACTAGTCTAGGTTCCGTGGAATAACTTTTTTAAATTAACAATATGTAATAACTTATTACTTTTTATTTCTAGATTAGAATATTATATTACTATTATTTATTTAAGATTATATCTACATTATTATCTATATAAGATTAATTAATAATAACTATTTATAACAGTGCATTCAGATGCACCGTTACAGCTACTTTTAAAGATCTATGCCATATTTCCACTGCACCATTGGATTGTGGGTGGTATGATGTTGTTCTGCATTTGCGAATCCCTAAAACTTTTAGCAGTGACATGAACAGGGCACTTTCAAACTGTATACCTTGGTCGCAAGTTATTTTTATCGGGCACCCAAAACAGATCCATCATAAATTATCTTAGCTACCGTTTCAGCAGTGATGTCCTTGATAGGAAATGCTTCCGGCCATCGTGTCCGCCTGTCGATGATTGTCAATAAATATCTAAACCCGTCTTCCGTTGTGGTTAATGGGCCCACAATGTCAACATGAATATGTTCGAATCGTTTACAATCTGAAAAAACCTCTAATTCTGAATTTGTATGAAGAATGACTTTGCTACGTTGGCGTTGTAAACATACATGTCTTAGCCCATTGCCCTATATCTCGATTCATGTTCGGCCAAAAGAATTTACTTTGAATTAATTTGCGTGTGGCGCAAATGCCAGGGTGGCTTAAGTTGTGTAATGACTCAAATATACGAGTATTTCGTCTAAAAATTTCAGTGATATGAAGCCTTGCATTACCAATTGATATTTCACAAAAAATTTAATTCCCGCTTGTTTGTGGTACATCAATTTTTTTAATTTAACGTTGGTGTTCTCGGGAAGTTTTTTTATATAACTATCGCTTAATTAGGCCTCGGCAAATCTGTATAATCGATTATTTCTGGGTAATAAATTGTTTCGACTCGCGATAGCGTGACAGCTACTGGGTTCTCGGAAGCTTTTATTTATATTTAAGTATATATTTAGGTTGATATTTAATTGAAAATCCGCTGATATATGTTAGCTAACGTATCTGCCTTAATAGTTCTTTACCATTGTTGCTTTTCGAAAATGCTCGGTAAAATTCACTAGTTGCCTGCTTTCAACAAGGTTCTGAAAGTATTTTATAGCTAAGTAAATTGCCAATAATTCCCTATAGTAAGGCGAATATATTTTTTCCTTGCTCTAGAATAATAGCCGATAGGTGACCATTTATTATTAACACATTATTGTAATACTGCCCCTACGCAGGAAGGACGCGACAGTCATGAGTGCGAGCGCATTTTGTAAACATAGTAATTGCATTTAACTTACGATAGTCTCCACAGGGCCGTAAATCGACGTATTTCTTTGGCACCACATGTAGTGGGCTAGCTCAAGCACTTGTGGAAGCTCCATTTCTTGCATTATCCTAAACTTTTCCTTTATCTTTTTATATTTATCGGGTGGTAATGGGTTTGCCTTAGCATGCTCAGGGGGACCCGTCGTTTCTATGTGGTGTAATACTGAATGACGAGGAGTTTCCTTGAAAAAGACAGGTCTCGTCGATAGATATTAGGATACTTATGTAATTCTGTAAATTCATGGTTGTTGTCGACAGTTTTAATAGAGTGTATGTTGCAGCTAATTATTGAGGCTATAACGTTTAAATTGGTTTCTTTGTCAATTAACCTACGAGATTTAATATCTACCAAAAGACTCTGTCCATCATATTGGTTATCGTACATTAGCGACTACAAAAGATCACCTAAATGCCCGTCTTGATCCTAAGTTTAAGGTTAAACTTTTGGTGCCATACGTTTCAATAGTTGTACCATTAGCTGCATATAATTTATAATAGTTACATTTTGTATATGTGAGTAGCTTATTACTAATTGGAATGACTGGAACATTAGCACCTGTATCTACTAAATACCTGAGTCCACTCATTTTGTCTTATACGCATAGGCGGTGTGAATATTTAAGGTTGCGGGAGTCTGCCATCGCCTGCACTGCTACTAGTTTTGCAATTTCACTTGAATCTTTTACCATGTACATAGTTCTACGCAGTTGATATCTCGATGCCCATACTTATAGTTGTAGAAGCATAGCCAGTCCGGATCACTACTGGAGCGTCGTCTCGGAGTCGTTCCTTGTCTGAAGCCTGATGTTGAGCGGAGGCGGAAACGGCCTCGTCCCGATCCACGCCACGCTTTTCTTCCCCGTAATTGTACCACTTCAAGACGTAATTCCTCTGATTCGGGGGCCAGATCCTTTTCTTTTGTGTTCGGTTTTTGTGTCACTATTTCCGCTGCCTCAATGGGTCGTGTCGTATCCATGATCTTGTCAGCTAAAGCTGCCAGTTTGTCTAGTTTCTTAATCTCGGTTACAGCCAATACTACTCTGACAAATGTAGGTAGATGTCCCGTGCACATCATTCGGAGTGTCACGTCGGTTAATTTATTTGTTACAAAATACTTCACTTTTTTTAGTAATTTCGACGGTTTTTGATCACCTAATTCCATTTCAGATTCTTTGATTGTTCTCAGACTCCTCATAAACAGTTATGAGCCTGTTCTTCAGCATGTCATAGTACTTGGTTTCTGGAGGAGCTAGTAGCGTCACTTCCTTGTTCCACATTGCCTTTGGTGAGTTTGGTCACGAGTAGGTTTTTTTTTTTATAGGAGAGGGGGCAAACGAGCATGCGGCTCACCCGATGGTAAGTGACTACCGCCGCCCATGAACAACTGCAACACCAGGGGAATCGCAGATGCGTTGCCGGCCTTTTAAAAAGGAGTACGCTCTTTTCTTGAAGGTCCCTAAGTCGTATCGGTCCGGAAAAATCGCTGATGGTAATCGATTCCACAAGGAGGTCGTGCGAGGAAGAAAACATCTTCTAAATCGCACAGTGGTGGACCGCCAATCATCCAGATGGTGTGGATGGTATCGGGAGTTCTGCCGCGATGTGCGTTCGTGAAATTTGGCGGCTGGGATTAATCCGAACAATTCCTCAGAGCACTCCCCATGGTAGATGTGAAAGAAAATGCAAAGGGATGCAACATCTCTTCGCAGTGCCAATGAATCGAGCCGATCGGAAAGGGCTCGGTCGGCGTCGATTCGGGCAGCTCTGCGTTGGATGCGGTCAAGTGGAAGGAGCTGGCACTGGGGAGCCCCTGCCCAGAGATGGGAACAGTATTCCATGTGAGGCCGAACTTGCGCCTTGTAAAGTTGCAGGCGGTGTGCCGGTATGAAATACTGTCCCGCCCTGCTGAGCACGCCAAGCTTTTTAGAGGCCAATTTGGCCTTTCCTTCCAAGTGACCACGAAACTGCACGTCACTCAATATGTCGACTCCGAGGATACCGATACTGGCTGAGGCAAGGAGGGGAGTGCCTTGAAACTGAGGAGATACGACAAAGGGGTTCTTTTTAGCGGTAAACGCGCAAACTTGTGTCTTCTGAGGATTAAACTGGACTAGATTTAGTCGCCCCCAATCCGAGACTTTGCTCAGCAAAGACTCGACTTCAGACACAAGTTTGTTCCGGTACTCAGCGACGTTTTCCCGAAAAATATTGGCACGGCCGGTGTATAGAGCATCACCAGTGCTGTCATCCGCATAGCAATGAATGTTACCAGTTAGCAACATATCATTGATATGCAGAAGAAACAGCGTTGGTGATAGCGCACAGCCTTGTGGAACACCAGCGTTAATAGGCTTGTAGTCAGAGCATGCAACGTCTACAACGACCTTGATGCTCCGATCTGCAAGGAAGCTGGTGATCCAATTGCACAATTTCTCGGGAAGCCCATAGGAAGGGAGCTTCGAAAGAAGCGCTTTGTGCCAAACCCGATCGAAGGCCTTCGCAATGTCCAGACTAACGGCCAACGCCTTCCCCTTGGACTCTACTGCCTCCGCCCATCTACGAGTCAGGTAGACCAGAAGATCACCAGCTGATCGACCCCGACGAAAACCGTATTGGCGGTCACTAATCAGCTGGTGATCCTCAAGGTACCGGATGAGCTGGCAGTTAATAATGGATTCCATTATTTTGGAGAACAAGGTCACCTCGTGATAGGCCTATAGTTGGATGGGTCTGAGCGGTCGCCTTTTTTAGGGATCGGGTGTACAAAAGCTGTCTTCCATGAATTCGGAACTACGCCTTGGGAGTAGGAGTACCGGAAAAGACGCGTTAGGACCGGTGCCAACTCCGGAGCACACGTCCTCAGCACAATTGGGGGGATTCCGTCAGGCCCACTCGACTTCTGGATGTCCAGGGAGAGCAGTGCTTTGCGAACCGAGCGCTGTAAGAACAGCACATCCGGCATGGAGCACTCACACCGCGGGATGGTCGGCGGTGTTTTCCCGCCGTCATCAAGAGTCGAGTTGGACGCAAAAAGGGAGCCTAAAAGGTCGGCTTTGTCTTTTGCGTCATGGGCCAGTGAGTCATCCTCCCTGTGCAGAGATGGTAGTGATGGCTTACAGAAATTCCCTTGGACAGCCTTGGCGAGAGACCAGAATGCACGGGTTCCCGAAGGAAGGCGAACTAGTTTCTCGCCAATTCTGCCTATGTGCTCTGACTTTGCCCTGGCAATAACTCTTTTGAAGGACCTGGAGGTGAAGTTATACTTCTTTTTAAGTGTGCTGGTGTTTACATCCCGAGTCGCCGAAGCCGCAGCCCAGGCTTGATAACACTCCTGCTTACTGCGTAAAGCAGTCTTACAGGAGCGACCAAACCAAGGCTGATATCTGCCTCCGATGGGTACCACAGATGATGGAATAAATAGTTCCATTCCCTGTAGCACCACATCAGTGACAGAGACAGCTACAGCGCTGGGGTCGTCCGGCGAGAAGCAAACCCGCCCCCATGGGTAGGATGCAAAGAAAGACCGCATTCCGTCCCAATCCGCCGACCTGTAATGCCAAACACGGCGGCAACCTGCAGAACGCAACCGCGAAGGGAGCGTGAGTGGCACCACTCTCCGGATCAGACAATGGTCCGAAGAGCCGAGAGGGGCATCGACGGAAACCTGATATCCGTCCGGATGAGAGGTCAGCAGAAGGTCCAACAGGGAAGGTGTATGATCCTCCACATCTGGAATCCGCGTAGGCGAAGTAACCAGTTGTGTCAGACCATATGCCAAGGCAAAGTCATAAACAGATCTCCCCGCATGATCGGTTAGACGTGAACCGAGCCATTCGGCATGGTGGGCGTTAAAATCGCCAAGGATCACGATCTCTGCGGATGGGACCTGTTGTAGCAAGGAATCTGTAGCCATTTGGACGTGGTCGATGAGTCGGTCTGTTTCGGCATTACCGCTATGGGACCTATAGAGGCACCCGTAGACGCGCGGATGGTCGTCGCTGTCTACGCGTCACCAAAGGATGGACAGGTCCGAACCTTCAAGACTGCCGAGGCGTCGAGAACAGATGTCCTCTCTGACATACACGCAAACTCCAGCCCGAGGCACAAAGGAATGCTCCAATTTGTACCCCGGGTAGGAGAGATACGAAATATCAGCCGGAGAGGAAACCTGCTTCTCGGTCAGAAAGAGCAAGGCCGGCTTCGCCGTCTCGAGATGGTAGTGGACGGCGTTTAGGTTAGAGTGAAGTCCCCTGATGTTGCAGAAATTCACGGATAGCGTGGCAGGGGTCGCCTTGGTGTTCTTGCTCAGTTTGCCCCTAGCAGTTATGCTTTTGAGCGGAATTTGCCCCCCCCCCCCCCAAATACGCGGGGCAGCCTGAGCACCCACGCTCAGGATCGGAATAACATGGTCGTGGATGCTCAGCGAGGGATTCTCCAGGGGTACTGGTACCCTCCTGGGGTATTTCATCGTGTAATTCCGCTACCATGTTGATGGGGGGGGGGGGGGGGTAATTGGGCCTCCGGCCACCTGCACTCACCAGACGAAACGCAGAAGCAGAGCTTCTACTTCACGCCGGTATTCTGTGAGGTCGTGGTACCAACCCGGCTCGAGCCGGCCCATACATGCAACAGCAAAAACTGCTGCGTGGCTCTACCACCGTTAAAAGATGCATGCGATACTTTTGAACTTGTTTTCATCCTACAACTTTTGATTTGCAACGATGGCTTCAAATTGCACGAACCAGAGTCTGGGTTGAACGCACCAGAACGTAGGTATCTTGGAGGTCAGGGAGATTGCTGCCACTTCCGTAATATCCATACAGTCACTTTTCAATTGCATCAGTTTAGCCACTTTTGAGTCACTAAATGTATTTATTGTCCACCAATTATTTATTTATATCACCTACACCAATTCCTAAATGTAGGGGTCACCAGTGTGAGTTAGCCCTTATCGTCGCTTATAGGTGTAGGTGATAAATGACTCAAAATTTATTTAAATATTACTGCATTTATTTCCACTTAGTTACAACTAACTATTCGGTCTAAGGCGAGGTTAACAGCCGGCCCGGCGTTTTCGTGGCTTGCGTTGCATTTTCCCTTTTTTGTAATAAAACTTCAGAATGTATAGAATTTCTTCATTAGATTCACTCATTTTGGCGGACAGAAAAACAATTGAAAAATAGCGGGAAAGTATTTTTTACTTCTTATTTTTATTATTCTAATGTCCTTTATGTATTGATACTAAAACCAGCCAGATACAAACATACAAACCTTTAGAAACTTTTCTTCAATTTTGTACAAACAAAATAAGAAAAAACCTATTATGTACACATATGCCTAATGAAATGGTCCGATTTTAAAACCCTTTTAAATATGGCTGTGGAGGGCAATGGCGGCCACATTATTATGAAAGCATTATTGTGAACAGGTGTTACTTGTGAGGAACTAGTCTGCTTGGGTTTAAAATACATCGCTTAAATATTATTTCATATTTAAGGGATGTAGTTACATAATATTTTGTTATCTTAATACCTATAGACCGTTAGGTATTAAGATAACAAAATATTATGTAACTACATCCCTTAAATATATATCCTTTTCAATAATTGTGATTAAGTTGTTTTTTAATGTTTAGTCTCTGTTATCTTAGTGTAATATCGTACCGGTTGACCTGCCTCGCGGGTCATTAGATATTATTACTCTAAAAGTTTAACCCTAGAGTATCGGCGGTTGACACTCATTTAATTTATTATTAAATTTGAATATATTATATTATTTTTATACCTGTTCATATATTTATATATTTTTACATTTGTTTTCTTCATTTAAATGCTGTATCATGTCTAATGATTATTCATATTACTCTGCTTATGATTTGTGACACTTTTTTGTCTTTTACTGATGCTGTTGACGATTTTTTTTTTATATATTGGCTCGCGTCTTAGCCATTCGATTTGTAACTGACCATTTGACCTGACTCCATTCTAAACTACTAGAAAGTTTTTCTTCTTCTTCTTCTCTGCATGCGATACTTATGTTTGAAAACTTGGGGCTTTAGTTGAATATAACCCGCCCTAGACCCACGAGGCACGTATGCGTAGATATATCCTCATAAGGAAAAAGACTGCCGAAATATTTGAATTGAATAGTCTTTCTTTATTCTTTATTCTTTATTGTACACACTATACGTTGGTAACAAATATTAAATATTTAAATAAAATGTACAAAGGCGAGCTTAACCCTAATAAGAGTTCTCTTCCAGCAAACCTATTGGGAAAGAGAAATAGTTTTATATAAAGCAAGTAGGTAGCAGCGTGCGTACTTAATAATTAACATAACACTAGTTAATAGAAATTTGCTATAAGTAACAGTTAACAATTAACATATAAGTGTATAAAATATAAGTATAATTTATTTTCTTATTTCTATTGATTTACATACATATATATTAATAAATACAATAAATATATACATATATACTCATACATACACATATATATATGTATATATATATACATATACAATTATATATATAAATACATAAAATGTGTAAATATTTGTAATTCTAAGTTGACAGATAATATTTCTTTACTCTGCTCCGAAATATATCAAGAGAAGAGCTAGCACGTATGTCATGTGGAAGTGAGTTCCATAGCTTGACTGCCCTTATAGTAAAGGATCCACCACATCGGCTTGTGAAATGAGAAGGAGTTTTGAGAAGCAGCTGTTTAGTGGTCCGGCACTGAGTTTCACGAGGTACAAGATACTCAAAACGCTCGCGAAGACATGGAGGTGCAAGAGGATTAAAGAGAAGAAAGTAAAGAAATGATAACACATGTAAGTCTCGACGTTTACGGATAGGAAGCCATTTTAATTGAGCCCTGTACTCTGATACATGATCAAACTTACGAAGACCGAAAATAAAACGTATACACAAATTTTGAATGCGTTCCAGTTTGTTCAACAGCTCCTCTGAAGCATCCAAAAAACTAACATCAGCGTAGTCAATGAAAGGAAGAAGAAGTGCTTGAGCTAAGGTTATCTTAGTTTTTAACGGTAAAAACATCTGGAGGCGCTTGAGAGATTGGAAAGAGTAGTTCACTTTTCTGCTAATCATATTAATATGAGCAAATCATGACAAATTATTATCAAAAATAACACCTAAGTTCTTAGCAGTCTCTGTATATGGAATTTGAGTATTATCATACGTTACTGCAGGGATCTTCGAACGATCTAATAAATTAAGCATATATGAGCTGCCGATAATCATTACTTGGGATTTAGCAGGGTTAACAAGAAGACCAAATGATTTTGCCCAACTGCTTATGCTACTTAACTCAACATTCAGCTTATTAATAGCCTCATCTATATCTTGGACTTTGAAATGACGGTATAATTGCAAATCGTCAGCATAGAGATGATAATGAGAGGAGAGAACAGTAGTGAGAGCATTGATAAAAATAGAGAAGAGAAGTGGGGAAAGAACACCACCCTGAGGAACACCCGCCGTGAGATCGCACCACTCGGAGAAATCCTCCTCATGGCGGACACACTGCGAGCGACCCCTAAGGTAAGAATTAAACCAAGAGATTACTGATGGTAAAATGTTTAAGGACGAAAGAATACCAAGAAGTATGTCATAATCAACGGAATTAAATGCACTGCTGAAATCCAATAATGTTAGGACAGTGAGTAGTCTTTTGTCCATGGCCCAGCGAATATCATCAGACACTTTAATCAGAGCGCTGACTGTGCTATGGCCTGGACGAAAACCAGATTGGAAAGGACTCAGCAAGTTGTGAACAGTTAGGAAATGAGACAGTTGCCTCTGAACTATATTTTCTAGTACTTTAGATAAGACTGGAAGAATAGAAATAGGTCGGAATTGGGATAAAGATGTAGGATTAGAAGTTTTTGGAAGGGGAATGACGAATGCCTTTTTCCAGCAAGTCGGAAAGGAGCTCGTCTCAAGCGAAGAAGAGATAATGTGAGTGATAATAGGGACAAGTTCATTAGTGATAGGTTTAATCATTTGCATACAAAGATTGTCATAACCGATAGCTTTAGTGGAAATAGATAAAAGGCATTTTTTTATGTCACCATCAGTAACTTTACTAAAATTAAATGGAGAACACATCGGCTTAGGAAAATTGGAGAGAAGATTAAGTGTAGTTGACTTAATAGAGTCATCAATAGAAATCGGAGGCTCAGAAAAGTGCCGGTTGAGTGCAGTCAAATCAAACGAGATATTAGAATCATTATGTGATTTGCCTATACCCAGAGTTCTAAGAAATTTCCACATCTGAGCGGAATGAGAATTTTCAACCTCATCATATATATGTTTCCTCTTAGCATCACGACACATCTTACTACAGCGATTACGTAATTTTTTATATGTGAATAAATTTTCATTAGTAGGGTGCTTCTTATAACGCCTCTTAGCTTTATCTCTTTTGGACATTACTGCTTTTATAGACTCTGAAAGCCAGGGGGAAAGTGAAAGTGGAAAGTGTTTAACCCTGACTCGCTTAAGTGGTGCATGAGTATCGAAAAGTTTTAAAATGAGGTGATTAAAAGCATAAACTTTATCATTAATATCTTCGGAATTTAGAACAGGGGACCAGTCAATATTATTTACATCATCTCGCAAACGCTCCAGGTTAATTGATTTAAAGCTTCTTAGGAGTAAGAATTTCGATTTGCGCCTAGGACGTTGAATTTTATAGGAGAGGAAGATAAGATCGTGGTAAGAGAAAGACGCAGATAGTTGACCATGCGAAGCAACCCGGTCAGCATCAGAAACAATAATAAGGTCTAAAAGAGAAGGGGTACTATTAGGCGAATGGTGAGTAGTAGAAAGAGGAAGAATATGTAAATTAAAAGATGACACCAGGGAGAGCAATTTTTTGCTACGAAAATCATTCTTCAACAGGCATGTGTTAAAGTCACCTAAAATAATGGTATTATCATAAAGCGGAGTTAGATTTACAAGTTTTTCTTCCAGAGAAGAAAAATAATTTATATTGCGAGAAGGGGGATAATAGACCCCAAGCAAAGTCCTAGAATGATTAATAGTAATTTCAATAAATAAATGTTCAGCAAAATTTGTGTACATATTGGGTGAATGATCAACTATTTTATAAGGAATGTCAGCTCTCAAATAGATTGCCACTCCACCATAACCTTTGCCGACCCTGTCATTACGTATAAGTTGAAAACCAGGGAGACAATACTGTACCGACGGAAGTGCAGGCTTTAGAAAAGTTTCAGAAACAAGTATGGCATCAACATATTTAGAATCAAAGGTTGATAAAAGATCAGCGTAATGAGCATGAATGCTTTGAGCGTTAATATGGACTATATTAAGATTTTTACTATAATTACAGAATACGGCTACTAGTTGATCATGTAAATGAGTGGAATCATCGCTTAAGGCGCTTTTATATGTCTTATCGGAAGAGCTAGAAGAAGAGCAAGAAAAGTAACTATCATCAAATTCCAAAACATCACACATGCTAATCAAAACTATAACAGAAACTAAGCTATAACAAAATCAACAACAAAGATCAAATATATACTTGTATAATGTATAAAAAATAAATATTATATAAGTCTGGATATAATAATACCTACAATATAAATAATAATATGTTATGAAATATTATGAAACAGTAATTATATTAAAATTAAAATTAAATTGCCAACAATTATGCACTTTAAAAAAATTTATTTCATACCTGCCGGCAGTGGCATCGGTAGAATTTTATAATTACATAACTTACTTAAGACTAATTAATATACTAAAAAATATAAAAAAAAGCACAGTCTTACCATCAATAATAAGAAAGACAAATATTATCTACGGATCCTGTCTGGCAAAAAGACTGGTAGTATATGCAATGAAATGACAGCATGACAGACAATAATAGCTGTCATTATGATTTATTAATCACTAATGTCATTGTGTCACAATAAACAAAATTATGAAGGTAAATTATTATAATATTAGAGATAACTACGAACTACGATGTTACAGTTAACACACAAAATTGAAGAGATGCAACACTATGCAAATGGAGACTACACAAAAATACAAATAAATTGTGGTAATTAAACACTAAGTTAACGTGAAGACACTATCTCTTGCCTGCGGTGCCAGTACGTCGACTTTTGGAAGCTCCAGCTGGGTCCCTGACCGCGTTACTTGTCTTCGACTTCGGCACAGGAGGCTCAACGATTTTATCGAGTTCGATCACCGAGCTAATACGATGTCAAACGCCACCGCTACCCAGTACAAAAACAAAGCTTTCACGTGTCCAGCAATTCGATATTCCATATTTCCGCCGAGCTGCCATAAAAGCTTCATGTCGAGTCTTAGTTAAAAACTCCGACAGAGTGATACCAGTCCCCTTCAAACACGTCTTAGCTTGCCAGATCTTGTTCTTCACCTCCAACTCACACAACTTAAACAAGATTGGTCTTGGTTTGTCAGAAGAAGAGGTATGGCCCATGCGATGGCAGCGAGATATATCTTTATCCGAGAAACCAGACAACTTGAAACGGTCAACAAAAGTCTTCACTAATACCTGTAAAGTGTCCTCGTTCTTTTCCTCCGAAAGCCCATGAAGTAATAGAATCTTCCGCCGGCTCCGCATCTCCATATTATCCACCTGGTGCATCAACAGGCCTGCCTGGTCTTGAAGATTGCGTAGGGCTGTCATGATAAATAATCTGAATGAGGAGAACTCGGATGTCAAATTGGCAATGGAGGCTGAAGGTGCTGCAGCATGAAGCTCACTTTGATAGATATCCATGCGCTGAGTAAACATCTTCTGGAGTTGTGTTATTGACTCTTGAATGGCATCCATTTTGAAAAAATCTTGTGTAGTGATAATGCAAGAAAATTGTGAGACTGATTTTTATTGACTAAGTTTGTAAACAGTAAGGATTTTACTGCCTGGCAGGTATAATGGTTAGTACATTAGTTGCCCATGTAGTAACAACACAATTGTAATGTTTTATATATTAAAAACTTTATTAAATTGGGAGACTTTACTAAAGCAATGTACTTATTGCACCTACCCACACACGAAAAAAAAAAAAAAGTCTTCTGGTTGGTTCAGAATTCTGATAGCAGAAACCATTGCCTTGTTGAATAGGTTAATGTATACTTTATGGTTCAGTAAGCGTAAGCGATTTAAGCGCCTTAAGAATGGGTATAGAGCCAGAAAATTTTACAATGGAACATTGCCGCCATTTTGTAAATCTGTTAAAAATCTTGGCTTACATATAGACCATACCTCGAGGTGGGGAGTTCAAGTTGCTGAAATAAGCCGTAAAGTTACTGCCACCTTACGATCTCTTTGCCGTCTCAAAAACTTTCTGCCTTTTAAAACTAAACTTCTACTTGTCCAGACTTTGATATTACCCATTATTGATTATGCGGATGTGTGTTACCCAGATCTATCTCAATATCTTCTCGATAAGTTGGAGCGCCTTCTCAACAATTGCATTAGGTTCATTTTCGGCTTACGTAAGTATGACCATGTTTCTCAGTACCGTTCTAAGTTAAATGGCTTTCTATTCGTCAAAAGCGTAGCTCCCGAATTTTACAAGTACTATATTCAATTTTAAATGACCCAAATTCTCCTTCTTATCTTAAGGATAACTTTCAGTACCAATATTCCACTCATGATAGAGTTCCCCGTTCCCAAAATAGTCTTAAAATTCGTATTCCACCACATAAGAGTGGTTTCTTTAATTCCTCTTTTACTGTGCAGTCCATACTGCTCTGGAATGCCTTGCCTGTTCATATAAAAAAAACCAGTAACAAACAATATTTTAAAAGACTTGTTCGAGAATTCTTTAACAGGAATAATACCACCTGATTTATCCGATTTTTGTTTTTCTCACTCTTTCGCTTTGTAATTGATATTTTGTATAATATGTATTTTAATATGCATCACGTTATTTTATTTTTGTGTTATATTATTTTATATTTATTTAGAGATTTTGTATATATATATATATACAACATGTCCCAAAATTCAACGATAAGCCAACACCGGAGGATAGACCTGCCCCGGACTAATCGGGTAAAAAAAGAAAAAAAAATATATCCCAATTATATTTTAAGTTATATAAAAAAAATGAAATTCTTCAGAAATTGAGACCGTTTATGATATTTTTCACTACCATGACCACAATTTTTTAAATATTTTTTTCTTTTTTTTTTATAGGCAACCTGAATAGTACTGCTATCTACCACAATTCTTAAAAACTCCAGAATAACTCTTGTTTTATCACGAAAATTAATGAAACTTATTTTATTCCCTAAATTTTTTGAAGACTTTTACTTTTAACCAAATTTAACTTATCGTGGTGTAAAAAAAAAGTATGAACACTAGTATGGCAAGTTTTTTTAATAATTGACGCAACTAACCAATATTCCAAAATGGTATAATACTCTAGGAAAACAAGTTATAAAAAAATATGGGCCTATTATTTCTTAACAGGGGCCAAATTCCTTAAATTGTAATTGTCAGTAATCACTTTTACTACATGCCCAAAATGGGTTCCTGTTACAATTTCTAGGAATTCGAATGGGGCATTAATACCTTAGATGTTAGAGAGAGATAGATAGATAGAGATATTTACGTTAAAAAGAGACAACAACAGGGCAGGTAGAGAAGCTGTTATTATTCTCAGCAAGTCGGTTCAGTACGCTCTGCTCCTTTGTTTACTGCGCACCGTACCCAATTCAACTTACGTGGCCCTCGTACATACTATCGACTTTTGGCTTGGCTTTTTGGACTGGAATCGACCTGCAAACTTAACTGACCTGGCATTATTTGGACTGGAAGTGATCTGCAAACTGAACTGACCTGGCATTATCTTGGACTACGATTGTGTGTTTTGTGATTTAGAGTTCTGGCGCATTTTGGACTGTTTGGCGTTTAACATGCCCCAACCGTACACACCACAGGAATACGCTAATATGCATTTAATCTATGGAGAATGCCGATGTAATGCTAACGCTGCTAGCAGACTGTATCCAGAAAGATACCCAAATGCTCAAAGATATCCTGATTATCGAGTGTTTATTAATGTGCATCAAGCGTTTTCGGAGGGTCGTATGCCATCCAATAGGAGCAGCGCTGGAAGACCTAGATTGGATCGTGATGAAGAAGTTCTCAAGGAGATAGAAAATGACTCGACTACTTCGGTACGTGCCATAGAAGAAGCTACAGGAATCCCGAAAAGTTCTGCTCATCGAATATTAAAACGTCACAAGCTTCACCCATATCACTACAGGCGTGTGCAGACGTTATTACCGCGGGACTATCCGCTACGGGTCACATTTTGCCGTGTAATGCTGCAAAGGCACAGTGAAGATCCCCACTTCCTAGACAAAATTCTATGGTCGGATGAAACAACGTGCAAGAAAGATGGGTATTTAAATCTTCACAATCTACATAGTTGGAGTAATGAAAATCCACACTTGATGAGACAAGACAAATCCCAATATCAATTCAAGGTTAACCTATGGACCGGCATATTAAATGGAAAAGTAATTGGGCCCTTTGAGTTACAAGGAAACTTAGATGGCAATAGTTATTTAAACTTTTTACAAAATGACTTGCAAGAATTGTTAAACGACGTGCCCTTAAGTGATCTTCAAAACATGTGGTTCCAAAATGATGGTTGCCCAGCACATTATGCCCGTCCTGTGCGAGAATATTTAAATCAAGAGTATCCAGGGCGTTGGATCGGGCGACTTGGTCCTATCTTATGGCCACCCCGTTCACCCGATTTGAACCCCCTGGACTTCTTCTATTGGGGTTGTCTTAAAAACAGGGTCTACTCAAAACCCATTGTGACATTGGACGAGCTTCGTCGAAATATCACTCAGGCTGCTGATTACATTAATAGCAGAAGATATGCAAGACAAATAAAACGATCATTTTTAAGGCGATGTCGTGCATGTATTAATGCTGGTGGCAAACAGTTCGAACATTTGCTATAATGTTAATAACTTAATAAATTACACGTGAAACTGTTTGTACCATTTGTTTTGAAATATTAAAAATTTTTCAAGAAATAATACTTTTATTACACCCGACCGTCATTTGGCCCCTGTTAAGAAATAATAGGCCCATATTTTTTTATAACTTGTTTTCCTAGAGTATTATACCTACCATTTTGGAATATTGGTTAGTTGCGTCAATTTTTAAAAAAACTTGCCATACTAGTGTTCATACTTTTTTTTTACACCACGATAAGTTAAATTTGGTTAAAAGTAAAAGTCTTCAAAAAATTTATGGAATAAAATAAGTTTCATTAATTTTCGTGATAAAACAAGAGTTATTCTGGAGTCTTTAAGAATTGTGGTAGATAGCAGTACTATTCAGGTTGCCTATAAAAAAAAGAAAAAAATATTTAAAAAATTGTGGTCATGGTAGTGAAAAATATCATAAACGGTCTCAATTTCTGAAGAATTTCATTTTTTTTATATAACTTAAAATATAATTGGGATATATTTTTTTTTCTTTTTTTACCCGATTAGTCCGGGGCAGGTCTATCCTCCGGTGTTGGCTTATCGTTGAATTTTGGGACACGTTGTATATATATATATATATATGTATATCATATCCGTTTATATATTTTGTATATATAAGTATATTTTATCCGTTTATATATTTACTATTAATTTTTTTTCTATTTATTACTAAGTAGATAATATTAAGTTTGTATAGTTAAAAATATTTTATTTATTTGCTTTTTGTTATAAGATATAATGTTTTTACTTATTTATTAATTAATGAGTGGTGTTGCACCTACCACAGCTTCTCAAATCATCCAGGGTTGACTGGTAGAGAATGCCACAAGGCATTAAGTCCGCCCTTTATATCCCTTATTATAAGGTAGATGTAAAAAAGAATAAATAAATAAATAAAATTTTGAGATTTCACCCTCACGTCCCGCACGGAGACCGCAGCGATGTAGCACGTCGAATGGCGGAACTACAACCATAACTCGTCAAGCACAGCGTGATTGCGACTGCAAAACATACTATTTCACTCTTTATTTTTCTAATCATCTTTGCAAGCTGTATGATGTGTGTATAATACATATTATAGTTCCTGGGTTGCCGAACCGAAATATTATAATTTTTTGAACGGATGTGTTTTATACGTAAATTTGTAGGTAAAGTAAAACATTATCTAAGTAACAATTTTACTTAGGCACCGTTTCCGAGAAAATAGAAAAGTATACATATTATTATTTTTATTTTAATCACTCATAAGCGTAGTTAATAATTTTGGTAGTATATTATGAAGAAATTATTTTCTATAAAAATAAATTCGGTTATTAGATATTGTTCGACCACATCTTTGACCTGACGTTTAAAAAGTATGCAAAGCATCATAAATGTACGTAATTCTAAACTCGTAATAATTTATTTTTGCCGATATTTGAGTGTGGGGCATGTGGGTTAGAATACTAAAAAAACAAAAATAAAACTAAAAATAAGCTCACCTTTGCGAGGTTCGAACCCACGCGCTTCAATGTGGTTGACACACACTTACCATTAAGCTAATTATAAGGTACAGCGAATTACGAAATCACAAAGTATATTAGACGCGTAAATAAAGTTTGTTCGCTAATTGAATTATTATATATTTTAAGTATCAATTGAAGTACCTATCAATAAAGATAACGAGTATACGTTAGATCTTCTAACCACGGCCTGCCAAGCGTGGCAACTGTGGTAAAATTAGGTTGTGTTTTATGTTCATATTTCATATATATTGTTACGAGTTTGGGGTTCGAGACAACTAAAACTGCCGAGTGAATTACCAAAATTGATACTTTAATTACAGAACACAAATTACAATTCAAAACCACACTAATAATAAAACACCGTTGTACTACTGATCACTATAGTTCGCAGTTATTTCGCTTCGAAATATTCCTTATATCACCAATTCAATACTGACTCGGTCGTGGTCAATACCGGCCTTATATAGGGCCTCAGATAGTTTCCAGAACCTTCTACTGTAAAAGCCTCTAGTATGTTTTTTATGATTTTGACTCTCCTAGTTCCGCTACTCATACTAGAGGGCATTACTGGTAACTAGTGTTGCCATGTACAAGACATTAATATTGGCGCGCAACACTGCCCCCCCCCCCCCCTAAGATATGCTCGTCCCAAGCATTATTGGCCCTTTTCCTCACAGCCGTACCACCTAGGGCTGTATCCTTTATTATGGTCGCAAACTGTAGCTGCTGCAACCTCCCTGACGCAATAGGAACGATGATCCTGTCGCACGGCTTCCACCTCCAGTGCATGGGCCAACGCGTCCTTAAGCGTATCGTGGTGTCCGAGCCTCACAGCAGCTCTGACTTCAAGGTCGTGGATGCCGTCGATGAATATCTGCACCAGGTTCCGTACGATGAGCGCAGGTACAGACTGGTACGCTTTTTGAACCAGCTTCTCCACCTCAAAGACCCACTACTGCAGATTTTCGTTGCTGCGTTACACGCGATCTTTGAGCTTGCTTTTTTATGACCTTGGCTCTCCTAGTTCCGCTACTCGATACTAGAGGGCGCTAGTGGTGATTAGTGTTGCCATGTACAAGACATTAATATTGGCACGCAACAATATGGTTCATATATGTTCAGATATCGTTTCCACTCAGAACACTTAATTTTGTACTTTATTTTTTTATTTATTTAATTTTATTTTGATTTTTGATTTTTATATTTATTTCCATAAAATCTATTGCATAGTTTAAAAAAATTGCGCAAGCAGAAATAGCGACTTCACCTTATACTGTGGGATTATTGTAGACTTTTTTATTGATAGGGTTTAACAATCATTCTTCATTGTAATTTTCATTTTAAATTCAGCTAAATAATGAAATGTACATAAAAAGAGAACAGAAAAGTAAAAACAGACTGCTGTCTTATTGCTCCAGAAAATTTTTCACAAAATCTCGAGCTAAACTAAAAACGGGATAATAGTTTATGGATAGCGTGTTCTATGGTACTATAAATTATACGGTATGAAATTTTTATTCTATTTCCTTTGAAAAGATTAAAACGCAGGATTTGTATAAAATGGTAAAGCTTAATTATCTGTTATATTGATAAGCTATCTTTAAAATACCTGCAAAACAAGATTAGGTGCTTCTTTTAAACTTTGAAGGATTAGTTTCCCTGTGTGATATCTGTCTGTAGCAATCCCCGACTTGGCGACCACACGGCAAGCCAAGTCGTGCATATACCAATGCACTGCATCACTTCTGTGTTTCTGGTAACTCATTTTTCTGTAATTAAATAGAACTAATTTAATAACTGTTTGTTTGGTTATAGAATCCCTTCAGAGAAAATTTAAATAAATTATAAATATATTATTTATCCTCTTAACGTCATCATTATCACCATCATTAACTCATCATGAGCCTCAACCAAGGAACGCTATAAATCACTGCGCTGGCATTCATCGATTTCCTGTATATCGTGGTAACGTGGTAGAGCCATGCTGCTGCTATATTAGTAGTATAGTTGTAGCACGTATGGGTCGGCTCGACCGGGGAAGGACCACGCTCTCACAGAATACCAGCGTAAAATAGCAGCTTAACGCTGCTGTTTCGTATGGTGAGTGTAGAGAACCGGAGACCCTTTTTGCTGGAAATGAGGCATTCCATCTTAGTCCTCACGGGTGACAACGCATCTGCATTTTTATTTGTAATAGAGGATAGATGTAGATGTATATGGGCCGCAGCAGCCACTTACCATCAGGTGGACTGTGTACTCGTTTGTCACCCATATCCTATTAAAAAAATCGTCACTCCATCTAGTAGGGATTGACTACACTTCTCTCAGCGGTTCGTCGAGTTTTATAGCCGGCTCATTGCCACTTGAGTTTATTGTCAGACTCAATAAAACTATATTAATTAAATTCTAAAGTTAGAACCATACGTTGAATAGTTTTATTCAAAATAAACTGAAGCTAATAATTAAAATGAATATTATTTGAAAGAAAGTTATAGTTTTAAAAGTAGTTCACAGAAACAAATGTATGTCCTATAATTTATTCTTTGAAGCTACACGTATTGATAATATTTATACAGGTGTTGTATGAATCAACAAATCAATAATTCAAAAACTTAGTTCAAGTCACTGTGGACAACTGGTTTCATTACCTTATACTCGTATGCACAAAATACAGGAAATTGAGAAAATTGTGTTTGTTCCTATTAATGCACAACGCCTGGAGAGATTTAGAAGTAATATGGTAAAAAACCTTCCATCGCTTTCTTATAAGAACAATGCAGACTATTTATATGGAGAATTATTTACCCTTATAAGCAATGAATTAATAAAACATTTACTTCTAAAACATTCTCCAGAAACAGTCACAAGGCGTTTAATGAGTGGGCGACAGTAGGAATTCATAAAAGCAGACGAAGGTTATATGACCTTTACCATGA
Source organism: Parnassius mnemosyne (assembly GCA_963668995.1). NCBI lineage: Eukaryota > Metazoa > Arthropoda > Insecta > Lepidoptera > Papilionidae > Parnassius > Parnassius mnemosyne. The sequence goes on from CAVLGL010000085.1 coordinate 17,221,707, forward strand.
AAGATCATATAACCCTTCCGATGCTTTTAAAGAATATGTCAAAAATAATTCTAAAATGTTTAAAAGAGTTTGCTCCACAGCCAAATCGTTACTATACTATACTATATTAGCAACAAAATTAAGACGACTAAGAATAAAATTAAAATGACGTGGAGTATAATTAACAGTGAAACCGGTAAAGACAAACCTCGTAACTCAAACTATCAATTAAAAATTAACAATGAATTGACTAGATCAAATCAAGAAGTCGCAGCGGTGTTTGAGAAATATTTCACTAATATTCCTATCTTGACAACAGAGTCATTGAATGCTTCTCCAACTGTCGCCGAGCCATTACTCAAACAGAATGTTAAAACCTGTTTAAAAGAATTTATATTTGAAAGTATTACCGCAAGATATTGTAAAATACCTCAAAACCATTGATGTACAGAAAACCGCAGATTTGGGGCGGATTTCTGTTACAGTTATTACGACCATAATAGATTTAATTGCACCTCATCTTGCGATTATTTTTAATACTTGTATCGATTGTGGTGTGTTTCCTGATTTAATGGAGTTTAGTAAAGTAATGCCTTTATTTAAATCTGCTAGTACATTGGACCCCGCTAATTTTAGACCTATTTCTGTACTACCAACTCTCGCGCGAAACTTCAATGGGGCCCCCATATATCTAAATTAGCAAGCAGACTTAGTTCTGCAGCATATGCTGTAAGAAAAATTAGAAGTCTCACAGATGTTGAGACAGCTAGATTAGTGTATTTTAGTTACTTTCATAGTGTAATGTCTTGTGGAATTTTCTTATGGGGTAATGCGACTGATATTGAAGCTATATTTGTTTTGCAAAAGAGAGCCGTTCGGGCGATTTATAACCTAAATTGTAAAGAGTCCCTCAGAAAAAAATTTAAAGTAATAAACATATTCACTTTGGCATCGCAATATATTTATGAAAATGTAATGTATGTACATAAAAACATAAATAGCTTTAATAAGAATAAGGATGTTCATACCTTAAACACTAGGAACAAACATAAGCTTGTAATGCCACTTACTAGACTCCACAGAATTAGTAATTCATTTATGGGCCAATGTATACGCTTTTACAACAAAATCCCAGAACATGTTCAAAGTTTGTCAATAAACAAGTTTAAAAGTTTTATTAAAGAAAAACTGTACAAAAAGGGTTATTATAATATCAAGGAATACATGAATGAAAATAACCCACCATGATCGCCACCATGCTGATTCTATGAAAAATCATTTAAAAATTGTATGAACGAAATTATGTTTGAAAAAAAAGTCCCGCTGGATTTCTTGCTGGTTCTTCCCAGGACAGAGGTATTTTCTGAACCAGTGGTAAATAAAAAATGACTTTCAATAAGAATTATGTAATAATAAGCTAATGTATATTAGTTTTAGTCATAATAGGAGTAAAGTCATACCTAGCATTATTGTGCATCATCACCTATGCCTTCGCAAAGGACAAATGACATTCAATTGTCATTGTGCCGAATTAGAACCGGTAGAAACTCAAACTTACTTAGGACTTGTAATAGATAGTCGCCTAAACTGGAAACATCATATTGAGGTTGTACGTAATGGACTCCGAAGCGTGTTAGCAAAATTCTCCATAATAAAGTATAAAGTCCCCTATAGAATTCTGTTACAATTATATAAATCACTGGCCGAATCTAAAATTTCATATGGCTTGTCTAGTTATGGGCGAACTTACAAATCACATTTAGATCTTAAAACTATAGTTCAAGACAAGGTTAAAAACTCACACAGCGATTCTGATTACCATAACCTATTCGATTACTGCAAAATTATACCGGTGCATAAAAAAGTAGAATATACTCTATTAAATGTAGGATTTTTAACGAAGATTTAAAAAAATATGTCATCTCTAATTATTCTAAAACACGCAGTTCGGCCAAACCAAAATTAGCTAAACCTAATTATAACAATTTATACGGAAAACGTACTTTAGAATGCATGGTCCCAATTTGATTAATCAGTTACCAACCTCTTTTCAAAATGAAATTAATCATAAAAATATGAAATACAAATAAAAAAAACTATTATACGAACTGTCTATATCAGACTTCAAACTAAAAAAAAAAACTATAATCCCCACTAACTATATTCCCTAAATAAACCTGTATGACATATAAACAAAGAATAATTATTATACTCGTCTACTATTAAATATTATCTCCATTATCATCAATATATTTTAATCACCTCCTGTATACGCCACGCAGGAACGACCGGTTTTTGACGCAGCGAAGTGGACGGTGGCAAGACTCACGTCTCTTAATACACTATTAGTTAATTATGTATTGCCGATTTACCGCCTGTTGACTGCGCCAGTTGCTGTTTTTTTTTTGTAGTTTATGGCCTGGCATCTAGACCTTTAGGCCAAGTCTTGAGTATTTTTATTCGGTTTATTATAATTTCCCCAAGCCTTGTCTTTTGTAATTATCCTTCATAATTCACTGCTTCACAATATGTTGATGCGTCACATTGTGCAGTTCTTGGGAGATTTTGGCGGCAACTTGATCCAGCAGACAGCTGATAGTTGGCGATGGTATCTAAAGGTGCTTATGCAAACAAAACAGCAGGGAAGAATTAAAGATTGCACAAGTAATGTTTTGGTCCCGGATGGAAGGAAATTTTTCAGACGGTAAAGAGCCCGTAAGGTACCGGTGAATTTCTGGCTAACATTTGTCACTTGGGCATGCCAGCTCAAAGTGGAGTCAATGTTTAAGCCAAGATCCTTAACCGAAGAACATAATCCCAAAACAGAACCGTTGAAAATGATCGCGGGAAGAGCTGTAGTGTCTACTTTTTTAATTGTGCGATGGCTACCTAGTATTATTGCTTGACACTTGGATGGATTAACACTTAAACCGAACCTGTCAGACCAGCTCTTAATATGCTCTAGGTCCTTGTTGACCATATCCACTGCGACGGACAAACAATCCACATTCGCCTGTGCGTACAACTGTAGGTCATCGGCATATAGATGATACGCACACTGGAGGTTGTGGGTGATAAGATTAATAAATACTGAAAATAACAATGGAGACAGAATACCGCCTTGAGGGACACCAGCATTTATGTCACACCAGCTTGATGCAGACTCACCAATGCGGACTGACTGCTGACGTCCCCGAAGATAAGTTGAAAACCAGTCCAGTGCTTCGGAAGAAATCATGGAATGGGAAAGGATAGAAAGTAGGATGTCATGGCTGATGGTATTGAAGGCGTTCGAAAAGTCAACCAAAGCCAGTACAGTGACTTTGGTGTCCTCCATGCCCGCCCTAATGTCATCAGTGACCTTAAGAAGAGCGGAAACAGTGCTGTGACCGGGCCTGAAGCCAGACTGAAAAGGGCTTAATAAATTGTTCTTATAAACAAACAGAGATAGTTGCCTATGTACACAGACTTCAAGTACTTTGGATAGGAAAGGAAGAATGGATATAGGTCTGAAGTGATTGGGTAAAGTCGGATTGGAAGTTTTCGGCAAGGGAATAATGTGGGCCATGCGCCACAACGACGGGAAAACTCCGGAATCTAGGGAGAAGTTTATGATATGGGAAATAACTGGAAGAATATGGTCAAGGATATAAATGATCATACGGCGGCTGATGTTATCGCAACCCACAGCGTTTGACTTAATGGAAAGTATTATCTTTTTAATTTCATCCGAAGCAACTGGAGAAAAATGGAAGGGATCAATATCTAGACAAGGTAAGCCATTTAAGTAATCAACAGTGTGACACTTGGTTTGGTGATCCAGAGGAGTATGAGAAACAAGATGTCTGTTAATATCATCCAAACCAAGTGTCCCCTGAAACTCAAAACGTGGCTGTTTACCGATTCCGAGAGTCCTAAGGAATATCGGCAGAGGAAGAGGAAATTATGTTATCAAGAATATATCGGCGTTTAGCGTTGCGTATCATCTGATTACACCGATTCCTAGCAGCTTTATAGAGGTTCCATCTCTCTTCACTCCGCTCTCTTCTAAAACGTTGAAAAGCCCGGTCCCTACGCCTCATGGCTATGCGAACACCTCTCGTCATTCATGGAGCATGTGGTCGCTTGACTTTCACCCTCTTGACTGGTGCATGTACATCATAAAGCTTGAGAATAGTATCATTAAACGCACCGACTTTCTCGTCCACAGTAGAGGCGCCCACCACACTGTCCCATTTTAATTTAGACGCATCTAAACACAACTCTTCTAAATCCATACGACCAAAACATCGCATGTGCAGGATTTTAGGCAGCAATTTAGGAGGTTTTAGGACATAAGAAAGGAAAATGAGGTCATGATGGGAGAAGCCAGAAGCAAGGTGTTGACCATGGGAGGACACGAGGGTAGGGGAAGATGTAAGAATTAAGTCAAGCCAAGTGTCATTTCCATCAGTATTGTGATGAGTGGCTTGTAACGGAAGGATGTGGAGACCAACCGACTCGACAATATGAAGGAGTTTAGAAGAACGGGGTGAGGTAGGAACCAAGAGGTCAGTCTTGAAGTCGCCCATGATTATGTGATGCGTGTATTCCGACCCTAAAGATTCCAGAGTCGTTTCGAGACTGGAGAAGTAATCAACAGAAGGGGGACAATAAACAACACCGAGAACCAGTTTTGTTCCCTTAACACATACCTCGAGAAAAAGAAACTCTGCAGAGGTGGAATAGGAGGGTGAGGAGGAGGCTAAGATTTTGTAAGAAAAGTCACAGCGGAGATATATAGCAACACCACCCCCTCTTCTGTCCACACGATCATTGCGTATCAGAGTAAAGCCAGAGAGAGGATAAGTGGTCGAAAGAAGATGAGGTTTGAACCAACTCTCAGAAATCAAAACAGCATGAACGTTAGCATTCGAAAAAGCTTCAATAAGGTCGCTGCAGTGACAGGTACGCTTTGTGCATTGACATGACACACACACATTGACATGAGTACGCCTGTTTAAACGTATGCCGCACGCACGAAATCGCCAAGCGTATCACTTGCAGAACAAAAACTATTGTTATTAGACGATGTGACAGATTCGTTGTCAGAAAAAAAAGAATCATCATCAGAAGCCATTAATATAAAAATAATACAATAAATATTATGTATATATATATATATATATATATAAGCAATATAAAATATTTGCAATAAATAATAAACTATATATATATAAATATATTTGATAAAAAAAAATGTGCAACACTGCTATGTCTGCACCACCCGCCAGCTGGCACACACACACACATTGGCGGAAAGTTCACTATACAAATAGACATAGAATAAAATAAACATAAGAAAAACCTAATTAACACTTAAAATTAAAAATAATACACTATGCAAATTACAAAGAAAATTCCTGAGTGAAACTATCTTCAAGTATCAAATTTACCAGCTTAACAACTAATCTATGATAAGTATCTTAATGAATTTGACAATAAAATTTTAGTTGGTTAGTACCTATTACATACCTCAAGAAGTTAATACTAATACTAACAATAACAAACATTGTTCATGTTATATCATAAGCAAATAGTTTAAATTAATATAGTAGGTCACTGATAATACACATTAAAAAAAAATTAAAACAAAAAGAAAACAATGTTGGTTAAGTCTGACAGTAATTGCAGATTTGTTAACTTAATATCAGATATAATTTGAACTATTATGTGGACTATCATGTGTAGTTCTGATAAAACCACAAGGTAAAGTATAAAAACAACAATAAGCAGAAAGTGAGAAGAACATACCTAAGACTAAAATATTAATAAAATAAGCCTTTAGACTAAAAAATATAAGTACTCAAAATTAAGAACATATTATTATGAGAAAAGAAAATACAGATATTATTGACTTATGAGGAAAACTTATCTTATCATCAAGTTTAAGACTTTGAATTTTGATCAGCAGCTATTATTTGCGAAACTTAGAATTCAAGCCCGATTCTCCCTCATTACTGGTGATGCTTTTAATTTTATCTGAAGATACCGTTGCTGCCTTAGGATATTTCAGTGTAAGAGAGTGCAGCTCATCCATTGTAGTTATCCTGTACCTGGTCCCATCAGCAGCTTGAACCACTATTATGCCATCCTGAGTCCAGCATGCTCTCATACCAAATTGCAACCGAGCTTTGCCAAAAACAGTCTGTCGTGCCTTTGTCAGAAACTCTTTCACTGAGACAGAAGATCCTTTAAGCCGGGATTTGGCCCTCCACACAGATAATCTGGATTCAACACTAGCAAACCTTACGAGGATTGGCCGATGATGGTCTTTATTGGCTACTCCAATTCTATGACAAGCACGAATTGAAGTTTCTGTTATGTCACTCAGTTTCATCTTGTGGATTGTGTTTAGTACAGCAGCCTTGCAGTCCTCCTTATCCACTTCGGTACAGTATCCTTCATAACAGTATCCTTTGCCGGTCCCACAGACTGTAGCTGTGCTTCCAGTTCGGACATTCTCTTAGAGAAGCATTCCTCCAGGCTATTTTGTGCGGTTTTAATTTCCTCAATTTGAGACATTGTATAGTGCCCAATTAAGTAACAATGTGTTAATAAAACTCAAATATGTAATGTAAGTGCACTGTGCTGGCAGGTGGTGTATATAATAAGAATCACTTTACATGTACACTGTTGAATTTACGTAAGTACTGTATATTTATGGACTCAAGCACTCAAAAATTAAAAAATTTACAGTAAATTATTATTTAATTTAATTTAAAATGAGATCTCATAGATAATATATTCATAATATATTCTCTCTCTCTTCATAATATAATATATATACATAATATATTCTCTGTATTAGCTGTAATTTGTTAAATAAATAAAAAAAATAAAAATAATAATTTGAATGTTATGGAAACTTTTCATACAATACAAATAGTTTATCATCCACTTATATTGACTATTATTATATAATACTAAGTAACTATTACTAAACAATGTTTGTGAAGATGTTTGGCTGTTTGTTAATATTTTTTTACTTCGTCAGCCCGCTAAAGTCGACTGTTGGACTTCGCCCATATATGGGCCTTATCCTTTATAAGGATCGATTGCCTTAAATGCCATGCTTGGCAGGTGGATGGGCGATCACAGTACTAGAGGTATCTTAAACATACTCGTCAACAACTTCGAGCTTAGTGCTCCTAATAACTGCCGGCATAGGTGTAACATGGACATTAAGCATGATCTTTGTTTTGTCCATGTTCATCTTAAGACTTTTTTTTTTCATTTATTTGGGTCAACAAACAGTTTCACAATAATATTTTTACAAATAATATACATACACATAATGAAATAATTGTGTCACCAACACCGTTAACCACAAATTATTAAATAAAAAATTTTGCGTGCTAAAAGTAAGTATTTCGCTTAAGTAAGTTGACCATGGATTTAATTCAATCAACTTGCATGGTGTTGAATTTAGGCAACAGATTAAAGAAAACTGATTTTTTAAATGAAGTAACATTCGTTGCAAATATATCAAGGGTAGTGAAGTATCTGTTATAAGCTTCAGTCATTCGAGTCAATGGTGAACGTTTCCCAGCATTTGTTCGAGACTTATGTGTAGCAAATAGTTTATATGTACGGCATGCTCGAGTTTGTGATCTGACTGGTACTTTAAAACATAACTTATCCACTATATCAATACAATCGTACTTATTATTACAAAAGTCGTACAATAGTTTAACTTGTAATTGTAACCTTCTAGTTTTTAGATTAAATATTTTATATTGTTGTAACAATTTTGAGTAAGACAATTTACTATGAAAACATTTAAAATGCATGCATCGTAGGAAGTTCTTTTGTACTCTTTCAAGGCGGTCTGAGTATTTTTTGTAAAAGGGATCCCACACTGAGACGGCATATTCAATTTGTGAGCGTATTAAAGATTTATATAAATACATATATGTACTTGGCCTTTTAAAATCGTTACTAGAGCGGATAACAAACCCATACATCTTATATGCTCTATTACAAATATTATCAATATGAGTTTCTAGTGTTAGCTTAGTGTCTCATGTAACTCCCAGATCTCTAATTTTATGCACCCTATCGAGATTTGCGCCACACAGAGAATAATCGAAATAACTTATACTTTTTTTCTTGCTAAAACTTATACACTTACATTTATCTATGCTAAGTTTCAATTTATTACGGTCACAGTAAGCTGTCAATCGGTTCAGATCTTCTTGGAAGTTTAAATGGTCACCAATATTTTCAATCGTACGGTAAATTTTGAGGTCATCCGCATATAGAAGGAAATTGCAATTTTTGAAACATTCGCTTATATCATTTATATAGATTACAAACAACAATGGTCCAATAATTGAGCCTTGCGGAATACCTGATGTTACTGTGACGATATCAGATTCATGACCATTAATTACCACCTTTTGGGTCCTATTCGTTATATAAGACTTGAACCATCTCCAAAGGTTGCCTCGAATACCATTGAAGGCGATTTTTTCCAGCAAGATTTTATGGTCGACACGATCAAAGGCTTTCTTAAAAACTGTATACACAGCGTCTGTTTGTTTATTAGAATCCATGTTTTCAAATAATGCAGTTGCATAAACCATGAGGTTAGTGGTGGTTGAACGCTTTAAAACAAATCCATGTTGTTGTGGGAGAATATTTTTGTGGGTATAAAAGTAAAGGTTGCTGTGTATGAGTCTTTCAAGAAGCTTTGCTATAGTAGGCAAGATTAAAATAGGACGGTAGTTGGTCACGTCCTCTTTCGAGCCCCCCTTGTGTACTGGAACAATCCTAGCCATTTTCCATATATTTGGACATACACCATCTTCCAAGCATTTATTAAACAAGATCCGAATTGATTTGTAGATAATTGTAGCCGTTCTTCTAAGAAAAATCGGCGGAACGTTATTTGTACCGGGTCCTTTTGTAACGTCCAATGATTGGAGTTCTCTTATCATATAGTCATCTTTTATTAATATAAGTATTTATTATTATTTCTTTTATTAATATAGTATTTATTAATATAAGTAAAAGCGTATACATTGCCCCATAAATGAATTACTAATTCTGTGGAGTCTAGTAAGTGGCATTACAAGCTTATGTTTGTTCCTAGTGTTTAAGAATAGAATAGAATAGAATAGAATGATTTTTATTCAATATGGATTATTACATAATACTTATTGAAAGTCATTATTTTATTTACCACTGGTTCGGAAAATACCTCTGTCCTGGGAAGAACCAGCAAGAAACCCAGCGGGACTTTTTTTTTAAACATAATTTCACTTAACAATAATTTTGTTTATACAATTTTAAATGAATTTTCATAGAACCAGCATGGTGGCGATCACCTTATTCCCAGGGGTTATTTTCATTCATGTATTCCTTGATATTATAATAACCCTTTTTGTACAGTTTTTCTTTAATAAAACTTTTAAACTTGTTTATTGACAAACTTTGAACATGTTCTGGGATTCTTACATCCTTTTTCTTATTCTTTATTTTTTTTTCAACATCCTTATTCTTATTAAAGCTATTTATGTTTTTATGTACATTACATTTTCATAAATATATTGCGATGCCAAAGTTAATATGTTTATTTCTTTAAATTTTTCTCTAAGGGACTCTTTACAATTTAGATTATAAATCGCCCGTACGGCTCTCTTTTGCAAAACAAATATAGCTTCAATATCAGTCGCATTACCCCATAGCAAAATTCCATAAGACATTACGCTATGAAAGTAACTAAAATACACTAACCTAGCTGTCTCAACATCTGTGAGACTTCTAATCTTTCTTACAGCATATGCTGCAGAACTAAGTCTGCTTGCTAATTTAGATATATGGGGGCCCCATTGAAGTTTCGCGTCAATAGTAATACCGAGAAAAACAGTGGTATCCACAAGACTCAACTCCTCCCCATTTAAGAGCACATTGGTTTTCGAATGTTTTACATTAGGTATTGTAAATTTAATACATTTTGTCTTATTGTCGTTTAAGAGCAAATTGTTGGCGTTAAACCAATGTACTAGTTTCGATAGAGCATTATATACATCGTCATATTTAATTGACTGCCGTTTCAGTTTGAAAATTAAAGAGGTATCGTCAGCAAATAATACTATATCGTGATTGTCCCCTACAAGATAAGGTAAGTCATTAATATAGATTAAGAACAGGAATGGGCCAAGAATCGAGCCCTGAGGAACGCCCATTGATACTACCGATCCGGAGGAACATTTACCATTGATGACGACTTTTTGAGTTCTGTTACTTAAATATGAAGTAATAAGTCTAAGCGCCAAATTTTTTACACCGTAATGTTGTAGTTTCCTGATTAATGTATCATGATGAACACAATCGAAAGCCTTGGAAAGATCACAGAAAATACCTAAGGCATCTTGTGAATTCTCCCAGGCATTAAAAATATATTTCATTAGCTCAACACCGGCGTCAGACGTCGAGCGACCCCTTGTAAAACCAAATTGATTTTTATGAAGTAATTTATTTGTATTAAAAAAAAATTAACAATTGATCCAAAATTATTATTTCAAAAATTTTACTGAGAGTTGGTAGTACAGAAATGTCTATAATTAGCGGGGTCCAATGTACTACCAGATTTAAATAAAGGTATTACTTTACTATACTTCATTAAATCAGGAAACACACCAGAATCGATACAAGTATTAAAAATAATAGCAAGATGAGGTGCAATTAAATCTATTATGGACGCAATCACTGTAACGGAAATCCCCCACAAATCTGCGGTTTTCTTTACATCAATGGTTTTGAAGGATTTTACAATAATATGCGGTAATACTTTTTCAAATCTAAATTCTTTTAAACAGGTATTAACATTCTGTTTAAGTAATGACTTGGCGACAGTTGGAGAAGTATTCAATTACTCTGTTGTCAAGATAGGAACATCAGTGAAATATTTCTCAAACACCGCTGCAACTTCTTGCTTTGATTTAGTCAATTCATTATTAATTTTTAATTGATAGTTTCAGTTACGAGATTTCTCTTTACCGGTTTCGCTGTTAATTATACTCCACGTCGTTTTAATTTTATTCTTAGCCGTCTTAATTTTGTAACTAATATGTAATGATTTGGCTGTGGAGCAAACTCTTTTAAACATTTTAGAATAATTTTTTACATATTCTTTAAAAGCATCGGAAAGATTATACGATCTTTCATGGTAAAGGTCATATAACCTTCGTCTGCTTTTATGAATTCCTACTGTCGCCCACTCATTAAATGCCTTGCGACTGTTACTGGAGAATGTTTTAGATATGAATGTTTTATTAAATTTATTGTTTATAAAGGTAAATAATTCTCTATATAAATAGTCTGCATTGTTCTTATAAGAAAGGGATGGAAGGTTTTTTACCATATTACATCTAAATCTCTCCAGGCGTTTTGCATTAATAGGAACAAACACAATTTTCTCAATTACCTTATAAACATTTATAATAAACTTCACTAGAAATAAGTATCTATTTTAGAACTAATTATGATTAATATATATTTTAAATGTGTGTGTTGTAAGTGTTGAAAGAGTGTTAAGTGTCATCAAGATGTTTTGCGTGGTAGAGTAATGCTGCCGCTATATTATGTTTGTAGCATGAATGGATCGGCTCAATCAGGAAAGGACTACGCTCTCACAGAATACTAGTGTGAAATAGCAGCTTGATGCTATGGTGTTTCGTATGGTAAGTATAGAGTACTGGATACCGTTTTCACTAGAAACGAGGTATTCCATCTTAGTCCTCTATTGTCTTAATCGAAGATAGTAGTAGACATCTAGATCTACATCTATTTCGAATTTGAATCAAAATGCAGATTAAGAACCTCATTGTTTCGTGCACATGATTTATAGAGAAGAAATCAGAACTGTTCTATTGGGAATAATTTTAGCGTCAAGCTAGCTTATAGTGTCATCGAGTCGTCAAGAGATACGAAACCCTTCGCCTTTCTCAAAGGTATTGTGTTTAATCCATCCTTTTTATGAGCTTTTTATTTTGTTGTTCCTTTATACACAACAGCTCAACTCCCTTCGTGCTAGCCCACAAATTAAATCAATTTTGGGCAAAACATATTGTCTAAAGTGTATAGTTCAACCGCACGCCGCGTCCACCATTTTGTTTTGGTTCCTTCGAATCATGCTGATACAGTCCAATTAATTTTAGTTCCCCCGCCCCGACCCGTTACACTGTTATTTTTGGTCAATCGGCCGGATTTGTTGGTCATAATTGTAGGAACCATTATTTTATAGTTCCTTTTAAAAGCGTATATATCGCCCCAAGAAGACTCGGTGGACTCGAGTAACTGGTACTACTAGCTTGTGTCTGTTCCTAGTATTTACAAAATGAATATCACTTAATTTTTTAAAACTAATTTTATTTTTGTGTACATACATTACATTTTCTCCTTCCTTACAAGGCCTGTAGACCAACAGGAGTCCTTATAATGACCGCCTCGTTGGTCTCGTGGTTGTTGTAGTGCGACTGCTAATCTGAAATTTAAAATTGAGCCTTTCTATCAAGAAATTCTCAGTAGCTGCCCGGAGTCAGCAAGTTGTCAATTCAAGTATCTCACCCCCGTGCCTCGGAAAGCACGTAAAGCCGTTGGTTCTGCGCCTGATCTCTCTCCGGTTGTGTCGGTTTACTGTCCCCATATGAGAGTGAGGGAACATAGGCCTCCCTCAAGGAATGCCACAAAGCACGGTTCTGAGCCACCTGCATCCATCGACTTCCTGCATGTTTTACCAGGTCGTCACTCCATCTAGTTGGGGGACGTTCTACAATTCATCCGCCGGTACGAGGCCCTTTACTCGAGAAATTTTTTCCCCACCGGTTGTCGGTTCTTCGAACTATATGGCCGGCCATTGCCACTTCAGCTTACTAATCCGTTGGGCTATGTCGGTCACTCTGGATCTACTGCGGATATCCTCATTTCTAAGTTTATCATGCAGAGAAACTTCGAGCATAGTCTGCATAACTCGCTGAATGACCTTGAGCTTCCCATCCGGCCAGCAGTGAAGGACCACGTCTCAGTTCCATAGGTCTCCACTAGCGACACGCAATGGTTATACAGTCTCGTTTTCAAGTTTTGAGGTATACCTGACCAGAAGATGTGCCGTAATTTCCCGAACGCTGCCCAGTCGAGTTGAATCCGTCGACTCTCGGACTTACCTAGTCGGGCTATTTGTCCCAGTTAAACATACTCGTCAACAACTTCGAACTTTTCTTCATCTTAAGATTTATCCGTTGGGAGACACTATTGAGGTCATTGAGCATAGTGCTTAGGTCCTCCAGCGATTCTGCCATAAGGACTATATCGTCGGCAAATCGAAGGTGAGTGATGTACTCGCCATTGATGTTAATACCGTATCCTTTCCAGTCCAGAAGTTTCAAAACGTCTTCCAATGCAGCGGTGAAGAGTTTCGGGGATATAACATCACCCTGTCTTACACCTCTCTGCAATTGGATAGGTTTCGTACTCTGGTTCTATACTCGGTTAGCCATCGTAGCTCTACTGTACAAACACTTCAGCATTTCGATATACCAATAGTCAACTTGGCACCGCTGAAGGCACTGCAGCACTACCCAAATTTCGAAAGCTACCTAGCTACCTTGACGATAGATGGCGGCCTGTTTACAAAATGATTATAAAAGCTATATAAATAATATTTTGCCTATTGAAAATTATTTAAGATTGAATGCAAAACAAATTTCAGCACCTTCGCATGACTACTTTAGCAATAATTATTATTTATTCTGTGCCAATACGGAGCTCTACGTACCGTTAATTTATTTTGTTCCCATGACACAAAATGTTGCCATCTAGTGTCGAATATATTTAATTATATTTGGCGTGTAGTGGCGGTCAAGAATATCCACTACCCCATATCCTCCCGTGGGTGTCGTAAAAGGCGACAAAGGGAAACAGGCAGGAGATGGGCAGCAGCATCTTCCTGATAATAGCCAAAATTACAATAAAAAAACTGCGGTTGCCAACCCGCTCGCCAAGCGTGGCAACTATGGCAAATACCCCCCAATGATTAAAGCAACAAACAGACGGCCCCCAGTCCCCGGCGGCCCTGCTATTTCTGGCTACGGTGGCGCCCATGGTAACGGCGGGGCAGTGGGTGCTAAGAATCTCCGGTGGAGGTTCGGTTGCCACCTTAGACGACTCGACCTGCCAACGTACAACGCACGCACCCTGAGGACTAACGAGAAGATTCTGGAGCTGAAAGAAGAGAAAGACAAGTTACGCTGGCATATTATAGGATTATCCAAGGTCCGAAGAGAGGGGGAGGACACGGTAATCCTCATATCCGGCAACTTGCTCTATCACCGGGAGGGCAGCCATCTGTCCCAAGGAGGTGTCGGATTTATCGTCCACAAGTCTCTCGTTAACAACGTTGTAAAGATTGAGAGTGTGTCGACGAGGGTTGCGTACCTTATACTCAGAATCACCAAACGGTATTCGCTGAAGGTCATACAGGTTTACGCACCAACCTCGGCACAACCCGATCAGGAGGTGGAGGAAATGTATGAGGATATCTCTAGAGCCATGCATTCCTCCAAAACCCAATATACGGCGTTAATGGGAGACTTCAATGCAAAACTAGGCACAAGAGAGATCGGTGAGCTGAAAGTAGGGAAATTTGGAATAGGGCAACGGAACCCAAGGGGCCAGCAGCTGGCCGACTTAATGGAGAAAGAGGAACTCTTTATGATGAACTCTTTCTTCCAAAAGCGGCCCCACAGGAAGTGGACCTGGTCGAGCCCCGACGGTTCGACAAAAAATGAGATTGACTTCATTATGACGACCAGACGACAACTGTACAGTGATGTCTCCGTGATCGCGAGGGTGAATACTGGTAGCGATCACCGAATGGTTAGAGGCACACTGAACCTAAACGTTAAGTTGGAGAGGTCTCGTGTAATAAAGTCAACGCTCCGTCCCCCTTGTGCTCTGTTCCAAAGTCCCGAAACCTTTTAGCTCGAGTTACAAAACCATTTTCAGTGCCTAGAAGACTGCAAATAAGTGGACGTTATGAATGACAAGCTCATGGAAACTGTCCATGCGGTCGGAGCTAAGTTCTGCAAGACCCGCCGCAGAAGAACACAAAAACTCTCCGATCACACTCTTAATCTCATGGCTGTTAGACGGGAGATGAAGCTACATTCTTCAACAGACTTGACAGCATACAGGCATCTGAACAGACAGATCTCCAAATGCATGCGGCCGGACTTACGCAACTCCAATACAGCTCGTATTGAAGAAGCGATCGAGCGGAACCAAGGCTCCAAAGTCTTTGCCAGAGATATGTCTGCCAGAAAGAGCCAACTGTCAAAGCTGAAGACAGAATGTGGCAGCATCGTTTCCGGGACACTTGAGATTTTGAGTCAGATTGAGAGGTTCTATGGGCAGCTGTACACGTCATCGTTAGAGCCACACGCAAGTGTGAGTAACGATAGCTTTAGCACCATAGAGCACATACATATCCTTCGGCAAATTGTACAGAAGTCCGAAGAGTACAATTTGCCACTATGTCTGGCGTATGTGGACTATGAGAAAGCCTTTGATTCCGTCGAAATTTGGGCGGTGCTGCAGTCCCTTCTGCGGTGTCAAGTTGACTGTCGGTATATCGAAGTGCTGAAGTGCTTGTACAGTAGAGCTACGATGACTATCCGAGTACAGAACCAGAGTACGAAACCTATCTAATTGCAGAGAGGTGTAAGACAGGGTGACGTTATATCTCCGAAACTTTTCACCGCTGCATTGGAAGACCTTTTCAAGCTTCTGGACTGGAAAGGATATGGCATTAATATCAATGGCGAGTACGTCACTCACCTTCGATTTGCCTACAATATAGTCCTTATGGCAGAATCGCTGAAGGGTCTAAGCACCATGCTCAATGACCTCAATTGTGTCTGTCAACGGATAGACAAAACAAAGATCATGTTCAATGTCCATGTCACACCTATGCTGGTAGTTGTTGGGAGCACTAAGCTCGAAGTTGTTGATGAGTATGTTTACCAGGGACAAATAGTCCGACTAGGTAAGTCCAACTTCGACCGGAGGTCAATCGACGGATTCAACTCGGCTGGGCAGCGTTCGGGAAACTACGACACATCTTCTCGTCAGACATACCTCAAAACCTTAAAACGAAATTGTACAACCAGTGCGTGTTGCCAGTGATGACTTACGGAACTGAGACGTGGCCCTTCACTGCTGGCCGTATGAAGAAGCTCAAGGTCGTTCAGCAAGCTATGGAGAGGGCTATGCTCGGAGTTTCTCTGCGTGATAAACTTAGGAATGAGGATATCTGCAGTAGAACCAGAGTAACCGACATAGCCGAACGGATTAGTAAGCTGAAGTGGCAGTGGGTTGGCCATATAGCTCGAAGAACCGACAACCGATGGGGAAGAAAGGTTCTCGAGTGGCAGCCTCGTACCGGTAGGCGAAGTGTAGGGCGTCCCCCCACGAGATGGAGTGACGACCTGGTAAGACATGCAGGAAGTCGATGGATACAGGTGGCTCAGGACCGTGCTTTATGGCATTCTTTGGGGGAGGCCTATGTTCAGCAGTGGACTTGTGAAGGGCTGTAATGAAAATAAAATATTTGAAAGCCGACGCAAAGAGGTTTTTCTAGAACTATTTTAATAAATTAGATATAAAATTACTTACAAATGAAATATGATGCCAGCCATAGCATCAGAGCGTCTATCTGAGTAGTTTTTACACGATAAAACACAACACTTCATCCTTTCTTCATGGTATCAGAATCCTCGGCATCGACATATTGAGTGGCGTGCAGTTTCGGTGTCACTTGGAAGAGAAGGCCAAATTGGCCTCTAAAAAGCTTGGCGCGCTTAGCAGAGCGGGACAGTATTTAATGGTGCACACCGCCTGCAACTATACAAGGCGCAGGTTCGGCCTCATATGGAATACTGTTCCCATCTCTGGGATGGGGCTCCCCAGTGCCAGCTCCTTCCAATTGATTTCATCCAGTACAGTCGAATCATCAACGACCGAGTCCTTTCCGATCGGCTCGATTTACTAGCACTGCGGGAGATGATGCATCTCTTTGCGTTTTCTATCGCAATTACCACGGGGAGTGCTCTGAGGAATTGTTCGGATTAATCCCAGCCGCCAAATTTCACGAACGCACATCGTGGCAAAACTCCTGATACCATCCACACCATCTGGATGCTTGGCAGTCCACCACTGTATGTATCACTAGGAGTTTTCTTCCGCATACCACTTCTCTCTAGAATAGCTTACCACCGGCGATTTTTCCAGACCGAAACGACTTAGGGACCTTCAAAAAAAGAGCTTACTCTTTTCTATAAGCACCTGCAATTCCCTCGGTGTTGCAGTTGTTAATGGGCGAATATATTATTATGTTGTTATATAAAGCACCATGGAGGTCAGACAGTCTGCAGTCCTGTAATGAAGGGATCTGACTTGGGCAAAAGCTACTTAGGTTGTGAGTCAAACCAAGACGCAGAGAGCGCCATTGAGAATAGCGAGCCGCCAACCAACGTTTGCAGAGACGCAATGCTGCAAAACGCATCATTGCGTCTCTGCGAACCAACCATCAATACGACTAACGTCAGCTTAAACCATCCCAAGTTCCCCTATACAAGCCCAGCGGATATCACCACCCGCACACCTCCATCGACCAGAACCACAAGATGCGTCGAATCAGGCGCAGCACACCCGCATATCCATCATAAGACGCAATATAGTAAGTAGCACTAAGCATCAATGCAACTATCATACGGATGGCGCCCCCTCACAACACACCTACATGATCCCTATTCACTTTGGTAACAAAACTGATAATGTTGTTAACTAAGAATCCACGAATAATCGCGCTATTGTACTAAGACAGTTCAGTATGCTTGTTGTACTTAAAAGCACTACCAAACACAATCACCCTAATCCGAAAGATAGTCGACGTATCATAACGCTATGCGCTAAGACGCCACCCACAAACGGTAGGGATGTGTGATGTCCACGGGCAAGTCGTATTGTTACAACAAACCCGCTTACCACCGGCACTAAGATGATAATATCATGTCTAATGACATATTATGTCTAGGACACATCGATTGGCGAGTCCAAGTTTACCTCGGTCTCGGACGCTGTGAAGCTACACGCCACTATAATAATTCTTTACAAGTCTCATTTATTTCAATATAATTGCTTTTACATATTTGAGACCTTCCTCATATTTGCTTTATTTCATAGAACATTTTCTTATATGTCTTGTCTTATACATATGGGACTTCTAGTCATAACTCTGCTATCATAATGCGTATGCATCATATAGACCTTCTATATTAATGCTTTGGCTCCATAGACCTTACTATCATAAGTTCCTAATATAGGACTAGTCATTGTGCAACGATACTATTAGCAGGCGGTCAGCCGACTACTCCATATACGAGTATATCCCACTTCTTTCAGTATAATGCTTTTACATATTTGAGACCTTCCACATATTTGCTTTATTTCACAGACCATACTATTATATGTCTTATAGATATGGGACTTTAAGTCATAACTCTGCTGTCATAATGCTTATGCATCATAGAGACCTTCTATATTAATGTTTGGTTTCATAGACCTTACTATCATAAGTCCCTAATATAAGACTATACATTGTACATCAGTACTATTAGTAGTCGATCAGCCGACCACCACCCGCACCATATATATATGCAACCTTGGTATGTGCCTCCGGCAACGCCCTACTTATAAGGAAACATTACATGAACACCCTCATTAACTTTGAAAATTTCTGAGTAAGAACACTCCCATGAACTTTGAAAATTTTTGAATAATACAAGATCACCTTTATTATCTTTTATCAATTATATTACAAATTATTATTTATTAAGGCCTTAACTGCGGTTGAAATGCCTAAAATTTTTAAATTTAAGTAAAAAAATCACAAAAACTGTTCATTTATTCCACAAAGAAAAAATACAGGGTAACAGAAGAGGATTTATTAAATGTTTATAATTGAAGTTTGTTCGTATTTTATGCGCTGCCCTACCATTCAACAGGTTGCGCTAAAATTTTGTCAGCCTGTTGCTTGCACTCGCGCGAAGGTTATAGGTTATAGGTATAGTTCGACCCGGTAGATAGTGCTGTTGTGGAAGCCAGACGTCACCCGTGCGAGGCCGGGCATATCGCTAGTTACTTATAAAATATTACAGTTTTGAGTACATTGTTGTTTAATGATTATGTAATCTTTATCCTCTTGTATGTACTTTAGGTACTTTTACCGTACATTAGAACATTGCTATTTTGTGGCGAAAATGTTACACTTCGACTTTATAGTCAGATAGATTAATTTAAATAGTTTACATAAGCATAAGTTTTATGTGTGGGTTTCATACAAAATTTGATATGTTAACTGCCAAAGAAGTCGTCTAGACGTGTCAAAAATCTAAAAAGAATCAAATAAAAAATCCCCTTGTTGAAATTTTGATATATGGGGGCTCCATTGAAGCTTGGCATCTAATGTGATTCCAAGAAAAATGGTGGTATCTACTAGACTCAGTGTCTCTCCATTTAAAATTACATTAGAATTTAATTGTTTGACATTTGGAGTCAAAAATTTCATACATTAAAGTTGTTTAGTGGTTTCTTTTCGTGTTACTTAATAATAAGCTTAATTTTTATTTTTTTTAAAAACGTTAACCCCACACTAGGATTTTCTCCGGTATCGTGGAGGCAGTTTACAAACACAAATTGCACAAGGACAAACATCCAGACCCGAAACAATTATTTGTAGGCCATACAAATACTTGTTCCGTGCGGGATTCCAACCCGCGCCCCCAGCGCAGCAACTCTTTGCTAAGCCACTGCGCCACGGGGCCTTCATAATTTAAATACAATAATAGCAGCCGTAATTAAAATACAATATGGAATATACCAACTATGATTAGCGATTAAAAATGTAAGATTATCGTTCTAGCATATGTCTAAAATATTACTTTAAGTCAATAACTGTCTACACGTTGGTAATGTTTTTACTTTGTGTAAACATTTATCAATGCTAGAAGGAGATAAAATACCAAACTCGGTACCTCTCTTTCTAAGATAAATGGGGAACGGTAACAATTTTCCAAGCACTCACTCCCTATATTATATTATAAGCTCCTTGCGCCACACAACCCGAGTGATGTCTCACAAATATTAGAGAATGTGAAAAATGTCCACCAAATACAAAATCCATAGACGTAATAATATATTTGAAGTATATGAGCGTTATCTTGCGTAATACTCTGGGAAACAACTAAATAATTAAAATTATATTAATTGTCTACGTGGCGCAGTAGCTTAGCACTGAGATGCAGCGATAAGGGCCGCGAACGGAACAAGTATTAGTAGGCCTACAACGTATAAAAAAATCTTATTGGAGTACTAGTGACTAGGGTTTTTGGTTCTTTACACTCACCATACGAAATACTCTCAGACAAAATGAATTGCTCATCATGACGTTGTTAAACCACTGCAGAATAATTAAAAAAAACCTAGTATAAACACTCAAAGATATATATGATCCCAGCACCAACAGAGAAAACGTCGATACAAAAGAAGCAGTATCTACACTCTTACCAGCTTTGTGTGACTAAAATTTTTATGCTTTTTATCTTTCCTTTTGGTGTAAAATCCTAATAGAAGTTAGTCATCATCATTCATCATCATTACAGCCCTTCACAAGTCCACTGCTGAACATAGGCCTCCCCCAAAGAATGCCACAAAGCACGGTCCTGAGCCACCTGCATCCTGCATGACTTACCAGGTCGTCACTCCATCTCGTGGGGGGTCACCCTACACTTCGCCTACCGGTACGAGGCTGTCACTCAAGAACCTTTCTTCCCCATCGGTTGTCGGTTCTTCGAGCTATATGGCCGGCCCACTGCCACTTCAGCTTACTAATCCGTTGGGCTATGTCGGTTACTCTGGTTCTACTGTGGATATACTCATTTCTAAGTTTATCACGCAGAGAAACCCCGAGCATAGCACTCTCCATAGCTCGCTGAGCGACCTTGAGCTCCTCATATGGCCAGCAGTGAAGGGCCACGTCTCAGTTCCGTAAGTCATTACAAGCAACACGCACTAGTTGTACAATTTCGTTTTAAGGTTTTGAGGTATGTCTGACGAGAAGATGTGTCATAGCTTCCCGAACGCTGCCCAGCCGAGTTGAATCCGTCGATTGACCTCTCGGTCGAAGTTGGACTTACCTAGTCGGACTATTTGTCTCAGGTAAACATACTCGTCAACAAATTCGAGCTTAGTGCTCCCAACAACTACCGGCATAGGTGTGACATGGACATTAAACATGATCTTTGTTTTGTCCATGTTCATCCTAAGACCTATTCGTTGGGAGACACTATTGAGGTCATTGAGCATAGTGCTTAGGTCCTCCAGCGATTCTGCCATAAGAACTCTATCGTCGGCAAATCGAAGGTGAGTGATGTACTCGCCATTGATGTTAATACCGTATCCTTTCCAGTCCAGAAGCTTGAAAACGTCTTCCAATGCAGCAGTGAACAGTTTCGGGGATACAACATCACCCTGTCTTACACCTCTCTGCAATTGGATAGGTTTCGTACTCTGGTTCTGTACTCGGATAGTCATCGTAGCTCTACTGTACAAGCACTTCAGCACTTCGATATACCGACAGTCAACTTGGCACCGCTGAAGGGACTGCAGCACCGCCCAAATTTCGAAGGAATCAAAGGCTTTCTCATAGTCCACATAACTGGGGCCTTGCCGTTTTTAAGGTGCTGGAAAGCCATTCTAATCTCGCTCAGACCGACGTCCGGGATATCTTCGGAATAGATAGCACACATAGAGGTTATCACTCACTTCAGTGATAATCTAGATTATTATTTTGTGTGTGTGTGTACATTTCGATTGAAGGAAGAAGAGAAATGAGGAGATATCGAAAACGTTTAAAAGGAGAAATGACCCGATATGCTGGACTAACATTGCCAGAGGAGCTACAGAGAGCTATGTTAGAATGTCTTGATATATTTTACGAGGAACTAGATGATCGCTACAGAGAAATGGATCATATTCTCGTAACATTTTGTATTGTTCAGCCTTACACTCTGCTAACGTCACCAGATGAAGATCTTCGTGTTCATCGTAAATTTTTTAATTCATTATTGTTTAATAAGGTATTTCATAGTTAAGTTTATATTATATATTTTAGATTTAGAAGTCATTTTATAAAAATAGGATAGTTAAAAATTATAAATGATATTAAGTTTTATACCTTTGTTAACCTTTTATGTATTATCATAGTGCAATAGAAAAACGATAAGATAGGCCACAGATAAAGATAAAATGTAACGCTATAATATTAAACTCTTATTATAGGCTTATATTATAGTATTAGTTCGTTTAATACTACACTTTGTTCCTAACATCGGGCGGGGTGTAGGTTTCATTATCATCATCATTACAGCTTTTCATAAGTCCACTGCTGAACATAGGCCTCCCCCAAGGAATGCCATAAAGCACGGTCCTGAGCCACCTGCATCCATCGACTTCCTGCATGTCTTACCAGGTCGTCACTCCATCTCGTGGGGGGTCGCCCTACACTTCGCCTACCGGTACGAGGCTGCCACTCAAGAACCTTTCTTCCCCATCGGTTGTCGGTTCTTCGAGCTATATGGCCGGCCCACTGCCACTTCAGCTAACTAATCCGTTGGGCTATGTCGGTCACTCTGGTTTTACTGCGGATATCCTCATTTCTAAGTTTATCATGCAGAGAAACTCCGAGCATAGCCCTCTCCCTAGCTCGCTGAGCGACCTTGAGCTTCCTCATACGGCCAGCAGTGAAGGACCACGTCTCAGATCCGTAAGTCATCACTGGCAACACGCACTGGTTGTACAATTTCGTTTTAAGGTTTTGAGGAATGTCTGACGAGAAGATGTGTCGTAGTTTCCCGAACGCTGCCCAGCCGAGTTGAATCCGTCGATTGACTTCCGGTCGAAGTTGCACTTACCTAGTCGGACTATTTGTCCCAGGTAAACATACTCGTCAACAACTTCGAGCTTAGTGCTCCCAACAACTACCGACATAGGTGTGACATGGACATTGAACATGATCTTTGTTTTGTCTATCCGTTGGCAGACACAATTGAGGTCATTGAGCATGTTGCTTAGATCCTCCAGCGATTCTGCCATAAGGACTATATTGTAGGCAAATCGAAGGTGAGTGACGTACTCGCCATTGATATTAATACCGTATCCTTTCCAGTCCAGAAGCTTGAAAAGGTCTTCCAATACAGCGGTGAAGAGATTCGGGGATATAACGTCACCCTGTCTTACACCTCTCTGCAATTGGATAGGTTTCGAACTCTGGTTCTGTACTCGAATAATCGTCGTAGCCCTACTGTACAAGCACTTCAGCACTTCGATATACCGACAGTCAACTTGGCACCGCTGAAGGGGCTGCAGCACCGCTCAAATTTCGACGGAATCAAAGGCTTTCTCATAGTCCACATACGCCAGGCATAGTGGCAAATTATACTCCTCGGACTTCAGTACAACTTGCCGAAGGGTATGTATGTGGTTTATGATGCTAAAGCCCTTTCGGAAACCGGCTTGTTAGGGAGGCTGGAAGTCGTCAAGTCTGCGCGCGAGACGATTCGTAATGACTCTCGAAAACAGCACGTAGACGCGGCTCAGAAGGGAAATCGGTCTGTAGTTCTTCAAGTAGTTCTTCAAGAGCGTTGTCACCTTCTTGAAGAACAAGGCCACCGCACTTCTGCTCCACGCCTCCGGTGTAATGCCACCATGGAGGACGGAATTAAAGAGCCTCTGAAGGACTTCAAGTACCGGTTTTCCACCCGCTTTCAGAAACTCCGCTGTAATTCCATCCTCGCCTGGGGCCTTGCCATTTTTAAGACGCTGGAGATCCATTCTAATCTCGCTCAGACTGACGTCCGGGATATCTTCGGAATAGTGTCGGATAAGACTCGCTCTTGGATCGTTACTCACACTTGCGTGTGGTCCAACGATGACGTGTGCAGCTGGCCATAGAACCTCTCAATCTCAGGTGCCCCGGAAACGATGCTGCCACACTTGGTCCTCAGCTTTGACAGTTGGCTCTTTCTGGTTCCGCTCGATTGCTTCTTCAATACAAGCTGTATTGAAGTTGCGTAAGTCCCGCTGCATGCATTTGAAGATCTGTCTGTTCAGTTGCCTCTATGCTGTCAAATCTGGTGAAGAATGTAGCTTCATCACCCGTCTAACAGCCATGAGATTAAGAGTGTGATCGGAGAGTTTTTGTGTTCTTCTGCGGCGGGTCTTGCAGAACTTAGCTCCGACCGCATTGACAGTTTCCACGAGCTTGTCATTCATATCGTCCACTTCATTGCAGTTTTCTAGGCACGGAAAACGGTTTTGCAACTCGAGCTGAAAGGTTTCAGGATTTTGGAAGAGAGCATGAGGGGGACAAAGCGTTGACTTCATTAGACAAGAACTCTCCAACTTAACGTTTAGGTTCAGTATGCTTCTAATTAATAGCGAAACATTAGAAGTCATTTTATAAAAATAGGAGATCAACTCTCGCAATTCAAATTACCAGTTAAGTGTTAATAACAAATTAACTGTATCAGATCAGGACGTAGCAATGGTTTTTGAGAAATATTTTACTGATATTCCGATCTTGACCACTCAGTCACTGAATTCTTCTCCTGCCGTCGCCGAATCATTATTTAAACAAAATGTAAATGCGTGTACAAAGAATTAATATATTTCATATAGTGTCATCAAAAGATATAGTAAAATATTTTAAAACTATTGATGTTAAGAAAACTGCGGATCTGTGGGGGATTTCCGTTAATGTTATTGCGTCTATAATAGATACAATCGCGCCTCATTTAACTATTATTTTTAATACTAGTATCGAATCTGGTGTGTTTCCTGATTTATTGAAGCATAGTAAAGTAATACCTTTATTTAAATCTGGTAGTACATTAGACCCCGCCAATTTTAGACCTATTTCTGTACTACCAACAATTAGTAAGATTTTTGAAAAAATTTTTCTTGATCAAATGTTAAATTTTTTTAATATAAATAATTTACTTCATAAAAATCAATTTGGCTTCACAAGGGGTCGCTCGACAACTGATGCCGGTGTTAAGCTGATTAAATATATCTTTAATGCATGGGAGAATTCACAGGATGCTTTGGGTATATTTTGTGACCTATCCAAGGCCTTCGATTGTGTTCACCATGAAACATTAATCAGGAAACTTCAACACTACGGTGTAAGAAGTGATGCTCTTAAATTAATTATTTCATATTTAAGTAAGAGAACGCAAAAAGTTGTCAATAACGATATGAGCTCTTCCGGATCGATGGTACAAATAGGCGTGCCTCAAGGCTCAATTCTCCTTCCCTTTCTGTTTCTTGTATACATTAATGACTTACCTTACATAGTAGGGTATAACCATGATATAGTATTATTTGCAGATGACACTTCTTTAATTTTCAAATTAAGTCGACATTACTAAAATATGACGAAGTAAATAATGCTATATCTAAATTAGTAAATTGGTTCAATGTTAATAATTTGCATTTAAATGGCACTAAAACGAAATGTATGAAATTCATGACTCCAAATGTCAAACAATTAAATACTAATGTAATTTTAAATGGGGAGAAACTGAGTCTTGTAGATTGAGGCCACCATTTTTCTTGAAATCACACTAGACGCGAAGCTTTAATGGAGCCCCCATATATCAAAACTAGCAAGCAGACTTAGTTCTACAGCATATGCTGTAAAAAGATTAGAAGTCTTACCAGTGTTGAAACACCTAGACTAGTTTACTTTAGCTATTTCCGTAGTATAATGTCGTATGGTATTTTGCTATGGGGACACGCAGCTGACACTGAAATTATATTTGTTTTCCATAAGAGCAATTTATGATTTAAAGCCTAAAGAGTCGCTGCGACAAAAATTTAAGGAAATTAATATATTAACTTTGTCCTCTCAATACATTTATGAAAATGTAATGTACGTACACAAAAATAAAAGTAGTTTTACAAAAATAAGTGATATTCATTCTGTAAATACTAGGCACAAATACAAGCTAGTAGTAACAGTTACTCGACTCCATCGAGTCATTAATTCATTTTTGGGGCGATGTATACGCTTTTACAACAAAATTCCAGAAAATATACAAAATTTGACCTGCTCTAAGTTTAAAAACTTTATTAAACTAAGTTTGTATAAAAAGGGTTATTATAATATTAAGGAATTTATGGATGATAATAACCACTGGAAATGAGGTTGATCGCTACCAAGCTATTTCTAATTTGTTGTGTTGTTAATTTGTGTAACATCATGATTGTAAGCTGTTATTTAAAAAAAAAGTCCCGCTGGGTTTCTTGCTGGTTCTTTCCAGGACAGAGGTTTTTTCCGAACCAGTGGTAATCAAACAAAAGAGTGACTTTCAATAAGTATTATTTATAATCTATATTGAATAAAAAAGTTTCTGTTTCTGTTTCTGTGCCTCTAACCATTCGGTGATCGCTACCAGTTTTCACCCTCGCGATCACGGAGACATCACTGAACAGTTGTCGTCTGGTCGTCATAATGAAGTCAATCTCATTTTTGTGGTCCCGTCGGGGCTCAACCAGGTCCACTTCCTGTGGGGCCGCTTCTGGAAGAAAGAGTTCATCATAAAGAGTCCCTCTTTCGAAAATTACCTAAACCTATGCCGATATTACCTAATAACTTACCCGCGTTTAAGCCACTCAATTCTTTTGCACTGCCTCCACCAATATGGCAGCCACAACCACAAGGGTGGAAGCCAAATTCCCAGTCAATACCAGTTAGAGCAATGAACTCTGAATTACAACTCCCATCAGAATAACTTTAAACTTGTACCTAGCCTATGAGCGGAATAAGTCATTACGTTACTAGGGAAAAATCTATAGCTAATCAACTAACCGGTCACGATTGGCGTAAGCGTGGCGTAATATTCCAGCTTCGAATTATTTTAAAACGAAAGAAATGAATTTAAATGAATGCAACAGTTACGGTGATTATTACTACCCTGAATATTATTTCTATGAACCTTACAAATGCTTTTACCCCGAAAATAAATTTTGTTATACTGAGATGCCTTCGATCGAGTCGGGTTATGACGTAGCAAATGAGGGACACACCGGCTACTCTGACGAGCCTCAGCCATCAACTAGCTCTGTCGAGGAATAGGATTTTCAGATACGCGTGAAGTCAGATAAGCCAAAATAGATTTAAATTTACTCTCTAAGAGACAGCTTCCTTTTATTCAATTTTTAGATCCGCCCTTAAAATTTCTAATAGACACTGGCGCTAATCAGTCTTTCATAAGGCTGGCAACTGTTGAGATTTTTTTTTCAAACGTTCCATTAAAATATAAGCGACGGAGACGCAATTATTAACGAACAAACTATTTTTAATTGTGTAACTGGTCAGTGCCTAACTACTGTACGGAACAACCGCGGATTTTTAGAAGTCACGTACGCGACGCAACACGATTTAATATTTTCTCTAGATCGTCCCGTTTACACGGAGTCTTATAATATTGAGTGCACGCGTACTGAAGAAACCTTGTCACGTGTGGAAGAAGTTTTGTCGTATCTACGAAAAAATCATTTGAACCCCGAGGAACGAGCAAATTTAGAGTTATTATGTAGAAAATATGTCGACGTATTAACGTTCACGAAATTAAACATCATATTAGGACATAGAGAATAGAACTAAAACCCGCGAACCGGAAGTTGAATACCAGCCCCAACAACGCGAATAAGTAACCCCTTAGCAAGCCGGCAAACGTTAGCCCCAAGGTATAATCAGAATATTGTTCTCGCAGACTTGCCCATTCATATACGAGTATATATATCGAAAAAACGCGGACCTGTCGCTAAAATAGGTGAAAGAGAGTCCCTAAAAGTGCCCAATTGTCACAGGGTGCTTCTGGTCCTGACTACTCCTTTGATATCGGCCCAGGAAACCATTCAGGGGGTAACACTTGAGAGCCTTGATGATGGTCCTGGATTACTACAATTTTGACTTGGATCGACAAGGTTAATTACGCACTACCATACGTTCCTGTAGGTTATACAACTTAAAGACATTAGCGATAAAATAGAATTATTACAAGTACAATTAGCAGAATTCAAACTACAGTTGTAATATTATACTTTCATACTGTACGAAATTCAAATAGAATATTTGTCTTCTAAATTACTAAAAGCTACAAAGCACCTAGAAACTTTACAGCCAACACACGTAAAAAGAGATCTCATAGATGGATTAGGTTCAATTGTTAAGAGTATCACTGGAAACTGGACAACTCAGACGCTATAAGGTATGATAATGCTATCAGAATTCTTCAGGATAATAATAATAAACTTACCAGTCAATTTAATACTCATATAAGCTTTAGTAACGAGTGGATGACCCAGAATTCGAAAATAATGACTAAATTAATTGAAAAGCAAATAAAATAAATGAAATTTTAAAAATTATTTTAGATTTAGATGCTTACAGAGATTCGAATCTCATAAAATTCGCTAAGTTTGCCCAATATTTAGCTATTATAACGGAAAACATAGACGAAATATTAGACTAGCTGACTCGGCTTTCATTTGTTCCTCAAGTACTCACCACCCAACGTTAAGTGTCGGGATACTTAGTAGCATAATTTATAAATTAGTCCCTATGTACAGTAAATTATTATTCGGAAAATAAAATAATAATTGTATATTCACCTTAGATACTTACGACTTATATAAATTATGTATAGCTCCTAATAAATATCTAAATATCTCCTTATCCATTGATAGCAACAAACAGGAAAGGTTATGTGTACATAGAGGCTGAATGCCCAAAGTACAGTCACTGGTACCTCTGTAGTAAGAAGATGGACCACCAGCTTTGACAGCATCCAGATTGCACCCAAGAACTCATCATCAATCAATCTCTTAGCAAGACCTGCCAGATGACCACCGGCACCCTGTCCAAAAGAGCTTTAGAGGAGCGTGGTGAGAAACATTACGTCTTGTCATTCCCTAACGCCACAAAGATGCATACTCGGTGTGGGCGAGAGGATTACAGCAACTTAAATGGTACTTACCTGGTTACCCTCCCAATGAACTGCTTTCTGTATACGACGGAGTTTACCATCACTAACATCAACGACCGAGTGAAAGGGCAGCCTTTGAAAATCACGAAGCTTACCTATAACCTACTTCTCATCCGAATAACTGGTCCCACATACATCTCAAATCAATTACATGAAATTCAACATAATCTAATGTCACAACCGATTTTACAACTTGACCAAATTTCATCGAAATATCTATACCATACGCCATCCCACTTCACACTAAAATGATATTAAGTTATTAAGAATACTGGTACTTACAAGCCTTGTTACTTTAAAACGTTACGGACTATTACAGTGCACTAGAAAAGCATCGCAACTCGCATCCAAAGAAGACATCTACGCGAAACTTGGAAAATCTGAACCACAGAAGACAGCAATATTTCATCATCTCAAGACTCAGAAATAGTTGTTGTTCTCAAGGGGAAGGTGTTACATATATTGATGCCCCTTACAAAACCGCGAACTACTCGACTACCTCATTTTCCCACACATTTCAACATTGCTTCCACGAGGCAGATTTGCTGACTTGATGGGAAACTCGATCGTCGTGGACTCACAATGACGCACGCGATGTCAACCGACATAGCACCTTACCAGAAACCCAATGCAGCGAGGCAATTCTGCTAACCTGATGGGAAATGTAGCTGCCGTGGATTCACAGCAACGCCCGCGGCGTCATTCAATAGCATTATGTATACGAAACTCCACGATGCCACCACACTTCATTCCTAACATCGGGCGGGGTGTAGGTTTAATTAGATTTAATTAGTATTAGTTCTTTTAATACTACACTTCGTTCCTAACATCGGGCGGGGTGTAGGTTTAATTAGATTTAATTAGTATTAGTTCTTTTAATACTACACTTCGTTTCTAACATCGGGCGGGGTGTAGATTTAATTAGATTTAATTAATATTAGTTCTTTTAATACTACACTTCGTTTCTAACATCGGGCGGGGTGTAGGTTTAATTAGATTTAATTAATATTAGTTCTTTTAATACTACACTTCGTTCCTAACATCGGGCGGGGTGTAGGTTTAATTAGATTTAATTAGTATTAGTTCTTTTAATACTACACTTCGTTACTAACATCGGGCGGGGTGTAGGTTTAATTAGATTTAATTAGTATTAGTTCTTTTAATACTACACTTCGTTCCCAACATCGGGCGGGGTGTAGGTTTAATTAGATTTAATTAGTATTAGTTCTTTTAATACTACACTTCGTTCCTAACATCGGGCGGGGTGTAGGTTTAATTAGATTTAATTAGTATTAGTTCTTTTAATACTACACTTCGTTCCTAACATCGGGCGGGGTGTAGGTTTAATTAGATTTAATTAGTATTAGTTCTTTTAATACTACACTTCGTTTCTAACATCGGGCGGAGTGTAGGTTTAATTAGATTTAATTAATATTAGTTCTTTTAATACTACACTTCGTTTCTAACAGCGGGCGGGGTTTAGATTTGATTAGTATTAGTTACTTTAATTGTAATATCTTTTAAATTAAATTTAATAAAAGTAATTTTGGTTTTTTTTGGGTCCTCCGGCGGCGACATCCATAATTTGTATGTAAATAAAGTGTTATATTTTGTTGTGTTTTATTGAAAGATTAAAAGAAAGAATAATATGTTTTGGAAATAACTAAGCCATAAGTAAGGTCATATCTAAATTCATAATAATGTATGTGAACCGACCGACCACTCCACTGAGGACTAGGTTGCGCGTGTTTTTTTTTCCTTCCTTCCTCCTTCGAACCTTCAAGCCTTCTGCTCCCAACACATCTCTCGGTCGTATTAAACCAAAGGATTTATCGCTTGTCTCCTTTAATATCCGCGGTTTGCGTACTAACCTCCCTGAACTTAAGCTCTTTGTTTGAGATCGCGAAGCCAATCTCCTCCTCCTCTAGGAGACCAATCTCAAACCTAAGGACCTCAAAGGTCTTTCCGTCAAGAAGTATTCTCTTCTTCGTAACGACAGACCTGACCGCCAAGGCTGTCTGTGTACTGCCATTTACTACAAGAAGTTATCACACTGCTCCCACATCCCCACTCCGTCGTTTACCAATATAGAAGCTACGGCATGCAGGCCAGCTTTGACTGGACATCAGTCCGTCATCATAGCCTCCAGCTATATACCTAGTGGAACCCTCCCCCTTAAGAGCGATTTCGAAGCCATGCTCACATTAGGCAATTCAGTCTTATATTTGGAGATTTTAACTCCAAGCATCAGTATGCTTGGAGTTAAAATCAAGGTAAGACAAGTCCATTCAGTAATGGACTTGTATTACCACTACTCGTAGTGGAAAGGTACTGCTTGATATCACTCAGTCTCTCGATCTTATAGTCTACAATCCCCTCGCTGTCACTCACTATCCTGAAAATACCGATCACGCTCCTGATGTGCTAGACTTTGCGCTAGTAAAAGGAGTTTCCCTCAACTTCACGGCAATCAAGACTTGACGATCTAGGATCCGACCACCGTCCTGTCTCCCTCATACTTGGCCATCAGCCACCTACCTCATCTTCCTCCATGAAAACCTTTACCAACTGGAAGGGCTTCAGGGAGTCCTTAGCCACAGCTATAAACTCTTCGGATTCCCCCATCACCCTCTCTTCGGACTTTCTTCGACAGTACCGAAAAAATCGACACCGCGGTGGATTCTCTCACCACCCTCATATAATCCTCCCTTAAGCAGAATGAAAGGGTCGTCCTGGTTGCTAATAATAATAATCTTCCCCCAGATATTAGCAACCTCATAAAAACCAAGAGAGCTGCTCTCCGGAGAACATCACTCTATCCCACCCCTGGCTATAGGCGCACGGCCAATCGTCATCAAAAGTCCGCTCACGCCTTTCTTTATTTATTTATTTATTCACAAATTGCGTTACATGTGACTTAGAGACTAAACAAAACATGCAAGTTCTAACAATCACATGCACCTCGAAAGGCATAGCAATGAACAGGAGAGGGGCAGACATTTAAAAATTATTTTCCTCCATGTATTCATTAATTGAATAATAACTTTTTTTAATGATTATAGCTTTTAAAAATCTAATGAATTTATTAATATTCGTTTCGGCTTTTATGTATTCCGGCAATTTATTATAAATTTTTATAGACATCGGGTAAGGACCTGTACTGTGTAATTTTAATTTAGCTTTTGGTTGCAAAAGGTTATTCTTATAGCGAGGTACGTTGTGTCGGGGCGCGTCTATGATTTTGATGTAAAAACTTGGGTGTCTTTTTACAAATTTACATATTTCTAATATATATAGGCACGGTAATGTTAGAATTTTGAGACTTTGAAAGTGAGGTTTGCAGCTTTCTCTTTGTTTGATATTCTGAACTAAGAGACCTCGAAAAGAGTAATCTCATGGAGAATATCTCCCGTTCTCATACAGCGTACTACCGGATTGCGAGAGCCCTCCGCATAGACACTATCACTCACAATCCCCCTCTCTCCCGTCCCGATGGTACTATTGTCTTCGAGGACGAGGAAAAGGCTGAATGCTTTGTAGATAGCATCGACACGCAATGCTCTACCAGCTCGCATCCCACCGACCCCTCCCACATCCAGAGAGTGGAAGATGAAGTCCGCCGCCGGAACTCATCCCTCACAGTCTCTGACCTATCACTGTCTCCAATGATGAGATCTCATCCATCATCAAAGGAATAAAAGCCCAAAAAACGGCCCCGTGGCACAGTGGCTTAACAATAAGTTGCTGCGGTGGGGGTTGCGGGTTTGAATCCCGCACGGAACAAGTATTTGTATGGCCTACAAATAATTGTTCCGGATCTGGATTTTGTCCTTGTGAAATTTGTGTTTGTAAACTGCCTCCACGATACAGGAGAAAATCTTAGTGTGGGGGTAACGTTTTTTAAAAAACAAAAAAAAGTACCGGGCGCGGATGGCATCTCCAACCAAGCCCTCAAACACTTTCCTGAGCAGGTGATAACCTTATTGGTTGCAATTTTTAATGCCTGCTTCGACCTCAGTTACTTTCCCACTATGTGGAAAGAGGCAACTGTCATTGGTATCCCCAAGCCGGGAAAGCCTCACCATCTCTCTTCCAATCACCGCCCCATCAGCCTCCTCAAGGCCAAGGCAAACTCTTCGAAAGCATCATGCTCACTCGCATGAGGTGCTACCTGTTTCCCACAGACGGCTAAACTATTGTTAACCCCACCAATTTGGTTTCCGATAGAAACACTCATGTCCCTAACAAGTTCACCGTATAGTGGAATATGTATATTCTCAGCGGTTTTTATCCTTGTCGTCATAAGACCATCGCAGTCTTTTTCTACATAGCAAAAACATTTGATAGAGTCTAGCACGGAGGCCTTATCTACAAACTCTATAAAATAGGCCTCCCTGATCGTCTAGTTCGTCTCGTGGCCTCCTACTTGAAAGAAGGTACCTTTCGTTTAAGACGCGATGGCACGCTCTCCTCTCCACGTCATATCAAAGCCGGTGTCCCTCAGGGCTCCGTGCTTGCCCCTATTTTATATTTACTGTTCACCAACGACATTTCCATCTCTTCGAATGGTGTCCAGGTCTCCCTCTTTGCAGACGACACAGCCCTCTATTGTAAAGGTATCTCACTACCATTTATACAGAATAAAATTCAACAGTCAATGACTTAGGAGCTTGATTCCAAAAATGACGTATCGAAGTGAACCTGGAGAAGAGCTCCGCCGTTTACTACGAACATAAACAACGCCGATCCACTACCATTCTGCCAAACTGTTTGTTAGGAACCCCTGTCCCCTGGTATACGATCGTCAAATACTTAGATGTCACACTTGACACAAGGCTCACTTTCGAGCCGCATGTTAAAAAAACTGGTCAAGTGCGAGTCGGACTCGCGCACCGAGGGTTCCGAACAAATCCGTAGGTATATAAGTTTAAAATTATTTTTAATATGTGATGTAACTAAAAATTTATGCTTTTCGTAATATTTCCTTTATCTGTGCTATAATACGTTGCTTCGTACAAAATTTTAAGATTCTGAGTTCACGGGAAGTACCCTGTAGGTTTTGATTCACTTGCGAATGTCGAAAATTTGCGGCGTAAACGGCTGTATCTTTTGATTGCGTTGGCTTAGAAGTATGATTTTTTCAGAACTCCAAGGGACAGTATTTGAGTATTTGATATGAATTTCAGCTTGATACTTCCATGCGTTTCTGAGAAAAAGGGTCTTGACAGACAGACAGACAGACAGACCGACAGACGGACAACAAAGTGATCCTATAAGGGTTTCGTTTTCTCATTTTGAGGTACGGAACCCTAAAAAGTAACTCTCACCGCGCGCTTTTACCTAGGTAAGCTCAACAGAATGTTGGGCCGACACAGTAAAATGTCTCTCCGAAACAAGCGAACCCTATGTAAGTTCTGTATACGACCAGTTATAACTTACGCGGCCCCCATTTTTGCTCACGCTAAGCCTAAAATCCTAAACAAACTACAATTAATTCAAAACTCTTTTTGTCGTCAGAGTACGAACGCACCCTGGTTCGTCCGTAACGCCGACCTCCACCGAGACTTAGAGCTCTCCACAATTCAACAATTTCTAAAATCACTCTCTGAGAACTTTTTCAAAGCCTCAAAGTCTTATCCAAATTATCTCGTTCACGAGGCAGCTTCCTATCCAGCCCTACTTCCCTCTCGCTATCGAGTCCGCAGGCCGAGAAACTCTCTCTCGGAACCCCCCAACAACCTTTCGGCAGACCTGGACTGCCTCCTAGCGGCTCAGGCCACCTCTTCTCCCTGTTCATTATTTATAATTTTTAACCATCCTTTTTTTTTAAATAACTTCTAAATCTAAAATATTTAATATAAACTTAACTATTAAAGACCTTATTAAACAATAATTAATTAAAAAAATTACGATGAACTTATTACTAATACTCATAATGTCAAAATAATATAAATTAAAAAAAATAAACACTCACGCCTGTCACCTAGAGGGGTAGGCAGAGACTATGGACTTCCATTTGGCACGATCCTGACACACCTCTCTCGCTTCCTCCACATCCATATACCTACGCATACACGCTCGTCGGTTAAAGGTACTCTTGATTTGGCCCATTTTCAATATATCGCCAATTTGGTCGATAAACTTTCGCCTAGGGTGTCCCTTCCCGACTCTGTCGTTCACCTCTGCAATATAAATTTGCTTTGTCACTCTTTCCTCATTCATTCTTTCTACATGACCAAACCACCGAAGCATTCCTTTCTTAATCCTGGTCACAACATTATCTTGCAAACCACACTCTTCTCTTATTAAACAATTTCTTACTCTGTCATTCAGATTCATCTCTAACATGCATCTCTAACTCCTTAATGACCGCATTTCCACAGCATTTATTTTACTCTCGTGCTTCTTCTGCCACACCCAACTTTCACTACCATACATTAAAGTAGGTACTAACACAGCATTGTGAATTGCTATACGTGCCTGTTTGGACACATTCTGACTTTTCACAATAGGGTGTAGAGCCCCATTCACTCTATTTCCTGCATTCACTCGTCGTTCTATATCCTTATCATATCTACCATCCCTGCTAAACACACATCCCAAATACACAAACTCATCTACTTGCCCGACCAACTCCCCTTCTATTCTTATTTCACATATCGTTTTACTTTCTTCTCTTTCAAAAACCATAACTTTCGTCTTACTTGCGTTCACTTTCATTAATTTTTCTTTTAATGTCCTGTTCATTAATGTAACCATCATTTGGAACTCGGCTGCCGACGACGCAAGTATAACTTGATCATCGGCGTACAAAAGGCATTTGACGGTTAACTCACCCATTCTTAACCCGCATTCTTCTACTTTCAAATTTTCCAAACAACTGTCCATAAATAGGTTGAACAACCACGGGGAAGCCACAGAGCCCTGTTTGACACCTTTATGGATGTCAAACCAGTCCGAGTAGGCCCCGTTGATCCTGACACAAGCACTAGAGTCCCTATATAGAGACTTCAATGCCTGTATCAGACCAGCGCTCAACCCAAATGAGTTCAGTGTTTGCCATAACACATCCCTGTCCACTCTGTCATAAGCCTTCTCCAAGTCCATGAACGCACAAAAAACTTTTTGGTTTTTGGCCAAAAACTTCTCGGCGATCATGCGCATGGAAAAGACCTGATCCGTACATCCCATTCCCTTTCTAAATCCCGCTTGCACATCCCAAAATTTTCCGTCAGTTTCTTTCATTATTCTTTCAACTACTCGTAGTACCTTAGCATACAGTTTTCCCACAATGCTAAGAAGGCTGATACCACGGTAGTTTTTACAGTCCTGCTGTGATCCTTTTCCCTTATATATTGGGACTATCACGGCTTTGCACCAATCTCCCGGTACCCGCTTCAGTTCCCAACACAAATTAAATAAGGTGTACAGCAGGTCTGCCACCACTCCTTCTCCAGCCTTTAGCATTTCGAGAGATACTCTATCATAACCGGCTGCCTTACCTGCTTTCATACTTTTCATTGCTTTCATTATTTCATCTATACTTATATCTCTATCTATTTCCTCTTCTTTCGGAATTTCTATTTCATTTAATTCAAACGTCTCATCACTCATAAACACGCTTTCAAAGTATTCCTTCCATCTCCTTAAACTCAAAACTTCGTCATTCAGAATACAGCCATTCTGGTCTCGTATAGCATTCATTCTAGGCTGTTGTGAATGTCCCCTGGTAGTTCTTACGAGTTTCCAGAACATTTTAATGTTTGCCTGGAAGTTATCCGATATTCTTCTATCATTCTTATCCGATGTTTCTTGCTTTTTCCTTTCAACTACTTCTTTTACTCTCTTATTTAGGTGTCTAAAAACTGCCTTTTTCCTTTCAATATCATCATTCCTACTGCTAGAATTACTAGCCTTGGTTGCTAGTAAATCTAGCCATGCTTTCTTCTTTGCTTCAACTTCCATCCGTACCTCATCATCCCACCATAACGTGTTATTTTTCCTTTCATTCGTTCTCTTACTTACACCACATACTTCGGTAGCTGCATCCACTAAACCTTTCTTGACATTATACCACACAGTCTCCAAGTCTAAATCATTCATACACAATTCAGACATACCACTTATATTTTCTCTCAATCTACATTTGAACTTCTCTTTCACACCTTCATCTTGTAACCTCTCTGTTCTTATACGCTGTAACGCTGTAGTAGACACAGATGTCCGATGCCTCCAACGTCTGAAAAGACCATTAATTCGGCATAAGACCAAGTAATGATCCGTCCCTACGTTAGAGCCCCGGTAAACCCTTGTATCTACCACCGCGCTCCTCATTCTTTCATCAACAATTATGAAATCTATCATACTTCTATCATCACCTCTTTCCCATATATACGTGTGAATCTTCTTATGACGAAAGAAAGTGTTCGTCACAACAAGATTCTTTTCCACGCATACGGCGAGAAGGCTTTCACCATTCTCATTTATACTTTCATCACCAAACGTTCCCAATATCCTTTCATAACCAAGCCTCCTCACCCCAACCCTTCCATCAAAATCGCCTAATATCACAATATTTTCATTAACCTTGCATTTCATTAGCACCATCCTTACCAACTCCCAAAACTGCTCTCGGATATAAGTGGGCTTAGACATGTCTGGGGCGTAGACCCCTAAAACAAACAACTTCTTTAAGCCCACTTTCATTCGTATCCATAGCAGTCTCGGGCTTACACATTCATACTCTTTTACACAATGACCCATTCTTTCTGAAAGGATGATACCGACTCCCTGGCATGCCCGCTCAGTCTCGTCTACACCAGACCAGTACGCGGTATACATGCCATGTGTAGTGGCATCCTTTCCCTTCCGTTTCGTCTCATTCACACATAACACGTCTATTCCTCTATCATACATCATATCGCATACTTCATCCATCTTATCATTCATTCCTCCACATACATTCAATGT
The DNA here is from genome assembly GCA_963668995.1 of Parnassius mnemosyne. Classification (NCBI taxonomy): domain Eukaryota; kingdom Metazoa; phylum Arthropoda; class Insecta; order Lepidoptera; family Papilionidae; genus Parnassius; species Parnassius mnemosyne. The sequence continues at coordinate 17,259,872 of CAVLGL010000085.1, forward strand.
AGCCAGACGGGCTTCCGCAATCCACTTTTCGCCCCTCCGGGGGACAGAACGTGACGGGTGGCGAACCTCGTCGCCGGTTTTCCTCCCGGAGATCCTTCGCACCCCTGCCCCATTAAAGGGGCGCCGGGAACTCGGGGCCATTTCGTTAATATTTTGCCTCATGGTGCGAAAGTAAGTTGTGGTATTTTTTACGCCGCTACCACACGGCGAGGAGCCTAGTCAGTTCTTTCGGCTTTGTCGCTCGTTTAGCTCCACCCGGGGGACACGTGTAGGGTGGGCCTAGGATTAGGTGGTCGAAGCCTACGGACGCGAGCGACTCATCCCCCATATTTACTACAAAAATTATTGAAATTAATAAACGTAGCTAATTGAGTACTCAGTACTCACACAATTATAAGCACTATTTCATTGTTATCTTTGATTTTGTATAAGAAAATAGAAATGAAATGGTACTGAATAATTTAATCTTTAAAATCAATTGCAATTATGATCGGCAGTTGATTAATCTATCAGAGTTAATGTAAAAAAATAATACTTAAACTTTATTTTAATTGACTTTCCGTATTTAATCCGGCAAATATTTTGAATTTAAAAAGAGGTACGTAAATTATTAAAAATGACTTGCAAGTTTTATAGTGATTGCCGCCTCTAATTCTTATGTCGCCGACAAACTAAATTTCAGTGCAACTTGGCAACGTTGCCAATGCAATGCAGTGGAGGGACTGTCTGCGCATGGGTACCAGTCGCGTTCTAAAGTACTACGGCTAAGTAAGGCTATTGTTTTATAATATTATAGTAACTAATTGTTTTATTGTAGAATCGTAATAGGTGTTTTACTAGCTACTTAGAACTTTGGAAGAGGTTGGAATTAAAAATGGATAATGTTTACTTGAGCATTATTTCTTATTTCTATCGTAAAATATAAAGTAGTTTGTAACAAGAAAACTTAAGCTAAGGGTGAAACGCCGTCCATTATGTCGTCTTGGGTCACATGGAAGCCAGATATCGATGGTGTGTTGGTGTTATTTTTTATAGAATAGGGTGACAAACGAGCACACAGTCCACCTGATGGTAAGTGGTTACTGTGATCCATAGACATCTACATCTATCCTCGTTTGCGAATCAAAATGTAGATGCGTTGTCACCTGTGAGGACTAAGATGGAATGCCTCTTGTCCAGTAAAAAGGGTCTCCGGTTCTCTACACTCACCATACGAAACACAGCAGCGTTAAGCTGCTATTTTACGCTGGTATTCTGTGAGAGCGTGGTTCTTCCCCGGTCGAGCCGACCCATTCGTGCTACAACTATACTACTAATATAGCTGCAGCATGGCTCTACCACGAGCAAAAACTGGATGCTACTTCATCATCACTTTCATCTTCGCTTGAGCTTCCGTCATCAGCTCGATCACATGGTAATTTTTTCGGTATTCTTCCTCAACAACTTTACTGCACAATTTTCCCCATTCACCTTCTCCTATCATATTTACCTTTTCGTTCACTAGTTCAGTCATAAAACAATAGATATAAATAATTTTTTTTCCGTCCTTTTTAAAACCATCGTCGCGAGTCGCAAAGTAAGCTGTATATGCGACTGTATTTTGGGAGCGAACAAAGCGCGGGAACCAATAGCTTGCAGGCACAGTAATACTGGCGAATTGTTCGCCCGTCGCGCCCCCTTCGTACCAATCAGTGATAAATCGCTGAGTGCCCCGGTTCAAGGCCAGCGTTCTGTTTACGGGACCGGACCCATAACAGTTAGGCGTTCGCGCGTACATTGAACTCTAGTCAGCTGATATCAATTCAGTAATTCCACTGCTGGTTTTATGTTTCAGTATTTTCATGATTTTTTTTATGAAATAATCGTTTCATTTTGCTGTACTAACATGATAGAGAATGAATAAAGCTAATAAAACGTGAAAAGATGATTTTTCTTTCATCAGGATCAATTTTATATTCCACCCATCATCAAAGGTATAGTTGGTACTGTCGTCTGTCTTCGTTTTCGGGAGCGTTCCAAAAATTCCCCTTATACATATATATCTTAAAGACACATATATATATATACGAAATAATTTGATGGGTTCTGTGTACGACAGCATCGAAGGGGGCCGTGCGAGCAGTGCGGTGCAACTATTGGGGGATGAACCACGTGACTATTCCTTTTTTATATTTCATCATATTTCTTGGTAATTTGACATTATGATTATTAGCAATAAGTTCATCGTAAACTTTTTAACTAATAATTGTTTAAAAAGGTCTTTAATAGTTAAGTTTATATTATAAATTTAGAAGAAATTTTATAAAAATAGGATAGTTAAAAATTATAAATAATATTAAGTTTTATACCTTTGTTAACCTTTTATGTATTATCATAGTACAATAGATAAACGGTAAGAAACGACATAGATATAGATAAAATATAATGTTATAAAATTAAACTCTTATTATAGGCATGTATGAAAATATAGTGTTATATTTTGTTGTGTTTTATTGAAAGATTAAAAGAAAGAATAATATGTTTTAGGAATAATTAAGTCATAAGTAAGGTCATATCTAAATTCATAATAATGTATTTGAACGGACCGACCACTCCACTGAAGAATAGGATGCGCGCGTTTTCTTTGCGCCCAAAGCAAGGGGCTACCCTCCGGGAAGCGGGGTAGGAAAGTAGTGAATGATCGTAGCATACCGTAGCATACATAGCCGGGTGCGTGGTTATATGGTACTCACTATGAAGTGCCTACCCACTACCAACACCACCTGTGAGATTGGCTTTGTCTTGGAGAGCCTTTCTGCTGAATCGGAAGTGATCCCCCTTAGGGGAAGGGGGCTAGTAGGAGCTGAGAGGTGCGCCTAAGGCAACTTATGAGCAGGGAGAAGATTCAGCCTGATTCGCCAGGAGGCAGTCCATGTCTGCTGAAAGGTTGTTGGGGAGTTCCGAGAGAGAGTTACCCGGTCTGCGGACTCGATAGCGAGAGAGAAGTGGGGCTGGGTAGGAAGCTGCCTCGTGAACGAGATAATTTCGACGAGACTCTGAGGCTTTGAAAAAGTTCTCAGAGCGTGATTTTAGAAATTGTTGAATTGTTGAGAGCTCTAAGTCTCGGTGGAGGTCGGCGTTACGGAGGAACCAGGGTGCGTTCGTAGTCTAACGACAAAAAAAGTTTTGAACTAATTGTAGTTTGTTTAGGATTTTAGGCTTAGCGTGAGCAAAAATGGGGGCCGCGTAAGTTATAACTGGTATATACAGACCTTATATAGGGTTCGCTTGTTTCGGAGAGACATTTTACTGTGTCGGCCCAAAAATTTGTTGAGCCTACCCAGATAAAAGCGCGCGGTGCGAGTTATTTTTTAAGATGCGGCTCGAAATTGAGCCTCGTGTCAAGTGTGACACCTAAGTATTTGACGGTCGTATACCAGAGGACAGGGGTTCCTAACAAACGAATTGGCGGAATGGTAGTGGAGCGGCGTCGTTTAATTTCGTAGTAAATGGCGGAGCTCTTCTCCGGGTTCACTTCGATACGCCATTTTTGGAACCAAGCTCCTAAGTCATTGACTGTTGCATCTTTTTCCGTATAAATGGTAGTGAGATACCTTTACAATAGAAGACTGTGTCGTCTGCAAAGAGGGAGACCTGGACACAATTCGAAGAGATGGGAATGTCGTTGGTGAACAGTAAATATAAAATAGGGGCAAGCACGGAGCCCTGAGGGACACCAGCTTTGATATGACGTGGAGAGGAGAGCGTGCCATCGCGTCTGAAACGAAAGGTACCATCTTTCAAGTAGGAGGCCACGAGACGAACTAGACGATCAGGGAGGCCTATTTTATAGAGTTTGTAGATAAGGCCTCCGTGCTAGAATCAATCAAACGTTTTTGCTATGTCGAAAAAGACCGCGATGGTCTTATGACGACGAGGATAAAAACCGCTGAGAATATACATATTCCACTATACGGTGAACTTGTTAGGGACATGAGTGTTACTCTCGGAAACCAAATTGGTGGGGATAACAAGAGGTTCGCCGTCTGTGGGAAACAGGTGGCACCTCATGCGAGTGAGCATGATGCGTTCGGAGAGTTTGCCTTGGCCTTGAGGAGGCTGATGGGGTGGTGATTAGAGGGGAGATGGTAAGGCTTTCCTGTCTCGGGGATACCACTGACAGTTGCCTCTTTCCACATGGTAGAAAAGTAACTGAGGCCAAAGCAGGCGTTAAAGATTACAATTAATAAAGTTATCACCTGCTCAGGAAAGTGTTTGAGGGCTTGGTTGGAGATGCCACCCGCGCCCGGTGCTTTTTTGGGTTTTTATTCCTTTGATGATGGATGAGATATCATCATTGGACACAGTGATAGCGTCAGATACTGTGAGGATTGAGTTCCGGCGGCGGACTTCATCTTCCACTCTTTGGATGTGGCAGGGGTCGGTGGGATGCGAGCTGGGAGAGCATTGCGTGCCGATGCTATCTACAAAGCATTCAGCCTTTTCATCGTCCTCGAAAACAATAGTACCGTCGGTACGGGAGAGAGGGGGAGTGTGAATGATAGTGTCTATGCGGAGGGCTCTCGCAATCCGGTAGTACGCTGTATGAGAACGGAAGATATTTTCCATGAGATTACTCTTTTCGAGGTCTCTTAGTTCAGAAAGGCGTGAGCGGACTTATTATTGATGACGATTGGCCGTGCGCCTATAGCCAGGGGTAGGATAGAGTGATATTCTCCGGAGATCAGCTCTCTTGTCTTTTATGAGGTTGCTAATATCTGAGGGAAGATTATTATTATTAGCAACTAGGACGACCCTCTCATTCTGCTTAAGGGAGAATTTTAAGAGGGTCGTGAGAGAATCCACCGCGGTGTCGATTTTTTCGGTACTGTCGAAGAAAGTCCGAAAAGAGGGTGATGGGGGAATCCGAAGAGTTCATAGCTGTGGCTAAGGACTCCCTGAAGCCCTTCCAGTTGGTAAAGGTTTTCATGGAGGAAGATGAAGTAGATGGCTGATGGCCAAGTATGAGGGAGACAGGACGGTGGCCGGATTCTAGATCGTCAAGTCTCGATTGCCGTGAAGTTGAGGTAAACTCCTTTTACTAGCGCAAAGTCTAGCACATCAGGAGCGTGATCGGTATTTTCAGGATAGTGAGTGACAGCGAGGGGATTGTAGACTATAAGATCGAGACACTGAGTGATATCAAGCAGTACCTTGCCACTACGAGTAGTGGTAAGACAAGTCCATTCAGTATGCTTGGAGTTAAATTCTCCAAACATAAGACTGAATTGCCTAATGTGAGGATGGCTTCGAAATCGCTCTTAAGGGGGAGGGTTCCACTAGGGATATAGCTGGAGACTATGATGACGGACTGATTTCCAGTCAAAGCTAGCCTGCATGCCGTGGCTTCTATATTGGTAAGCGGCGGAGTGGGCATGTGGGAGCAGTGTAATAACTTCTTGTAGTAAATGGCAGTACCACCGCCTTGGCGGTCAGGTCTGTCGTTACGAAGAAGAGAATACTTATTGATGGAAAGACCTTTGAGGTCCTTAGGTTTGAGATTGGTCTCCTAGAGGAGGAGGAGATTGGCTTCGCGATCTCAAACAAAGAGCTTAAGTTCAGGGAGGTTAGTACGCAAACCGCGGATATTAAAGGAGACAAGCGATAAACCCTTTGGCTTAATACGACCGAGAGATGTGGTGGGAGCAGAAGGCTCTGGCATTATATTTAATTTAATTTAATTTAATTAAAGGGAACTCAAAAGGTTGTGATGCTCAGCAAGAGCAAGGGGACTGAGCAGCGCGCAGTTTGCGCGTAAGGATGGCAATGTCCCCAATGTCGATGCTCCGAATAGCAGAATAAACTGTATGCAAGCCATAAGCCAATGAGGATTGTGCCTGGTGTGGGGCGGAGGCAGTCCGCGGGGAGTCGGCCTTTTTGGGATGCCATGGAAAAACTGGGGGCTGTGAAGGCTGAAAAAAGCCCTGAGGGGGCCGAGGAGAGCACTTTGGGGGCCTGGGGGGACCCTGAGGGGGCCGAGAGGGGCCCTGAGCAGACTGAGTAAAGCCCTGACGGGGCGTTTTTGATGGGAGCGCCGGGAATGAATTATTATTGACCAGTGGTGGAGCGCGAGGACAGCCTCTGTTCTTTGCCAGGTGGTCGGATTTCTGGCACAGGACGCAAGCGAGTGGGAATTCGGAATTACGGGGCCGAGGACACTCTTTTTTGAGCTATGAGGGTCTAGGCACTTAACGTACTTTGGGGGGCAGAGCAGTTGGCCGCCGCATGCCCATAGAGTTGGCAGCGGTGGGACTGCGTTGGATGACCGCGCCTATGTGGAGGCTCGATCTTTACTCACGACAGGCCGCACACGGTGCGTACCTGTCGGAAGATGTCTTTAGCCTCCGGCACGTTAGTTAGGATTACAAGAGCAAGCGGGAACCTCTTGCCCTTGTTGCTGTGCATCTTCTGTACAGCCTCCACGGGGAGGCCGTGGGACTTAAGGTCCTCCAGCATGTCTTCGTTGGATAGGATGACTGCTCTGACCTTACGCTCTTGCGGAAGAGCGTACGTGTGGTAGGTAGGACACACGCTCCGCTGTAAAGAGCCTGGTGAGGCGACGAAAGTAGTCGATTGACTGGGGAATAATTTTGATGGCTTCACTGAGGTTGGTGGCCTGGTCATATTTTATACCTTTGTCGTAACAGGTCTTGGAAAGTCTGATAAATTGGCCCTTGTCTCTGAGAAAAACAGGGGACGGGACCTGTTTTTTGGAAAGGGGAGGGCGCAGCGAGATGCTGGCTTGGAAGGGGGAGACGTCTAAGGACATTAGGAGGAGGGGGCAGCGGCAGTGGCAGGGGCTGCGGAGGTAGAGGCAGCAGCGGAAGCTGTGGGTATTAGCACAGCGGTGGAGGCTAAGGGGGCGCGCTCAGCGGCAAGTGCTGCGGAGGCACGAGCGCAGCATGGGCTGCCGAGACGGGAGGGTGTGCTATCTTTATCAGCGGGTTTCGGGCCGCGCTTGGATATCACTTTCATGAAAGGGTTCTCTTACTATTCCATCGGAATCCGTGGAGCAGCTACTGGATGTAGTGTCGATTTGGGTGGCGGACCTCTTCTGGGAGCACGACCTTACGGGCGCGGTGTCCGACCATTCCATGGAATCGTAGTCAGGAGGCGCGGGCGAGTCGGTCTGCGGAGCAGCCATTGGGGCCACCAGACAGGACGCGACTGGTGCTGGGGAGACCAGTAGCGAAGACTCCATAGAAGCCGAGAAGTCGGTCTCGCCCTATCAAACTGCTCAATCAATAATATCAACTAACTAAAGAACAGCATGTATATTTTTACAAGTAAAAACTTTTACTTGTAAAAATATACATGCTGTTCTTATTTCTGAATCGTGGCTGAACCCCTGTCTTCCCTCTACCAGTTACAATCTTCCTGGCTAATTGGAAGCCACCGGTGAGAGAATCCACCGCGGTGTCGATTTTTTCGGTACTGTCGAAGAAAGTCCGAAAAGAGGGTGATGGGGGAATCCGAAGAGTTCATAGCTGTGGCTAAGAACTCCCTGAAGCCCTTCCAGTTGGTAAAGGTTTTCATGGAGGAAGATGAAGTAGATGGCTGATGGCCAAGTATGAGGGAGACAGGACGGTGGCCGGATCCTAGATGAATCCCTGTGGCTGAACCCCTGTCTTCCCTCTACCTGTTACAATCTTCCTGGCTTCCAATTAATACGAAACGATCGCTCGGTAGGTGGCGGTGGAGATGTCGCCATTTATCTACGTTCACACATTCCTTTCACTATTGTCGATGTATCTGCACAACCACCGCCGCCTGATGCCGGTGAGCATCTTTTCATTGAAGCACTATCTCACTCTAAAGTTCTTCTTGGTGTTTATTATTGCCCTTCTATGCGTATTGACTTCTTCAACTCATTGCAAAATATTTTAGATAAACTTACTCCCTCCTATTCACATACGATTATAATGGGTGACTTTAACACTTGCCTCCTTAAACAGGATGCCAGGGCTACTTCTCTACAGTCAATCATATATTCTAGTAATCTCTCTATTTTACCGCTAAATGCCACGCATCATTTTCCAAACTTGACGCCCTCTCTCCTTGATTTTATTTTTGTTTCCTGTTGTAATCTTGTCACGAAGCACGGTCAATATACGGCCGATTCATTTTCATTTCATGACCTAATCTTTCTATCTTATAAAACCCGATATCCCAAATTTAAACCAAAAATTTTACTGCAGCGTAATTTTGGTGGCAAGGATATAGACAATCTTCGTAAGGATGTGTTGCTTTGGGACTGGTCAAATCTTTATAGCGCAGATAATCTGGATAATAAGGTTTCAATCTTTACTTGTGCCTTATAAAAATCTTTGATGTGCATGCACCTGTACGCGTGGTCAAAATTAAACACCGTCCATCACCATGGCATACTGATGATATTAAATCTATTATCAATAAAAAAGCGATAGCTAAGGCTAAGTTAAAACGTAAGCCGAATGCATTTAATAGGGAAAAGTATATTGACATTCGCAATCACTGCAATAAGGTGTGTAAGTCAGTCGAAAATGGTGATACAGCAAAGGTCTGTAAATTTCTTAAATCATTGGGTGTTGGGAAATCTAAGAATCGTCCAACGACAAACTATTTAAACGTTAATGGTTTAAATAAACATTTCTCTTCTTCATCCTGCTTAGATAGCACTACTAAGGCTAATACACTAACATATCTTTCAACTATTCCCACTCCCAATCATTCTTCTTTTGTTTTCAAACCATTCTCTGCTTATGACGTTATGAAGAGCGTTCCATATATTACTTCCAATGCAGTGGGAAGTAACTGTGTCAGTCGTAACATGATTCTTCCCATTCTCGATATTATTCTTCCTATTATTTGTCATATCCTTAACTTCTCCATTTCTACAAGTAGTTTTCCATCATCTTGGAAAAACGCTAAAATTATTCCTTTTCCAAAAAAAAGTAATCCTACATCCTTTTCTAAATATCGTCCTATCTCTTTACTGCCCTTCTTATATAAAGTCCTTGAACGCCTTGTTTACACCCAGTTCAACAGTTTTCTTTGTGCGAATGCTCTTCTTAATCCTTTACAGTCAGGATTTCGACCTGGACACAGTACTACCACAGCATTGGTGAACATCACCGATGATATTCGATTAGGAATGGAAAACGGTGAAGTAATTGTTCTTTGTTTATTAGATTTCAGTAATGCTCTTAATACCGTTGACCATGATATCTTACTCGTCATAATGCGCTCTCTTAACGTATCTCCAACAGCGATTGGTTGGTTTCAGAGTTACCTGTCTGGTCGCCAGCAACGTGTACGTATCGACGATACCTTATCATCTTTGTGTAACGTACGTATTGGTGTACCGCAGGGAGGCGTTTTATCTCCTTTACTTTTTGCAGTTTTTATAAACTCAATATCCAATAATTTAACGTCTTCCTACCACCTTTATGCAGATGATCTACAAATATATACAAAAGCTTGTCCCAATGATCTCCCCAATGCTATCAATATAGTTAATGCAGATCTCGATCGAATTCTTGAGTGGAGTAATGCATACGGCCTTCACGTTAACCCAGCAAAATCGCAAGGCATTATCATGGGCAGTGCGCGAATGTTGGCTAAGTCGAGCCTAGATTACCTGCCTCTTGTATTTGGTAAAACTATTATTCCTTACAGAGTTTCAGTAAAGAACTTGGATATCGACATAGATAAGAATCTGTCGTGGGGACAGCACATCAAAGAAATTAATCGCAAAGTTTATGCCTCGGCAGCCGTAGCGTAGATTACGTAACTTTCTTCCCATTTCCACCAAAACTATGCTTGCCAAGTCGCTTCTCTTCCCTATTTTTGACTACGCAGACGTTAGCTATCTAGATCTCACCGAAGCTTAGCTCGATAAACTTCAGCGAATTCAGAATTTTTGCATAAGGTTTATATTTGGATTGCGCAAATATGACCATGTATCTCTTTTTCGTACTAAGCTCAAGTGGTTGCCAATACAACTTCATCGGAATGCTCACATACTTCATCTTCTCTATAGTGTTCTCTTTAATTCTTCTTACCCTTCTTACCTCAAAAATCGTTTTGAGTTTCTTCGTGATTCCCATTCACGTAATTTGAGATCAGCAGAGAATTTGAAGTTGAATTTGCGACTATACACTAGAAAATTTATGAACAAGTCTTTTACTGTGCAAGCCGAACTCTCATTGTCAGTAAAATGCGCACCATCTCTACCGGTATTTAAAAAACTAGTTAAAAATCATGACCTCGCACTTTAAATTCCAACTTCACTACAACACTAGCCATTAAATATAATATTATATGTAGCATATCAATTTCATTTAATCAATTAAATAATTCGATATATATGTATTTTATTTTTTGTATGTATATATGTTTGTAGTATGTGTATGTGTATATATTATATATGTGTTTATTCTTTTTTAACTCTTTTTTCTCTGTCACACCAATTTGCCCTGCCCTTGTCATATTCGTGCAATCCTGTCCATTCATTGGTTGTCTGGAAGAAATTGCTATCAGCAATAAGACCGCCTTTTTTTTTATAGGATAGGGTGACAAACGAGCACACAGTCCACCTGATGGTAAGTGGTTACTGTAACACATAGACATCTACATCTATCCTCAATAAAGATCGAAGATGCAGATGCGTTGTCACCCGTGAGGACTAAGATGGAATGCCTCGTTTCCAGTAAAAAAGGTCTCCGGTTCTCTACACTCACCATACGAAACACAGCAGCGTTAAGCTGCTATTTTACGCTGGTTTTCTGTGAGAGCGTGGTCCTTCCCCGGTCGAGCCGACCCATTCGTGCTACAACTATACTACTAATATAGCTGCAGCATGGCTCTACCACGTAAATACTTCTTTTATATATATAATTTCTGTAATATATGTATGGTGTGCAATAAAGAATATTAAATAAATTAATTAAAAAATCAGCTCATAATGTCGCCGTATGGAGTCAATCTTGCGCAGACGTGTAAAAATACAAGCAGTTTAGCTTGGTGAATACGTGCACTCTAATTTAGACCTTAACTAGTTAGTGACTGAGTTTGCCTTTGTGTGTCTTGTGCGTGCAGTGATAAATAGCCTGCAGTGGCGTATATCTTTTGTGAATCGCTTGCAACGCTGTGCTTGAAAAGGTAAGCTATATTTCATCTTGCTGCCGTAATGCAACATACACCGCCATCGGCTACTTTTAAATGTGCATTCAACCCCGATATTCCTAACTCAACGCTTAATATCCGCGATACTGATTGCTTTGTTAATCTACGTAAGCGTAAACAACCCGAATCGGATATGGCGAACTCCGCAGTGGAAGCGGGACACAAACATCGCCAAAACCATAAGAAACGCTGTTAACGCGACACTTGAACACGAAATGAGTAAATTAACCTCATCTATTAACAACTCATTGAAAGATATAACTACTAGACTGGACGACATAGAAAAATCTATAACCTACTCAGGTGGAAGTTAAGATAATTTTGAGAGTCGATTGAAGTTAATTGAAGAAAAAGTTGTCGTGGGTAGCACTGTGAATTCCCAAATTGCCGCATTAGAGAATAAAATTGAGTCAATGGAGCAACAGGCAAGGCAATATAATATCGAGATTGCTAATCTCCTAGAACGCCGTAACGAAAATCTAATAACTTTATTAGAGAAAATAGGTGCCATAATAAAACATCCTATCAATACCACAGACGTTCTTTCCGCTCATCGTATACCCCATTTTTATCATAAAAATCAACATCCAAAAAATGTGGTTGTTAAATTATCCTCCAAAATATTGCAAGACAACATAGTTGTGGCGGCGAGGGTAGTAAGAGGAGTGAGATCTGACCAACTCTCAATCTCTGGCACTCCAATCAAATAGTGACGTCAATAATAATTTGCATTTTCTGTTTTATCGTGTAAAAACATATATATCAGTATCATGGTTAAAAAAAATAAGTCTACCCTATGTCTATTGTTATTTACCCCGTGTCTCTTGTTTGTGCGAATTGCAAATAATAATAATAATATTAGTTGTGTGTTCCTATACTGTACCTGCTTCCTTGCAGATCGGAGCATCAAGGTCGTTGTAGACGGTGCATGCTCCGACTACAAGCCTATTAACGCTGGTGTTCTACAAGGCTGTGTGCTATCACCAACGCCGTTTCTTCTACATATCAATGATATGTTGCTAACTGGTAACATTCATTGCTATGCGGATGACAGTACTGGTGATGCTCTATACACCGGCTGTGCCAATATTTCTCGGGAAAACGTCGCTGAGTACCGAAACGAACTTGTGTCTGAAGTTAAGTCTTTGCTGAACAAAGTCTCGGATTGGGGGCGAATAAATCTAGTCCAGTTTAATCCTCAGAAGACACAAGTTAGCGCGTTTACCGTGAAATAGAACCCCTTTGTCGTATTTCCTCAGTTTCAAGGCACTCCCCTTCTTGCCTCAGCCAGTATCGGAATCCTCGGAGTCGACATATCGAGTGACGTGCAGTTTTGTGTTCACTTGGAAGAAAAGGCCAAATTGGCCTCTAAAAAGCTTGGCGTGCTCAGCAGAGCGGGACAGTATTTCATGCCGGCACACCGCCTGCAACTTTACAAGGCGCAGTTTCGGCCACACATGGAATACTATTCCCATCTCTGGGCAGGAGCTCCCAAGTGCGAGCTCCTTCCAATTGACCGCATCCAGCGCAGAGCGGCTCGAATCGTCGACGACCGAGTCCTTTCCGATCTGCTCGATTCATTGGCACTGCGAAGAGATGTTGCATCCCTTTGCATTTTCTTTCGCATTTACCACGGGGAGTGCTCTGAGGAATTGTTCGGATTAATCCCAGTCGCCAAATTTCACGAACGCACATCGCGGCAGAACTCTCGATACCATCCACACCATCTGGATGATTGGCGGTCCACCACTGTGCGATTTAGAAGATGTTTTCTTCCTCGCACGACTTGAACCGATTACCATCAGCGATTTTTCCGGACCGATACGACTGAGGGACCTTCAAGAAAACAACCTACTCCTTTTTAAAAGGCTGGCAACGCATCTGCAATTCACCTAGTGTTGCAGTTGTTCATGGGCGGCGGTAGTCACTTACCATCAGGTGAGCCGCATGCTCGTTTACCTTTGCCCCTCTCCTATAAAAAAAACTGAAAATAGTGCATTAATCTCTTATGATGAAGTATGTCATAAAAATGTACTATAATAACTTGTGCGGTTCTAATCTGAGTTATAACTATGAAGTGGAAAATAATTTATATTTGATGGAATTTCGGAAACCGTTAAAATAAGCTTGAACTTGTGTGCAAATCCATAACTTTCACAAGAAAGAGGAATGTTAGTAATTACTTTTATTCACTTTGCGGAATAACCTTAAGAAAGGAAAACACTATTAAAGATCTTGGAATCAGACTTGATAGTAAACTACATTTCGATGTACATATAGAGAACATTATTAATAAAGCATTTAGAATGTATGGGTTCGTCATTAAGTCAGGTGTTATGTTTAAACAAACTTCTACATTCTTACATTTATTTAAATTATTGATACGTTGTCAGCTAGAATACGCTGTATCAATATGGAATCCACTTTATGAAAAATAAAATTATATGCTTGAAAGGATACAAAAGAAATATCTTCGATACATACATTTTAAATGCCACCGCATACAATTGTCGTATAATCTGTTACTGAAGAAATACAATTTAATCGATCTTAAATCTAGACGCACACAACTTGAAGTAATGTTATTTACATGATCTTACTCATAATAGATATGACTTTATAGAAATATCAAACAAAATTTATTATAGCGTACCTCCTTGATCATTAATGAGATCTACATGTCCGCATAGATTGTTTGCAACCTTATCCTGTCGAACACATGCGGTCATTCGTTCTCCACTTCACCGTATGGCCAAAACATACAAAATATTTTCAATGATATCGATATTATTGCATTATAACATACAACTTTAAAAAAATCAGTCATTGATAGGCTTGGCTTAGTAACGCATAAAAAATGATTTTTTTTTCTTCCTGTATTCAGGAAGAAAACAAAATCATTTTTTATGCGCATACCCGGTTGTAGATTCTTGTACCTGCCAAACACGTCTCTGAACCCAAGGTCGCAGGAGCCGTAGGGCAGCCAGGCTTTTGGTGCCTTGTCTATTTGGCACTGCCTAGACATCCACCTCTGACTGTTCACATAACTCATTGAAATCACACGCACTAACACATACACACCTACCTCCAATCTTACACACACAAACACACACACATAGGCACACACACATACACACGCACATGCACGCACACGCACACACACACATCCATACACACACATGTATAAATAATGTTTATTAGTTACTTCATGATTTCTTAACTAGTTAACTAACACTTGTTACAATGTAAGATGAACTCCACTTTAACACTAGATTATATGTATAATGAGACCAGCGCTGTTGAATTCATAATGATAATTATGTTTCTTTGTTTTGTATATTTTATATATATTTAATTGTGAATCTGTTTGTGGTCCTTTAAATAAATGAAAAAAAAATAACTCGTAAACTGTTTCAAATTATTTCAAATTTCCCGCGCATTCGGTTACGCTTTAACACCTTGTGAACTGTCCAGTATGACACACTTGTTCCATCCCGACGCCTTAACAATTTAGCGATACTTCGTGTACCTAGGTTCGGATTCCGACGACCGATCCCACCGACAGGAGGAACAGTCTCGCCGACAGGAGGAACAGGCCCGCCGACAGGAGGAACAGACCCGTCGGTTGGAAGAACAGCTGCAGCGCGATATGGAGGAAACATATGCTCCTCGGGAAGGACCTTCACACTACCTTCGAGAAATAGATAAAGGAGGTGAAGGAAAGGGATGCTCAACATGACAACCGCCTGTCGGAAGCTGAAACCCGAATCGACCAAGTGAACAATTGGGTTGACAACGTGATGGTTGACGTGAAGAAAACGCTGGATAACCTCAAAATTGGGGATGGAGTTACAGCTCCCGTGGTGGCTACGACACCTTCACTACGTGGATTTAAAGTGCCGCCATTCGACGGGACTTCTTCCTGGTCGGCCTACAAAATCCAATTCGAGACTGTCATGAAGGCGAACGGCTGGAATAAAAGTCAGGCCATGACTGCTCTCACCCTAGGTCTGCGCGACCAGGCCTTAACTGTTCTGGAAGCTCTCGGTAAGGAAGTGACTTACGAGCAGCTCCTTGAGGCATTGGAGGCGAGATATGGCGACGCTCACCTGGAACATGTCTTTCGTGCGCAGGTCAAAGATCGCTTGAAACGCAGTAACGAAAACGTGCAGCAGTGCGCCCTTGAGGTGGAGAAGCTGGTTCGAAAAGCATACCAGTCTGTAACTGCGCTTATTGTAGGGAACCTGGTGCAGACATTCATCGACGGCATCCGCGACCTTGAAGCTAGAGCTGCTGTGAGGCTCGGGCACCACGAGACGCTTAAGGACGCCAGTGCATGGGGCACTGGAGGTGGAAGCCGTGTGGCAGGATCATCGTTCCCATCGCGTCAGGGAGGTTGCAGCAGCTACAGTTCAGGACCGCAATAAAGGATACAGGCCTAGGTGCTACGGATGTGGGGAAATGGGCCATCTTCGATTCAGCTGCCATAAGCGAACTGTAGAAAGGGAAGGTGATCGATCTCGAGAGGGTAGTGCGGCTAACAGCACCGCCCAACGCAGCGGAAAATCTCATGACAACGCAGATGCATTGTCAAGAAGACCGTGTCCTGAAGATTGCAAGCATTGTACTAGGTAAGAGGGTAAGGAAGTGGTATCTGTGAGGATACTCAGGACAGACCAGCTCAGCAATGAGTGGAAGGACAGCCTACAACATGCACAGCAGGAAGATTCGAACATTAAGCCGATTCTGGAATGGATGAAGGACAGTGCTCCTAAGCCCAAATGGAACGTCGTCTCAGCGATGAGTTCGACCACGAAAAGCTATTGGGCCCAATGGGACAGCTTGCTGATTCAGGATGGAGTCTTGTGCCGTAAATGGGAAAATGGTCGGGGAGACAGTTATCATTTGCTAATGGTTGTCCCTAAGGCTAAAGTACCGGATGTTCTACAGCTGTACCATAGTGATTGTTCAGGAGGCCACCTGGGAGTTAAACGAACTCTACTGAAGATCCGAGAACGGTTTTACTGGGTCACTGTCGTGACGATGTCGAGGACTGGTGTCGCAAATGTACAAGTTGTGCGGCTGAAAAGGGACCTCAAACTCGTAGTAGAGGCGCATTGAAATTGTACAATGTTGGTGCACCATGGGAGAGGATAGCCGTTGACGTTGCGGGGCCGTTTCCGGAAAGTGAAAATGGTAACAAGTATTTCATGGTTGTGATGAATTACTTCACTAAGTGGCCAGAAGTCTTCGCCATTCCAAATCAAGAAGCTTCAACAGTTGCAGATAAACTAGTTCTTGAAGTGTTCTGTCGTTTTGGTGTACCTTTAGAGATTCACAGCAATTAAGGAAGGAATTTTGAGTCTCAAATATTCCAGGAAAATTGCAGAGTTATGGGTACTCATAAAACAAGAACAACTTTTTACCACCCATAATCTGATGGAATGGTAGAACGATTTAATCAGACATACAACCGTTTTTGTTGTCATATCGAAGCGCTGTTCATGAAAGTACATCAGTGACACCAGCTTTCGCAAACTTTGGGAGAGAATTACGGTTGCCTGCAGACCTGATCACCGGAATACCACCTGATACCCCACGCAGTATAACTGAACAAAATGAATGACATTTATGAGCACGTCAGACAGGCGGGCCAGCAAAACAAAGGGTTTGACGAACGTTAACTAGAGTGGTTACACAATCCAGTTCGCAGCAAAAGGAAATCTTCTAAGCTTCAAGCTAAATGGGACGGACCGTACCGGATTGTGATAAGGATCAATGACGTAACCTACCAGATACAGAAAGGTGCCAGAGGTACTCCTAAGATCGTCCATGTGGATCGACTGGCGCGTTATTATGGGGCCAATAATGCTCGGGACGAGCATGTCTTAGGAGGGGGCTGTGTTGCGCGCCACTATTAATGTCTTGTACATGGCAACACTGGTTGCCATTAGTGCCCTCTAGTGTCGGGTAGCAGAACTAGGAGAGTCAAGATCCTTCCAGAAATTTCGAGACCGATATGTATTCGAACATTCTAGAAGTCGCTACAGTAGAAGGTTCTGGAAACTATCTGAGGCCCTATATAAGGCCAGTATGAAGGCCAATATTTGAAAACCAGCGCAAAATAGTAGCTTAATGCTGCTGTGTTTCGTATGGTGAGTGTAGTGTATGGCCTACAAATAATTGTTCCGGGTCTGGATGTTTGTCCTTGTGCAATTTATGTTTGTAAACTGCCTCCACGACACAGGAGAAAATCCTAGTGTGGGGGTAACGTTTTTTAAAAAAAAAAAGAAAAGAAAAAAAAAGGAGAACCGGAGACCCATTTTACTGGCAAAGAGGCATTCCATCTTAGTCCTCACGGGTGACAACGCATCTGCATCTTGAGTCTTTATTGAGGATAGATGTGATGTCTATGGGTCACAGTAACCACTTACTATCAGGTAGACTCTGTGCTCGTTTGTCACCCGATCCTATAAAAAAAAAGTATAGACCACGACCAAGGCAGTATTGAATTGGCGATAAAAGAGAATACTTCGAAGCGAAAATACTGCGAACTTAGTGATCAGTAGTACAATTGTGTTTTATTATTAGTGTGGTTTTAGATTGTAATTAGTGTTGTGTAATTAAAGTGTCAATTTTGGTAATTCAATCGGCAGGTTTTAATTGTCTCGAACCCCAAGCTCGTAACAATATTAGTAGGAAGTAGGAAGTTTAGTTATCCCCACGACTGGTCTCCATATGGAATTAAAAAGTTATAGTTGTCATTTTTAATATAATTAGACAATTAATTATACTCTGACGAAACAAGCAGTTCGTTAGTATAAAAATGATATTGAAATTAATACACGTAACTGATTGGATACTCACTTACAAAATTATAAACACTAGTTCATCACTGTCTTTGATTTTGTACAAGAAAATAGAAATGAAATGAATAATTGAATAGTTAAAATCAATTGCAATTATGATCGAACATTTAATTAATCTATCAGAATTAATCTAGTTGTAGCGGGTGGAAGGAAAAGGGGAAAGAAGAGAAAATAATTTCACGGGATGCGCATTAAGATCACCATGAATAATTGCAGATTCAATTTCGCAACTCTCAATTACAGCGTTTATTTCACTTAACACCTCTATAAACTCAATTAAATAATCTTGACTGTCTGTTTGCATATACAACGAAAAAACCAAGAAAAATCAGTTATTCGCACATAATTTAATAGCTGTCACTCTAACACTATTACACAGAACGATCGTTACTGACGAAAACACACTTTTCTTCCACAATATCGCCACCCCGCCATAGGGTCGCCCTCGGAGTATGCTGGTTGATTTGTCCACCGATGACTTGCTCGTGTATTTAAAGTTACTGTCAATATTCCCTGCATATGCAAAGTCATACGTTAATAACCATATCTTCTGAAGAGCATTTACGTCTGCCGTCTTACATAATTGCCTCACCCCGTCCACTGATCTCGTAACTGACTTGCAATTAAAACTAATAAGTTTTATACTGTGATCATCATATATATCCATACTATACTTTTTATTAACTTTTATCACCAGCCTCACTCAAGCCCGTAACAGGTAATTTCCTATCATTAAAATTAATATATCCCCGAAACGAGATACCTTCAGGACAAAGTTTCTTGTCCAGGAACATTTTGGTCATATGCCTGGGAACAAACACTTTATAAGACTTATAATTTTTTGACGTTTCATTTTAATTTCCACTAATTGTACAGCAAAATTAGTTTTGCATAAAATATTATCGGCAATGTCCTGGGTTGAAGTCTCTTTATCAACATTGTTTATAAACAACGGTGTTCTTATATTTGTTGCCCATCTATCTGATCCCATAGGTCTTTTCTTCTGCCCCATATTCCTTCCTGCATCCCTTTTATTCAGAAATTCCCTCTCTCCGCTTTACTTGTGAGAATGTTCGTTAAGTTTACCGCGCAGTACCGCTCGCTACTCTACACCTGTAGCTGAAGCCACCAGCGTCTGCGCGCATTCATTAGTTTCGGACTGCGTCTGCGCAGAAACCGCGGTACTCGTAGAGGCCTCCACACGCTCGCACTCGTCTATTATGTTCGCATCAATTGCTGTTAGTTTCTCGACAGGATCAGGGCTCTTCGTGTGCGACGCATCCAGCTGACATTGTGAGGCACGCTGAGCTACTGTTTTATTCTCAGCTGTTGCAAATGGCGTTTGATTTGAATTAGCCGTTTTTTCTACCTCCAAGTTTATAAAACCAAACGGCCCGCTATCCGATTTAAGGTTATCATAATGCACTAAATTACTCGTGACTCTTTTCTTATTTAAGGAACATTTCACTTGGTAATCATTTAACAGTGACCCTTGCTTCATATTATCGATCTATATTATTAATTTGTTAATATGCTCAACCGTAGCGTACTGCTCTGTTATAACTTGAACTTGATCTTTTAGGACAACTATGTCATTCAGTAATCTCGTTACATCGACATGGTCAAATGTAACCGGCGGTAGTTCTCGTAGCTCTCGGGCTATGAATACCGGGATAAGTTGTGCTGATGTACACTTGATAAGGCAGATAATATATCCTCCTCGAGATCTCGCTGTATTTTTGCATCTGCTTTGCCCTTTCTCTTTATCTTTTTCCCTGATGTTTGCACTAGTTGATAGAGCAAGTCTGCAAAAATGTAAATATAAATTTCAGCGTCAGAATTTTAAACATAAACAACAGTCAGACTTATATCGATTTTGGTTTATGGATTCAGATACGAGAATAAAACAATTCACTCAGGTGGATTGTTTTGTTCTCGTTTGAACTATTTTCAGAGTATTTCCACATTTTTAGATGCACTGTTTAAATTGTTAAGGTCTTTAAAATATTTAAAGTTTTGTTATCTTATGACATCCTACTTCATAATATGGACATTTAAAAAAAATATATTGGGCAAGCTTTCAGCGTACGGCTTGTGCCTGTGCGCCTTGTGTGGCCTGATTGCCTGGGTGAAGGACTTTTTGAGTGAACGGTCTCTCCGGGTCGTCATCGATGGCTGCTCATCCGGTACTGTGGCGACTAACGCCGGTGTTCCTCAGAGGTCCGTTCTCTCCACAACTCTCTTGCTGCTGCATATAAATGATCTGCTCATTCCCAGTATCTATGGGTATGGAGAGGACAGAACAGTTGTAGAGAGATACCAACTGAGTGCCCGGATCAGTCGAGATCAAATCCAATCAGAAATAGAGGTTGAGCGTGTGAGTCTCACACTACAGGCAGCCTCTGGATAGGGCGATGCCAATCTCAAGAGATTTAATGCCTCCAAAACACAAGCGTGTCTTTCTACCGCTAAAAGGAGCCCGCTCACCTTGACTCCTATTTTCCGGAATGTATCCTTTGAGTACACTGACCACCTTCAGTTGTTAGGGATAGAATTTTCTCCGAACCTAAACTATGGGCGGTTCATTAAGTCCAGAGCCAAAAGGAAACTTGGTGTCCTTCCAAGGGCGAGGCGGTACTTCACGCCGGGGCAGCTTCTTACCTTATATAAAGCGCAGGTCCGGTCGTGCATGGAGTACTGCTGTCACGTATGAGATGGTGCTGCAAAATGCCACCTGACAGCATAGGGATCAGTGCAAAGACGTGCTAAGAGGCTCATTGGTGACCTTGATTTGGTTTAAACCAATCTTGTCAGCCTCGAACACAGGCGCAGAGTAGCCAGTCTTGCGGTTATTCTATAGGATGCATTTCGATGGGTGTGTGCAGGAATTACACGCTTTAATTCCTCTCTCTCCTTTCCACTATCGGACAACCAGGCAGTCAGCGGGTCTTCATCCCTTTGTTGTCGATATTACACGCATTGGAACCAATTTTAACGGTGGTAGAGCCACGCGACAAATTTTGCTTTTGCACGTATGGCCGGCTCGAGCCGGGTTGGTACCGACGTACGACCTCACAGAATACCGGCGTGAAGTAGAAGCTCTGCTTCTGCGTTTCATCTGGTGAGTGCAGGTGACCGGATGCCCAATCACTCCTCCCCCCCCCCCCCCCCACATCAACATAGTAGCGGAATTATACGAAAGACTACCCCAGGAGGGTACCAGCACCCCTGGAGAATCCCTCGCTGAGCATGTTATTCCACCCCTGAGCGTGGGTGCTCAGGCTGCCCCGCGTATTCTGGGGGGGGGGGGGGGGGGGCAAAATTCCGCTCAAAAATATAACTGCTCGGGGCAACCTGAGCAAAAATACCAAGGCAACCCCTGCCACGCTATCCGTGAATTTCTGCAACATCAGGGGACTTCACTCGAACCTAAACGCCGTCCACTAACATCTCGAGAAGGCGAAGCCGGCCTTGTTCTTTCTGACCGAGACGCAGGTGTCCCCTCCGGCTGATACTTCGTATCTCTCCTACCCGGGGTACAAATTGGAGCACTCCTTTGTGCCTCGGGCTGGAGTTTGCGTGTATGTCAGAGAGGAAATCTGTTCTCGACGCCTCGGCAGTCTTGAAGGTTCGGACCTGTCCATCCTTTGGCTACGCTTAGATAGCGACGACCATCCGCACGGCTACGGGTGCCTCTATAGATCCCATATCGGTAATGCCGAAACAGACCGACTCATCGACCACGTCCAAATAGCTTCAGATTCCTTGCTACAACAGGTCCCATCCGGAGAGGTCGTATTCCTTGCCGATTTTAACGCCCACCACGCCGAATGACTCGGTTCACGTTTAACCGATCATGCGGGGAGATCTGTTTCTGACTTTGCCTTGGCATATGGTCTGACACAACTGGTTACTTTGCCTACGCGGATTCCAGATGTGGAGGATCATACACCTTCCCTGTTGGACCTTCTGCTGACCTCTCATCCGGATGGATATCAGGTTTCCGTCGATGCCCCTCTCGGCTCTTCAGACCATTGTCTGATCCGGAGTGTGATGCCACTTACGCTCCCCTCGCGGTTGCGTTCTGCAGGTTGCCGCCGTGTTTGGCATTACAGATCGGCGGATTGGGACGGAATGCGGTCTTTCTTTGCATCCTACCCAAAGGGGCGGGTTTGCTTCTCGCCGGATGATCCCAGCGCTGTTGCTGACTCTGTCACTGATGTGGTGCTACAGGGAATGGAACTATTTATTCCATCATCTGTGGTACCCATTGGAGGCAGATCTCAGCCTTGGTTTGGTCGCTCCTGTAAGACTGCATTACGCAGTAAGCACTCCACGCAATAAACACTCCTGTTATCAAGCCTGGGCTGCGGCTTCGGCGACTCGGGATGTAAACACCAGCACACTTAAAAAGAAGTATAACTTCGCCTCCAGGTCCTTCAAAAGAGTTATTGCCGAGGCAAAGTCAGAGCACATAGGCAGAATTGGCGAGAAACTAGTTCGCCTTCCTTCGGGAACCCGTGCATTCTGGTCTCTCGCCAAGGCTGTCCAAGGGAATTTCTTTAAGCCATCACCACCATCTCTGCACAGGGAGTACGATTCACTGGCCCATGCCGGAAAAGACAAAGCCGACCTTTTAAGCTCCCTTTTTGCGTCCAACTCGACTCTAGATTACGGGGGGAAAATACCGCCGACCATCCCGCGGTGTGAGTGCTCCATGCTGGATGTGCTGTTCTCACAGCGCTCGGTCCGCAAAGCACTCCTCTCCCTGGACATCCAGAAGTCGAGTGGGCCTGACAGAATTCCCCCAATTGTGCTGAGGACGTGTGTTCCGGAGTTGGCACCGATCCTAACGCGTCTTTTCCGGTACTCCTACTCCCAAGGCCTAGTCCCGAATTCATTTAAAACAGCTTTTGTCTACCCAATCCCTAAAAAAAGCGACCGCTCAGACCCGTCCAACTATAGACCTATCGCCATCACCTCCTTGTTCTCCAAAATAATGGAATTCATTATTAACTGCCAGCTCATGCGGTACCTTCAGGATCAGTAGCTGATTAATGACCGCCAATACGGTTTTCGTCGGGGTCGATCAGCTGGTGATCTTCTGGTCTACCTGACCCATAGATGGACGGAGGCAGTAGAGTCCAAGGGGGAGGCGTTGGCCGTTAGTTTGGACATTGCGAAGGCCTTTGATCGGGTTTGGCACAAAGCGCATCTTTCGAAGCTCCCTTCCTATGGGCTTCCCGAGAAATTGTGCGATTGGATTACCAGCTTCCTTGCAGATGGGAGCATCAAGGTCGTTGTAGACGGTGCATGCTCCGACTACAAGCCTATTAACACTGGTGTTCCACAAGGCTGTGTGCTATCACCAACGCTGTTTCTTCTGCATATCAATGATATGTTGCTAACTGGTAACATTCATTGCTATGCGGATGACAGCACTGGTGATGCTCTATACACCGGCCGTGCCAATATTTCTCGGGAAAACGTCGCCGAGTACCGGAACAAACTTGTCTTTGCTAAACAAAGTCTCGGATTGGGGGCGACTAAATCTAGTCCAGTTTAATCCTCAGAAGACCCAAGTTTGCGCGTTTACCGCTAAAAAGAAGCCCTTTGTCGTATCTCCTCAGTTTCAAGGCACTCCCCTTGTTGCCTCAGCCAGTATCGGAATCCTTGGTGTTGACATATCGAGTGACGTGCAGTTTCGTGGTCACTTGGAAGAGAAGGCCAAATTGGCCTCTAAAAAGCTTGGCGTGCTCAGCAGAGCGGGACAGTATTTCATGCCTTCATACCGCCTGCAACTCTACAAGGCGCAGGTTCAGCCTCACATGGAATACTATTCCCATCTGTGGATTGCGCCACCGAGGGAATTTGTGGATTGCGGCACCGAGGGAATTTCACTCGGTATATGCCAAGTGTGTGGAAGAGGGGGTTTTCCCCAATGTATGGAAGGACGGAAGACTGATTGTCATACCCAAGGGTAATGACAAGCCGCTCACCGACGTCAAGGCATACCGTCCAATGACGCTCCTCCCTGTTTTGGGAAAATTATTGGAACGAGTAATTTTAAGATGTGCTCCCGCGATTAGCCGCGGGATATCCGAGTACCAGCACGGATTTTCTCCGGGGCGGTCTACAGTAACAGCGCTGCGTGTACTGCTCAGCACGGCAAGGTATTCTCAGGCATGCTACGTGCAAGCAATATACTTAGATATCTCCGGCGCCTTCGACAATGCCTGGTGGCCGATGATGATGGTCAAGGCTAAAAGGGGTGGATGTCCACCCAACATTTATAGAATGTTGGTGGACTACTTGACCTCCAGGCGTGTGGGCCTCTACATCGGAGACCGAGTAGAGTGGAAGACGTCAACCATGGGATGTCCTCAAGGCTCGGTGCTGGGCCCAACACTGTGGAATGTGCTGATGGACGACCTGTTCCGACTCCCTCTGCCCGAGGGAGTAGCCATGACTGCCTATGCCGATGATGTTACAATCTTGATTGAATCGGGTACGAGAGCGGGTATCGAATCCAGGGCCAGAGTCACTCTGGACCTTGTACGGGAGTGGGGGCTAAGGAATCGACTGGAGTTTTCCTTCTCAAAGTCGACCACCATGACTGTCAGAGGGAAACTTCAGCGCCCCCCCGTTATTAAACTTGGTGGGGAATCTATTAAGACTGTGACTAACGTTAAGGTATTAGGCGTGGTTTTAGACTCGGGACTATCGTTTGTGCAACATGCATCCGATATGTCTGAAAGAGCGACCAAGGGATTCGGCAAAATGTCTCGCGTATCTACATCATCATGGGGTGTACGATATCCGAGTTTAAAATTAATTTATAGAGGAGTTTTTGTGTCCACGCTTACGTATGCGGCAGAGTGCTGGTACGAGCGTGTAAACATGTACACAGTTCGTAGTGTACTACTGAGATCGCAGCGATCCGCTCTTGTATTGTTAACCAAGGCGTACCGATCCACTAGCACGGCGGCCTTACCGGTGCTGGATGGCGTTCTCCCTGCTGACCTAGAGGTCATCCGTGCTGGTAGGATGGGTATAGCACGTTTGACCGCGCCCAAAGAGGAGTTGAGCAGAAGGAATCGCGATATCTGGACTGAGGTGATAGGCGCCTGGCAGGATAGATGGACGTGTAATACAAAAGGACGTGAGCTACATCGATTTTTCCCGGACGTGGTGTTGAGACTCAGTTATACCTGGGTCTCACCGTACTACCAAACCTCTCAGATTCTCACCGGACATGGATGCTTTCGGAAGAGACTGAGCGACATGAAACTGTGTGAAATTAGTATGTGTGAGTGCGGTATGTCGGAGGAGGATGTTCACCATGTTCTATGGGAATGTCCTCTGTATGATGACCTAAGAGTGAAAATGATGGATGGACTAGTTCGTCCGGTTCAGGGACCAGTTTACTACTCGGATCTCGTCAGCGATGTGGTAAACTACGGACTGTTGCGCGAGTTTGCGCATAGGTGGCATGATCGCAGGACAAGGCAGGATGGAAGGCTGGTAGGAGCGCCCGACGACGTAGGCGTCAATGTGTCGTCAGCCCCAGAAGGGGGAGAATGACGTTAAACTGGGACAAGGAATAGATTAAATATTTGTAGGGAGTCAAGAAAGTGTGCGCGGGAAAGAGCCACGTGCAAGTACCGCGCGCATCTCCCGAGATTCGGCCCGTATGACCTGAGGGTCGGTGGGACCATGGGAGGTGGAGGATTGTTCCCATCTCTGGGCAGGGGCTCCCCAGTGCCAGCTCCTTCCACTTGACGGCATCCAGCGCAGAGCGGCTCGAATCGTCAACCACCGAGTCCTTTCCGATC
The DNA here is from genome assembly GCA_963668995.1 of Parnassius mnemosyne. NCBI lineage: Eukaryota > Metazoa > Arthropoda > Insecta > Lepidoptera > Papilionidae > Parnassius > Parnassius mnemosyne. The sequence goes on from CAVLGL010000085.1 coordinate 17,285,781, forward strand.
GGCTCGATTCATTGGCACTGCGAAGAGATGTTGCATCCCTTTGCATTTTCTTTCGCATCTGCCACGGGGAGTGCTCTGAGGAATTATTCGGATTAATCCCAGCCGCCAAATTTCACGAACGCAAATCGCGGCAGAACTTCCGATACCATCCACACCATCTGGATGATTGGCGGTCCACCACAGTGCGATTTAGAAGATGTTTTCTTCCTCACACGACTTCCTTGTGGAATAGATTACCATCAGCGATTTTTCCGAAGCGATACGACTTAGGGACCTACAAGAAAAGAGCCTACTCCTTTTTAAAAGGCCGGCAACGCATCTGCAATTCCCCTGGTTCCCCTGGTGTTGCGGTTGTTCATGGGCGGCGGTAGTCACTTACCATCAGGTGAGCTACATGCTCGTTTGCCCCCTCTCCTATAAAAATAAAAAAACGGTTTGCTTCGTCTTTTGTAATGCGTACAGCAAAAGAGTGGAATAATTTGCTGGCATCTGTCTTTCCATCCGAATACAGTCTGGGCGTCTTCAAGGCAAGAGTGAATAGGCTTTTGTTACGATAAGTCAGTGCAATTTACCATCTAAGGCTGCATTACCACTTACCACCAGGTGGGATTGTAGTCAAACACTGAATTATAATAAGTAAAAAAATATCTTGTTCACTTAATATGAATTAAATAAAAATTATATGTCTATGTCTATGACATAGATATATATTTTACTAGTTGACCAGGCAGACGTTGTTCTGCTCTTTTCGACGACCATTTATCTAATAAAAAAAAAACCTTAAATTCGTAATAAAAGATACTGATGGTCACTTAATGGGACAAAAACTATCCTATCTCCCAAGTTGGACCAAGCTGCACACAGTGTGCAAAATCTCATTGAAATCAGTCCAGTAGTTTAGAAGTACATCAAGAACAAACAATGTGACACTTAATTTTTATATATAAGTATAAGCATCAATACAGTCACGAAATATACAATTAGAATTAAATAAAAACATAAAAAACATACAAGGTTACAAGATGAAAAACATAAATAAAAATAATTCTCAGCAAGAGTGAGTGATGTGATGCCAAATAGGATTCCGTCTCAGCATATGCTCTCACAGGTACGGTAGCAGCGTTGATTTTCAGCGGAGCCCTGACAAATGTTTGTAACATTTTCCTATTCTATAATTTCGACCCACATCGAAAATTATCCTCAAATTTTTATATAATTTATAATTATTTCAAAACTTAAGAAGTCATAATGCTAAGAGAAATTAGAATAAGACAGAATCTTGTATGTCCGAAGAGCCCTAAAAATTAAAATTAAATTATTAAAAAAATATTGTGCCGTGTAGTGGCGGTGTAAGAGTATCACTATAATGTCATCATAAAAAGATGATATTATAGTGGTGTCATAAAAAGGGACAGAAGGAAATGAAACAGGGAGATAGGGAGCATCATTTTCCTGATAAGAGCTTAAAAAAATTGCGGTTGCCAACTCACCTGTTACCGTGACAACTAGGGCAAATATCCCCCCTATGAGGCAATTTATGAAAGATACTTGTGTTCAGAAACGGACTTTAATAGATTTTAATGATTATTTCATATATTTCACAGATTCTCTTATTGATTCTAAGCAATCAAGAGGAGGAGTTGTTTTCATAAAAGAACTTCCTTTAACATCAACTTCAAAAGTTAATCGAGCTGTACTGAAAAGCATGGTTAAGAATATGAAGAGAGAATAGAGGAGAGCAAGAAGAAAGTGATATTTAATCAAGTCTTGTCTTGTCGCCATTGTCTTATGTAATTTTTATTTATTTTTAAACATAAAATAAAATTAAAATTATAACATTAATATTAAATAAATTCAAATATTTCTGTTTATACTTTTATTTCTGTTTGGTCAATATTTTGTGAATTAATTATTTCATCATTATTATTTATTATTATTATTTTGATTATCCTAAACTTATTTTGTTCATTTTTAGGGTTCCGTAGTTAAACAACAAGGAACCCTTATAGTTTCGCCATGTCCGTTCGTCCGTCAAAGCTGTAATTTGGCATAGTTATAGATATTAATGACGCCTATAAAAATTGTGAAATAAAATCAGTATAGTTTAGGGTAGTGGTGTTTTAGGGGAAGGTTCGTTACGGTCAGGTATAGCTTGGAGTTGTACTGCAGGAATCAAATACTATACCTAACTACGACCTACGGCCATTTTTGTACGGACTTGACATGTGAATGATTTGATGTAGATTGTATTTTTTTTAAATCGATAAGATTTTTTAAACTTTTTTGAATCCCTATCAGTCTGCTTGGAAAATAAATCCTTCATTTACCATCGTAATATTTGGGCCCATTTTTAGTCATTGTTTAACTGCGAACTCACTTCATTCATGGTGATTGTACCAAGAAGGCCCCTTCTTAGTTCACATATTGTGATGGGCAATTACGGAACCCTACATTGTGCATTGTCCGACTCGCACTTGGCCCATTTTATTTGTTTATTTCCATGTTTTATGATTCTAATAGTTTGCTCAAAAAAGTATGTCATCATAAATTCTTAAAAACCTAGTATGATCTAATCTGACCCACGTTCCACTTTTCTGCCGACTTCAAAAAAGAGACGGTACTCAATTCGACTGTATGTTTTTTTGTGTGTGTTACCTCATAACTTCTTACTGGGTGAACCGATTTCAATGATTCTGAAAGATGATGATGATGAGAATGATGATTCTTTTATTTGAAAGCTGGTGCTACACATGTGGTCCCGTATGAATTTGATCAAGGTCAGACAAATAATTTTTGAGTTATTCTTAATAATTTATATTGAAGTCGGCTGTACAAAATATTTAATTTTAAATTATATAAACTTTATATCGCAATCATACTAATTTGCAAACGTGAACTTAGTATAGGATTGTATAAATTATGTGTTTTGTTGCTTGACAGCCTAAATAGATAAGAAGATAAAATCATCTCAGATGGACTCCAAGCGAAAAGACCACCTAATAACCAGAAGACACAAGGATGTTTATTTATCGTTTTTCCTTTTTTAGCACCAATATACGAATCACTACTAAGAACTACCAAAAATTTAAATTTTCATTAAAAGTAAATGCCGACTCAAAAGCAGTCAAAGGAATAAAATTAATTTCAATCCGGATAATTAGTTGCATTCTTCTTAAAAAATTTAAATAAATTGTAAATTTTCCGAAAAAAATTCCGAAGCTCCTTTGCCAGATTAAAAGCTATATGTTTTGTTTTGTAGGTATAGTATATAAATAAGGCGCTAAAGCATTTCAGCCCATGGCGAAGTACGAGAGATTTTAATATCAAGATTCACCCGTACTCACTAGGATAGGCAGGCTAATCGGGTCATAAGTTCTATCAAAACTGTAATAAATAAAATTTTTGAATTCTAGGCTAGATGAACTTCACCAATTTTTAAAATATAACTTTGCGCTTTCCGAAAATAAAAAAGACATTAATTTTCATTCATTTTCCAATATAGAGTGGTCGAAAAAAGAAGATAGAGTAGCGGTAATCGCATTGCACCGCTGTGGTTACGCACCAAAAAAGTTTCAATATTCTATAAAAATTGAAAATAATAAATAATCATACGCTTCACTGAAGATTTAAGCGTCCGGACCGGATCGTAAGAGGACCGGCTGATCTCGTACAGTTGGGACACTCGCGACCATCAAAGCAGTGAAGGCGCGAATCCAACGAAATCCTGTTCGTAAATAAAAAAATCTTAGCTCTTCAGGTGGCCCTAAGCAGAACCACGGTCAAATGAGTGATCAATGAAGACTTAGGACTATGAGCTTATCGTAAGAAGATCGAACATTTTTTTAAACGAGCGTTTGAAAAAAATTAGGCTGCGTAGATCCTGCGCTCTGTTACGGCGGTACGCGGAAAAAAAATAACGCGAAATTTTGTTTTCGGATAAAAATAAATTTAACTTCGAAAAAAGTTATAATAAACAAAATGATAAGGTGTATTCCCACAGTAGTGAAGAAGTCAGTGCGCGTATTGCGAGGGTTGAACGAGCACATTATCCTTCGTTACTCATGGTTTGGCTTGGAGTCTCATATTCAGCCTTAACTGAGGTGTTTTTCTGTGAAAAAGGTATAAAAACCAGTGTCGAGGTGTACCAAAATACCATCTTAACAAACATAGTGGAACTACTTTCTCAAAAAATGTTTAAAAACAGACATTGGATATTCCAACAGGACTCTGCACCAGTTCATAGGGCACGAAGCACGCAAAACTGGTTGACCGCCCGTGGAATTGACTTTATCGGACATGAAGACTGGCCCTATTCTGGTTTAGATTTAAGCCCACTGGATTATAAGATATGGCAGCATTTGTAGGAGAAAGTCTTTGCTAAACCTCATCAGTATTTGGAATCTCTCCGAGCATCTTTGGCTAAAGCAGCGGCAGAAATAGATATGAGTGTGGTGCGTGCTGCGATTGATGATTGGCCGCGTCGATTAAGGGAATGTATTCAAAATAGGGGAGGGCATTTTGAATAATGTAAATAAAATTGCATTTTAAATTAAATTACCTATCATTTCATATATATTTCTATATAATTATCAAAAAGTGTGTCATTAATTTTATAAAAAGTTTTTGACAGACCTTATGACCTGACTAAGTATATGATAAGGCGGGCTAAGAATTGCCCTCAGCGTTATGTTTCACGCGTCGTGAGTTAATGGGCGCTGTCCCGTTAGCAAAGTTGATTAATTAAGTCACTGAACGGCTATTCCAAAGTCATGCGTACATGCATGAACAGATTTAACAGTTATTCTGACTTAGCCTAATATAACATTTGTAGGAAACAGAGTTTTCAATATTTCCACTTATTTAGAAAGCAAACGATGGGCTCATGTTAAGTCTAGTCACAGTCCCGCGGGTATAGAACACCTAAAAAGTCCAAAAATTTACTTAAACTGCGAGAAGATAACAGAATTCTCTAAAACTGTGTATTAAAAAAATTCTGAAAAACGATATTAATGACATCAAGAAAAGTGCAAAGTCTGTTTGGTTCTTGTACCGGAAAAATTTATGAGAACGTTGAGAAATTTGCAAAGATGGCAAGTTCTATAAAGAGTTACTAAAGAGTTTCGGCGACATGGGTGTGGTACAACAATGTCACGTATGATAGAACGATTAAAAATGGTCAAAATTAACGCCGGCGCCAAAACATGGAGATAAAGTTCTAATAGAAGAGCATAATATACCTCCAGATAGTTGGTTACTAGGTGAAATTTTTGTGAAAATACCCTAATTTGGATCTAGATTCTAGACTTGTATTTAGGAATTAAGTAATGTTTTTTGTTTTACATACTAACATACTGTTTCGAAAGAGATTGACATATGTATTTGATATTATAAGAGATTATAACTATGTACATAATATATGACTTGATTTATTTAAAAATTACGATTATACTCGTAACAAGAAAAATATTGGTGACCCAATTTAGTTATACAAGACTATAGGAGCAAACCAGCAAAATATTTTGGAAATTGTAATGAAAACTATGTTTCAACCTTTATACAAAGGAATTAATTATTGTTATTTTAGAATATTCATGAATAATCTATTAATTATATTTTATTACCTATTTTATATTAATATTTTGCAGGGTACCTAAAGATGCAGCACACCGTAAGAAGTGGGTGGAAACAATACGATTGCTGAGAGAGGAGAATCACCGGGTGCCTTCGAAATCTACTCTCATTAGTTCTAAGCACTTCCGGGATCAAGACAAACTAGGACTAAAAAGCGATGGCGACCGTGTTTATTTAAGCGGATTAGTACTACAGATTAACACCATTTAGTATTATCTTAAAAATTTATTAATAACCACAGTTTTTGTAGCTAATGTCATGAGACCAAATTTAGGAGACAAAGACTTGCCGATGCTTTCACAATTGATGCATATTTCAAACTCAGATCTTCTTGGTTAAGAAACCCAAACTTGACTTTTTTTACTTGATTTATTTATTTGTTTGATTTACTAGTACAATAAAAATACTTCGAAAAAAATCTTTCATTTCATTAGTTATACTTCTATTCATCGGATAAGCAAAGATACATATTTAAAATAAAGACAAATAACTGCAGCTTAAAAAAAACTTCTTTTTATTGCTTATTTTGGGTAAAATTTCATATAGTAGGCAAAACCAACCCATCACGGCATGTTTGTGTGTCTATCTTTATCTAATCTTAGTGACGGTATTGTTTTCGCGACTTGTGTAAGTGAGACAGATATATGATTACTTAAAAAGGTTTAGTGGTTTCAAAGCTACGTCCTCGTGGTTAGATAGTGGTTTCACTTTTTTCGACGCGCTGTAATGTGGTTTGCTACTCTAATCTTGTATAACTCAATGCTTATCTAGTGTAACATATAAATCAATGGGTGACCCTATTTAATTTAAATCATATGATGAAGCATAAACAGTTTAAGTAAGCAAAGTTGCATGTCGCTTACAACTACGATTGTTATATGTATAGCACAATGTATAGCTGGAGCCTCGACAGAAATATAAATAATCATAAAAACGTTATAATATACACATATTCACTTAATTTTGCTGGTCCATGTGCCGTGTGATGTGTGTGTCGTAAGAGACAAATATGAGTAATGCCAGAATGATCTTATAGCTATTGATAAACGACTTCAAAACCCAGTGCGTTGCGTAAATCCGGATTTTAACACGTTTATAATGATAATAACAAAAATCATGGATTTTTGTTATTATCATTATTAACAATGAATTGGTACACCTAAATCTGCCGCCGGCTGTGGTTGGGTTAATTAGTTTAGAATCAGTAGGTAAAATAAAATGTGGGATCTTATACGCCCCGTACCGCACTGAATAAGGGCAGTTTTTGATATAGTTTAATGATGGGAAATAAAAATATCAGTAAACTATATTTTAATTGTATTTATTTTTAAAAAAAAATAAGTAAGTAAGTTTGGCTTATAATAGAAAAAAGATATGTATGTTTAAATTATCTAAATGTTTAGACTTAAGTCCTTAATAACGGAGAAGTTATGTCTTGCATATTTCCTGCTAGTAAAGTTTAATTTGTCAAACATATGGATGTTATTCATTAAAACAAATATTTTTGCACCCAGTGCATTCTGTGGGAATTCTCTTCAGTTTTTGTCAGCCTGACGACTTGGCAAAAAGGTACGGAGTTTTAATATAACACCCGATACATCTCCTCTTCTTTGAACCCTTTTCGAGATGATGTGTTTTGTTTGTTGTGGGTTCTGAAAAGATAAATTGAAAATGTTGTGTTTGTATGTGTATTTTTCAAGCGTATATGTTGAAAAGTTCTTCCTGCTCAACCTACTACTAGGAGATAAAAGTGTCTTTATATTGTAATTATTGTAAGTAATAACTGGTGCTGAAGCAGAAGAATAAATTGTAAAAATATTGTTCTACAGGAACGATATACAGTACCCGCCTCAGTGAAATCATACAGAACCCTCATCTTCTTCATCATCATCATCATCATCATCATCATTACAGCCCTTCACAAGTTCACTGCTGAACATAGGCCTCCCCCAAAGAATGCCACAAAGCACGGTCCTGAGCCACCTGCATCCATCGACTTCCTGCATGTCTTACCAGGTCGTCACTCCATCTCGTGGGGGGACGCCCTACACTTCGCCTACCGGTACGAGGCTGCCACTCGAGAACCTTTCTTCCCCATCGGTTATCGGTTCTACGAGCTATATGGCCTTCTTCTTCATCACTGTCTTTTAAATCTAACTTTTAACGGCAACGTTTTGACATGTCATCGCGTGAGCAGTCTCGAATGCAATAGAAAGAAAGAAAGAAAGAAAGGTTTATTCTCCAAAATGACGCCATCACAGATAACATAAAAAAGAAACACTAATTGTATAATACATACACTAATAATTGTGTTCTATATTTATTTTTAAATGTGTGTACTGCTTTCAGATTTCGCAAAGGAGGCGGTATATCGTTCCAGCACTTGGATGCGGCGTATTTGAAACTTCCTCGGAAAGCGTGAGTGCGGTAACGAGGCACGACGAGAGTATTCCCTCTAGTGCGTGTATTGTAAGTTTTTACATCACGTGACCATATGAGTTTGTCAGCAAGATAAGGAGGTGTTTTATTTTTTAATACCCCGAATAGGAGAGTTGCCATGTGCAGTTTTCTGCGATATTCCATTTTTAACATTTTGGCATTGTTAATGTAAGGGGTAACGTGCGTGCGAGGCGGTATTGTAAAACTAAATCTTGCACATGCATTTTGAACACATTGCACTAGACGTCGCGACCGCGCTAAAAGTCTCGGGCCGTATACAATGTCCATATAATTAAATTTCGAAAGGACAAGAGTGTCACACAATTTTACCCGAATATCCGAATTTAAAAACTCCCTTATTTGATAAAGAACCTTAAGTCTATAAAAGCAGTTTCTGCTAGTACTTAATATGTGGTTCTCAAACTGTAGTTTGTCATCCATTAATAAGCCCAGATTGCGAATCTCATTTACACGTTCTACGATTTCCCCTCGAATTTGGATGCATGCCCCTCTTTCTGATATATTTTTTATTTGATTTTTAGAACCCATAATTAGTAGTTTAGATTTAGTTCCGTTTAGTACAAGGCAGTTTGAGTCGCACCACGCGGCTATACTTTTGAGGTCTTCGTTGATTTTATTACCGACTTCTTAAGTATCACGCGGATTACATGACATGTAGACTTGCAGATCATCTGCGTATAAATGAAATTTACAGTGCTTAATGTTTTTTACTAAGTCGGCACTGTAAACTGAAAACAATATTGGAGCCAGGTTCGATCCCTGGGGCGCACCGGCTTTGATTTTTTTTGATTGCGAACGTATTAATGTTCCTCGGTCATCGCTCAGTTCTACAGTTTATAGTCGGTTTTTAAAATAACTATCGAACCATTGTACTGCGCTGCTACTGAATCCATAGTAATGAAGCTTTGATAAGAGAAGGGAAACATTAATACAGTCAAATGCACGAGAAAAATCTAGTAATACTAGTATTGTGCCTTTTCCTTCATCTTGAGCGGTTAGTACATCGTCAGTAAGTTGGGCTAGGGCCGTCGTGGTGCTATGGTTCTTACGAAATCCCGACTGCATTTCCGGTAGAATTTTTTTTCTATCTAAATACATGGTTAGCTGTTCTGCGACAATTTTTTCAATAATTTTAGAGACACAGGGGAGAATACTGATGGGCCGAAGGTCTTTTTCAGACGAAGGATTTGAGTTCTTAGGTATGGGTTTGACTAACGCATGTTGCCATAATGTCGGATAGGTGTTAGAGTTAATGGATTTGTTCACCATAGCAGTAATAGTTGGTAGTGTTTTCGGAAGGGTCATACGGAGCATATCGAGAGAAATCCCATCAATGCCTATGGCTTTAGATTTTAAACTTTTAATGAATTTTAGTACCTCTAGTTCATTTACCTCCTTTATCTCAAATATGTCATTAACGCAGCAGTGGAACTCAAAGTACGTTAAATATGACAACGAGACGTTTCTATTTCCAGGCACGTTTAAAAAATAGTCGTTTATTTTATTTGGATCATTAAACAAGTCTATCGGGATATTGTGTTTTAGTTTTATCTTAACATTGGACTTTATATGTTTCCACATTGAAATGGGATTATTTATATTACGATTAACATAAAAATTATAGTAGGCTTGTTTTTCTCTATATATTGCTTTATTGACGCAGATTTTTAGATCTTTATAGTATTTAATATGTATGTCGTTTTTACTTTTTCTCATTTTAATGTATGCGTCATCTCGTTTTTTCATCATCAATTTTATATTAAAGGTTAGCCACGGGAATTGCTGATGTTTAATCGTTTTTTTTCTAAGAGGCGCGTGAATTTCGAATAGTGTAAGTATGGCTGTGTTAAATAGCACTACCTGATTATTTACATCCGCGATACTCTCAATTTCTTTCCAATTTATTGATGTAAGGTCCTTATGAAAGTCTCCCTCGTCTATGTCAGAGATTCTCCTACTCATTATTGTTACTGGTGCCGGCTTTTTTTTACTCATATCAATTTGACATGTAATAAAAGCATGACTACTTAATTCACGTATAAGTTCTACAGTAACTGCGTTTACTTCTATGTCGGTACATATTACGTCAATTAAAGTCTCGCTATATTCCGTAAAGTGGGTTGGCTTAGTTACATGCTGTTTTAATTTGAAACAAGTAAGAAAATTATTTAGCTTTATAGTGGTATTATGCGTCATATTTAACATATTAATATTAAAATCACCGAGAAGAAGTAAGTTTTGGCTCCATGAAAAAGTCCCCATAGTAACGGTAAGCGCGTCTATGAATGTATCGACATTCAGCCACGGCGGTCTATACGCGGTACCGATAACGAGTTGCTTTCCGCCGCTAGAGGTCGAGATCCACATTTGTTCTACTAGCGGGGCCGGGGGGTGGGACAGCACGCGAACGCCGACGCCTCGCTTCACATAGAAGCCGACGCCGCCGCCGCGCGAGCGTACGTCGGGCGGACGCGGCGCGTGCCGCAGCCGGTAGCCGGGCACCGAGGCCGCGCGCCCCTCTTCGCCCTCCCGCAATACACAATACTGGCCGTGTGAAGCTAGCACAGGGTGCGGTACGAGGTACTCGGGGATACGAGGTGTTTCCAACCTTGTTCCGCACTGTATTTAATGGCTCCAGTACACGTTCGGCCAAAGTGTACTGGACCGTTTTGTGTGTATTTGGCGTTTGCGACCAACACTCGCCCACAAGCCGTATAGTGTCGGTTTTCCGTGCACAAATCAAAGAAATTTGGCGCAAGCCGCAAACAGCGAACACACGTTGGCCGAGTGTTCAGTTCATAGTTACGCGTCGAAGTATCTAAATCTAGTCCAATTTAATCCTCAGAAGACACAAGTTTGCGCGTTTACCGCTAAAAAGAACCCCTTTGTCGTATCTCCTCAGTTTCAAGGCACTCCCCTTTTTGCCTCAGCCAGTATCGGTATCCTCGGAGTCGACATATCGAGTGACGTGCAGTTTCGTGGTCACTTGGAAGGGAAGGCCAAATTGGCCTCTAAAAAGCTTGGCGTGCTCAGCAGAGCGGGACAGTATTTCATGCCGGCACACCGCTTGCTACTTTACAAGGCGCAAGTTCGGCCTCACATGGAATACTGTTCCCATCTCTGGGCAGGGGCTCCCCAGTGCCAGCTCCTTCCACTTGACCGCATCCAACGCAGAGCGGCTCGAATTGTCGATGACCGAGCCCTTTCCGATCGGCTCGATTCATTGGCACTGCGAAGAGATGTTGCATCCCTTTGCATTTTCTTTCGCATCTACCATGGGGAGTGCTCTGAGGAATTGTTCGGATTAATCCCAGCCGCCAAATTTCACGAACGCACATCGCGGCAGAACTCCCGATACCATCCACACCATCTGGATGATTGGCGGTCCACCACTGTGCGATTTAGAAGATGTTTTCTTCCTCGCACGACCTCCTTGTGGAATCGATTACCATCAGCGATTTTTCCGGACCGATACGACTTAGGGACCTTCAAGAAAAGAGCGTACTCCTTTTTAAAAGGCCGGCAACGCATCTGCGATTCCCCTGGTGTTGCAGTTGTTCATGGGCGGCGGTAGTCACTTACCATCAGGTGAGCCGCATGCTCGTTTGCCCCCTCTCCTATAAAAAAAAAAAAAAGTAGACTGTAGTGTCGGCTTAATAAAATTGTTTCAACATGGCGACATGGACTAATGAGGAAATATTTATTTATTTATTTAACAGTTTATGTACACACATAATTCGATAGGAAAATGGTAAAAACATAATTATGTACAAAGGCACTGCCTATTCCATGATGAAATTTCTTCCAGCAGGCCTATTTAAGGATAGTTGAAGGAAATAGAGGTAGTCAAAGTGTGCACTTACATAAATATACATATACAAAACAAATATATACATACACACACACACACACACATATATATATATATATATATATATATATATATATATATATATATATATATAAGCATGTATATATATAACTAAATATTATATATTATGAAAAAATATATAATTCAATATAATATATTTTAATGTTACTTATATGCATACCAATACATTACGATTTAATAATTATGGAGTGAAATATTGATTCATTGTTCATTGATTGATTCTCACAATGAATCAGTTATATGGAACCCCAAACATGAGCAACATAAAAATTAAACCAGAGTAAGTAACTTGCCTAACTGCATTAAATAATACATGTTTAGTTGCGATTTCAGAGTACCTACCTAATGATAAATATTATTATAAATTATCTCTGCGTTTATGTTGCTCAGGGATAATGTAGCTTAGGGGCTTCTTTTAGGCTATCATTTATTTTGAAAAACCCCCAGCGAAGCGGACACGGGTCAGCTAGTAGATCCTATAAAGGTTTCTTTTTTCCTTTTAGGGCCTAAAAAGGACAAACTGGGATTATTGTTATATGAAGAAGGAAGGAAGGACAAACTGAGAAGAGTGGAGCGCTGTATAAGTATATGACAGCGGCCGCGATTGCCCTAACGTCCATCATCATCTAGCTACCAACGCAGAATGAAACACGCCAACGTGTGAACGGCACCACGAAAATCTGCCGAGTGCGCTCGCAAAGCGCGCTCGGCCAACGTGTACTGGAGCCATAAAATGTTACTTATCAGTACGGCACAAGGTTTAAAAACCCGGTATTAACGTAAGTATACCACAGAACTCGGGATCAATAGCACATCTCAGATATATATTTATCTTTTTCCTACACTGATCCAAGTAGGAAAAAGATAAATACTATGATTACGATGATGTCGCCTTTCTCGCGACAGAGAAGTTTATGCATTTCGTTGCCGCATCACAGGCGAGACATGTACAAGGTGTTTTAGGCCCTGTTTCGCACTGAACGTGTTAATTCGTATAGTAAGTCTGACAAGCGTGACAATTAGTAAATGCTTCCTATGCCAGAAAAGGCTCATGTTAGACATGGGTCAATCGTGAATGATTCGTTTATTTGACCATCACATCAAAGTACTGACGATTGCAATTACATTTTGTAACGTTCCGGATCAAACTATTGACAGGACCTACGACCAAAGAGTATAATAATGTCCGATGACCGATATTATCGAGCGGGTCTCACAAATCACAGAGTACTGAAACTCGAAATGATTCATTTGAATGATCGACCTGAATGACCCGGTATGTAAGACTAATCAATACTTGAATGATCGAGTCACTAGAAATGAATGAATGACACATGTCCATGTCTAGCAGTGAACTTTTACGGGCTATTGAAGAAGAAAAGAAATAAAGTCAATTTTATAATAACTCGACGTGACGTCGATCTTATAATATCAGGTGAACTGCGTCTTGCTTGTAACCCGTATATGTTTTTCTTGTTCCTGTAATTATGAATGCTTTAGCTAACCTATTATCTTTCAAATTCTAACCTTGTATATACAAGAAGTAATTTGGTAATTAACATTAATCATTTCCTGATTGACATATCGTTATAAAAAAAAAACCTTCTAGCTACTAACAAATATTTACGTGCGTGATTCCATTCAAGGGAATTCTTGTAAACACAGAGACACAAAAGATGATAGAAGCACGCAATTAAGCACTCTATTGCTTTATGCATAGACCTTTATGTGTCTCTTACATTACTCCAATCTTACTCCGATACTATCACCTGAACACCTGAGGTTTACATACATAGATTTTAATTTACCATCACCAAACATACAATCGAGAACTAACTGCAATTATTTTCTGCCGACTTCCAAAAAGAAGACTGTACTCAATTCGACTGTATGTTTTTTTGTGTTTCCTCATAACTTTTTACTGGGTGAACCGATTTCGATGATTCTTTTTTTTTGAAAGCTGGTACTTCTTGTGTGGTCCATATGAATTTGATCAAGGTCAGGCCAATAGTTTTTGAGTTATTCTTAATAATAAATTATTGATAACAAATATTCACAAATTTTATACTTATAACTCTTCAGTAAGTATAAGCAAGGAATATTTTATGAGACTAGATACCAGGATCTTTTCCCAATCGGGAGAGTGATTGAAGTTAGTATATATGAAAGTTGTGCTGGTTAAACAAAAATTATCAGCAAAAAAAATGTTGACCTTGATCTAATTTAGAATTTCCTTCAAAGAACGTCGTTCAAATACTTCATGAATATATGATTACTCATGGCCGTTTCCTCGCTTTTCGAAATACGAAATACGTAAAATAACCCTGTAATTTAGTACTAACAATAATGCGCGATATACCTCATTTAGTCGTTAATATTTAATATTTGAAAGCAACCTCCTAGCAAGTCACGTAATAGGAAATTGAAATAATATTACAACATTTGTTGCAAATGGAAACAAATAAATATAAGATAAAACTCACGATGTATGTAGGTACGTGTATGTATCATTATGCGTTAGTAGAATTACTATGATACAATCGGCTACAGTAATTACTAATGACAATATGATTCTTACATAAAGCATGATGCTCACAGACGATCATTGTTGACGATTCATTTTTACCAACACCAAATAGGAATATTTTTTTATTTTGCCTTTATCTTAAAATATGTGTAACACGATATCTCCAACGTTAATTCAGTGATTTAGTGTCAGTGAACCAAACTTTTCTAAAGTTTGTAAAAAGATCCGATAACAATATACTGTGTTAACAAAAATATTAAGAAGAAAGAGAGAATTGAATTTTGTATTTAGATAATGTCTACTTCCCAAATTTGCTAGATAGGTGTCAACTAAAACTTTATATTTTTATAGTCTTCTTTAATCTTTATTTCCATATTTTCCATATATATATATCAGTTAACAATATGTCTATTTATAAACTACATAGGAATATTTCATCTTATAACATGAAAAATAGCATCCATTGCCGAACTAGGCCAAAACCTGTATTTCAGCATATGGCGCCACTCCCCAGACATAATAAACATAAATTATTTATTTAAATTATGGAATTCTTCTAAATATAATATGCGTAATATGTTTTTATTTCACAGAACTATCACTTCTTGTTGTAGCTCAATGATGCAGCTCATATTTTATTTTATATTATTCGCTAAAATAGACTAATAATTTAAAGAGTATCAATATTTTATGTGTATTTCCTCCAGTCTTCTGTTAGTCATAATATGCATTTTTTACGTGGTAGAGCCATGCTGCAGCTATATTAGTAGTAAAGTTGTAGTACAAATGGGTCAGCTCGACCGGGGAAGGACCACGCTCTCACAGAATACCAGCGTAAAATAGCAGCTTAACACTGCTGTGTTTCGTATGGTGAGTGTAGAGAACCGGAGACCCTTTTTACTGGAAAAGAGGCATTCCATCTTAGTCCTCACGGGTGACAACGCATCTGCATTTTGATTCGCAAACGACGATAGATGTAGATGTCTATGGGTCACAGCACCCACTTACCATCAGGTAGACTGTGTGCTCGTTTGTCACCCTATCATATAAAAAAATTACACGAACAGCATATGGATTAGCGATAGCAATACTAGGCATTTATATGTAATAACACCTTAGACTATGCTTCCCATCACTGATATAAATATTTACATATATAATTTGATTAACGTACATATATCACCTAGTATATAAATAATATTCCCCTTATAAAGCAATAAATTATTGATAAATCCAATTGTGCATGCCCTAAGCGCATTAAAAAAATTACGTATAACATGATTATACGTAAATATTTTAAAGTAGTTTATGTACACACAAGTTTTCACTAACTTTATTATTATATTTCCAATTTTCCAATAATTGTATGTCAAAATTCAATTTTAAAAAAGTTTGGATAATCCAAAAGTGCAGGACTCATAATGCTCATATGATCATCATATCATTATTCGGGTCACTCCATAAAATCCAAGACGTATTTAAGTACATATACTTAATTATATACATCCTACTTACGTTTAGTACGTAATACTATTATTTATTCTATGCTTTTAAAATATTCTCTGATTATTATAATAATCAAGTATGTATGAAATTTGGTTTTTCGAATATTTTGTATTTGTACAGCGATCTTTTTGAGCCGCTGCAAACAACTGATACAGTTATCTACTCACGGTTAACGCCGAAGTGACTGACTGAGGCAGTCTATGTACTAAAATAAATTATTACAAGTCTGCTAAAAAATCGAAAATTTCCGGATTTCTACGCTGAAAAAAAATAATTATAACTAAACAAAAGAAAATTAACTGCCATTTACATTCCATGGCTTCCCGCATAATAGATGAAGAGATAAAAAATAAATTGAGTTAAACAATTGACATTTTCAGAAGTTATCGTGTTTACCACTCCATACGGAATTGATAAATCTACACCATAAGCCACTAAAACCACTTTTTTTTTATGTAAAAATAGCAATTAATCGATTTAAAAAAAATATTAATAAGTTTAACAATCATTTATCTTTCTGACAATGTTATTTGTCACTTATATATTCAATTTCATTGTTAGATACGATTTTATGCGACAAAACGTTGAAATCTTGATTTTTAGGCGCTAGTAGAATATACCTACGCGCTTTACGCTTAAGGCATGCAATAGTTTTGTTGTTTCGAAAACATTAATAATCGTTTTTTAAACATGAAATGACCGATACAGTGTACTGATTATTATAGATAAAAATATATCAAGCTTATGAACAGATTCCAAACCAAAAAATAGTGACACGAAAACACGTTATCTGAATTATTTCTTAAGAAATGGGGGCTGGCACACTAATAGATACTTAGACTTAAATACTTAGTACGTTCACTTCTCCTTCACCCGTCATGCAAGTTACTCGACTGTGGAAATAAAGGAATACGGAGTTAATAGTTCCGCTCAAACGAAAAATTGACGGTATGGACATTGTGATCTTGCCTTAAGGTATATTTGCCAAGAATAGTACATAAATGTCGGTCGCGAAGCAGCGCAGAATATTATAATGGAACGTCTCTAATACGCGATACGACACAAGCGTAACAAGCGTGTAGTGTATTTCGTTCTTTATTTGAAACACAAATAAATCAAAGTGAGTAAAATAAATTAAAATAACGAACTAGAAAGAGTAGGACTCGTGTCGTGAGGGTTCCGTGTAAAGTTAATTTTAGATAGTTAATCCATTTAGGAAATTACACGTAAGGTGAGCACCCAACATTATGTACTCTAACGAATAGATTAAGTTAGTTTGAGGGACAAATCTAACTTTGAAGTAGAAAAATGTTATTCCATACAATAGTCTGCATCAGGGTTGATGATCCAATTGCAAATGTTACTTTGTAATCGCAAGAAAATGATTTTATATGTCGTATTATTGCAAATTAACGATTTAAAATTATTTGCTTGGTTGTCCTAAGACCTTGCTTCTTGACAAGTTTCATAATTCTACTACGGACCACATGAGTGAGTTGCGAGTATCAAAATATTATGTGACTTAAATGGCTCTATTTTTTGTTGGCATCGAAATAACTTTTATTTTATTTTTTTTTTATTTTTTTATCATTTCTAATAGAGTTCTAATAGAGATTAGACATACCTCAAAACCTTAAAACGAAATTGTACAACCAGTGCGTGTTGCCAGTGATGACTTACGGAACTGAGACGTGGTCCTTCACTGCTGGCCGTATGAGGAAGCTCTAGGTCGCTCAGCGAGCTATGGAGAGGGCTATGCTCGGGGTTTCTCTGCGTGATAAACTTAGAAATTAGGATATCCGCAATAGAACCAGAGTAACCGACATAGCCCAACGGATTAGTAAGCTGAAGTGGCAGTGGGCCGGCCATATAGCTCGAAGAACCGACAACCGATGGGGAAGAAAGGTTCTCGAGTGGCAGCCTCCTACTGGTAAGCGAAGTGTATGGCGACCACCCACTAGATGGAGTGACGACCTGGTGAGACATGCAGGAAGTCGATGGATGTAGGTGGCTCAGGACCGTACTTTGTGGCATTCCTTGGGGGAGGCCTATGTTCAGCAGTGGACCTTTGAAGGGCTGTAATGATGATGATGATGATGATGATCCATTCGAATGTTCTAAAGTTTACAGTTTAATTTATTATATTAGTGTGAATAAAGTTAAAAAAAAAATCTTTTAAAAAATGTTTTAAATTAAATTTTATCTGTGTAATAATAAAATGATCACTGTTCAACCCTGATCAAAATGGTCATTACGAGCACACGAGCATACCGCACCACCACCGCTGCCCAAGAACACCTGTCACACAGTGATAAAGTTAGTGTACAATACATCCGAGGCAGTATTTCTGCCGTGTAAGAATTGTTTTTAAACAATTTTGTTGCGGCTGGAAGAATATTGGTTACTGGTTGGTTAGTGTAACCGCACTTATATAAGAAGCGGCCATCGCAGTTCCTAAGAATAGCCGACGTCTACTAATTCAAATAATTTAAGCTCACAAAAAATATGAAAGTGAATCGCAACGAGAAATTATTTGCTAATTAGCTTATAAACCTTGGAAAAAAGAGGTAGCACACTTAAAAAAATACAGTCGAATTGTGAACCTCCTCCTTTTTTAAAGTCAGTTAAAAACAATACTACAGTGCTAGATTACAGGCTTATATCACAGTTTTAAGACCTTATCTCGAAACTGCGCTTATATGTATATTATTATACTGCGAAAGACCGTGAGTAAATAATAAAGAAATTAATTGCTTATTTTAAGCTAAAAACAAAATCTCACGATATATCGCACTGATATGAAATATGACCGATAATCTCAGATGGTTAATACACCATCTGGGATTATCGGTTCACATACATATAACCCATATAATATGTTCTGTATATCTGGATATAAATATCCAGACAGCATCAAGAGTACAAAATGTCTGGTACTACAGTCGGCAATCCGCTTGCCGTGCATAATTATGGTAAATCTTTTTTTTATAGCATAAGGTGACAAACGAGCACACAGTCCACCTGATGGTAAATGGATACTGTGGCCGTTAGACATCTACATTTAGCCTCAATGAAGAATCAAAATGTAGATGCGTTGTCACACCTGAGGACTAAAATGGAATGCCCTGTTTCCAGTAAAAAGGGTCTCCGGTTCTCTACACTCACCATACGAAACACAGCAGCATTAAGTTGCTATTTTACGCTGGTATTCTGTGAGAGCCTGATATTACCCCGGTCAAGCTGACCCATTCTTGCTGCAACCATAATATAGCTGCAGCGTGGCTCTACCACGTATAACATGGTAGAGCCACGCTGCAGCAAATCAATGTAGACTTAAGAAAAAGCTTCCGTCCAGCAGGTTTTTTCTAGGAAGAGGGGCATTCAAGCATAATAACAAGCATTTAAGCATTAAGCAAGCGACCCATCTGATGGCAAGAAATGCCGTTGTAAACTGGGGGCACTTTTTTTAAGATCTCTAATAAAAATAGCTGGTGACAGCGAATTCCAGAGTCTAAAATTTTTATAGAAAACTGTATCTTAATTTTTTTTCTAGAAAATGTCTGAGAAACGTATTAATGACGCCGTGCACTGGTTTATAAACGAACTGTCATCGCGCGTCATCGCAGAATCTGGAATACCAAGTGACAGATATCACCTTGGAAAACTTATTCTACAAAGTTTAAAAGATGCCCCGGATTTTGTTATGCAGGTTTGTAGTATCCAAGAACTATTAAAAATATATCGTTTTCATTTATTTTATTTAGACTTAAGTTTATAAACAAAATCGACACAACATACGAGATGAATCAAACAAATAGCCTTTTTATTATTTAACTAGCTATAGTGATTTCGTCCGCGTTCAGTTTAGGGTTTTAATTTTTTTGCGCAGAACCCTAATTCTTTTTCTAAATTAAAAGAAGCCTAAATTACTCCTTATAAGATCAGCTATCTTCTAGTGAAAGTCCCATCAAAATCGGTCCAGCCATTTCAGAGATTAGCCGGAACAAGCAGAAAGACAGACAGACAAAAATTAAAAAAATGTGTTTTGTTATACGTTACGTTATAAGTACCGTACACACTTTTATATGTATTTTCTAAAAATCTGTTATTTTGATATTACAAACAGACACTTCAATTTGATTTATTTGTATAGATATAGTTTTGTATAGGTAAGCGGTACTAAATTTACTCGTATTTCCTACACAAATAAATAAAAAATTTAAAGACTCGTCTTTGCTGAACAGTCTCGGATTGTGGGTACCAGGACAATCTTGTGACAAGTTTGTCCTCGAACTCGGCGACGTTTTCCCGATAAATATTGACACGGCCGGTGTTTAAGGAATCACCAGTGCTATCGTCTACATAGCAATGAATGTTACCAGTTTTGCAACGTATCATTGATATGGAACACCAGCGTTAACAGGCTTGTAATCAGAGCATGCACCGTCTACTACGGCTTTGTTGCTCCGATCTGCAAGGAAACTGGTGATCTATTTGCACAATTTCTCGGGAAGCCTATAGGAAGGGAACTTCGAAAGAAGTGCATTGTGCCAGCCTCGATCGCTATGTCCAAACTAACGGCTAGTGCCTTCCCCTTGGACTCTACTGCTCCCCTCCAACTATGAGCTGATCGACCGCGCTTACAACCGTATTGGCGGTCACTAATCTGCCGGTGATCCTCAAGGTATCTCATGACCTGGCAGTTTATAATTGAATCCTTTATTTTGGAGAACAAGGAATAAGGAGGTGATGTCGATAGGCCTGTAGTTAAACGGGTCTGAGCGATCGCTTTTTTTAGGGATTGGGTGAACCAAATCTGTTGCTGGCTGGGATCAGCCTCCGATGAGTACCACAGAGGATGGAATAAAAAAATCCATACCCTGAATCACCACATCAGCGACAGAATCGGCAAATTAGGGATCGTCCGACGAGAAGCAAACCCATCCCCAAAGGTAGAATGCAAAAAAAAAAGACCGCATTCTATCCCAATCGGCCGACCTATAGTGCCAAACACGGCGGCAGTCTGCAGAAATGTAGGAAAAGTATTATATACTGGGTATTAGTGAAACGCTCCCGAAAACGAAGACAGACGATAGTACTAACGACACCTTTGATGTTGGGTCAAAAAGAAAATCGATCCTGAAAATAAAAAACATCTTTTCACAACGTTTTATTAGCTTTATTCACGCTCCATCAAGTTAGTACAGCTAAATGAAACGATAATTTCATGAAGAAAAAAAAAACATGAAAATACTTAAACATTAAACCAGCAATAAACAAAAAATACAAAAAAATATGTAAATATATAAATGAATATAGTCTTAATGACTATATTCATTTTATATATTTACATATTTTTTGAAAAGAAACAAGAAATAAAATATTAAGTGTCTTATTTAAAAAAAATATTTTATGCTATGTTTTTTGTATTTGTGTATTATATAGTACCTATGTAAGAGTGATACACGGTATAAGTCATTCCAAGCTAACACATATTTTTTTATAACCAAAGCCTTGCCAGCAATATCGCATAAAAACTATTTAAGTTTTTTATTTTATCAATTATAATCGTGATTAATTTTCATGTTAATGTTTTAAAAGTGCTAATCATTAATTGGCCGCTCAATCAGCTTACTTTTTTTCCTTTTTGCGGATGTCCATGACACTTTAACCACGTTTTTAATTGTTCACAATTATGTGCTTCCACAGAATTGTGAACCAGTGAAGCACCATCAATGATTTTTTTTTTCTAAGAATTCATTTGTTTGTACACATAATGTTGCTTTGCCAGTGATTGCTTATCAAAACAGTACGAAACTTTTGAATTACCGCTGTTTCAATATGGCGGCTGCATAACATGATGAAAATACCTATTGTGCCAATGACTATAATTTGTTTGACAACATAATGATTGTCATATATGTCAATTACATTGAGTTATATGCACTAGGTACTAGAGAAGCCATTCCGAACATTGGCTATGTTCAACTGAACTGTAGTGCAATCCCTACAAACTAAATATTGCGTAAATTGAAGATTTGTGAATTCCATAAAATAATTATTATTACATTTTATTTAGAAATATAACCTGTTTGTTTAGATGATATTAAGATATTTTATATTAAATTCTTATATTTATTTTATATTAATATCTTATTTTATATCAAATTAAAGAATTCGCGCATGCGCGAAAACATAGAGTAGGACTCAGTTTTTGTTTGAAATGGCTTCTCTAGTACGTAGTACATACAACTCAATGGTCAATTACTATACTTTCTTTCTTTTGTCCAAAATCTATTCTTGACACTGTCAATGACTGTATCATTTGAGTAGTGCCAATGATTATGACTTATATTTTTGATTGATGAAGAATGCCGATAGTAGCGGGCACTTTGGGAGCTATGAAAATGGTATGGAAAAATAATTAAATTAAATTTAAAAAAATTATATGGGCAGTTGTACACGTCATCGTTGGAGCCACACGCAAGTGTGAGTAACGATCCAAGAGCGAGTCTCATCCGACACTATTCCGAAGATATCCCGGACGTCAGTCTGAGCGAGATTAGAATGGCTCTCCAGCACCTTAAAAACGGTAAGGCCCCAGGCGAGGATGGAATTACAGCGGAGCTTCTGAAAGCGGGTGGAAAACCGGTACTTGAAGTCCTTCAGAAGCTCTTTACTTCCGTCCTCTATGGTGGCATTATACCGGAGGCGTGGAGCAGAAGTGCGGTGGTCTTGTTCTTCAAGAAAGGTGACAACGCTCTCTTGAAGAACTACAGACCGATTTCCCTTCTGAGCCGCGTCTACGTGCTGTTTTCGAGAGTCATTACGAATCGTCTCGCGCGCAGACTTGACGACTTCCAGCCTCCCGAACAAGCCGGTTTCCGAAAGGGCTTTAGCACCATGGATCACATACATACCCTTTGGCAAATTGTACAGAAGTCCGAAGAGTACAATTTGCCACTATGTCTGGCGTATGTGGACTATGAGAAAGCCTTTGATTCCGTCGAAATTTGGGCGGTGCTGCAGTCCCTTCAGCGGTGCCAAGTTGACTGTCGGTATATCGAAGTGTTGAAGTGCTTGTACAGTAGGGCTACGATGGCTATCCGAGTACAGAACCAGAGTACGAAACCTATCCAATTGCAGAGAGGTGTAAGACAGGGTGACGTCATATCCCCGAAACTCTTCACCGCTGCATTGGAAGACGTTTTCAAGCTTCTGGACTGGAAAGGATACGGTATCAACATCAATGGCGAGTACATCACTCACCTTCGATTTGCCGACGATATAGTCCTTATGGCAGAATCGCTGGAGGACCTAAGCACTATGCTCAATGACCTCAATAGTATTTCCCAACGGATAGGTCTTAAGATGAACATGGACAAAACTAAGATCATGTTTAATGTCCATGTCACACCTATGCCGGTAGTTGTTGGGAACACTAAGCTCGAAGTTGTTGACGAGTATGTTTACCTGGGACAAATAGTCCGACTAGGTAAGTCCAACTTCGACCGAGAGGTCAATCGACGGATTCAACTCGGTTGGGCAGCGTTTGGGAAATTACGGCACATCTTCTCGTCAGGTATACCTCAAACCTTGAAAACGAGACTGTACACCCAGTGCGTGTTGCCAGTGATGACATACGGAACTGAGACGTGGTCCTTCACTGCTGGCCAGATGAGGAAGCTCAAGGTCGCTCAGCGAGCTATGGAGAGGGCTATGCTCGGAGTTTCTCTGCGTGATAAACTTAGGAATGAGGATATCCGCAGTAGAACCAGAGTAACCGACATAGCCCAACGGATTAGTAAGCTGAAGTGGCAATGGGCCGGCCATATAGCTCGAAGAACCGACAACCGATGGGGAAGAAAGGTTCTCGAGTGGCAGCCTCGTACCGGTAGGCGAAGTGTAGGGCGTCCCCCCACGAGATGGAGTGACGACCTGGTAAGACATGCAGGAAGTCGATGGATGCAGGTGGCTCAGGACCGTGTTTTGTGGCATTCTTTGGGGGAGGCCTATGTTCAGCAGTGGAATTGTGAAGGGCTGTAATGATGATGATGATGATGATGATGATGAAAAAAAATTAAATTAAAAAAAATAAAACACAAACATTTAACATTCCACGCACGAATTTACAGTTCCCGCTAAATAACTGAAGTCAAAAAAACTAAGAAGCTAAAAGTCAACCTGATCCTGACACGGTTATCGATTTCATAAAAAATGTCAATGGTTTTTGAATAAAACCCCGCACCAAACTGTTTTATGGAGGGAGAATAGAACATCTATGAGGTATATCATGCCTAATTGAAGTCTTGCATCACCGTCCTTTGGAGTAGACGGTAAAACTATTATGAATATTTTCCCCCTATAGAAAATGCGATCAGACGTTAAAAAATTACTGCCTAGAGAGAGGGATATTTACTATCTTAAATACGTTATTTACTTATCAGAAAATAGGTGAATAATTGCAGAACTTTTTATCCATTACGAATAAAACGTTTTTCATTAGTCCTACAATAAAGAATGTCATTTTTCAGTGATTATTTTTGTAGATGGTCATAAGAGCCACACCTATCTTGAGCTGGCGCAACTTTGCCCAAGTCTCGCCATAATACTTATAGCCCTAAACCCGAATGCAACGCGACTATTGCAACCAGCTTATACCACTGCATTTCGATACATCAAAGCTATGTGACGTAAAGCTGTCTTCGAATGGCGGACAAACAATTTGATAAAAAGATTACTAAAACAGATGTGGCCCATATATTGGCAACACTTTTACCGAATTGAAATAAATCCACGTTATGAAATGGTTTTGAGACATGTGGGTTGTGTCCATTTAGTCTAGACAAAGTCGATTACACAAGATGTCTGATGCCCTTGAAATCACAGCACGCCATTTTAGATGATCGTCGTTCCGTGCATATGAATTACCAAATATTTTAAGAATAACGACTGACTCGGAAATACCTGTATCAAGTTTGCGTTGTATCCTTTCACTTAATAATGATTTATCTGTATCAGAGCTTATACAAGCTGCAGAGATTATTGTTGAGTATCAGAAAGAACACTAACCCTTATGTTTTTCATCAACTAGGCAGCAAATCACAATTTTTGGAGGTGAAAGGGTGATAGTGGATGCCGAAGCAAACAAAATTCTTTTAGAAAGCCCTAAAATATTTATAGAGATTTTTCCATTGCCAAATACCTATCAAAAAGCAAAAAGCAGGTAAACAATACCGTTATTTTGTACTAACAAGTGAATATTCGGAAACTGCGGAGATAAAAAAAACAATGAAAAATTGGGCACAAATGGAAAAAGCAGAATTAAATTAGTCAGCCAAATATAAAAACAAACTGACAAATTAAACAAGACATACAAAACCAAAGCCTCTGACATTATAATACTCTCTAAATGTTTGATCTAACCCGTCAATACCACAATATCAGAAAAAGTTGAAAGAATTACTGAAGCAGAAAAATTTAAAGTGACTATAGGTAACCATCCAACTACAATCCGAAATAAAGGCCTATTTCTACAAAATATCGAGAACATGCGAAAAGTTTTACTAAAAAAGATACGTCAAAAATATAACCGAAGAAACAAAAAACATGGTAGACCAACGAAACCACTTTCAGATGAAGAGATCTAAGGAAAATGTTTGAAGAAGATTTGTTCAAGTCTTATAACAATAAGATTTTTTTACTTGGTAAAGCCATGCTGCAGCTATATTAATAGTATAGTTGTAGCACGAATGGGTCGGCTCTACTGGGGTAGGACCACGCTCTCACGGAATACCAGCGTAAAATAGCAGCTTAACACTCCTGTGTTTCGTATCTTGAGTGTAGAGAACCGGAGACCCTTTTTACTGGAAAAGAGGCATTCCATCTTAGTCCTCACGGGTGACAACACACCTGCATTTTAATTCGCAAACGAGGATAGATGTAGATGTCTATGGGCCGCAGCAACCACTTACCATCAGGTGAACTGTGTGCTCGTTTGTCACCCTATCCTATAAAAAAAAGATGGAGCTTAGAAAGATGTGGGTATAACTTTTTAAGACTTACAGTAGTGCCAATGTTTATTCTTAATTAACAGTGCCATTCAGTATGCTAAAGTGCCAATGATTGTAACATTCTCTAGAATTTTTTTATTAGATTTTAAATTAATTAAATGTTTCTTTTTAAACTTAATGCGTCGTTTTATTTATGGTTATGTTAACTAAAATCCAACAAAACAATAAAAACTATAACGATTTTTTTATATACGAGAATTAACCACGTACAAGTAGAAGTCAGCTTAGAGTGCCAAACATTATACTGTTTACCCTATAAGTGTATATAATAAATAATATAATGAGTATGTACAATATAAAATAAGATATAAAAAAAGATATTTATATTATTCTATGAATACGTAATTCAGCTGTTTTATTCTCCCTAAAAGTTAAACCGAAAAAATATTCTTTTAGGTTTACCTTAAAAAGAACGATGCTCTTAAGTTGACGGATAAGTGGGGGCAAGTTGTTCCAGCATTTAGTAGCTGCATATCGGAAAAAACTGCGGAATGCTGCCGTTGTGTGTTTTAGTATCGAAAGGACATTTGATTTTGATCGAATGTCCTTAAAATTACCGTCCTTGTTCAATTTTAGTTTTTACAACAGATACCTTGGCTTTTTTGTTTTGAAAGACACCGAACATAAGTGTTGCCAAATGTAGCGTTTTTAATTGGGACATCCTTAATAACTTTGATTCGTTTAAGAAGGGACCGAAGTGAGTTCGTGAGGAAATGTGGTGTATATATCTGGCTCAAGCATTTTGGATCCTCTGAATTATTCAGTCAGTTTTCGAAAGTAGCCTTAGTCCGTATACCGTACCGGCATAGTTTAGCTTGGAGAATACAAGGTAGTTTGCAGAGCTAAACGCGCAGATCTTTACTCAAAATGTCACGTATTCGGTATAACACTTTTAGTCTGTAAAAGCAGTCACGTGTGATCTCTCATAGCGAAGCATCATCCATCAGCAACCCCAGATTCTTGGCTTCTGTCACACGAGTTATATCTTATATTGCACAAGGGCAAAGTAACATTTAAATAGCATCATCCAATTGCACTCCTAGACCTCCCTAATCGCTACAAAGACAATTCTAAACGAAATTATTCCCCCCATCGGTTACTGTTTATTTGAGCTTTATCGCCAGTCTATTACCACCACAGCTTACTAATCCGTTGAGCTGTGTCAGTTACATGCAATACTATTATCAGTTATATTAAGTAAGTAGTTTTTGTGATTATTTCTACCAAAAATTAGCCCTTGAATGACAGGATATACACGCGCCTTACAATTTAGACTTGGATCTTACAATAATAACATAATTTAAAATTAAAAATTTTGTACAGCCGACTTCAATATAAGTTATTAAGAAAAACTCAAAAACGATTGATCTGACCTTGATTAAATTCAAATGGGATCACACGAGAAGTATCGGCTTTCATATAAAAAAAGAATCATCGAAATCGGTTCACCCAGTAAAAAGTTATGAGGTAACAGTCATAAAAAAAACATACAGTCGAATTGAGTACCGTCTCCTTTTTGAAAGTCCTCAGAAAACCACAGAAATCGTACGATGACGCTTGTGTGAGAAATTAATATATGTCGAGGACATTTGAACTACACCATAATTCATTGAGACAGAGTGGCGAACTTTTCTCTAATCCATAACTCTTTCAGAAATAAGGGCAGGCCTGTGCCACATATATCGGCCATTACAAAGTAACATATTTTATTTTATTCACTTATGTGTCACGTATACCCTGCGATCCATATATATAAACAAAGGAGAAACTTCAAATATTTCCCCATTTAAATGTCTTTAAATGTCATGCAATTAAATCTAAAGAAATAAAATGACTACTTGGTAATCTAAATAAATAAAATGGTGTAAAAATATCCGCCACCCCATTTCGTCCCATAGGTGTCATAAGAGGCGACAGAAGGAAACTGAAACAGAAGAGCTGCATCATCTTCTTGATGACAACTCAAAATAATAACAAACTGCCAACCCGCTATAGTTGCCAGGCGTGACAACCATAGCAAAATCACCCTATGAGGCAATTTATGAGGGAGGCATATGTTTAGCAGTGGCCTTTTATAGACTATAATATATGAAAAGATGTCCACTTAAAAAAATTAAAAGGTTTAATAGAAAGGTTTAAAATAATGACGCATCATGTAAGCAAGCAGACAGTTATAGAGCTAATGACTCCTGTCCTTAGGGGGTCCTATATATTCACGTAACAACGGACGTATGTGTAGTTTCACAGATTTCTATTATTATTTATATTATTCCTTTCACCACGGTCATGTAGGATATTCGATGAAAACCTCATCGATCCTTGCGACAGACTACATCGGTCGTATCGGTCGAACGATCGGGCCAATCAGTCTGCCGCTTAATGTTAAGGATTACTGACAAAGAAAGTAATTAAGGAGTATATTAAATTGTTGTATGACAGGCATTTCTGTTCATGACCGGCACAAAGTACAGTTATCGACAGCTTAGAACGTCTGCCTATGAATAACTATTTAAAGCCCAAAGAGTATTTTCCCAAGGCAAATATAAATATGTAACTACAAAAGTTGCTAATTTGAGATCTATTTTTAGAGGACACATAATAAAATATTAATTTTCTCTTCTCCCTTTCCTTTTTTAATAGAATAAGGGTGACAAACGAGCACACAGTTCACCTGATGGTAAGTGGTTGCTGTGGACCATAGAAATCTAAATTTATCCTCGATTATGAATCAAAATGCAGATGCGTTGAAACACCTGAGGATTAAGATAGAATACTTTGTTTCCAGTAAAAAGGGTCTCCGATTCTCTACACTCACCATAGGAAGCACAGCAGCATGAAACTGCTGTTTTACGCTGGTATTCTATAAGAGCGTCGTCCTACCCGGGTCGAGCCGACCCATTCATGTTACAACCATATTATAGCTGCAGCTTGGCTCTACCACGTATAAAAGTATTTCATCGCACATTTGTAAAATGCTATTGCTAATACAGCTTTGTTTTATTCATCTCTCTGTATAAAAATAAAGCTATGTCCGTTAGTCTCACTAAAATTCATAAATGGCTGGATAGATTTTGATAAATTTTTTTGGGTGTATTTAAATGGGACCCTAGATGGTTTAGATTCACATTTACTCCCGGTAAGTGGCGCTGATGTCAGAAATCACCCGTGTAAAGCCGGGGCGGATCTCTAGTAATGTATGTACGTTACGCAACGAAGCAAACCATTTTCCACAAGTAATGCAAAACGATTGAGTACATTTTAATATTATACTGAAACAACGACTTCTCATCATTCTTGGTGGATCATATTGGCCAAATTGGCCTCTAACAAGCTTGACGTGCTTAGCAGAGCGGGACAGTATTTCATGCCAGTACACCGCCTGCAAGTTTTAAAGGCGCAGGTTCGGTCTCACTTCACTTCACACACACTTCAGGATGATTCGGTCAATAATCCGTACTACCTTCGCTACTTGAATGACCTCCTTTACTTAAATAGCCCATAAAATATCTCATAGTGTGTACCGAACTGTACCATAAAAATTAATACAGTTTTTACAAACATAGAAAATATTACTTAAATATGAACAGAAACCGAATTACAATTTGTATTTGGCAATCTATATACTTGAAATTATTTTACAGATTGATGGAGCAACCGGTGAGCTTGAAACCAATTTATCGGCGTTGGAACGAACCATTCAATGCGCTGTTGCTTTTAGAAACTTTGGTCTCAAGCATGGAGACGTCATGGTGCTGATGGCACCTAACCACCTCGATGTAGCTGTACCATTCTATGCAGCTTTGTATCTCGGAGTGATAATAGCCGCAGTGGACAGGACTTTAGGTGTCAGTACGTATCATTTAGATATACAGTTCTTAAGCCATACTTACATCTAAGAAAAAATCCACTAAATTTAGAAGTACATTTTGGTATAACTAAACAACTTTCTCTGTCTTACGTAGTAGAACGACGCTACATTTTCGTATGTTGGTGAATGACGAGAACCGGAGACAATTTTTACTGGTGATTGCTAGATTTTTTTTAGGCTACAGCTATAAATTACAATAAATAATTTCACTCTCAACATACTTATATCGTATAATTTAAAAAAAATAACTTATTTGACATGTCGTTACGAGTAAACAGTCAGTTATATTATAATTTACCTACGACTGTGTAATTAGCTACAATTCGGTCTTTTAATAATTAAATGATATAAAAACCTAGAATAGAATTGATGGCGACTAATGGATTTTACTTTATGATATTATAACGTAAGATATATCTTTCTGTGAATCTAATATCATAAAATGACACCTGATGATTAATATAAAATATATAGTTTTGCTCTAAAATGACCTAAGTTTACAACTTAACAAAAGCACATTAGATTACCATGATCGTGCGCCAATCATGCGACATATTATTTTGCTATCTTGGTATAAAATTGCATCCAAGGTTACCTCCGAGACTCGCACCTAACCACATAAGATTTTTAATATACTCGTAACTTGATTATTTGACATCCTCTAAAACAATGGAACAGAATGGGTCAACATTAAAATATCTATATTTTTGTAGAATATACGTATTTACGTATCACTAATCATTACGCTAGCGCACGCGGATGAAGTAGTTCGGGAGCGCTTTTTCTTCCGACTTGCTTAACAAAAATCAATATTTAAGGCTAGCTTAGAGCTGTAGCCTAATTCTAGTCTATACTATTCCTCGTGAATCTGGCTGTCATATACAAAAAGAATTTATCAAATCGGACTAGTATTTCTAGAGATTAGTGCCTTTCAACAAACAAAAAACCTCGTCCTTTTATATTATTTTATTAGTATAGATTGTATCTCATTCTTTCCTATAGATTTATATATTTGTCTCTTTTTTGTGTCGCTTTTTAGTTTCATTGAGTTTAAAATTTTTACTTCACCACCGAGGAAGATGTAAATAAGCAATGATGAATGAGCTTTAAATTGCATTTAACAATTTCGTTGGGGCAGAGAGGTACCGAACTCGCTCGCATACTGAATATCTCCTCAGTGGTAGAGCCACGCTTCAGCTTTTGCGTTCGCATAGAATACCAGCGTGACGTAGAAGATTACTTCTGCGTTTCGCCTGTTGAGTGCAGGTGACCAGAGGCAGAATCCCCCCTCCCTTAACATGGTAGCGAAGTTAAATAGAATACTACCCCAGGAGGGTACCAGCACCCCTGGTGACTGAGAATCCCTCGCTGAGCATCCACGCCCAAGCTACCCTACTCTTCCTTAGCGTAGGTACTCAGGCTGCCCCGCGTATTCTGGGGGGGGGGTGAAATTTCCCTAGACTAGAGTTTGCGTGTACGTCAGAGAGGACATTTGTTTTCGACGCAGTTTTCAATGTATGGACCTTTCCATCCTATGGCTGCGCGTAGACAGCGACGACCATCCCCGAGCCTACGGGTGCCTCTATAGGTCCCATAGCGGTAATGCTGTCCGATGTTCAAATGGCTGCAGATTCCGTGCTACTACAGAGTCCATCCGCAGAGATCGTGATGCTTGGTGATTTTAACGCCCACCACGATGAATGGCTTGGTTTTCGTTTAACCCATCATGCGGGTAGATCTGTTTATGACTTTTCCTTGGCATATGGTCTGACACAACTGGTTACTTCGCCTACGCAGATCCCAGATGTGGAAGATCATGTACCTTTCCTGTTAGACCTTCTGCTGACCTCTCATCCTGACGGATATCAGGTCTCCGTCGATGACTCTTTTGACTCTTCGAACCATTGACTGATCCGGAGTACGGTGTCACTCACGCTCCCATCGTGGTTGCATAGGTGCATAGGTCATAGGTGCATAGGTCAGCCGATTGGGCCGGGATGCGGGCTTTTTTTTGCATCCTACCTTTGGGAGCGGGTTTGCTTCTCGCCGGATGATCCCAACGTTGTTGCTGATTTTGTCGCTGATGTGGTACTTCAGAGAATGGAACTATTTATTCCATCATCTGTGGTGCCTATCGGAGGCAGAACTCAGCTATGGTTTGGTCACTCCGGTAAAATTGCAAAAGCAGAAGTGCTACCGGGCCTGGGCTGACGCTATAACGTCTCGGGATACAAACACCAGTGCTCCTAAAAAGAAGTACAATTACGCCTCCAAATCCTTGTGTGTGGTTTTAATATTTTTATTTTATGTTTTGCATGTGGGTTATAAAATAAAGTCAATCTCAGCTCGACCACGGTCCTTTATTTACGCGTGTCCCAAATCATAAAACACAACATGGCGCAGTCGGTAGGATTTTTGCAAATAGATAATAGAGTTAATCGTAAAGTTAATTATATGAACAGTGAAAGTAAATATTTAACGAAACTGAAGACAGTAACATAAAGATAAAAAAATATTATAATGGAATCCATATTATAACTGCCCCAATCTTTTCTCTTCGAAAACAATTTAAATAATGTGATTTCCGGAAATTTATGCAAAGAATGGAAAAAATGGAAAAAAATATTTTTAATATATTATCAATCATGTGAACTTGTAAAAAAGGATGCAAAAGTACAAATAAATATTTTACTGCATATATTCGCAGACTAATGTCATGAAGTGTACGATCAATTTTTACTGGTCAATTTAAAAAAAGGAATTTAAATCAATCGATGAAGTTATTCAAAACTTTGATTCATTCTTTCTTCCACAAAAAAAATGTTACAATGACACGTCGTTTAATTTTTACGCGAGATCAACAGGAAATGGAGTCAACCGAACAATATGTTTTTGAGTTAAACAAGACGGCGACAAAATGCGAATTTAAAGACTTATGTCAAGATTTGGTACGAGATTAAGGTTCATAATCATCAAAGGTTGTTAAGAGAGTCCGATTTAACATTAAAGAAAGCAGTAGAAATCTGTAGTTTAGGTGAGATGTCACGAGCACAAGCTATCAATATAAGCTCGGAGTCTATGGATGGAAGTGGAAACTGTCCATGCGGTCGGAGCTAAGTTCCGCAAGACCCGCCGCAGAAGAACACAAAAACTCTCCGATCACACTCTCAATCTCATGGCTGTTAGACGGGAGATGAAGCTACATTCTTCAACAGATTTGACGGCATACAGGCAACTGAACAGGCAGATCTCCAAATGCATGCGGCGGGACTTACGCACCTTCAATAGAGCTTGCATTGAAAAAGCGATGGAGCGGAACCAAGGCTCCAAAGTCTTTGCCAGAGTTCTGTCTGCCAGAAAAAGCCAACTGTCGAAGCTGAAAATCGAGTGTGGCAGCATCGTTTCCGGGGCACCTGAGATTTTGAGTGAGATTGAGAGATTCTATGGGCAGCTTTACACGTCATCGTTGGAGCCACACGCAAGTGTTAGTAACGATTCAAGAGCGAGTCTTATCCGACACTATTCCGAAGATATCCCGGACGTCAGTCTGAGCGAGATTAGAATGGCTCTCCAGCACCTTAAAAACGGCAAGGCCACAGGCGAGGATGGAATTACAGCGGAGCTTCTGAAAGCGGGTGGAAGACCTGTACTTGAAGTCCTTCAGAGGCTCTTTAATTCCGTCCTCCATGGTGGCATTACACCGGAGGCGTGGAGCAGAAGTGCGATGGTCTTGTTCTTCAAGAAAGGTGACAACGCTCTCTTGAAGAACTACAGACCGAGACCGATTTCCCTTCTGAGCCGCGTCTACGAGCTCTTTTCGAGAGTCATTACGAATCGTCTCGCGCGAAGACTTGACGACTTCCAACCTCCCGAACAAGCCGGTTTCCGAAAGGGCTTTAGTACCATAGACCACATACATACCTTTCGGCAAATTTTACAGAAGTCCGAAGAGTACAATTTGGCACTATGTCTGGCGTATGTGGACTATGAGAAAGCCTTTGATTCCGTCGAAATTTGGGCGGTGCTACAGTCCCTTCAGCGGTGCCAAGTTGACTGTCGGTATATCGAAGTACTGAAGTGTTTGTACAGTAGAGCTACGATGGCTATCCGAGTACAGAACCATAGTACGAAACCTATCCAATTGCAGAGAGGTGTAAGACAGGGTGATGTTATATCCCCGAAAGTCTTCACCGCTGCATTGGAAGACGTTTTCAAGCTTCTTGACTGGAAAGGATACGGTATTAACATCAATGGCGAGTAAATCACTCACCTTCGATTTGCCGACGATATAGTCCTTATGGCAGAATCGCTGGAGGACCTAAGTACCATGCTCAATGACCTCAATAATGTCTCCCAACGAATAGGTCTTAGGATGAATATGGACAAAACAAAGATCATGTTTAATGTCCATGTCACACCTATGCCGGTAGTTGTTGGGAGCACTAAGCTCGAAGTTGTTGACGAGTATACCTGGGACAAATAGTCCCAGGTAGGTAAGTCCAACTTCGACCAAGCGGTCAATCGACGG
Organism: Parnassius mnemosyne; assembly: GCA_963668995.1. Lineage (NCBI taxonomy): Eukaryota > Metazoa > Arthropoda > Insecta > Lepidoptera > Papilionidae > Parnassius > Parnassius mnemosyne. The sequence goes on from CAVLGL010000085.1 coordinate 17,320,266, forward strand.
ATTCAACTCGGTTGGGCAGCGTTCGGGAAACTACGACCGACACATCTTCTCGTCAGACATACCTCAAAACCTTAAAACGAAATTGTACTACCAGTGCGTGTTGCCAGTGATGACTTACGGATCTGATACCTGCTCCTTCACTGCTGGCCGTATGAGGAAGCTCAAGCTCGCTCAGCGAGCTATAGAGAGGGCTATGCTCGGGGTTTCTCTGCGTGATAAACTTAGAAATGAGTATATCCGCAGTAGAACCAGAGTAACCGACATAACACTTTTCTCTTCTTAATAATACTTCAAAAGTCAATTTCAATAACATACCATAATTATTAAGTGTTAGTATATATATGAATATATATATACATATGTATATATATATATATATATATATATATATATATATATATATATATATATAGCAGTAGAGTCCAAGCCTCCTCGTTGGTCATTAGTTTAGACATAGCGAAGGCCTCGGTCGGGTTCGGCACAAAGCGCTTCTTTCGAAGCTTCCTTTCTATGGGATTCACAACACCTAGGTTGTAGTAGACGGTGCATGCTCCGATTACAAGCCCATTAACGCTGATGTACCACAAGGCTGCCTGCTATCACCAACGCAGTTTCTTCTGCATATCAATGATATGTTGCAAACTGCTAACATTCATTGCTATGCGGACGAGAGCACTGGTGGTACGTTATACACCGGCCGTGCCAATATTTATATATCGGCCTTACATGGAATACTGTTCCCATCTCTGAGCTGAGGCTCCCCAGTGCCAGCTGCTTCCATTTGATCGCATCCAGCGCAGAGCGGTTCGAATCGTCGGCGACCGAGCTTTTTCTGATCGACTTGACTCACTGGCACGGCGAAAAGATGTTGCATCTCTTTGCGTATTTCACGCATCTACCACGGGGAGTGCTCTGAGGAATTATTCGGACTAATTCCAACCGCTCAGTTGCACCATCCAACATCACGAGAAAACTCGCGATGCCATCTATACCCTCTGGATGATTGGTGGTCCATCACTGTGAGATTTACAAAATGTTTTTTTCCTCGCACAATATCGTTGTAGAATCGACTACCAACAGTGATTTTTCCGGACCGATACGACTTAGGGACCTTCAAGAAAAGAACCTATTCCTTTTTAAAAGGCCAGCAACGCAACTGCAATTCCCCTCTTCCAATCTTGCAATTAGTTTGAGAGCCAGTGAGCGGCAGATTTACGGTATTTCAATAAGCTTCACGTTTTTTTCACTTAATCCCCTATACCTGCGGTACATGAAATGGGGACACTTTAGTTGTGTAAAAAAATTACCAAAGAAAACTTGATAGTAATAAGTCTGCCGCTTTGATATCTTGAAATATTCAATAAAAGTTACCGAATAATAACATTGGCAGACACCTATGGCGGTCGCAAGGGCATGGCAGACAGGTTGACAAGTAAGGTACGTTGGGGTAAGATCGGTGATGGGGCAAGACCGTAGGATTCAAATTCCCGGCGAATTATGCTACATTTTGAAAAGCTAACAATATGCTACACGACGCCATTTCATCCTGCCCCGACCCTCAGTTCGCGCCAGTCACTCCGGCAAGTGGGACCTGTGCTGCGTGGCATTTTATAAAACAATGTAATTTTTGTATTATTTTTGTCCATCCGATCTTTCCCTATCACTTTTATTTACGATTTTTAGCGAGAATACGGCTTCTTTTGTTATTATTTTGTGTGGATACTAATTTTTATGAAGTTATAGCTAAATAAAGCTGGTCCATGCAGGGCTAAGATCGCTGTAGGCCGAGATCCGATGTTTCCCCTCGTGAGTGAAGATCGGATGAATATTATCCGATCTTTGCCTGTTACAAATATGGCAGTGGTTGTTAAACTTTCATTGGTCGTGTATATTTTTTCGTTGATTACTCAAGTGACTATGGGACTCAGTCTCGTTAGCAAGTCTGTATATTTAAAAGTAATAAAACAATACGACGGTTTTATTACTTTTAAGTACATATTAAAATACATTTTTTTTATAGGATAAGGGTGACAAAGTAGCACACAGTCCACCTGATGTTAAATGATTGGTGCGGCCCATAGACATCTATATCTATCCTCTATTACAAATCAAAATGTAATTTATAATAATTATTTAAAAAATAATTTATAATAATAAATGCCGCTTTGTTAAAATATTTATATCTTCCTTAACTCCTGCATTATCCCAGGGCATTTCGCCAGTTCTTACTGTTTTTTTTCCCATATAAAATCAAATCCATCCGATCTTTCTCCTATATTGAGTAATTCCATCTTATGTCATAACAAAGTTTGAGAAACATAAAATTACAATTTCTCTATATCAGGGATAAGATCGGATGACAAGAAACAAAAAAAGAGAAAATCGTTTGGAACATTTATGTTTCTAGTAATTTATAGATCATATTGAAATATGTTTTTGAGCGTTAAAGATAGGACAAATCTCTTTTACAAACTTTTTTCTCTAAGCAGTAGAAGTGGTTTTAAATTTAAGTCCGGTCTTACCCCTTAATGGCCAATTTTTCATTATGCATATAAAAAAGTACGTCTAGTTTTCGCACACCTTTAAAGCAGAAAGCGTTGAGTTTACACAAGCAAAAGATTTTCAGAGCTAAACTACGTTTAACGATTAACGGTTTGCTCCATGTTCCATAAATCTGACGTATACGAATGTCGAGAAATTAAAGTTTTTGGCAGACTCTTCCAACTATTCGAAAATCCGTCCGGTATTACCCCAACGTACCTTACAATTTTTTCTTTATAATTTACGTTATTTCAATAAAGCTGCAATTTATATATGTTGTTGGTAATATTATTTGACATATATGTTTTGCATGGCAGACATATATTGCGGTTCTATCACCCAAACAGACAAAGAACTTCAGTAGCGTCCATAAGCGCGTACTATAGCACTCGCTCTAATCCAGTATTTAGTTTAAATTAAAATTTCTATTACATCAATTAAAATACTTGCTTTCAACTGTTCTTTAGCATCAGTCATCGTCGCCATCATCATCATCATCATTACAACCCATCACAAGTCTACTGCTGAACATAGGTCTGCCCCAAGTAATGCCACAAAGCACTGTCCTGAGCCACCTGTATCCATCGACATCCCGCATGTCTTACCAGTTCGTCCCTCTATCATCTAGTAGGGATCGCTTTACACTTCGCCTACCGTTACAAGGCTGCCACTCGAAAAACCTTTTCTCCCCATCGGTTGTCGGTTCTTCGAGTTATATGACCGCCCCGTTGCCACTTCAGCTTACTATTCCGTTGGGCTATGTTGGTCACTCTGGTTCTACTGCGGGTATTCTGCAGAAACTCCATAGCTCGCTGAGCAACCTTGAGCTTCCTCATACGAATAGCAGTGAAGGGCCACGTCTCAGATTTATAAGTCATCACTGGCAACACGCGCTGCCCGGCCGAGTTGAATTCGTCGATTGACCTCTAGGTCGAAGTTGGACTTACCTAGTGGGACTATTTGTACCAGGAAAACATACTGGTTAATAACTACGAGCTTAGTGCTCCCAACAACTACCGCAATACGTGTGACATGGACGTTACACGTGATCTTTGATTTGTCCATATTGACCTATCCGTTGGTAGGCACTATTGATCCTTGAGCATGGTGCTAAAGTAGGTCTTCCAGCGATTCGGTCATAAGGACTATATCGTTGGCAAATCAAAGGTGAGTGATGTAGGCGGCACTGAAAATTTCGGGAATCAAGGAAGTGACACAACATTACCATTTAAAAATGTATTTATTGCTTCTCGAAGTAGTCTCCGCGAAATTTGATACATTTTTCCATACGAGGGAACCAATTGAAGCAACCATTCCATTCGGAAGTTGGGGTCTCCAAAATGGCCGTTTTGTAGGCGTCCACAGCTTCTCCAGGTGATGGAAATCTCTGCCCACGCAATTTATTCTTTATTTTAGGGAAAGTATAGAAATCATTAGGGCTTAGGTCGGGGCTGTACGGCGGATGGTCTAATAATTCTATGTTTTCTTGCTCTAAAAACACTTTTGTTCTGTGTGCGGTGTGAGAACTCGCATTGTCGTGGTGGAGGATGATGCGACGGTTGCAGTTCTCTTTACGGAATTCAGAAACGACCTGTGGCAAACAAATGCCAGCATACCATTCTGCATTAACCGATCTTTGTCCCTCAAGAGGAATAGTCGTAACATGGCCGGTTTTGGAGACAAACGTGGCTACCATTTTTTTTGCACCACTCCGTGAACGAACAATTTTTGTTGGCTTTAACTCATTTTCGAACACCCAAACTCGTGACTGCTTTTTTGTTTCGGGTTCGTACGCATATATCCAGGATTCGTCACCTGAGTACACATTGTATACAGCATTTGAGGATCCTGCGTGGAATCTTTCGAGAGTTCTGACACACCAAGTAACGCGAGCCGGTTTTTGCTCTTCACAGAGCGAATGCGGTATCCATCGGGAAAACAACTTTTTTACACCTAATTGTTCATGCAAGAATATTTGTATTTGACTCATGCCAATATCTACAGTTGCCTGAATTTCGCGGTATGTCACATGTCGATCTTCCTCAATCAGCTTACGCACAGCATCAACGTTTTCTTGGATGACTGCAGTTTTTGGACGACCTTGACGTGGATCGTCACTGAGCTTGACACGTCCACTTTGAAATTCAGCAAACTAGCGATAAATTGTGGTTTTAGATGGGGCTTCATCACCAAATGCAGAAATCATCCGGTCAACACACTGTTTTTGTGTTAAACCACTTCGAAAGTCATAATAAATCATCGCTCTTGAATTTTCTCGAGTCAATTCCATTTTCTCAACGACGAAACAAGTTTGACAAAACCTTGTGACAAGACCGAGAATCTTTTTTTAAATAAATAAATGGTATTCGATTTTTAAAACCAAGGACTTTTCAATTAAAAAGATTTTAATATGACAGGAACAGTGGAAATATTCCATTCCCGATACTTTTCGTGCAGCCTATGTATTCACCATTCATGTGATTACCGTATCCTTTCGCTCAATGCAGCTAATTTTAGGACATTTTCTATGGAGTTGAAACGAAATTTTTTAAGTTGGTTGACTATTACTCGTTAAGTTCTGAATTTAACTTAGCTGTGATAGTTTTCCTTTTAACTTCATTATATATACTACTATTGGGTATAATTTTCACATTTCTAAAAAACAGTGGTTTAGTTGGTAGAGGGGGACACATAACTATAATGAAAAATACCACTTTAAAGCTAAATATTTCGCAAACGGACCCCTGAATCGAAAAAATGATGTTCCACACCCCCATTGTTTTTGAAAGACCTATCCAACATTTCCCACGTGATGGAATGGACGGTTAGAAAAATCATCCTCCATTTACTTGTATGGGAAGTCATCATCATCATTACAGCCCTTCACAAATCCACTGTTGAACATAGGCCTCCCCCAAAGAATGCCACAAAGCACGGTCCTGAGCCACCTGCATCCATCGACTTCCTGCATGTCTTACCAGGTCGTCACTCCATCTCGTGGGGGGACGCCCTACACTTCGCCTACCGGTACGAGGCTGCCACTCGAGAACCTTTCTTCCCCATCGGTTGTCGGTTCTTCGAGCTATATGGCCGGCCCACTGCCACTTCAGCTTACTAATTCGTTGGGCTATGTCGGTTATTCTGGTTCTACTGCGGATATCCTCATTCCTAAGCTTATCACGCAGAGAAACTCCGAGCATAGCCCTCTCCATAGCTCGCTGAGCGACCTTGAGCTTCCTCATACGGCCAGCAGTGAAGGACCACGTCTCAGTTCCCTAAGTCATCACTGTATGGGAAGTACCCAAGATAAAAATGTTTTTAAAGATTTTATTTCACAGTTTTCTAGGCGTGATTAATATGTATTAATATGTGTCTGCCATGCAAACATATATCAAATAATATTATCAACAACATATATGAATTGCAGCTTTATTGAAATAACGTAAATTATTAAGAAAAATTTGTACTTGTCAACCTGTCTGCCCTCTGACCTTGCGACCGCCTTAGGTGTCTGCCAATGTTATTTTTGGTAACTTTTATTGAGTAGTTCAAGATGTCAAAGCGGCAGACTTATTACTATCACGTTTTTTTGGTAATTTTTTACACATTTAACACCCGAGTGTCTCTATATCGACCGCCGGTCAAACAAAAGAATCCTCATTTCATGTACCTCATATATAGGGGATTAAGTGAAAAAAACGTGAAGCTTATTGAAATACCGTAAGTCTGCCGCTCACTGGCTCTTAAACTAGTTGTTCATGGGCGGCTGTAGTCACTTACTCACTTACCATCAGGTGAGCCGCATGCTCATTTGTCCCCTCTCCTATAAAACCAAAATCACATATTAAGCCTATTTTCATTACAGAGGAACTTCAAGAATCCTTCGGTGTCAGTCAACCAAAACTAGTGTTTTGTCAAAGCGAAAAAGCGCAAGACATTCAACTAGCTTTAAATAAATTGGAATTAAATACGCATATAGTAAGCTTTGATAAAGGAGATTATCTATTTAACTTTGCCGATTTTCTCGAGAAATATGGAGACGCATCGGTCGTTGAAGATTTCAAGTAAGTAAATGGCGATGACGATTATGTTGCCAAATTTTAAAAGTTAGCATATTTTAAGCAAATTGTAGTAAAAACATGTATTTTTAATAACAATAACATACTCTAATTATTTCAAATTCGCCTCGTAGCGATGTACAGGTAATGGTGCGAACGAAACAGGAATATCGCATGAGAATGGGACAGATATGTTCTTATCAGCGCGAGCCATTTCATTGGCCTTTCTTGTAGCGGTTATTGGATCACTGTCAACATTTAAACTGTTATCTAATAAATACCCGCGTCCTAAGATGTTTTTAAAGTATAGATACGTCATACTCGCTCTAAAATGGCAATACAAAAGTCAGGTAATTGCTCGACTCGCATTCAGTCGGGCACGCTCTCGCGTCGCGGCTATACCTTCGCCACAACGCATAAATCTTCTAGTTATTCGTGGTAAAAATGCCTTCCTGTGTTTTTAAGTGGTGCACAAATTACACGGCAACTGTTAGAGACAAGAACAACGTCTCTTTAATATTTTGTATTTTGATGTTTTGTTCATAATTGGTTTTATTATTTCAACACTAACCGCTAGTGTAAACTTTGACGCTAGCTAATGTGTTCATTTCCATATTGGTATGTCACGCGCTTGCGCCAATGCGCGCTCAGCAGCAATCAATACGCAACTAATGATGTATATTCATCTTTTTCTAACGATATGTATGCCGTATCATTTGTCTCTTTTTGTTAGGGCAACGTGTCATAATAAATAACTGTACGTAGATATAGTACTACCTGCGTCACTTTAAAATACAATAATGTTAGTGTGTATCCTGTCTATCTTAGATTAATGATAAGTCATCGCGCGCTCTGACTAGATACCGCGCTCCCTACAAGTAACAGCTCCATGAATGCGGCATCTTAATGTTGTAGTGTGTATAAGACAATTTGCATGATGCTAGCGTGCGTGAAAAATTGTATATGCCAGCAGCTTAACTATTACCCGATTAATGGGAAAATTTATTTTATGCTATGGCTTAGTAGTTAAGTTCATAGTTATGATTTTAATTCAGAAATACTTAAAAATGAATAGTTTATTAATAACGAATGTATCAATATATTTGTATATAATATGTTTAGTTTTTTCTTCTGAATAAATGACATATAAATGATAAGGCCTCCTTTTTATCAGTTTATTTTTTTTATTTACATGTCTAACTAATATTCACAAATTATTTTAAAAAATAGTTATATATATATATAGGTCTTCCATACATTTTGAGCAAGTTTGTACGAAGTTTTGTATGGAATAACTAACTTTGAGATATTTTTTATAGGATCTGGGTGACAAACGAGCACTCAGTCCACCTGATAGTAAGTGGTTGCTGTGGCCCATAGACATATACATCTATCCTCAGTTAAGAATCAAAATGCAGATGCGTTGCAACCCCTGAGGACTAAGATGGAATGCCTCGTTTACAGTAAGAAGGGTCTCCGGTTCTCTACACTCATCATAGGAAACACAGCAGCGTTAAGTTCCTATTTTACACTGGTATTCTGTGAGAGCGTGGTCCTTCCCCGGTCGAGCTGACCCATTCGTGCTACAACTATACCAGTAATATAGCTGCAGTATGGGTCTATCACGTATAAATTGAAAATTTCGAAGATGATCCCATAATAAAAAATATTCATGTTGACGGGCAGAATCATTCCCTAGGTTATTAAGTACTATTTTGTTACACCTTTAGTTAGTATATAAGACCGGGGAATAAGTTTCTTCGTGTATTGTATACAAATTCAAGATGTTTTTGTTTTAAAGTTTTATTACATTTAATTATAATATATATGGGTCCATTTTGTTCGATAATTTGTTACCATCTTGTAGGTAAATACAGTATATAGTACATAATAAAAAATAAACGTTGCTGTAGAAATCTTGGGATTTTGATTAAAAAATGCGACAAGTAGTTTTATTTGATATATTCAATACCAGAGATTTGAAGGAACATGGATTTAGTCATCCCATTTATAATGGAAAAAAAATATAAACTTAAATATTAAAACCTCCAGAAAGCTTTCTTTTAAAGAACACAAGCAACAAAAGAAAATAATGACTAAAACTTTTAAACCAGTTTGAAGTACTCAAGCAAATACTGGATTTTAGGAATGTTAGTGTGTATTAAAAGTCTCAAACAGATAACTAATCTTGTGATCTGGCGTTATCATGATGAAAGACCACTCCTTTTCTGATTATCAATGCCAGCCGTTTTTTTTTTTCTATTTCTTGCTTGTCTCATTATTTATTGGTAGTAGAGATCCGAAACGATGGTTTTACCCGGCGGTAAAAGCTCAAAAAAAACAAACTTTCAGTCCCACCATACACACAGCATCATTTTATTGCGCGTTAATCCAGGTTTCGCTTTAGTCTGTAAACAAAACACATATCAATACAAAAAAAAATCACATTTCTTGTATGGTCTTCATACAAGAAACGTGATTTTTTTGGGTCCTTTAATATTTTACTTGTTTTCTTTTTTATTTTATGATGTTATAGCAGCAATATAAATACACATTCTGTGATAATTTTACATATTACGATTCATAAGATACAGCCTACTGACAGACAGACGGAACGATAGTGGAGACTTGGTTCACGTTGATACTCTTTGGGTACGAAATCCTAATAAACGGCAATTATGTCATTTGAGCAATACTACAGAAATAAAATATATTATTTATAAAATATAGTAACAATAAATTCACATATAAAAATCTCAGCCACGGGGAACTTTATTTTTGCATTCGCGGCAACACTGAATAGCGTCATTGATATTTTGTGACTTATTTATGGCTCGTGTTATTTTATGTTAAAATTTCGAAATTGTATGATACTTAATGATAGTATGTGATTCCAGTGTCTTTCTTATTTCTTGTAGTATTATTTTTACACAGTTTCAATACGTAAACTGGTATTTTACTTCGGATTATGATCAAAATTTAATAAAACATTCGGTACGTTGACCTCACACGTTGCCTGCAACGCGACTGGCTCGGGTACGCCGATTTCGGCGTAGTATTAGTTAGGCGTAGTTTCGTAGTTGCCGCATTTTACATGAGCGCCGGCGGTATCTAGTCAGAGCTTGCGATGACTTATCCATTAATCTATGGATTATGGGCATGTTTTCTGGGCTCGTTCTTTTAATCACACTAGAAGATCTCCCTTTCCTTCCTTTCTTGCGCCTAATCTTTCGGCTCGTAGTAGCAATAAACTCAAATAAAAAATTTGGCTTGTACCACTTTCTCATCCGAAAACGAAGGAGTACACAGATATATAATGCATTCTTCATCTATAACGTCAGCCTTGTTTTGAATGAAGGCAAATACTCAGAGATCACAATATTGCAATTATTACACTTCACTATATTGGAGGCTATTGCCCCGTCCTCGATTTTAGCGATCGATTTATTAATACGTCTGTTCACGTGCTTGCGCCAACGCAGACTGTTGTAGGCTTGGGCAAAAAAGATCGATATATCGAAATATCAATATTTTATTTTTTTATTTTATTATATTTTAATATTTTAAATCGCGATATATCGATATTCATTTTAGAGTATCGAATTCGTATCAACTTCGATATATTTTTAAATGTTGTATTAATGACAAAACATGCAACAACAAAAGGTGGTACAAAAGAATTCATATGTAGTTGGTTGTCGTCTTTTTTTTTGCCGTCCAACTGGTAGTAATATAAAATTTTGGACCTTATCTTTACATCATCGAATTGGTAACTATATATCGATATATAGATATTTATCACGCGATATATATCGATACTGCTTAAAACTATCGATTCGATATATCGAGGGTTTACTGCAAAAACCTGCTAAGTTCAGCGAAGATAGTTTTGAGTTAAAGAGTTTTAAAAGTTTACACTTGATTTAGTAACTAAAATGTTGGTAGGTCCCACATACATTAGCAGTCATATGTTAGAATATATATTTAAGATTATATTTTTGTGTAGTTTGAATAAACATGTGTGATAGAAATCTTTAAATAAGGAATTGTTTAGATAAAGTCGTGCAGTTAGTCGGTTTTACATGTCAATTGCTAAAATGCAGTTTTACTAAGATTTTTGATGTTTTGTATGGTTTATGATTAATGGTGGGTAAGCTGCAAATAAGTAACTGCATTTTATGTAATCATACAATCATTAAGGAATTAATTTAAAGCGTAAGCTACATAAGAAAAAAGTTAGTTGGTTTTACCTGTAAATGTTTTATAACTTTTAGGATAAAGGTGTAATAACATAAAAAGTTAAATTCACAATATTATTTTTCTTGCCTTATAATACTTATAGTATAACCAGTTTGAAAGTGAAGAAGAAGAGTGTGGAGTGTAACTACTATCAATTGTATTTTCATTAATTTCAGCAAGTACCTTAATTATTAAGTAATCACTCTTCTTCTCCACTTTCAGTTTCATCTATTGCTGGTTCCAGCAATGTCTTTTTTAAATTTTTTAACATTAAATGAAACTAATTTTTACAGATTTTATCGTGTTCTAATTTAAGTTTTTTTAACTCCCGACGTTTCGGGTGCTTTACAGCACTCGTCACGGGTGTGACGTGGGTGTAGTCTCCGCGTAAATATAAGATTTTTTTTAACATTTAAATTTTCGTTTTCGTTCTTTTCTACACAGATTTAAAAATATTCTTTCCTCGGCCGCACTTATTTTAATCGGTATAATTGATCTGGAAATTGATGATTTAAAGGTGATAAATCATTTTCAGTCAGTCGCTTCTTGTTTCGTGTTGAATAGTTGTGATTATGCGCACCGTCTGATTGGGAAGTTGATGGATCATCTCCAGTGTCTATTACGTTAAAGTTTTTGCTCATTTCATAGTTGAAAACATTAGTGGGGGGGGGGCACTAATGTTTTTTGAGCTATATGGCCGGCCCATTGCCACTTCAGCTTACTAATTCGTTGGGCTATGTCGGTTACTCTGGTTCTTCTGCAGACATCATCACTTATGAGTTTATCAGAAAGAGAAACTCTAAGCACAGTCATGTCCATAGCTCGCTGAGCGATCTTGAGCTTCATCATGATATGACCAGCAGTGAAGGACCAAGTCTCAGATCCACAAGTCATCACTGGCAACACGCTCTTGTTGTACAATCTTGTTTTCATAATTTGAGGTATACCTCTAAATAGGTTGAATTCGTCGATTGATCTCTCGGTCGAAGTTGGACTTACCTGGTCAGACTATTTGTCCCAGGTAAACATTCACGTCAACAACTTCGAGCTTAGTGCTCCCAACAACTACCGACATAGGTATGACGTGGACGTTACATATGATCTTGGTTTTGTCCATGTTCATCTTAAAACCTATCCGTTGGAAGGCACTATTGAATTGCTGGAGGGTTTAGGCACTGTAGGACCTCCAGCGATTCTACCGTGAAGTGATGAAGGTGAGTGATGTACTCGCCATCGATGTTAACAACTAGGAATAACAAGGAACTCGTGATACTTAAATTCTTTTACATGGTATGTGTTTGTAATTTTCTTACTATCAACTTTTATACTATGTCTATGTCTAGCACGTTTGAAAATAAAAATTCAATCAGGTATTTTTTGCTGATTCTGACTCTTGTTAAACTTAAATTCATATAACAAATGCTTTTGTTATATGAATTTAAGGTAATCAATTTTTGGACAGCCCAAAAAAGCAAAGCAACCACAAATTGGTTTTGGTTTTGGCCGCCACTAGTGTCTGGAAATAAGCTTATTTCTGTAACATTATCAGTGAAACAATTTTAAAGGTAGTGTAATAGTATAGTTTCATTTTCGGGGGCACCTTTCCTTCCTTTTACCTTTGATTTAGCATTATTGGGTAGAGCAGCTTCGTAGGTGGTGAGGTTGCATACACACAGCTATCTAATAGCAGGCATACGGCGTAGGCAGGTATTTAGAGCACTGCTTGCAATTCAAATGTTACTGTGTAAAATGCTCATTTGTGTTTGATCTAACTTTATCCTTTTCTTTTTCTCAATTGCAAATTTTCTTTCTTTCTTGGTAAACTGAATTGAGTTCTCTTTTCTTCTCTGTTTCTACTTGGGCATATTAGTACAAATTAAGCATTGGTCTGTCTTAGGCACAAAAAAATCAGAATTATTCTGTTTTGAAAATATTCTCCCGTAAGTTGTTTCAGAAGCTGGCTCAGAACCACAACGAAAAACATTCATCTTTGTACAATAAATGCATACTTCGAATGTTAAGTTTTTTATCTAAATATCTGCGTTGGGTGTCTTTTCTACTGTAGTTGGCTTTCATACAAGGAAATGATTCGAAGTGGTTTTTTATTCTTTGGATAAAGTCAGATTGCGTTTTATTAACTATTATGATGTAATAATTTTTGCATTTTTTTTTTTGACAAACGAGCTAGAATCGTTTAGTCGATTTTACATGTTAACGATCCGAGACAAATCGAATATTTTAGTACAAGTATTTGCAGTTAAACTTATATAGAAGGTTTTTGCAGTAAAGTTTTAATGGCAAGATAACAAAGTTATTCTATCATATGCGTTTATGTACTTTTAGTATTTTTTTACTGAAAGTATGTGAAAAAATTTTGCATAACCTATCAAAAACAAAAAGGTGTTAAGAATGCTTAAAACATTTTTCAGGTTAACATTAGGAGGAAATTTATTAGTAACGAAGTTTATGTTATTTTAGCTATTAAGTTTAAGCCGTTTAGTTTGATTTAACTGGTTTTACCATGAAATAAATTCTAAACGGCTTGACATATCACTTAGCCGGTTTTGCCAGCATATAGAGCTCGATAAAATTTGTATCTTTATGTATTTATCTTATTTTTTGAAAAAATGTCACTTAGCAGGTTTTTGCAGTAAACCCTCGATATATCGATATATTTTTTCCCTTGAGTATTGTAATATGACTCATGGAAAAGAAGTCAAGATTTTTTTTATATATAAAATTGAAGTTACAAGCAAACTATGAGTCTACCTAATGGCATGCGGCTGCAGCAGCCCATAGACACCTGCAACCAAAGAAGGCTGTAGATGCGTTGCCTCCTCTGAAGACTAAGATGGAATGCCTCATAACCTGTAATTGTACTGGCTTTCTATACCCTTCAAACCGAAACACATCAGTGCAAGCACTGCTGTTTGGCAGCAGAAATATGTGAGTAAGTATAGGGTGTTATTCATTTATGAGTATTTTAAGACATATTCAAGAGAAGAGTGGATGGTCTTTCTCTAAGCTAGTGCGATTTAGATAATAGCAATCCAGTTATATAACTCTGGTGGAAATCGTCGCCGGTCGGAATAACTCCAGAAAATGTGCATGTTTAAAAAAAATTGCGACGGCAAAAAGTGCTTCGTAGGTTCGCCTATTATCTCCGTTCCCCGGAGTATATTAAATGCATTTAACACTAGCGGCTTCGCACGGTAATTTTTTGGATCTCAACTACAGCGCCTATCGGGTCTAAATTAGAATCTAAACCATCTAGGGACCCATTCAAATGCATAGAAAAATTCTTCAAATTACAGATCTTCAAATTTTCTAACGACAAAGAATCAAAAATTCAAATTTTCTAACTGACAGCTATTGATTTTTATACATAGAGTTTATACATGAGACTTTTTTATAATGAAACCATTTTATATCTGTTCTGTTCTGTTCTGTTCTTACTCAAGACAATACATTCTTCCAGACCTACGGACTTTGACCCCGAAGATACTATAGCTTTTCTTATTGCTACTAGTGGAACTACAGGATTACCTAAAGCAGCTGTCGTCACACACAAGAATATTGCTATCACAAATCCATATATATGGTGAGGAAATTTGCCTACTTCTTTAAAAAAAACCCACGATTATTGTGTAATTGAAGAGTTTGTGTATCGCCAGCAACGCAAAGTCGGGAATTTGCATTTGGAAAAATCCAAAATTAGGGGCTTTTTAGGTGCTAATTAGGTGCCAAGTTTAAAAATTAGGTGCTCTAAAATTTTCATCGCAACGAACTGTTGAAATTTGCGTTGCTAGCAAAACGTCTCGCTAGCAACGCAATGAAGTTATTAGATATACGAAAAATATTAATAGCAAGGAATTAAGTGCTAATTAGGTGCTGCAAGTATACGCAGTAACAAGGCGCCCCTAATAAAAATAAAGTCGTTATTCAGAACATAGCAGATGCAGAATTCAGATTTCCTGAAAATCAAAATAGAATCAAAATTGCTTTCAGAAAAAGTCCAAATTAGGGGCTTTTTAGGTGCTAATTAAGTACCAAGTTTAAAAATTAGTTGCTCCAAAATTTTCACCGCAACGAACCATTGAGCGTTGCTGGCATAACGTCTCGCTAACAAGCTAGCAACGCAATGACGTTACTAGATTTACGATAAATATTAATAGCAAGGAATTAAGTGCTGAGCGATTATCGAAACCCGATACAGATTAAGGTATTATTCTGGGAATTATGGGGTCCACAACCACCATTACCTTACCATAATGTATGAACGGTATTTTTTGTTCTTTATCAGACATCGATCACTAATAAAAATATTAGTGATCGATGTTATAAGTGCCTAAAAATTAAGTGCTAATTAGGTGCTGAAAGATTATTGAGGTCGCATGTAGAGGTAGTATAGAGGTAATATTCTGGAAATTATCGGATTTTTAACCACCGTTACCTTATTATAAGGTATGAACGGCATTTTTTGTTTTTCAGATTTAATATAATCTATAATATTATTTAATATAATTTTCAACCAAATAAATGTTACAATTCTGATTTTTAGACATGTGAAGCCTAAACTTTAGTGTACGAAATCAAAATAACATTTTCTTTCCAGTAAAATTGCTTCATAATAAATATCGCCTTCTACTTCTTTCTATAGTTTAAATTATTTTATCGAACCCAAACCGATGGACTCTCAAGGTGGTAGGTATAAATTACGCTAGATGGCGTATACACAAAAAATTGATTTATTTTATTTTTTATTTATTTAAAAATAAACAATTTTATTAAATAAATAAAATAAATAATGATATTGAATAAAGTTATCATGTTTGTCCAATTCATTCATAACAATACACGATTTCATAGCTTACCGACCAATTTATATTAAAGTTTTTGTTCAAAAATAAACAAATACGACAAATTAATACCTACGTTATTTTACCGTTCATACCTAAATTGATTAAATAGTGGTCTGAATTTCAACGTAAACTGTGTGTTAGGGTTTATATTTGAAATCTTGATATATTATTAAATAAATAATTAATTGACAGTTTTCGTATCTCATAAACATGTGCCACGATCCACGAAAGGCAAATTAGTTTTGTAAAGTTGAATCATCAATACCAAAGATGTTTTTAAAACATCCTTGATCAATACCTTTAAAGTGTCCCAGTTCAAACGAACGAATCATTCATAATTGATACATGTCTATTTTCTATGTCTATTTCATTCTCCATTTGTTGTTTCATAACGCAGTGCGTGCAAAATTTTGTACGATTTATTTTAATTTATCTTTTTATCTTAATATATAAAACCAAGTCGGGTTTTATATATTATAACTAGTGTCTGACCGAAACAGGATTTTCAACCGAATCCGAAATCGAACCTTCGGTCCGGGTGTCAGTTTCGACTGAAACCGAAACCGAAACTTATTTAGACATGTTAATTTATTTTATTTTATACTGAAATCTGGTATAAATTTTTTATACATATACAGATAGTTAATGCATGTTAATGAAAAACAGTCATTGTAATAGTCATGTACTCGTAGTAATATATTATTTATTTTAAAGTAAAAATCAACAATTTAACGGTAAGAAATACCCATGAAGCTAATACAAATTTTTTTGTATTTGCTTCATGGAAATACCCATAAAAAGTTACTCGCTAATTGAGAACATATTTTATTGTGTTCTCAATATTGTTAATATTATTCAATGAGAGCATTAACTTAATATATCACACTCACACACTTACACACAATATACACACAACTTAACAAAATCCCAGAAAATATACAAAACCTGCTCAAAGTTCAAAAACTTTAGTAAACTAAGTTTGTATAAAAAGGGTTATTATAATATTAAGGAATTTATGGATGATAATAACCCCTGGGAATAAGGTGATCACTACCAAGCTATTTCTAATTTGTTTTATGTTGTTAATTGTGTTACATTACATACATGATTGTAAGCAAAACGTCTCGCTAGCAACGCAATGAAGTTATTAGATATACGAAAAATATTAATAGCAAGGAATTAAGTGCTAATTAGGTGCTGCAAGTATACGCAGTAACAAGGCGCCCCTAATAAAAATAAAGTCGTTATTCAGAACATAGCAGATGCAGAATTCAGATTTCCTGAAAATCAAAATAGAATCAAAATTGCTTTCAGAAAAAGTCCAAATTAGGGGCTTTTTAGGTGCTAATTAAGTACCAAGTTTAAAAATTAGTTGCTCCAAAATTTTCACCGCAACAAACCATTGAAATTTGCGTTGCTGGCAAAACGTATCGCTGGCAACGCAATGAAGTTATTAGATATACGACAAATATTAATAGCAAGGAATTAAGTGCTAATTAGGTGCTTCAAGTATAAGCAATGACAGGGCGCCCCAGATAAAAATAAAATCGTTATTCCGAAAATTATTCAGCAAAGCAAATGCAAAAATCAGGTCTTTGTCTTTGTGCCATCTAGCGTCTATCGCACTTACCACCTTTAGAGTCCATCGATTTTGATTCGATAAAATGACTAGAATTATAGAACGTTGTAGATGGCGCTATTTATTACAAAGAAATTTACTGGAAAAAAATAGCCTTTCGATTTAGTACACTAAAAAAAATTGTAACATCTATTTGCTATAAAATTAAACTTTTATCGTTCTATCGTATATATTATATTAGCTTGCTACATATATATTTATCTATGTATTATATCGCACTTGCAGAGTTGAAAGTTATATTAAATCAATCGTTTGCTGGAAATATTTTGAAGTGTTATTTTTCGTAAATCCTACGATGAAATATAAATGATATTTTTAGTTCATATTTGTAACAAATAAATGTAATAAAATGTAAAATAATTTTTAAACTAGGTAACGATTAAAAATTGTTTTAAATTGTTTTATAATTAATATAATCAGGCGTTACTTTGCGGAAATCCATTATATAAAAGCTTTTAGAAAAATTTATTTCGCAAATATCCGCGTTATAAAATAAAATGTGTCTTACCTAGTATGAAGAGCACCTCCCGCCCTCCCTCAATTGCGTGCACTATCCCTGTCACCACTAATCCCAGCACCGCTACTGCCAACACCACTACACTTACACTACACAATAATAAAAAAAACCCTAATGAATGGATATTGAGTGGTATTGAGCTACAAAATTTTGCGATTTCACCCCTTAGATTATTTACTCGTTTCACCCTTGCGTCCCGCACGGAGACGGAGTAGTACGGCGAACGGCGGAACTACAAATACAAACTACTACCACAGTCTATAAATCTTTACTGTGCTTCTACTAGGTATAACTCATTTGAGGTCAATGTGCGGTCAAGTCAAGCACAGCGTGATCGCTTCGACGACAAAACATACTACAGTGGATTTCGGGTATAACGACGATGAAGGGACCACTCTATTTTCGTCGTTATATCCGGAAGTCGTTACAGGCAAAGGTAACAAATTCAATACATTACAGTTGCTACTCAGAATACCACTTTGTAACTGAACCATAAACTTAACTCCGAAACGTACACGCTTCCTTGCCTACTTAGCTGATATCTATAAACAATAGGTAAAGGTCTCCACACTTGCTGACCATCTATATGGATGTAAACAAAAGATAAGAAATGTTTGTGAAAGAAAGAAATCTTTGTGTCTTTGGCGGCCGACTCCGGTCGCAATATCTGCATGGGATTTCTAGGAATTTGTTACAAATGATTCATTAAGAATAGTCGCTACACCCGAACTCGGCGTTACATCCAAAGTCGTTATAACCACATGAATTTTGTACTAAAATATGCTTTAAATTCAAGGGACTTAGATTTAACGTCTCTATAGGTAAATGGTCGCTACAACCAAGGGCGTAATAAATGAAATCCACTGTATTTCATTCTTTATTCTTCTAATTATCTTTGTAAGCTGTATGATGTGTCTATATATAGTTTCTGGGGTACCGTACTTAGTTATTTACATAAAAATATGTAAATATACATATTATTATTAGTTTATCATTTTAACTATTTATCAAAGTTTTAGTAAAGTCTGGGGGCATCACATTTTTGGGGGCTTAGCGAGGCCCCTTTAAGAGCGAGGCCGTGGGCGAGAGCCCACTTCGCCCACGTCTAGCTACGCCACTGCTTACAATCATGTATGTAATGTAACACAATTAACAACATAAAACAAATTAGAAATAGCTTGGTAGTGATCACCTTATTCCCAGGGGTTATTATCATCCATAAATTCCTTAATATTATAATAACCCTTTTTATACAAACTTAGTTTACTAAAGTTTTTGAACTTTGAGCAGGTTTTGTATATTTTCTGGGATTTTGTTAAGTTGTGTGTATATTGTGTGTAAGTGTGTGAGTGTGATATATTAAGTTAATGCTCTCATTGAATAATATTAACAATATTGAGAACACAATAAAATATGTTCTCAATTAGCGAGTAACTTTTTATGGGTATTTCCATGAAGCAAATACAAAAAAATTTGTATTAGCTTCATGGGTATTTCTTACCGTTAAATTGTTGATTTTTACTTTAAAATAAATAATATATTGCTACGAGTACATGACTATTACAATGACTGTTTTTCATTAACATGCATTAACTATCTGTATATGTATAAAAAATTTATACCAGATTTCAGTATAAAATAAAATAAATTAACATGTCTAAATAAGTTTCGGTTTCGGTTTCAGTCGAAACTGACACCCGGACCGAAGGTTCGATTTCGGATTCGGTTGAAAATCCTGTTTCGGTCAGACACTAGTTATAATATATAAAACCCGACTTGGTTTTATATATTAAGATAAAAAGATAAATTAAAATAAATCGTACAAAATTTTGCACGCACTGCGTTATGAAACAACAAATGGAGAATGAAATAGACATAGAAAATAGACATGTATCAATTATGAATGATTCGTTCGTTTGAACTGGGACACTTTAAAGGTATTGATCAAGGATGTTTTAAAAACATCTTTGGTATTGATGATTCAACTTTACAAAACTAATTTGCCTTTCGTGGATCGTGGCACATGTTTATGAGATACGAAAACTGTCAATTAATTATTTATTTAATAATATATCAAGATTTCAAATATAAACCCTAACACACAGTTTACGTTGAAATTCAGACCACTATTTAATCAATTTAGGTATGAACGGTAAAATAACGTAGGTATTAATTTGTCGTATTTGTTTATTTTTGAACAAAAACTTTAATATAAATTGGTCGGTAAGCTATGAAATCGTGTATTGTTATGAATGAATTGGACAAACATGATAACTTTATTCAATATCATTATTTATTTTATTTATTTAATAAAATTGTTTATTTTTAAATAAATAAAAAATAAAATAAATCAATTTTTTGTGTATACGCCATCTAGCGTAATTTATACCTACCACCTTGAGAGTCCATCGGTTTGGGTTCGATAAAATAATTTAAACTATAGAAAGAAGTAGAAGGCGATATTTATTATGAAGCAATTTTACTGGAAAGAAAATGTTATTTTGATTTCGTACACTAAAGTTTAGGCTTCACATGTCTAAAAATCAGAATTGTAACATTTATTTGGTTGAAAATTATATTAAATAATATTATAGATTATATTAAATCTGAAAAACAAAAAATGCCGTTCATACCTTATAATAAGGTAACGGTGGTTAAAAATCCGATAATTTCCAGAATATTACCTCTATACTACCTCTACATGCGACCTCAATAATCTTTCAGCACCTAATTAGCACTTAATTTTTAGGCACTTATAACATCGATCACTAATATTTTTATTAGTGATCGATGTCTGATAAAGAACAAAAAATACCGTTCATACATTATGGTAAGGTAATGGTGGTTGTGGACCCCATAATTCCCAGAATAATACCTTAATCTGTATCGGGTTTCGATAATCGCTCAGCACTTAATTCCTTGCTATTAATATTTATCGTAAATCTAGTAACGTCATTGCGTTGCTAGCTTGTTAGCGAGACGTTATGCCAGCAACGCTCAATGGTTCGTTGCGGTGAAAATTTTGGTGCAATTAATTTTTAAACTTGGTACCTAATTAGCACCTAAAAAGCCCCTAATTTAGACTTTTTCTGAAAGCAATTTTGATTCTATTTTGATTTTCAGGAAATCTAAATTTTGCACCTGCTATGTTCTGAATAACGACTTCATTTTTATTAGGGGCGCCTTGTTATTGCGTATACTTGCAGCACCTAATTAGCACCTAATTCCTTGCTATTAATATTTGTCGTATATCTAATAACCTCATTGCGTTGCCAGCGATACGTTTTTCCAGCAACGCAAATTTCAATGGTTCGTTGCGGTGAAAATGTTGGAGCAACTAGTTTTTAAACTTGGTACATAATTAGCACCTAAAAAGCCCCTAATTTAGACTTTTTCTGAAAGCAATTTTGATTCTATTTTGATTTTCAGGAAATCTGAATTTTGCATCTGCTATGTTCTGAATAACGACTTTATTTTTATTAGGGGCGCCTTGTTATTGCGTATAATTGCAGCACCTAATTAGCACTATTCCTTGCTATTAATATTTTTCGTATATCTAATAACTTCATTGCGTTGCTAGCGAGACGTTTTGCTAGCAACGCAAATTTCAACAGTTCGTTGCGGTGAAAATTTTAGAGCACCTAATTTTTAAACTTGGCACCTAATTAGCACCTAAAAAGCCCCTAATTTTGGATTTTTCCAAATGTAAATTCCCGACTTTGCGTTGCTGGCGAGACACAACTTAATTGAAGTTATACTTCTTTTGGGACGTTTGGGAAAAATTATGAAAGTAATTTTTTTACGATGCGCGCTTACACCGACATCTAAAAGCGACACAATGTAGTTGTTACGATGCGCGCGCACACTAACTCCTCAAAGCGACAACTTCATTGGGTAACTGTCTCTTAAGTTTTCGTGGGAACTGATAACTATATTTAAGGTAGTTATTTTTAGTTATTTTTGTTTTGTTATGCTAAAGAAGTATAACTTCCTACATGCGTACATAAGTACACACACATGTTTTTTTTTAATTATGTGAAAAATTGGTCAAGTATACTTTGCGAGCAGAAGGAATTGCGTAAAACATGCTTATGAAAGGGTTCCGCTAAAGTTTACATACTATAGTAATCGTGATAATTTGATTCGAATGTATTCAGTTCAATATGTTAACTGTTTTCCAATTTTTTGCCAGTTTATAGTTCTACAATTTATGTTTATATCATTTATCCTTTAGTGGCGGTTTAAAAGTATCTACTAGGTACTCCATATCATCCCGTAAGTGTAGTAAGAAGCGACAAATGGAAATTGAAAGCTTGACAGCAGCATTCTCCTGATAACCAATGAAATGTTAAAAAACTTCGGTTACCAACCCACCTGCCAATCCAGACAAGAGACAACAAGAGAGATTGCAGTGTAGGTGTAATCAAAGCGAGACTTTTGTTGTGCTAAGCCGTTTACTATCTTCGATTACATCCCTACTTACACAGTGGGGTAGTAGTTAAAAAACAAGAATCCCTGTCTTTATAATTATTTTTAAACTAAATTCTTGTATGGACATCTTTATCATCGTGAAACTAGGAAGTTTTTACCACTTTGTGTCAGTAAATTTTTATCCGACGTAGGATTTTATTGACAAAATATATTAATTACTCTTTACTTATAAGATATTCACGCTTTTGCCGCTCCCATACTGCTTCAGGCGAAGTGGTAGCCATATTACTAAAATATACATGCAATGTTTTTAGGTAACAACAAGGCAATAACAATGCTTATTAATTGATATAAAACGATATTTTAATCGAAGTTTGTTTAAGAGTAAAGTAACAGGTTGCTTATACGCCCCGTAGTTACGTTTACGTCTATGTTTCTGCAAAAGAACATTGTGAGTTCTGAGACCATCGGGAAAGAGACCGCGACGCCGCGCGGCGCGATATTTTTGTATTGCATGGACATACACATTTTGCTCACGATGTTTTTTACTTCACAGCAGTGCAGCTGGTAAATCGGCACTTAAAAACTACAATTAATAATGCGGGTGAGGTTCAAACTTTAATTACTCGCACATTCAAGTATAATTAAAGATTGTTTGTAAATGGATTACAAGCTCCGCTCGCTGGCTACTAAATCCTTTGTAAAATATATTTCCGTATTATCTTCAGCAGTCGCACGAATTTCTAACCTTTAACCTACGCTATCGTAAGTCTATACTTACATAATACTAATATAATATAATAATCTGTTCAATTCTTACTTTATCTTTTTTTAACAGAGAACTTAAGATAGATAAAAAATGTACTAATATCCATTAACTCTTAATTTGTCGATAGGGTGAGGCAATTCAATTTTCCGACCCCAACGCGCTTGGCTATGATCGGATCACCTCTCCAATGGCTGACGGCTCTCATCAATTTCGTAATATCGCCGATACTGAGATACACGCGACTACAGACGTCGTTACTTCTTACATCAGAGCACGCTTATTATCTGATTAATAAGTACAGAGTAAGTTTTACACGACAAGCAAATAAGGCACAAAAAGTTTTGCAAGTTAGGGATGGGAAAATGCAAAAATATATCGATATATATTGTATCGATTTTAAACAGTATGATATATATCGCGTGATAAATATTCATATATCGATATATCGTCATCATTTCCATGATGTACTGGGATAAGGCCTAAAATTTAATTTTATTTTTCATTTTTTTTTCTTGTTTTAAAAAATTACTGATGTTTGGACGAGGAAAAAAACGACAACATCACATGAATGCTTTTGTAGCTGATTTTGTTGTTTGTACGACATTTTAAAATATATCGAAATGGATACGATTTCAATACTCTAAAATAAATATCGATATATCGCGATTAAAAATATCGACGATATATATTTTATGTGAAAATGTCGATATTACGATATATCGATATTTTTTTTCCCAAGCCTATTACAAGTTTTAGTTGTCACGTGGCGGCGTAAGAGAATCCATTACCATATTTCATCTGGTGGTTATCAGACGATTATGATATACAAGGTTACTTTTCAAAGAGTAGCCAAATTTTAAACTTAAGTTCAAATATATAAATAACTAGCTTTTTATCCGCGGCTTCGCTCGCGTATGCTTGAATTCAGGAACATCATGAAATGCTGCTCCAGTCACCTCGGTGTCTGTGTCTCTATAACTGTCAAAGATTTTTTTTTAAATTCTAAAAGACTATTAGACGTAGATTAGGTATTTGGCATAGATATGATATGCTACAGGAACACATGAATATATGTATATGTCTATCTCCTACCATTTTTAATATGGGGCGTGTCTTCCGATGTATCCATAACAAAGGTAAATAGTGTTGAAATCAATACTTATAATTTACATTTTACTCTTTACATTCATTCATAATTAAAGTTGGTTTATTTTTAACAAAATAATGATGAATTTCATGGTCTTCTATCAATTTACGGTATAATGTTTATTTGAGATATTTTATTCATATCTTTGGTCCTATTTAATATTGATTGGCACCATAAAATTGATGTAGATATTTTTTTACGTTCGAGTAGACTTCAATTTTCAGAAATGTAGTTCTTTATTGATGTATACTACACATAGAATAAAACTAATGTTACGGATTTTATCATGATTAGTTTTAACTTTTTTACGTGGGGTTTTTTACGCATCTTTGTGAGACAAAGGAAAACACGTCCGTACAGTTCAACCATTTATTGCGAGAGAGGGAGGTCACAAACTACCTTCCTTATACTAACAATAAGCTTACCCTACATTACACCTCCACCCTTATTCTAAACGTACTTAAACTAATATAAAATAAAGCACATATCACTTAACTAACTTACAACTAATCAAAATCAAATCCATAACGTCGCGGGGCCCTACGAGTTCTAGGCGGGTTGGGGCGCTCCCTCGCCGGGCTCGGAGCCGCGGGCGCCGGCTGCGGGGCGGGCGGGGGGCGCGGGGACGTCGCGGCGGGCGCGGACCCGGCCGCGGCCTCTCTGCCACTCGAACTGGCCTCTTCCTCCACCACTGGAGAGGAGCCATTCGGATACACTAGATAGGAACGTGATAATGAACCTCTTCCTCCTTCTGAAACATCCCGGTCTTCCTCTTCCCTATCCGGCTCCCCCGATCGTGGTCTTATCTGGTCGACATGTCTATGAATAAAGACTTTATCAGCCCCTAGAATATTATAGTCCGTTTCTCCTAGTCTGGAGTGTACTTCTCCTTTTAACCATTTTACAACCGAGTTACGATAATCGCGGTACCATACGCGGTCTCCCGTCGCGAACTGCCGGCGACTGCCGCTCGCGGCGCGCGCCTGCCGCGCCTGCTCGCGCCGCACGCGGGGCCCCAGCTCCGGCTTCAGACAGTCAAGGCGTGTGCGCAGTGAACGACCTTGTAATAATTTCGCAGGTTTCTTAGGACTCGCGAGGGTGGATAACAGTTCATACGCACTTCCACCCATAGCTGCGATCAAGGTAGGCAATTTAATTTCGTCCTTCACTGAATTTGCCACAAAATACTATTCTAGCCGCTCCACGTAAGCAGTCCAGTTACTGGTTTTCACGTCAAACTCACTAATCTTTCCGACCGACATTTTGCACGCTAATTGTTCGCAGTCTAAATTTTCCGTATTTTCTATTTTCACGTATTTTTCGCCGATTTTCACCATTAAAATCCTCGTCGCCAGTGAGACAAAGGAAAACACGTCCGTACAGTGCAACCATTTATTGCGAGAGAGGGAGGTCACAAACTACCTTCCTTATACTAACAATAAGCTTACCCTACATTACACTTTGAAAGTTCCATAAAAATATGCATTTTAACAGTGGTAGAGCCACGCGGCAGCTTTTGCTGTCGCACGGATGGGCCGGCTCGAACCGGGGTGGTACCACGACCTCACAGAATACCAGCGTGAAATAGAGGTTTACCTCTGCGTTTCGCTTGGTGAGTGCAGGTGGCCGGAGGCCCTTTTTACTGGAAATGAGGCATTCCATCTTAGTCCTCGCGGGTGACAACGCATCTGCATTTTGATTCGCAAACGAGGATAGATGTAGATGTCTATGGGCAGCAGCAACCACTTACCATCGGGTGGACTGTGTGCTCGTTTGTCACCCTTATTCTATAAAAAAAAATATCGTTGTCATGAAGCACCGACGCTCCGGGAAGTCTAAAGTATGTCAACATGTTTAGTATCGTCCCAAACATTATATCGGATCTGATAGACAACAAATCCTTGCAATTCCAATTCAAAGAACACCGATTTCTATCCATTTCTACCATCATTGGTAGAATGAGTCACGAAATTATTGAAATAAAAAATATCCTAATTTTTATAAAGGAAATGGCTGAGTGCTACCTGATGGGCCCTATAATTAATAAAATTAAATACAAACCCAAGAATATTATTGCATTTAGTCTATTCTGTTCTAATTCTATTCTATTACTACTATGACATCAGGTCGTCAAACACCTCAGTCCTTCCGTGCCCATAGCTGCTGTAAAGTGTCCAAAACATCGGGAATTAAAAAACTTAAAATAAACGCGATAAAATCCTTAAAATTAGTTTTATTCCTTATAAATTTAATTCACAGTGAACGTGGGTAGCACTACACTTGTGAACGGGAGTAGGAAAATGTTTGCCTTGTTGTGGCAGCGAAAGAGAATCCGTCACTTCATATCGTCCCGTCGTAAGAGGCGACATAGGAAAACAAACAGGAGACGGGCAGCATCATCTTCAATACAGCAACAAATCAAATTTACACGACAACACATCAAAATAATAATAGCTGCTTGCCAACCCGCCTACCGAGAATGGCAACTATAGCAAATACGAGTATGCAGCTACTTGACAATTTATGCGGGAGTCCTATATTTATTTTAGTGGACTTTTATTTTAGTGATAGGCTGACGATAATGACGATGTTCTGCTCATCTTTGCAACCTTTAATATTTGTTTAAAACTCCCTCAGTTGCCCCGACAGAAGTCTACTGGACTAGGGCCCATGAGTAGCCCACTCGACGGGCAACCAGAGGGTTCGGGTCCAAATGGCCTATGGATAATTATTATGTAATGGCTGGATAAACAAACACAAACTTACCGAGTTCCGGAGGTAGGGTTGACCACAAGGTACCGTCAGGGGTAAGTAGGTGGGTGTAAGTGGTGTGAGAAAGTATGTAAATGTAACCTGACGTCACCGATGTAATCGGGCAGCAGACCCACATGCGCTGCTCCGCTCCACAATGTGCGATCACTCCAGTGGGCGTTCACCTTTATGTGAACTCAAGTCTAACGTCACTTAGCACAAAATTATAATCGAAGACGAACGCAATCTCCTCTCGGGTCACAAATTTTTAGCATTCTAACCGACAAAGGAAAAATGTCTTCGTACGATATTAAAATGCCACACAAGCAACTCGTCGACGCAAATTAATGGCAAGCGAAGTTAAGTTAATCACTCAAACTCAAGAAAAGCCTCGTTGTCACGTAAACGCACGAAAAAGACAATAAGAGGCGGTCTTCACGCGAAATAACGATTCGAGCGTAACTTGAAGATTCTTAGGACACGGCTACCGCGGGCAAAACGTGTGCCCGCCGGCCCAAGCCGTCAAAACCGGTTGATCACCCACACGTCAGGCGACCGAGAGTGAGCGGAGAGACGTGCGCGGGAAAGGGGGCCAGACGGTGACCTAAATACCATCGGATGAACGCGCCGAGACGAGCGTGTTGAATGCAAGTTTTAAATGTTAAGATTTGGCCTAAACATTTACGGTAGAGTGAACACCAAAAAGGAACATTCCCGAAAATATGACTGAAATAAAAACTGCATATATTGCCCCATGATAAGTAAAAAAGTACCAGCTTACATACATGTTACTACAGGGCACAGGCTGCAGAGAGTTTCATCCTAGAGGGAATCTTAC
The DNA here is from genome assembly GCA_963668995.1 of Parnassius mnemosyne. Taxonomy (NCBI): domain Eukaryota; kingdom Metazoa; phylum Arthropoda; class Insecta; order Lepidoptera; family Papilionidae; genus Parnassius; species Parnassius mnemosyne. The sequence continues at coordinate 17,348,058 of CAVLGL010000085.1, forward strand.
ACGTTTTGCTACCGTGCCATGATGAAATCTCACGGCGAGCTACACAGTCTTCCTATTTGTTTAAATACAATTTCTAAAAACTGAAAGCAAGCTTATGTATGGTTGTTGACTAAATTTACCTCCTCTACCACATCCAATGATGCCATTAACGAATCTTCAATTATTTACTTCGTATATTCAGTAACATTCTATTAATTAATTTTATTCGCGTTAGGTAGGTTAGGTCGCGTGAAGACCGCCTCTTATTGTCTTTTTTGTGCAGAATTTTGATGCAGAAAAGGTAATATACTTGGTCTTGTCAATGTTTAAGGTCAGCATATTGTCACAGAGCCAGTTTGATACAACATGCAGGGCCACCTCCATTCGCCATCGAGCAGTCTCCCAGGTTTTGTCGTGTGCCAAGAGAACAGTGTCATCTACGTACGTGATGATGCGACAATTCGGAATAGTCAAGCGACCGAGTCTGTTTATGTATACCAGAAACAATGTCGGTCCTAGTACACTGCCCTGAGGGACTCCATAGGAAACATATTTATCATCACTAATAAAATAATCTATTTTGACACATTGACTACGTTCTGAGAGATAGTCTCTAAAGATGTCCAAAGCCAGACCTCTTATGCCAATTTTATTTAGCTTTTGAAGTAAGATGGGGATAGAAACAGTGTCAAGGGCCTTGGATAGGTCAAGGAAGGTTCATATTATTTTTAATTTATTGTCTATTTTTTTAGCTACTGAATTGACTAAATCCATAACAGCGTCTTCTGTGGATAAACCACTTCTAAAGCCGTATTGATTTTCTGATATGATATTATATTTGTTCAAGTAATTAATAAGCCTTGTGTTGAGAATTTTTTCCATTATTTTCGAGAGGGAAATGAGAACTAATATATGCCTATAATTATTGACACTGCTTCTGTCCCCACTCTTAAACATTGGATGTACCAGAGCCTTCTTGAAGGCTTTTGTAAAGACACCTGACTCAAGGGAACGTGTGCAGACATATGTTATAGGAGGAACAAGAGTATTTCGGACAGCCTTAATAACTGCAGAAGAGATTCCGTCATAGCCAGTAGCACTATCTGTTTTTAGATTTATAATTATCTTCTCGACTTCTGATTCGTCTGTCTCTAATAAAACCATGGAGTTGCCAAGAGGATTTTGCGATGATTTTATTGAGGTTTTAGGTGAAACTGATAGGTGTTGATTTTAAGAATTTTGGATGCTAGATTTGGTACAATATTGACAAAGAAGTCAATGACATGATTTATTGAGACCTTAGGGTCATTTGTTAGATCCAGTAGATCCGTAGAAAGTGATGAAGAGGAGGTGAGATGAGTTATGCTCTTGATGACATTCCAAGTCGCTTGGGGTTATTTTTGGCTTTTTGAAATTTGCTGCATTCGTAGAGACATTTAAATTTTTTTAATAGTTAATTGCAATAGTTGCGATTACGTAGATATGTGACTTTGGCTACTAAATTGTTTGGATCCTTTTTCATTTTGCTATGCAATCTGTCACGGTTTTGTATGCACCTTAGGAGTCCGGGTGTAATCCAGGGCTTCAGTATACGTTTTCTGCATGACACTTTGACAGACTTGATGTTTTCCTTGATGCATGTATAAATCTTGGAGATTAATAGATCAGCAGCAAGATTAGCATCTTTCGTATCAAAGATGGTTGAAAAATCGGTATTGGCCAATTCGTTAGTAACATTTTGTGTATTGACATGTACCCGACTTTTTTGGTATGGTGTTTGTTGACGTTGGCCTATGAATGTAAGAATAGGATTATGATCGGTGAATTTGAAATCTGACACGATGGTGGTTGTCTTAAGGTTGGTTTTCATCATAACGTGATCAAGGCAAGCATCATCATGGGTGCTGAACGAATGTGCGGTTAATAGCCCGTGTGATGCCAGAAGATTCAAATAAGGGTCGGGTTTGGGCTCACCTTTATCAGAGAGAATGTTGATATTAAGATCTCAAATGAGAGTTACCGTTTTGTATGACGCTAAAGATAGTAGCAAATTATTTAGTGAGTTGAGAAAATTATCGATAATTTTAACAGAAGGAGACCTGTATACACCTAAAATAGCTAAACCATTTTTAAAGCAGATTTTCAGGCAGCTAGCGTCTGTTAGATTTACGACAGATACTTTGCATTTCATATATTCTCTAATGAACATAATGACACCATCGTTCTGATTGTGCCGATTGGAACAGTGAGAATTAAAACCTTGTAGGACTGGGACATTAACAACTTTACTAAGCCAGCATATATATAATATCCACTTTTATATTTATCATATTTAAGAAGATACAAAGTTCATCAAAATTTTGGTTAGTGCTCCTGATGTTAACGTGAAGGATTTTTATTTGTTTACGGTTTGGATCAGTGTGCAGTGCGCATTCTTGCGGAGAGCACATGAAGGATTCATAGCAGTTGGATTTGTCTATTTCAGTATCTATTTGATTTATTTCCATAATGACTTAAGATATTTATGAGTGGTGCATTTTAGTATTACACTGACAGTTCTGTATTCCTGATTGAAAGTCGTGACATTGAGTTGAGTAGATATCAACATAATTATTTGTTTGAGGGCAGAAGTGATGCTGTATGGGGGTATGGTATATAGCTTTTGTCGTGATAATGAGTGGCGTGTGTGTAAGACTGATTGTGTTTGATTGCGTTGTGTAAGCATATTGAGTACCGTGTACATATGATTAATGTAATAAGTGAGTAAGATTAAGCTACCGTATAGTCATTTGTTCACATTTAGCAGCTTAGCTAAATCCAGCTCCGAGTCCACGTGGATAAGTTTTTCTCCCTCTCTTTTGCGTAGAAATATTCTTCCATGGGTTACCCAACAGAATGAATAATCGTTGGAGTTTGCAAAATCACGCGCTGAGAAAAATAGTCTTCTTGATTTTGGAGTTAAGTTCTCGGAGACGAATATAGGCTGGGCCGCTCCTTTGATATGTATGTGTTCTGTACTAAATCTATTTCCTTTATTAGCTTTATTAAAGTTTTTTAGGCTTTTCAGTATTCTTTCTTTAATCAGTACACTATTTAAGTTACATATGATAAGTTTCTGTGTCGGTATTTTTGTGTTAATTCTGTAGACATCACATACATACCAAGCAGATGCGTCTACATTCAGGGCAATCGATATGATCAGTATAATATTTAGAAGGCCTTCTTTGCTTTCTGTATTCGTCACCGGCACGTTGCGAATCTCAATACTTGAGCATCTACCTTGTCGCTCCATGCCCTCAATCCTGTCCTCCAGGGTACGTATATAAGCAGTGCTTTCTTTCTGTTCGCTCTCCATTTTTTGCAGTTTCTGTTTTAATTCGGTGTTCTCCTGCAGAAGGTATTCCATGGACACGTGTATAGCATCATTTTGCTTCCTTATTTCATCTGTAGTTTGCTGTAAGGAATTAAGCTTCTCTTTCTACTGTACCTGTATGCCAGCAATATAATCCTAAATACAAGTGACGCGCGGCTAAAAGTAGGTTGCAGCGTTTACTAAATAAAAATGTGTGGTGTAACCATACATATTGGCCACCCGAAAAGCAAAGAAACGAAAGTTAACCCTCAAGGAAAAGATATGAATTGAAAGCTTTAATTGTTAAAATTTCATGTAATGCTGTCCGCCACCGCTGTCATCGTAGTAGAGGGCGCGGCGTGCGGCTGTGGCGCGGGCGCCTGCTGCAGCACTGCACGCATCGCTCGCCGCGTGGGAGACGCCATCCCTCGATGTTGTAGTTTGATGTCCGTGTCGTTTCTTTTTTCTCGTTTAGTTTTAAGTTCTTGCTCGTTTTCCTTTTCGGATTTTTATATACCAGTGGGAGCGGTGACAGTTTAGTTATAGGGCGCTTGATTACACCAGCTTGCTTTTATACAGTAGTAACGCGCACTAAGCCGTCCGAATCCGGGTAGACTTCCTGTATGCGGCCCAACGCCCATTTTCCATGCGGCAAGTTGGTTTCCCGAACAAGGACAATATCTCCCCTTTCAATGTTCTTGTTGGGCTTGTTCCACTTGCAGCAGCTTTGAAGTTGAGTTAGGTATTCGTTAGACCAGCTTTTCCAAAATTGTTGTAGCATGTTTTCAGTGAGTTGCCAGCGACGGCGCAAGTCTAGAGTTCTGACGTCACTGTAATCAGAGAGCGGGAGTGACAAAGTTGGTCCGCCGGTGAGGAAGTGGCCCGGTGTTAGATAGTTGTAGAATTCCTCGGGAGCCTCGGTAATAGGACACAAGGGTCGTGAGTTCATGCATGCTTCTATTTGGGCCAGCAGCGTTGAAAACTCCTCATAAGTGAGCTTTTGATCTCCCAAAACACGGCGAAGGTGGTATTTGAGTGATTTTACAGCCACCTCCCAGAGACCACCTGCAGTTGGCCACGCGGGGGCGTTGAAGTGCCACTCTACTTCTAGTTTGCTGATCTCGTTGATGAACTCTGGTGATAGAAGTTGCTTAAATTCTTCAAACTCCCTGCGCAACACTTTCGCGGTCCCGATGAAGTTAGTGCCGCAGTCGGAGTATACATTTTTGGGGGTGTCGCGGCGTGCGCACATACGTTGAAATGCTGCTATAAAGGTTTTGGTGGTTAGGTACAAGTTCGATATGTACGACCTTTGTTGCCATACATACGAAAATGGCTATATAGCCCTTCGGAGTTTTGACCCCTCTCCCTTTGTTAAGTTTGATCTCCACATGCCGTGAAGTCTACTCCGGTATGCGTAAGCGGTCGGGACAGGGTGGTTCTCTGCTGTGTTGATAATTTTCGGCTTGTAACGATGACACCTGACGCAGTGACGTAGTTTGTCCTTGACCACTCGGTTCCCGCCAACAATCCAATAGCACTGCCGTATATATGATAAAGTTAATCGGGCGCCTCCATGCAGTGTGGTCAAATGCGCTTGTTCTATAAGAAGTTGTGTATAGCGCCCATTGTGAGATAAGATGATTGGATCGAGTTGTGGAGACGATCTCCTACTCGCATAATCCCTTTTTCATCCATATAAGGGTTAAGTTTTAAAATGGCAGCCGTGCTTGAAATTGTTTGTTTCTTTTGAAGTAGTTTGTATTCGTTTTCAAATTCATTCTGCTGCACATACTTTATTATAAGTTCATTGGCCGCGCAGAGGTCGGTCGCACTGAGGAAATCGGTGTCCACTTTCGCATTGTTGCGTAAGTTTGTCGCGAAGTGCCGTACCAAAGCGATAACCCTTATCACCCGTAACAATGAGCTGCAATTATTTAATAATTTAATTATGAAGTTATTCTTCGTAGAGATTTGATCCTCGGATAAGTTTTCTAGTAACGCAGGGTGATTCGCAGGCCACTTGCGTAAGTTCATACCGCCGCCGCGCAGTAGGTTGATAAGTGATGTTTGAAGTTGTTTAGCGGAATCGATCAGGTTATGACCACTTACAAGGTCATCAACGTAGAACTGATTTTGGGGTATATGGGCCGCTTCGGGATGCTTGTGGCCGTCGTCTGTTGCGAATTGTTTAAGGGTACGCATCGCTAACCAGGGAGCACACTTCATCCCATAGGTAATTGTGCATAGTTGGAAGATTTGTAGTTCCACAGCTGGAGAGTGGCGCCATATTATTTTTTGTAATTTTTGCTGAAATTCAGTAATCCATATACAGCGGTACTGTTCGCACCAAACGCTAATTTTAAAAATTGACGCTAGAGGGCGCTCGGTGCGGTGCATTCGTTCCGGTTTGACGTTCGCGCGAGGCGGGTTTGGTTTTGGGAGTGGCGCGTCGGAAGTAGACAATGCAGTACTAGGACGGCGTGGTTGTGTACCGTATAACCTCTAGATAGTACTCCTGCTGTCGAGTTAAGATCGCTTCTATTTTGAGTTATCATTGAGTGCGTTCACGCAATAACTAAACCTGTCTAAGTTTTGAGTGATTAAATTAACTTACCTTTGTTTGCAAGTAATTTACTTCAATTTGTATAGTGATTGCTTTTGAATTGCATTTGCCATATTTAATTTGTTTGTGTGGCCTGTTAATATCGTACTAAAGAATCTTAGTTTGTTCTGTGGAACACGGAACTTTGTGGCCCGGGGGAGGGTCGCGTTCGGTTTCTAGAAATAATTTGTTGCTAAGTGAAAACGGAAGTGAACTTTGATCCACCGTTCATTAGTCGTGCCGTGTGTTACATTTTGATTACGATTAACGGGGATTTGGTTGACTTTGAAGTTAATTAAATGTACAATAAAGTTGATAAACTGAAATAGTGAAAGAAGTCAGCAGTTTTCCATTGGTGACGTCCGCTGGAGTGATACCACATCGTGGGGCATCATCGAACCAGGCCGCTGCCCGATCACCTCAGTTATGTCAGGTTACACATACACACCTTCTAACACACTACTTACATACACCTACCTACCGCTTGACCGAGCCTTGGGGTTGGTCTTAGCTTCGGAACCAGGTGCGTCCTATTTATTTACCTAACCCTTATTTATATTGTTTATCCATAGGCATTTCGAGGCCCACCCTTAGCTGTCCGTCGAATCTACAGCTTTATGGGCCCCTTTATGGGTCGGACTTTTGTCGGGGCAGCTAGGGGCGTGTACAGGTACATTTTTTCAATTTTTTTTATGGAAGAGGGGGCAAACGAGCATGCGGCTCACCTGATGGTAAGTGACTACCGCCACCCATGAACAACCGCAACACCAGGGGAATCGCAGATGCGTTGCCGGCCTTTTAGAAAGGTGTAAGCTCTTTTCTTGAAGGTTCCTAAGTCGTATCGGTCCGGAAAATTCGCTGGTGGTAATTGATTCCACAAGGAAGTTGTGCGAGGGAGAAAACTTCTTCTAAATCGCACAGTGGTAGACCGCCAATCATCCAGATGGTATGGATGGTAACGCGAGTTTTGTCGCGATGTGCGATGATGAAATTGAGCGGCTGGAATTAGTCCGAACAATTCCTCAGAGCACTCCCCGTGATAGATGCGATAAAATACGCAAAGAGATGCAACATCTCTACGCAGTGCCAGTGTATCGAGCCGATCAGAAAGAACTCGGTCGTCGATGATTCGAACTACTCTGCGCTGGATGCGGTCAAGTGGAAGGAGCTGGCACTGGGGTGCCCCGGCCCAGAGATGAGAACAGTATTCTATGTGGGGCCGAACTTGCGCTTTGTAAAGTTGCAAGCGATGTGCCGGCATGAAATACTGTCTGGCTCTGCTGAGCACGCCAAGCTTTTTAGAGGCTAATTTGGCCTTCCCTTCCAAGTGACCACGAAACTGCACACTATTCGATATGTCAACGCCAAGGATTCCGAGGAGATACGACAAAGGGGTTCTTTTTAGCGGTAAACGCGCAAACTTGTGTCTTCTGGGGATTGAACTGGACTAGATTTAGTCGGCCCCAATCCGAGACTTTGTTAAGCAAAGACTCGACTTCAGAGACAAGTTTGTCCCGGTACTCAGCGACGTTTTCCCGAGAAATATTGGCACGGCCGGTATATAAGGCATCACCAGTGCTGTCGTCTGCATAGCAATGAATGCTACTAGTTAGCAACATATCATTGATATGCAGGAGAAACAGCGTTGGTGATAGCACGCAGCCTTGTGGAACACCAGCGTTGATAGGCTTGAAATCAGAGCATGCACCGTGAACTACGACCTTGATGCTCCGATCAGCAAGGAAACTGGTGATCCATATGCACAATTTCTCGGGAAGCCCATAGGAAGGAAGCTTCGAAAGAAGCGCTTTGTGCCAGACCCGATCGAAGGCCTTCGCTATGTCCAAACTAACGGCCAATGCCTCCCCCTTGGCTCTTAGATGGGCGGACTCTACTGCCTCCGCCCATCTATGAGTTAGATAGACTAGAAGATCACCAGCTGATCGACCTCGACGAAAACCGTACTGGCGGTCACTAATCAGCTGGTGATCCTCAAGGTACCTCATGAGCTGGCAGTTTATAATGGATTCCATTATTTTGGAGAACAAGGAGGTGATGGCAATAGGCCTGTAGTTGGACGGGTCTGAGCGGTCGCCTTTTTTAGGGATCGGGTGGACCAAAGCTGTCTTCCATGAATTCGGGACTACGCCTTGGGAGTAGGAGTATCGGAAAAGATGCGTTAAAACCGGTGCCAACTCCGGAGCACACGTCTTCAGCACAATGGGAGGGACTCCATCGGGCCCACTCGACTTGCTGACGTCCAGGGAGAAGAGTGCTTTGCGAACCAAGCGCTGTGTAAAGCGCACATCCGGCATGGAGCACTCACATCGGGGGATGGTCGGCGGTGTGATCCCCCCGTCATCTAGAGTCGAGTTTGACGCAAAAAGAGAGCTCCACAGATCGGCTTTCTCCCTTACGGCATGGGCCAGTGAGTCGTCCTCCCTGTGGAGAGATGGAAGAGATGGCTGACAGAAGTTCCCTTGGACAGCCTTGGCGAGAGACCAGAATGCACGGGTTCCCGAAGGAAGGCGAACTAGTTTCTCGCCAATTCTGCCGATGTGCTCAGACCTTGCCTTGGCAATGACGCTTTTGAAAGACCTGGAGGCGGAATTATACTTCTTTTTACATCCCGAGACGCTGGTGTTTACATCCCGAGACGTTGATGCGTCAGCCCAGGCCCGGTAGCACTCCTGCTTATAGCGTGATGCTATTTTACAGGAGCGACCAAACCATGGCTGGGATCTGCCTCCGATGGGCACCACAGAGGATGGAATAAAAAGTTCCATACCCTGAAGTACCACATCAACAACAAAATCGGCAACAACGCTGGGATCTTCCGGCGAGAAGCAAACCCGCCCCCAAGGGTACGATGCAAAAAAATACCGCATCCCGTCCCAATCAGCTGACCTATAGTGCTAAACACGGCGGCAAGCTGCAGACCGCAACTTCGATTGGAGCGTGATTGGCACCGTACTCCGGATCAGACAATGGTCCGAAGAGCCCAGAGGGGCATCGACGGAGACCTGATATCCGTCCGGATGAGAGGTCAGCAGAAGGTCCAACAGGGAAGGTACATGGTCTTCCACATCTGGGATCCGCGTAGGCGAAGTAACCAGTTGTGTTAGACTACTATGCCAAAGCAAAGTCATAGACAGATCTACCCGCATGATCGGTTAAACGAGAACCAAGCCATTCAGCGTGGTGGGCGTTAAAATCACCGAGTATCATGATCTCTGCGGATGGGACCTGTTGTAGCATGGAGTCTGCAGCCATTTGGACGTGGTCATTGAGTCGGTCTGTGTTGGCATTACCGCTATGGAACCTATAGAGGCACCCGTAGACGCGTTGATGGTCGTCGCTGTCTACGCGCAGCCATAGGATGGACAGGTCCGTACCTTCAAGACTGCCGAGGCGTCGAAAACAGATGTCCTCTCTGACGTATACGCAAACTCCAGCCCGGGGCACAAAGGAGTGTTCCAATTTGTACCCCGGGTAGGAGAGATATGAAGTATCAGCCGGAGAGGACACCTGAGTCTCGGTTAAAAAGAGCAAGGCCAGCTTGGCCGTCTCTAGATGGTAATGGACAGCGTTAAGGTTGGAATGAAGTCCCCTGATGTTGCAAAAATTTACGAATAGCGTGACAGGGGTCGCCTTGGTTGTATTGCTCCGCTTGCCCCGAGCAGCATTAGTCGCGAGCGGAATTTTGCCCCCCCCCCCCCCCCCAGAATACGCGGGGCAGCCTGAGCACCCACGCTCAGGAATGAAGTAGTTTGGTCGTGGATGCTCAGCGAGGGATTCTCCAGGGGTGCTGGTACCCTCCTGGGGTAGTCTTTTATTTAATTCCACTACCATGTTGATGGGGGGGTGGGGGGAATTGGGCCTCCGGCCACCTGCACTCACCAAGCGCAACGCAGAGGTAAACCTCTACTTCACGCTGGTATTCTGTGAGGTCGTGGTACCAACCCGGTTCGAGCCGGCCCATCCAAAAATCATGTCCGCAGTGTAGGCATACCGGTAGGATCTCCATTTTAATATGAGGGCTTGTATATCCTTTTGTAGATTGGGACCCTTCTCTTGCAATTGGTTGAGAATGTAGCCGCTTGTAGTTTTTTGTGAGGTGTTAAAAACAACCCTCAGTTGAGTCGTAGTTGAATGTTCCCGCAGCACTCCCTGGTGAGGTAGGTAACATTCCCTTTCTAGTGACGGTGACGTCAACGACGGTTTCATATGTCCCAGATCGATGTATTCTCGAATGAAATCGGAACACATAGTAGCGAGTTTGTTGTTTCTTTGAAATCGTTTCTCGAGTTGTAGGTACTGAGAGATGGTGATAGGCTTAGTTTTTCCCAATTTTCCTTTGTAGTTAGGTATGGATGGCGTCTCCCACGTGGCGAGCATAAAATGTATGGTTTGTAAGGCCACACACATTCAAGAAGTAGAGTTGTAGTTAGTTATTGAGTACGCCAAAAGGAAAAGATCACCTAAGTTAAAAGTTTAATAAAAGTAGAATATGTAGTTATAAGTTAGAGTGGCAAATCTTTCCTTGAGTAGTTGGTGTTTAGAAGGACGGTTGTTGACGTACTTTTTTTGTATAGTTGTGCAACAGAGTGTGGTGTCTCTTATTGCACTCTTTGCAATTTTTAGTTGATGTGCACTTAGCATTTCCGTGGCTATACAGGCAGTTTTCGCATACATGTAATTTCGCAATTGTATTATTGAGTTGTATAGCATTCATGTCGATGAACTTGGGGCATTGCATCAACACGTGACCTCCTTTGCAGTTAGGACATTGCCCAATAGTTGAAGTAGTAAAATAAGTTTTATTGTAAGGTTTTTTTAGTTTCGTAGAAATATTTTTAGTGGAAAAGTTCTTGTAGTTACTTGTGTTTTGTTGGCCTTGTTTTTATACGTTAGGTATTTCTTTCTTTAAATTTTTCATGGTTTCGTATGCCATAAACTTGCTCTCAAGAAAGAAGAGAAAGTCGTTTAAGTTAGGTAGCTCTCTGTGGTCTTGTTGTTCTCTCATGTAGTCAGCGTACGTTGAGGTATCTAATTTTTGCGACATTAAATGGACGATGAATGGGTCCCAAGTGGAAATTTCAATACCGATGTTGGCGAGCCCGTTCAGGCATTCATTTATGACGTCATGCATTTTTTAAGTTGTAGTGGTCGGGGTGTTGTATTACAGGCAAGATGAGCATGGTTTTGACGAAAGATGTAAACTGAAGACGCCGATTATCGTAGCGCTGGGTGAGTATCTCCCAGCATGAGATGTTGATGCTGAGATGTTGTACTAGTCGCTCAGCTTCTCCTCTCAACTTTTTCTTTGCATCTTTTGTGCCTTGTTGATCGTAGGATTATTATGAATTGCCTCCAAAAAAAGATCTTAGAAAGAAATCCATTGCATGTAGCTACCTGAGAAATCAGGTACATCTATTTTGGGCGCAGATTTTTCATAGTGATTATTTGACCAAATTTTTGTGTTAAGCTCACGTCGTAGCTCATCGTATTTCCCCGCCATAGTGATAACAAGTTATAGTATTAAAGATTGGAGCCTTTGAGTTTTGCTTCCAACTCCCAGTGCTGTTTATCGATAACTTCCCACTTGGACTTCAAAATTGATAGATTGTCTTGTAATTCCCATCTCTCAGTTATAACTTGAATGTCTATTTTAGACATGACACGATCGAGAGCTTTAAAGTTGCATTCTTGCTGCTCTAAGAGCGTTTTGACGCTTGCGTCGGTGGTGCCGTCCAGCATCCCCTTGAGATCGAAATGCACAGACTTGCTTTTGCGTACTTGTAGCAGTAAGTGCTGCATACTTTGTAAAGTAGTTTCATAAAACTCCTTAGTTTTAGTAAAAACATTCCCTGTGAAGTAGTCGATGTTTTTATCTTCAATAGTTTCCACAATAATTTTGTGGCGCAGTTCAAAGTCGATCCATTGATCTTCAAGGGATTGGATTCTACTTAGTAAGTACTCCTCAGTTTTTCTACTCGCTCCATCCTTCTTGTAGTTTGAGCAGAGAGATTTGATGTTATTGAAGCATTGTAGTTGAAGATCCAACATTTTTGTGATGTAGTTTTTCTTCGTACACTAAGACCCGTAGTTTACAGTGACGCTCGGTGACAGTCGTTTCGGGTTCACCCGATCCGCAACACCAGATAAGTTGTAGTTATTATTAAGTTGTAGTTATTAGTTAGTAATTATCCCGTAGTTCACGGCAATAAGTAAGTTGAAGTAGATTATCCCTTGGATTGTCCCGCAGTTTGCGGCGACAGGTGAGTTAGTTAGTTAGCTCGTTAACTTACACAGTCGTGGCGAAACGCGCTGGTTGATACACGACCCGAAAGCAACAAATTTTTTCGCAGCCTCCTTGCATCCAATCTTCGAAAACCGAAACTACAATAAGTAGTACCAGCTTCGAATTTCTCCGTCTTGGAAATGATCGTGGTGAGAGTACGAGTGTAATAGCCCCTGAGCGATATGATATGCGTCTTCTCAATTCACCGGTGAGACACGCTTCTGGGAGGCCGATGAACCGATCGCTACCGCAAAGACAAGACAACTACTCTTTTCTCGAAGGACCATAAAATGTATGGTTTGTAAGGCCACACACTTTTTATAAGTAGATTTGTAGTTAGTTAATGAGTACGCCAAAGAAAATATCACCAAAGTTAAAAGTTTAATAAAAGTAAAATAGTTATAAAGTTAGAGTGGCAAATCTTTCTTTGAGTAGTTGGTGTTTAGAAGGACGGTTGTTGACGTACTGACGATTGTGAAAATGCAATTAATTAAGTCAATTTAAAAACACGTGACGCGCGGCTATAAGTAGGTTGCAGCGTTTACTAAATAAAAATGTGTGGTGTAACCATACATTGCAAGAAATAACAAAACCTTCAAAATGACAGAAGTAAAAAAACTTTTGAAGAAGGACTTCAACATATCACACCTGTAAAATGGAGAAACTGCGTGTCTCATATAATTAAAGAAGAAGACAAAATGCATGGTCTCGACCACATGATCGACAATGTTTCAGACAGATTTCTAATTAATGTCACCGAAAGCGATAGTGATGATTTTTTATCTGATGATGAATAAAAACAAATTATATAATAAGCGATGTTTTTTTTTATTTTCATTACCTACCTATAATTGTTATATTTTATACATCTATCGTTTCAACTACATAATGTATTGAAAATAGAATAGTCTTACAAGTTTCCTCGCAATATTTTCCTTAATGTTTAAAACACTCGGTATTCAGTATAGGTAGATACTATAGGAACATAGTCGTCGAAAACTCGTTGGTATGTACAAAGCACGACTAAAATTCGAACCCCGTACCCGATATCGGCAGTTCGGCACACTAACTATTCACTACAATCAATCGACAATCGAGGCAATTTCATTCATTCAGGAGTTTCTTCAATCATTCACTTTGTCACAGCACTATTTTTATTTCATCAAAAACTGACAACACAGTAAACGTCAGTTGACTTCTAATTAAATTAGAAATTTAAATTAAATTAGAAATCTCTTTAATAAAACTATAATGATAATGTAAATTTTGCAATAATTGCAGTCAGACCAGTTTTAATCAGTTTACATAAATATTTTTAAAAGACGTCTTTTATCTATTGAAATTATTACACTTTAAAATAAAATAACAATAATACTAAAAAACTATGGAGTGTAGAGTAGACTCTACTCTACACTCCATATAAAAAACGAAACATTAGAATTTTTAAATAATGTTAAAAATCTACTTATTTAAACATATAAATGTAAATTATTTATATTGTTTAGTTTATTAGTGAATATATGAAGGCAAAATATACTACCTTTTCCATTTGATGATAGATGATGTTTGCACTGTTTTGATAACTAAATCGGTGTAGTTTCAAATTATTTTACCAAGATTATAACTATATTTTAAACTTTATTTATAAATATGGTATTTGTTTGAAAAACGCCCATCATCCCGCCTAGAACTAAAATATATAACATCTAAAGAAAGGAAAATACTTACCTTAGTATACTACCTTTTTTTTTAAGTTCCGTAATCGGATAAAAAGTAGCCTATAAGTTGCCCCGGGTTACTAAATACCTACACACAAAATTTCATGTAAATCGGTCCAGTATTTTTTGCAAGAATCCGGAATACACAGACAGGCAGTCAGACAAAATTTCTAAAAACCACTGATTTGGACTTGTTTTTTCAAGAATATATTAGAATTACAGACACGACTTTTCTACAGATTTATTATATGTATAGATGATATGCCGTTATAGCACTTTTTGAAAATACGAGTAAATAAGGCTTCTACTTTTATTTGAAATTATCGAAAATTGAATGTGATTCATGGGCAACAACGTTTTTGCCTACCGATCTACCCTTACGAACGTGTGCGTGCGCAGTAAAATCAGTTAAAATAATGTATTTTGAATTTAAAAGATAAAAAGAACAGAATGTTTGAAATTTTTTAATTAGCTTTTCTTCACCATTTGCCTACATTACTTATTCTGAACCTTCTCTACAAATTTGGCCGGTTATTGCAAAATAACCCTGTAAATTATATCGTATTGTATCCTAAATCTTATGTCTTCTGATAGATGGCGCTGTACTGTATCGTTTACACCGGACGTAAAATACCGAGACAGGCTACGGGCAGCAGCTTCAAAGGCACGAGATGTCTGGTACTGGGACCGTCAGTCCGCATTTCAATCGTGACGATTAAGGCAAACCACTTGTTGACATGGGGTAATGGATTATCTTACGCCACGTTCGAACTTGGGTGGTCCCGCGTTCTGGATAATAACATTATAATATGTACAATATTATTTCTACTGTCTATTTTTGTACTGTCTTAGACTATCGCTATGCGCATGTCAAGTCACAATCAAATGAATAGTTACAAGAGAAAACATTAGTCACATCAAAAATCAATGTTGTTCAGATTCTATTATCATAATATTTTTATACATAATCTACACAAGATATATTATTGCAACGCTCTTTTAGCTCTACCAGATGTAACGCTTGTTGTAAGGTGGCGGCAATAGAGAATCTATCAACCCGTTTCGTAAGACGTCTACGGGAAAAGCCAAAAACACTTAGGCATCTCGTATATGCCATATGTAAAATACCCAGAACGACAATGGAGAGCAGTACCAAATGTTCGAAATATCGGTTACTGCCCTCACCTGTGGAAATTATTGCCAAACTTTAATTTTACACGTAGTAGAGTCATGCTGTAGCTATATTGTGGTTGTAGCACGAAAGGGTCGGCTCAATTGGGAAAGGACCACGCTTTTACAGAATACCAGGTTGAAACGCTCGTAGCAGCGTAACTCTGCTGGGTTTTGTATGGTTCTTATTATTGGAAACGAGGCATTCAACTTTAGTTCTCAGGGGTGACAACACATCTGCATTTTGAGTCTTAATCAATGATAAGTGTAGATGTCTATGCGCCACAGCATCCACTTAACATCAGGTGAACTGAGCGCTTGTTTGTCACCATTATCCTTTAAAAAAGTCTATTCTGCACTGGGAGAGTCACATGTCCAGCAGGACAGGACATGTGCCTCTTATGAAGAGAAAGAAGATGTAACCTACCGTGAATCCGATCGGAAGATCGGTTTGAAACATGAAGACAATCACACTAAATCCAGATCAAAAAATTAGTAATTTATATTATCACTCAACTTTTTAGTTCCGTATAGTAGCGGCATATGGTTATCAACTACCCGTGAGTATCATCGAGGTGGACAACAGCATTTTACTCAGAACGAAACAGAACAATAAAATAACTACGATTACCAAACCGTGTTCAGCAATGGACTTGTGATATATTGTAATGATGATGATAATGACAAATATTAGTTTCAATTGAGGTTCGAGCCCATGTCGGTGGTCTTCGCATAATCATGGATTATGGAATCAGTCGTAAATAAATATAAAAGATAAAATCTCATAAGCTAATCGTTACCATTGTTTCAGCCTTCATATACAATTTTCAGTCCGACTTTCATGACGACATTACTGAAACCTGGTGATAGAGAACAGTGCGATTTCTCATGTTTTGAACTTATATACTTGGGTGGCAGCGCTGTGCCAAAGGACCTCTTGGATGAAATCAAGGTAGGTAACATAAAATTAATAAAAGAATTAGCTGCAAAAAGGGTTGAAATGCTTTTTGGCCTGCGATAATCTCTATACTATATAAAAAAGGCAGAATCATTTCATTGTCTCTAGGTATATATATGTTTTATTTTATATATAAATAATATATATATGTATTAAATGAAAGTAATTTTTACCTTTTTAATTCCCGACGTTTCAGGTGCTTTACAGCACCCATGGTCACGAGGAGGACCATGAACAAGACGATATATTTGTAATTTTTGTTGATATTTTATTATTCACCAGCTTTAGTCTCGTAGCTTAATCTACTTATACTTACGTGTCTAAAAAGTCGTTTTATTTTTATATTTAATATTTTACCAGGCTTATAAATAAAAATATATCATTCAGGTTATAGGACAAAAGTGTAAATTTCATATTTATAGATATCATTATAGTAACTACTTAATAGTAGTGGTTGTCCTTCTTTTACTTAGTTACTTCAATTATTTCTGATCTGAACTGTCATCATTCCTTATCAATTTAATAACATTTATTATTCGCACTTTGTTTGCCATTCAATTAATTATCATCTTAATTGTAATGTCTGCTATCTTCTCTAACCACTGTAGCGTAACACAGGCTCGGCACGCACTTTAACTAAACAACACGTCCACTCTCGCGCGAGGCTCTCGTGTAACTGACGCGGTGCGCTCGAGACAGTGACTTATATATAAATGTATGTTTGTGTATTTGTGCATGGTAAATTATTAGTAAATAAAACAAATAACAATATTTACTGTATACTACATATAAGCAAACACTACATCTCTTTCTTATCAAGATTTTTTTTCTTTTTTTTCCATTATAACTCATAACAATTACAAAGCAGCTTGTATTGTCTGTATTAATTATTTTCCACTGCTTTTACGTAAACCTTATCTCCTTGTATTATATCTGAGCGAGTTGCTTTGCGTTTCCTATATATATACTCTTTTCCTTTTCCTTTTTTGTATTTTGTCTCTATCCCTGATATCTGAATCTAAATGATTGTCTGTAATTTATTTTACCTATTGATGGAATTTTATCCCTACTTTTTCGGTGAAAAAACAGTTCAGATGCTAACTTCCCGGTAACTGTAAGGAGGGGTGCTATTATACATTAGAAGATACTCCCATAAACATTTCTTTTAAATCCTTCCTCTCGATCTGGTTGATACGAAGACGTTTCAAAATATCTCTGTTTTGTCTTTCAACTTCGCCGATCATTTGAGGCCAATATAGTACAGTACTAAATAACTTAATGTTACATTCTTTGCAGAAGGATCGAAACTCTTCACTCACGAACTGCTTGCCATTGTCTGCGGTGATAGAAATAGGATAACCAAGTCTACTGAACATTTCTTTTACCATTTTAATAATCTGTAAGCTTGTGATGTTTTTGTAATTGTTTACTTCTTTGTATCGACTATAGTAGTCGACCACTACTAACAGATACTCGTTACTTGGCAATGGTTCCATTAGATCCATTGTGACATCTATCCATGGAGCTGCAGGCAACTCTCGTCTCTTCATTGGTGCAGTTGGGCTTGGCAAACCCACTAACGTACAACCTTTACAGGCCTTAACTAATTGTTCTACGTCTTTATCGATACGGGGCCACCATACCTTTGATCTCCAGCGTCCCTTCATCGCTACGATACCTGGATGACCCTCGTATGCAGCATCTAATACACTCTTGCAGAGTTGCTGTGGTATTACACCTTTTTTCACTTTGTAAATCTCTTGTTCTTTTTCTGAATATGCTACAATGGAACTCATTGGTATAGCAACTGGTCTAGAATTTTCCACTATTTGGTACACATGCTGGTCTTTTCCTTTTGGTGGGTTATCAGGATAGTTACATAATCGTGACAAGGGATCAGCTATATTTGTTTTTTCCTGGCTTGTATATAACCTTGAATGAATAAGACTGTAGCCTCAGTATCCATCGTTCAATCCTCGCACATGGTTTTGACTTACCCGAACAATATCTCTAGCGGCTTGTAGTCAGTGACTAAATCAAAAGGCTTTCCAAATAAAAATATTAAAATGTTCGACCCCCCAAACTAATGCTAGTGCCTTTTTTTCCGTTTGGCTATACCTGCGCTCGCAGTCTGTCAAAGCTCGATTACCATAGGCAATAATTCTAGGGCCATTTGTATCATTTTGTACAAGGACAGCACCAAGTCCGACAGGGCTAGCATCTGCTATCACCTGTCTTGCATCTCTGACGTCATAATACCCTAAAATCTGTATTTCCGTGAGCATCCGTTTGAGTTTTTGGAATGCTTTATCTTGTTTTCCAGACCATTGTTTTTCCAAGCTCTCCCTTTTGCTCATCTTCTGTCTTAACAGGTGCTTCAGAAGTTCTGTCATGGCGGCCAAGTTAGGTATCCATTTGTTTATGTAGTTTAAGAGTCCTAAAAAACTTTGGAGTTCTTCTATGGTCTTTGGGACCCTAAATTTCATAATGCTCTCAACGTACTTGTTGAAGGGTTTACTCCTTCATGTGTAAGCCTGTGTCCCAGAAAATTCACATCCTGCGTTTTATATATGCATTTATTGCTATTCAGCACGGCGTTGTTTTTACTAAGTACCTGTAGAACTTTCTTTAGTCATGCGTCATGTTCTTCTTCACTGTTCCCGAATACCAGGATATCATCAATAAAATTGACGACCCCTTCACAGTTTATCAGCATCCTTTCAATGATCTTCTGAAAAATCTCGGAAGCGCAGGTAATTCCAAGCATTATTCTTTTATATCTATATAATCTTTTGGGGGTTATAAAAGTCGTTATGTGTCTGGATTCAGAGTGAATTTCCACTTGATGGAAGGCATTTTTTTATGTCTTAATTTGTTAAAATATTTAGCTTTCTTCATTTTAGGCAAAAATGGTCCATAGTAGGCAGGGGGTGGTTTTCTTGCAATATAACGGCGTTCGTACATCTCATATCTACGCACAAACGTAATTCACCATTTTCTTTCATGATTGGAACATTGGTGAAACCCATTTAGACGGGCCTTGCACTTCTTCAATTATATCACTGTTTAGTGATTCCTTAATTTTGATTGCAACCTTCTCTTTAAAGGGGATCGGCTTGCTTTTACTCTCCACTTGATTTATCCCGATACCAAGTTTTAAGACACCCAGTCGGACTGCTGTGTTCTTACCAAACAGGTTTCTAGTACCCCCCGAAATCACGTAAATGGTTGTATTCCTTTCGTCCATCGACTTCGAGTATAGTTTCAAATGAACCCTCTATTGCCAAAGGAGAGTTACTACCCTATGCTAATAATGTCTTGTCTGGTCTTTACATTTGATTAAAAGCATATACTTTTTTGCTTTTTAACTCTTCCCACGTTTTGTAAGATATAAGGTTCTTGCACAATTTCGAATTACACTTTTCCACAATTTGATCTATGAAATGATCATCTTGCTTTTCAATGCACACTTTTCGGCTTGTTGACGCAATCTTATCAAAAACTTCTCAAATGTCTCTCCTTTTTCCTGTTTTAGCAATCGAAAAACATGCCGCTCATAAACTTTGCTCCGTTTAGGTTGAAAATACTCGTAGAGTTTTTTTTTTGCTACTTAAAATACATCAACGGTTTCTTTTATCCCAGAGCCACCAAAATGCAATAGCGTAGCTCGTTTCTCCAGTGCTGATATAACTTCAGCTACGTCCAGATAGATTAGTAGAGACCTTTTCCATTTTCGACACCTTATAGCCATAGATGTGCTATCACATTAAAGCTGATAACGGTATCATTATTATTATTATTTTAGGGGCAAACTGAAAGAGTTTCTTATATTTTTTTTTTCCAATTTAATGCTGGTATTTTAATACCCAAAGTCCAATTTAATGGTAGTAACTTAGTACCCAAAGTCCAATTTAATAGTAGTAACTTAGTACACAAAGTCCAATTTAATGGTAGTAACTTAGTACACAAAGTCCAATTTAATGGTGGTACATACCTTAGTACCCAAGCTCCAATTTAATGGTGGTACCTACCTTAGTACCCAAGTTCCAATTTAATGGTGGTATCTTAGTACCCAACTCAATTTAATGATGGTATCTTAGTACCCAACTCAATTTAATGATGGTATCTTAGTACCCAACTCAATTTAATGATGGTATCTTAGTACCCAACTCAATTTAATGATGGTATCTTAGTACCCAACTCAATTTAATGATTGGTATCTTGGTACCCAACTCAATTTAATGATTGGTATCTTGGTACCCAAACTCAGTTTCATGATAATAATATGTTCCATAACACTCGCCCTTCTCTTTTGGTTTATTTGTTATACCGACTACTTCCATCGCTGTGCCATTTAGGCTTTGGGTAAATTCAATACCTATATTGCGCATTTACCATTATTGATAACTTAGACAGCAATACCCTCGAGAAACGCCGTGATATAAGAGATCAAATGTTATTGTACAAATTGCTTCATAATATCATCGACTCTCCCCTACTTTTAGGCAAGGTGAATCTTGCGTGTCACAGGTTAGGTGCACGAAATAAACCACTTTTTGCATTACCTAAAGTTAAAACAAAAAAAAAACCTCAAATAATTTTGTATCTCGTACATGCAAAAAGTTTAACTTAAAATATTGTAAATATTAGATATTTTTCACCTTGAATATGATAGTTACAAATAAAATATTGTAAAACTTAATATATAATTGGTAGTATCACTTTGAGTTGTATATATAATGTTATTTTTAACTACTTACTACTTAATGTTTTAATTTATGAATACCATTTAGCTTGTTTTATTCTTTTATATTTTTAATTTTATACAACATAATATTGTGGTTTGCTTTTATTATGTATTAGATATCTGTGGAAACTTCATTGGTTTTTAGGATTACTTTTATATGTTTTATTATGTAATTTATTATTGCACTGTATGTTTCCCTTAAAAAGCAAATAAATAAATAAACAGTATTACTAGTTACCTACTTTGCAATGTACAGAAGTCGTGAAGTGTCCACGATTTTTTGTAAGACTTATATATGCCATGAAAGCAGTAAAATAGTATTTTCATTAAAGGCGATAAATATCACACCTACATGTTAAACGCCACTAAAATTTAGCTAACGACATTGTATTTCGGTTCGAATCGAGAGGAGTTTTTAGTAACATCTACTATTGTTCCATCAAAAATCTTTTTATATAAAAGTTGTGCTAATAGACATATGTTAAAATAAATCATTATTTTATCATTGCTGCATAAAGAAAATAAATTTTAGCACACCATAAGCGTGGTCAAATGCGAACATATATTTTATATAAATTATTAAAATGATCAGAACAGGGTTAAAAACAATAAATCATAATTCATAATCCATAGTTTTTTTTCCGCGGGTACTCTAGGAATTAATTTACAATTGCAATGCTAATAGTTGCACATTGCTAACCTATTTTTGATTATATCTTTATACTAAATAGGTACTTATCTTTTTCCTCGTCGCCACTTGTAATGTCTGCTATCTTCTCTAACCACTGTAGCGTAACACAGGCTCGGCACGCACTTTAACTAAACAACACGTCCACTCTCGCGCGAGGCTCTCGTGTAACTGACGCGGTGCGCTCGAGACAGTGACTTATATATAAATGTATGTTTGTGTATTTGTGCATGGTAAATTATTAGTAAATAAAACAAATAACAATATTTACTGTATACTACATATAAGCAAACACTACATTAATGAATGAATTATTCAATCGCAATGCATAAAACATATTCAATACTATACAAATAAAATATATGACAAAACAGGTTTATACAATTTGATTTTAATTCCTAACGGCGGCGTAAAGCCGTGTGGTGGCGGCATCGTTTCTTATGTGTCATAATATGTGACAACTATCAGGTGGCTTACCTAGCGGCAGACTGATGCGTAATAGGTTGCTGACCACTAGACGTAGGTACCTCACCATCTCTAAAATATGAGCAAATCTTTCAAGTAGATACTAGATGACAAGGTGGTAAGCGTCTGCGGCGGCTATGTCTTCACGCTGTAAGCGAAACGCCTAAATCGCGCTAAGTTCTAAAGTTATCGAGCTATATACAGAACAGCTCCGAAATAACACACGGAGCGTTGGCACACTCACACTGCCTGAAAGTTTTGATCTCAACAAAGGCAACAAAACATACGCCAATAGTCGTACTCGTAAGTCGAATTCTTCTGTCTCTGCGCATGTTTGTCATTGATTGCCTCCTAAACAGCTGTGCCGATTTTAATTTAAAAAAATTGTGTGGTTGCGTGGGTCTCTGAATGGTTTAGATTCAAAATTGGACCCGGTAGGGAGCACTGTTGTTGAGATGTAGAAATCACCCGTGCGAAGCTGGGGCGGATCACTAGTAACATATAAATATTATCGAGTTTAAGAAAAACTAGGAAAATGCCTACTAGGTGTTAAGAGGATTGTGTAAGTCCGTAAGTCTTATAAAAAGGATTTACAATTGTTTCAGAGACTGACACCACAAACAGAAGTGTTTAACCTGTACGGTATGAGTGAACTCACGAGTATAGGTTTCATCCCTGATGTTTCCCCAACGGAATCCTGTGGTAAACCGCTGGGCTGTTTTCGTTATCGCGTAAGTAAGACCACTATTAAGAAAATAAATCAATGTATACAACAATATACAAACCTATCTTAATTATACCACAGAATAAATAATACAAGAAATATTACTCTATTATTATGGATCCTAGTTGTCCGAAATAAACAAGGTTTTTTTTATTTATAATTTGTCGGTATAATGCCTAAATAGCACGCGTTCACCAGTAAAAAAGTTAAAGATGACAAAAGTATTATCTCAGATCTCTCGTAAGTGGCACAAAGCCATAAAAATCTAAACTTAATCATTCGTCGTTAAAAGCCGTCTCGACTACCTCCAATTAGGTATTTTAAACTTAGGCGGTTCATAAATTTCAAGACGAAAGCGGCTGCAAGGAAACATGGATTTCTAGAGAAAAAGAACCGGTACTTTACTCCGGAGCAGCTACCGACCCCGTACAAAGCACAAATCCATCGTCTAAATAAATGTTAATAATTGCTGCAGATAAATCCTGTCACATAATTTTTTACCTATTATAAAGCTAGGGTTTGATTACTATCATGCCTTAAGATAGAGACGATGTAGCCGAAGATGATAAAGCCTTGAAAACACCTACTTTGTTTTTTTTTTTTTTACTTAGAATGACTGACGCTAGCAAATGATTCTACTCCATTAGTGTACGCCAATACGTACGGAGCTTTGCTGATGCGACTTTGCCCACCTCTATATTAGTTCACGCTACGCCTCTGAATTAAAATGTAATTACATCCTCCATCCAACTCCTAACCTCCTTAACAATTGTACAGTTATGTCATATAGCGTCGACGTAAATTGACAAACGAATAGTTTGATGTAAAACAGGATTTTACATACACATCGTACAAAGCAAAACGGATTGTTACAGTGAATGAAACATTTCTTGAAAATTCGAGCATACGCCATGCACGCAGTCGTTATACGTTAACAAAATAGGATTTAACATAATATCTATCTGCATAATCTCTACCAAACTTGACCACCTTTTATTTTCCAGTTAATAGACCCGGATACCCAGAAAGATGTTTTGAAACCGAACGTACCTGGAGAACTGTGGATGAAAGGACCTGGTATTTTTAAAGTAAGTAAACCTAGTGCATAAGTTGTTTAATTATGAAATCATTCATCATGTCATTAGCTCGTAGCAAGCAAAATGTTGGACGTAAATTTTATACGTGGTAGAGCACATAGCATCGTATTATAGCTGAAGCCTGCATAAGGCCAACCTGCCTACCAAACGTAGCAGTTATGGAAAATAAATCAATCTACGCAGTTACCAGTAAAATAGTTTGAAAGAATCGTTTTATTTTCTAGTTATCAGGAAGACGATGCTGCTCATTTTCTGGTTTGTTTTCCTCTGTCAAATCTTAGTGAATGTTCTTACACCGCGACTACAATGTTGCCCTCGTCCATTGTATTTTTTTTTAAACGTTACCCCCACACTAGGATTTTCTCCTGTATCTTGGAGGCAGTTTAAAAACACAAATTGCACAAGGACAAACATCCAGACCCGGAACAATTATTTGTAGGCCATACAAATACTTTTTCCGTGCGGGATTCGAACCCGCGCCCCCCAGCGCAAGCAACCCATTGCTAAGCCACTACGCCACGGAGCCGTCAATTGTAGGAACCATTTGCCTTGATGTTTGGCAGGCACGTATATCACTTTCAACGCTGCTCCTGTTCGCCGGTCTATCGGATATTTCATGTTTGGTGGACACTCACTTGACGAAATGAAGTGAATAATTCTCGTAGCCGCCATACAATAAACAGCTATTATGGCAAATTCTCTCTACTATTAGAGAGGCGGACTCTCGCTACGAAACCATCTCAGAATTGAAAGAGAACTTGTACCCAGTACCTATAATACCTATCTATAATAGTCTGTAACTAATATTCTTTAACAATATGAGAAAATAGAAATTAGTTGTATTAGAAAGTTTACAGTAAAATAAAACTCATGTTCTGCACTAAAAATATAACACTACGTTAAAAACAATTATAGGAGTATTACAGAAATGCCGAGGCCACAGAAGAAACCTTCGCCGAGGATCGATGGTTTAAGACAGGGGACATGTTTTACAGAGACGAACACTGCAATTACTTCTACGTAGAACGGATTAAATTATTACTGAAATACAAAAGTTATCAGGCAAGTTATCGAATTTAAAAATTCAATTAGATTAATTAAAACAAAATTCTTTGATTTAGATTATGCGATTAGAATGTACAATGTTACGTCAATAAGTCAATTGTTGAAGGATTTCCAAAAATGCGTCAGCTACTAAGCAATATGTATAGTTCTTTGTTACACAATATCATTTAATTTAGAAGTTAGTTTTAAATAAAAGTTTATCAGTTTCTAGAGTATTATATTAATACACAAATCCTCGCCTCAGTAATTTGCTCTTTAAATTTTTGCACATTTTTAACTCTTTTTTAGGGTTCCGTACCTCAAAAGGAAAAAACGGAACCCTTATAGGATCTGTCTGTCTATCAAGACCCTTTTTCTCAGGAACGCGTGGAGGTATAAAGCTGAAATTCATATCAAATACTCAAGTCTACTGTCCCTTGGAGCTGTCAAACAAATCAAACTTCTAAGCTAACGCAATCAAAAGAAGGAATCAAAACCTATAGGGTACTTCCCGGGACTTCAGAATCTTAAAATTTGGTACGAAGCAACGTATTATGGCACAGATAAAGGAAAAATTGCGAAAAGCATAAATTTTTAGTTACATCATATAATAAAAATATTTTAATAATTTTAAACTTATACAGGTTGTTTTTGGAACGCTCCCGAAAACTAAGACAGGCGACAGCACCAAGTATACCTTTGATCATGGGTCACAAATAAATTTGATCCTGATGAAAGAAAAATCATATTTTTACAACGTTTTATTAGCTTTATTCACGCGCCATCATGTTAGTACAGGTAAATGAAACGATAATTTCATTAAAAAAAATCATGAAAATACTGAAACATAAAACCAGCAGTGGAAACTGAATTGATATCACCTGACTAATGGAGGTTAATGTACGAGCGAACGGTGAAAAAGGAACGCTGGCCTTGAACTTGGGCACTGAGCGATTTATGACATATTGGTACGAAGGGGGCGCGACGGGGGAACAATCCGCCAGTATTACTGTGCCTGCATGCTATTGGTTCCCGCGCTTTGTTCGCTCCAAAAATACAGTCGCATACACAGCTTACTTTGTGACTCGCGACGATGTTTGAAGGAAATAAAAATTATTTATATCTATTGTTTTATGACTGAACTAGTGAACGAAAAGGTAAATATGATAGGAGAAGGTGAATGGGGAAAATTGTGCAATAAAGTTAAAAGTGTTGAGGAAGAATACCGAAAAACTTACCATGTGATCGACCTGATGACGGAAGCTCAAGCGAAGATGAAAGTGATGATGAAGTAGCATCCAGTAACACCAACACACCATCAACATCTGGCTTCCATGTGACCCAAGACGACATAATGGACAGCGTGTCACCCTTAGCTTAAGTTTTCTTGTTACAGACTACTTTATATTTTACGATAGAATTAACAAATAATGCTCAAGTAAACATTATCCATTTTTAATTCCAACCTTTTCCAAAGTTCTAAGTAGCTAGTAAAGCACCTATTATGATTCTACAATAAAACAATTAATTACTATAATATTATAAAACAATATCCCAATACCATGTAGTACTTTAGAACGCGACTGTAACTACACTGTCGACCTGTATCTAGCTCGGTGCGAAACAATGCTGCCGTCATAAGAAAAAAGGTCGCATCTAACAATTTTTGAATAAATGAGTTAAATATACCATTCGACTCAGGATAAAAAGGCGCATCTACTAAATTTTTTAATATTCAAAAATATCAATATTTTAGAAAATATCGTAAGAATTTTAGACGTAACTGTTGATCACAGATGACATTTTTTTAGTAGAAAAGACTTATACAAATTATGGAGTGTAGAGTACTAGGAGAACCATCTTATAAGGGGCGAAAGTTGAAAAAGTGTCCTACTATTTACTGAAAATAGAGGTTCCAAAACCTACCACAATAGCGCTGGGGTTTGAAAAACTACGATATGAAGATAGCTGTTATGGACGGAGTGAAGTCAGCTGAATTCAAATATTTAAAAAATTTCATGACTAGAGTAGTTAGTAAAATGCCAGTACACAAAATCTCAACTATTTACGTAGTACAAAACCAAGCGGATTAATCGGGCCTTGTTTATTTCTCCATCTTACTCTAATTACTTTTGGCGCTTTTTTTAAATTTATCCTATACTACTGCAGCGCCACCCTTATTCGACACGTTTTTAGGGACACTTTTCATAGTATAGAGATGGTCCTTCTTCTCTCTACACTCCACAATACAAATTCGACATAAAAGAAAAGACTTATTTAACCAGTTGCTACGTCATCTTTAACAATATTTGCATCGATTACTTACATTTCGATTATTCTTGTCTTATTATTCTATATCTTATTATTAAGAGCTTATATCTTATTATTAAGAGCTGGTGTTTCACATGTCGTCCCATATAAATTTGATCGAGCTCAGACCAATAGTTTTTGAGTTATCCTTAATTATTTATATTGAAGTCGGTTGTAAAAATTTTTAATTTTTAATTATTATCGTAGTAAATCTGGTATGATATCCCCTTTAAAATCATAACTCAAGAGTTGCGGGTTGTTATTTTATGTGTCTCACTACCAATGCTTTTCTAATATTTACTAATAATAAAAAAAGTAGTAAATTACTATTACTTAGCGTCCTTTCAAAAAAAAATCATCTATTTATTTTTTATTTCGATTTTACGTTTTTGTTAGTTGCGTCCTTCTTTATTATGACGGCAGAATGCCTAACCCTGTCACCTCACGCTTGTGACGCAGTAGGTTTCAGCCTTGGCGGGGTTCGTTCGTTTTAGTTTTTGAGACAGTTCCGTGTTGATTTTGTACACGCGTGCGCGAGCGACAGTTCAATCGTTTTGTTTAATAAATTTACTTGTGATTACGTGTTGATATTATTGTTGTTGTTACGTTTTTGGATTCTTTTTTGTTTTAATAATGCCTAACGCGTACGTTTATAGTGCTCAACATGTTAGGTATCCGAACCTAGGTACACGAAGTATCGCTAAATAAATTGTTAAGACGTCGGGATGGAACAAGTGTGTCATACTTTGCAGTGCACAAAGTGTTGAAGCGTAACCGGATGCGCCCATACAAATTGCACAAAGTGCAAGCTTTAGTTCCCGGCGATCACGACCGCCGACGAGTTTTCTGTCGTTGGTTATTAAACTAGCAACAACGTGTGCCTGGTTCCATTGAGCACATTATCTGGACGGATGAGTCGACATTTACCAGAAACGGCCTGTGGAACCGAAGAAATACACACGTGTATTCAGAGGTTAACCCGCACGCTGTTCGACAAACCGGGCACCAAACCCGATGGTCGGTTAACGTATGGGCAGGTATTAAGGATCGCATACTGGGACCAGTGTTTCTGCCACAGCGACTGAACGGACAGCGATACCTAAACTTTATAAGTGAACAGTTGGTTGACATTTTAGACGACCTATCGTTGGCTGAGTATCGCCGACCATGGTTCCAGCATGATGGTGCACCTCCACATGTCGTGAGGTTCGTCTGTGAGCGCCTCACCGAATTATTTGATGATCGCTGGATTTGGCGGACTAGGACCACTCGGTTGGCCACCTCGCTCGCCAGATCTGACCCCGTTAGACTTCTTTCTGTGGGGGTATGTGAAAGAAAGGGTTTTTAATCGTGAGTGTGATAGTGCTGACGAAACTACAAAAGGATCGTGGATGTTTTCGACAAACTACATACGGACTGTGTCGAAGACTACACGATGATGCCCCGCCTGCATGAGGAGATGAAACACCGAGCCCAAATCTGCCTTGAAATGAATGGAGCACAATTTGAGCCGCATCTCATAAGACCACGGAGGATTTAGAGCGGTAAGCTGTTTCATAAGTATTTTTTTAAATAACTTAGTACTGGACTAATCTGAATAGGTACATAACTGAATACATGAGAATAATAAACATACCTACACGATGAATAAAAACGCATGACTCCAATCTTGGTTACATTTCATTAATTTAAGTATTTTTTCATTAGCGGGGAATCGAACCAGTTATTTGGGTTATTTAACCTGTAAATTCGGATTAAAGTGGCTACGTGGAGATAAGCACAGTGGCAAAATAGTAGGTTAAGTAGATAAGTTAGGTATTTAGACACGTGTTGTAAATTATTATATTGTGGGATGGCCCGCTAGTTGCGGGCCGCGCGAATTTGTGTTCGCGTGACCTTTATCTAGCTCAGGTCAGGTGATATCAATTCAGTCATTCCACTGCTGGTTTTATGTTTCAGTATTTTCATGATATTTTTATGAAATTATCGTTTCATTTAGCTGTAGGTACTAACATGATGGCGCGTGAATAAAGCTAATAAAACGTTGTAAAAAGATGATTTTTTTTTCATCAGGATCGAATTTATGTGTTACCCATGATCAAAGGTATACTTGGTGCTGTCGCCTGTCTTAGTTTTCGGGAGCGTTCCAAAAATACCCTGTATATCTACGGATTTGTGCGGAACCCTCGGTGCGCGAGTCCGACTCGCACTTGGCCGGTTTTTTCTACTTTTATGAATGTCTGTAGTTTGGTTATTTCTTTTGAATCTAATTATTAACAAAACATTATTAATAGTACAAAAAGAAACATTAACCTTTACATTTTTCGAACAAATTAATTTATCCGCTATAATATCTGTAAAATATTACACCACATTTTAAGTGCCGCCGCCTTGGTGGCAGAAAAAGTTACGGAAGCCATCATTGCGATTAATTGCTGCCAAGTAGCTTGCCAATGGCTATGGTGCCTTCTAAACTATAATACTGCTGTCATAAATAAAAACGGCGTATCTATCTAATACTAGTAGTATTACATTTTTTTTATTTTAGTTATTATCTGGCAGATGCTGTTGTCTATTTCTGTACAATTTGATGAAACACGCAGTTATTTTTTTACTTGGTAGAGCCATGCTGCAGCTATATTAGTAGTATAGTTGTACCACGAATGGGTCGACTCAACCGGGGAAGGGCCACGCTCTCACAGAATACCAGCGTAAAATGGCAGCTTGACACTGCTGTGTTTCGTATGGTGAGTGTAGAGAACCGGAGACCCATTTTACTGGAAAAGATGCATTCCATCTTAGTCCTCACGGGCGACGACGCATCTGCATTTTGATTCTTTACTGAGGATAGATGTAGATTTCTATGGGCCGCAGCAACCACTTACCATCAGGTGGATTGTGTACTCGTTTGTCACCTTATCCTATAAAAAAATATATTAACCTAACGTGAACGTTTAACTTAAAAGTATTAAGAATTTCGTGTTATGATTTAGATATCACCCGTAGAAGTTGAGAACGTCATAAGGCAACATCCAGGTGTATTGGACGTGGCTGTAACTAGTGTACCTGATGAAGAATGCGGCGACTTGCCAGTTGCGTGTGTTGTAACACGACCAGGACATACTGTCACAGCTCATGAAATTAAGGACTTGGTTAAAAGTAAGTTAATCTGTATGAATCAAGAGGCATTCATTGTCTTCTAAAATTTCTAGTTCATCAACGTCAAAAACATAATATACGTTTACTCTGTTTTATATTTAAGATAAAGTGCAGGCAAAGCACCCATGGTCACGGGGGTACTTAGGCGTTTGACGTCCCGATGTCATAATTAGCCCGGTTAAGTTCAGATTTTCAATATTAATTTTTGGTCCGATCTACGCAAAACGAGCTTACAGTATCTTGAAGTTTTGCAGGGGTATACTTGGCTTTGGATTTAATTTTATTAATTATAAATGCAGATGATAGCATCCATCCATCTTCTCTATTGAAATAAGGATGGTTTTTTTTTCAATAGTCTCGCGTATTATCCTTCGTAGATATCTGTTCTTTTGTGAGAACCTTCACAGCCTGCAGACTTCCCGGAGCGTTGGCGAGCGTCGTCAGTCCCCTCCGTGGCCATGGGTGCTGTAAAGCACCCGAAACGTCGGGAATTAAGAAGTTATAATTAAACGTGATAAAATCCGTAAAATTAGATTCATTCAATTCTAAATTTCTATTTCATACAATAATTAAATTAAATGGCTGTCTAAATTACATCATTTTCAGATTCCCTATCTGATTCGAAACAATTAAGAGGCGGCGTAATATTTGTCGACGAAATCCCTGTGACAGCGTCTACTAAAGTTCACAGAAGAAAACTCAAGGAAATAGCTCGTACCATGGACAAAGAATAAAGTACAGTTCAGTTTCGTACATGTCACCAACCTTGAAGGCTATCCAGCTTGAAGAAAAAACTATATTATGTATACACTGGCTTGAAGGACCAAAATACTTAACACACCAATTTCACCTAATTTCTTAATAAAAGCACATATCTGCAAAATTATATATGAGAACCCAAAAAGTATTCAATTATTCAATTATAACCATTATAAAATAACTATTCAATCACGCATAGGTAGGTAGGTAGTTAATATAGAGGTATATGTATGAGGTGTCTATCTAACACTATAACAATAACAATAAAAGTTATGGTCAAGTTACTACTTACCTAGGGGTCTTTGGGACAATTTAAAAATTATATTTATTTTTGTTTTATTATTTTTACATGTATTATATGGTTTACTGTACAAACAGTACAGGAAACCATATATCGTCGGTCGAAAACAGTAGTGGAACATTTCAAAATGAGTAAATGTGAGATATCGAGCAATAAAAAATTTGAAATTCTAATTTTTCCATTTAGCAAGTGTTAAGAGAAAAAAGGATTGTTTTTAATGTTGTTATATTTTGGTTAGACTTTACATTTATGATTTCTATTAAATTCATTGATTTTTTATTATTTGTTTTTTAATTATAAGTAAATATTTGAAATGTTCCACTACTGAATTAATTTATCGAATGCAAATATCCCTCTGATAATGGATTATTTTTGAATGTACCAGTACTGAATTAAAAAACTTTGTATTTTTCTTAAATAATGTCCTAAATAAAAATGAAATCTAGAGAACCTTAGCAAATAATTGCATTTTTAGAGAATAATTAATAAAACACTTTTATAGTTTTATAACATTTTTTTATTTATAAGAAAGAAAATATAAAAAATGGAACAATTAGTCATCGTCAGCTCTATCTGAGGACGCTGGCAATGTTTTATAATAATCCCAATAAACGCTTGGAATTACGTTACCATCACATAATGAAATCAAATCTTTCTTTTTAAGATTTGATATTCCAGGACGAGTGCGATATTTATTTGTCAAAACTAATGTTTCGTTAGGCTTGCCCCGCATTTTATGCCGAACATTGAAGCATTTCATTGTACTGTCAGGTTTATAAGTATCCAAGTAATAAATAGCGAAAGGATTAGTAGCTTGCATAAATATTTTCTTGATATCATTCCACACTACACGCTCTCCTTCTGTATTTATTGTAAAATTTTTCCCAAAGTGTGCAATTAGTTCTTTTAAATCAAAAATGTCTGAATAATTTAAATCATGAACTTGGTAGGGATTACCTTTCTTCTTAGCACATTGTATAATTGTCCTCCATTGAGATGGCACGAACACGGAACCATTTTTTAATATTCGGGATTTTTCTCTTTCAATAGTGGCATGAACGCTATCGCCTTCGTTCTGAGTGTGCCCGACAACAAAGTATTTGTGTGTTATAGATTTCACACCCAACATTTTTAAGGCATAATAGTATAATGACAATAAATACTTATTCTTATTTTGTGCTGAGCAATTGTCGGTATAAAATATGACATGTTTTCCATGACAAAACTCTTTGAAAAACTGTAAAATACAAGATCCTACCTCGTCACATCCTTTTCCACCCAAAGTTTCGTCCCATAAATAACAATGTCCAGATTTATTAACGATGTCATATACGGTACAATTATAAACATTAAGGCGTCTCTTATAAAAAAATAGCGAGTCATTACCCGCTGGAGTTTGGAGAACCGCTTGCAAGTCATAACAACAAATAATCTTTTGTTTGTCATTTTTGCATGTTTCTATATCTATCCTCTTCTCTTCTCTGCAAAGCTCTTTTTCTGTAAGATGATCTTTATAACTCTTTTCCATTTCTTGTTTCTGTTCTGTTGTTGCATTATTATAAGAACAGCAAAGAGAGCACTGATCCTTCTTTGGTACATGAAAAGCTATATTAAATTCAGTTCTAAAAATGTTTTCATACGTTCCTTGTTTAGCTTCAGGCTTACCTTCTTTATTACACCACTCTTTGTATTGCCTGTACATCATACATAGATTTAAATCACCATCAAAATATTGTTTATTTGATGATGCTCGACAGTAGTGCGATTCCTTAGTAGGATATGAGTTAATGTGTTCACGTACTCCATCCTTAACAAAGTCAGGTAATAGTTTACCTTTCTTGTTATGCTTACCTCTTAAATCTTCTAAAACTATACCCGATGATGTTGTTTTCTTACATACCGTCGTTATAAATGAGTGCCCTATATCCAAAGTGTGCATAAAGAACTTTTTACATACCCTTATAATTATACCATCTACTGTTAAATGATAAGCCGCATTAATAGATCTTTTACTCTGAGCATTATGTAGCGAATATTTCGGCTTTACTTCTTTCATAGCATTTTTGACAAAATCTCGCTGTCTATTCAAATCACCTAATATCCAAAAATTATTGAATATTACTAATCTTTGCTGCTCATTAATCATCAGTGTACACTTCAAGCGACATTTGTCTCCACAACCAGGTTTTAATTGTTTAGCATTAACTAATTTTCCTTTCTCAGTAGTGTAAGCCATACCTGAATTTTTCAAACATTTCTTTTTATTTTTCTTCCATGCCTCGGAATTTCGTTGTCTCTTTCTTGTCAACTTCTTCTTTTCTTCCGAAGCATTATTTTTAGAAAGCGGGGTTGATGGTGACGGCTCTCTGTTATTTAGTATATTATTTTCTTTATCTTCTCCTCCCCGTAAAATTTCAATAAGCTCGCCACCTAAGCAAACGAAGACCTCGTATAAAGCTATTGCGTAAATAATTTAGAACTATGAAAAACATGTTGATGGGCAGCAAGCTAATTTATTAAAATGGTATAAAAAATCATACTTAGATTAGAAGCTTCATTTGCTGGCTCATGCTGGCTGGCTACGAACCTATAGTCTGTACAACTTTCCATATTTATTGCCTGATCAACACCTTAAAAGAAATTCAAACAGTTAAATATACACACTATACCAAAACACAAAAATAATATACGCAGATAGGTTACGTAGGTACCTCTATTATGTACTTAAATACATGAAGATAGGTACGTACCTCGATTATGTACTTCATTCAGGGGCAAAGTATTCTCTTCAACGTATTGCTGTATCTCACCAACTTCATTATTATTAGATATAAAAATAGTGCCTGTAGATTTTTCTATGTTCAATATCTGTTCAGCATCTTAAAAGCAATAAAAACAGTTAATAGGACAGAATGTTTAATAACATGTATTAGATATAAAACACAAAAGTTAATAAATAAGCATATCTTATAAAACACGTAAGTTATTTACCTAGACTTTGTTCTTCATTTTGTGGCAAAGAATACTCTTCAACTTGCTTTATATCACTTTCTGTAGAATAAAAGTGGTTAAAATATAGCCAAAGCGTGCAAAATTTTAAAAGTAACGACTCCTTACTAAATACACAAACGTTACAAATAGAATACACACCTTTGTTTTCAATATTGGCGTCTTCATGGATTACCATTTGCAACATTTTCATTGATCTTCCATATAACTTAGACACAGACATTTTTGCAGATTGTATTACTTTTGACAATATGTCTACCAAGCGCAGCATGCAGCGCGTAACTAAACAAATGCGCGCGAGACTCAAGCGAGATCGAGAAGCGTGGTGGAATAAATTTAATTCAACTTTTGATTTTGAGTGCCGTATTGGAACATTTCGAAGTGTCTCAATACTGAATAATATTATATGCATAGAGTAGAAGTGGAACTTTTATTTTTAATCGACTTCTACGTGGAGTTTGACTTATTCCGATAGTGATATAGAATTGGCACTGAAATAGTAATGTAACACTCATAAAAAGTTAAAAACCAATTTTCAGAGATGTTCCACTAATGTTTTCGACCGACGATATACACTTTTTTATATTTCATTTGACACAAAATTTGGCACCGATTATTCTTTACATAACCCTGAGTTTGAACACGGGCCGAGCCGGTATTATAAAGCAGTATCTCTCTGTACGTGACGAGCCGCCTGTGCTCACGCACACACGCGCATCACGCTTGTAGTAGTGTAACTATCATAGGGCGGTTTGAAGCTTTGCCTCTGTATGGTACGGTTTCTTTACTCATGTGATATTAGCAAGTATACTACTTACGGAACACTTGTGTAGGATAAATTTAAGTTTAAGGGAAAATAAAATATCTCTACGTTTTGTTTTATTTATTCATAACATTCTCACAATATGGCTTTATCGTACACCACACTTTTTAAAGATTCTCATATACGTTTCGCAAAATACAACAATTTAACTATAATATTTCAAACGGCGATAAATTAATTCTATACAAAACAATTCATCTTTATTGTCAATTGTCAATAGAACAAGTCAACAATTTAGGAGAGATTATCCATTGTGAAATTGCGCGCTGCAATTAAATTCACATGTTTCAATGTGTAAAAGTAAACACTTTTTATATCGATGCATTAATTTGTGTAGGTGCGATGGCTATACTGTCAACTTTAGGATTGTATACGTTCTTTCGAAATATGACAGTCAACTTACAGTTAACGTACAGTTAACGATTGTGTTCCCAAGTGATTCCACAAGAAATCCGTTTAATATTTCTCCCAATTTTCATAGCGTCCAGGTGCTTACTAAAAGGCGTAACGCGTATGTGCGTCGAATGAGTGCGCAATTTCAAGTCTATCTTGAAAGTAATACTAAATAAATAAAATCAATGAATATCATTATCATATCGTTTTATTTTAAGTAAAGTTTTACTCCTATGTCAAATCTTTATAACAGTGCTATAATTTGACAAATTTACTGATCCACGAAGAGTTTTCTTTTGGAGATTCTGTAAATTAATATATCTTTCAGTTAATTGTGTGTATTAATTATAATTTAATATGGCGTAAGATAATCCATCACAACAAATTAAAATATAACTCATTTAATATTCTTTTATATTTTTACAGTGAGATGAGTGTAAACTATAAAATGATAACCACCATTAGGAAATTAATAACAATTTACATGCTTCGTACTTCTTTAAAAAAGAAAAAGTAGAATTGATTTTTTTTGTCATTTACTAACTAATTACGTTAGACTTTGGAGGCTTAGAAGTAGATAACTTTAATCCTAGAAAGTCAATCAGTTTATTGCAGCAGGGATTCCCTTTTTTCTAAAATGGACAAAGACACATTGTTATAAAGGTTATTAAAAAGACAGCGGTTTTAAATCTTTTTTCTTATAGGATAATGATGACAAACAAGCACACAGTCCACCTAATGGTACGTGGTTGCTGTGGCCCATAGACATCCACATCTATTCTCAATTACGAATCAAAATGCAGATGCGTTGTCACCCGTAAGGACTAAGATGGAATGCCTCGTTTCCCATAAAAAGGGTCTTCGATTCTCTACACTCACAATACGAAACACAGCAGCGTTACGCTACTATTTTACGCTTGTAATCTGTGAGAGCGTGGTCCTTCTTCGGTCGAGCCGACCCATTCGTGCTACAACTATACTACTAATATAGCTGCAGCATGGCACTATCGCGTGGAAAAAACCAACACATTATTGATTTTTCTTAAACTTAAAGTAATCTAACCATAAACCTCCAAGTCCAAATACTTAAGTGTCTCAACACTACATAGGGGAGAAAAAGTGAACTTTATTATAGTACTAGTTCATCCAAGTAATGACTTCCTTTTACTTTTACAGTTAAACAGCATGCACCCACTCTTCTATAGGTTACGAAAGGTGAACTTAATGCCAGTCAGAGACCATATAGAAATATCAGATAGTCTGAACATAGCAAGTGTGTTATAAGAAATCTAATTACCTTTTTAAAAATATTTGCCATCAATAAATTCGTTTTTTTCATATTTTCCTTTTTAACTTCCTCTTTCTTTTGCATGACTTCAGGCAACGACTTGTATATTTTTTCGGAATGTTTCTTCATTTCGCGTTCACTTATAAATTTTGGAGCAACTAAAAAGGGAAAATTGTACTTTCATAGAAACAAGATTTAGTATAGTTTAGTGCCGGCATAAGAGTAATCATCACCATCACTTCCAATTCATCCCATGGATGGAAAAGACAACTTAAAAAAAATATCAAAACATCTCGTGGCCTCTGGCAGAAACCAACCTGGCATGACCCAAAGAGAAGACTTAAAAGTGTCATGTTAGCAAAACATCTGTCATATGGTACTCAAACATAGCGATTACAATACCGTTACAGCCAACATAAAGGGGGGTATTTTTTCTATTGTTTAAAAAACGTTACCCCTACACTAGGATTTTCTCCTGTATCGTGGAAACAGTTTACAAACACAAATTGCACAAGGACAAACATCCAGACCCGGATCTGTAGGCCATACAAATACTTGTTCCGTACGGGATTCGAACCCGCGACACCCAGAGCAACAACTCATTGCTAAGACACTGCGCCACGGAGCTGTCAAATGTGGCAAATATTTACTCCTGATTTGTTTCCCTCTGTCACATCTTACTACACCCACAGGATGATATGGGGTAGTGGATATCCTTACACGGCAACTTCACGTCAAGTGCCTGATTTGCCGTCATTGTCACTGTCAGTTGCCATGCTGGCAGGCGGGTTGGCAAACGCAGTGTTTTTGTTATTATAAAGCTGTTACCAGGAAGATGCTACTGCCCACAGGCCGCGAACCATGTATCAGAAGAAGCTGTAATATCCAAATAAGCTAACAGCACTTACACGTCACAGAATAAAGACCTGTCATATTCACGGTCCCGGTGTCGTAAGAGGAGATAGAGGGATCTATCTCCTCTTACGACACCGGGACCGTGAAGATACTACAACTGATAGGGAAGGAATTGTATGGTCCAAAATAACTTGTAGGTCAATGGATCTGTATGTATATATATGTAAGCCGCGATGCTCCAGTGGACATTGCCAGACTTCACAAGTCCTTGAAATGTTTTATTACTTAGACGAGCAGGTTTCATTTTTTTTTTCACCACCGTGCACATAATAAGTCAGCACTTGAAATTACAATTAACAACTGCATTGATACAAGCAAGGATCAGACGAGAGCGGAGCCCCCAAGCTACCACAGCTACACGGATTTCTTTTTTTTTAATTACATAAGTGACAAGTGAACCAACTGTCCACCAGATAGTAACTGCTGCAGTCCATAGACACCTACACCCAACTTCAAACAAAGAAGGATACAGATGTGATCTCTGAGGACTCAGATTGAACACCTCAGAGCCCTATAATTATACTGCCTCTCTTTATTTTATTATTATTATTTTTCACTCACTGCAGAAACAGGTAAGTTTTGCTGACAATTGTACAAATATACCTTTTTTACGTCTCAGCTGAGCCCCCAAATCCCGTGCTAGTTGATGTATCTCTTCGCCGCTGAGAGCACTTAGTGCCTGCTGGTGTTCCAGTTGCATTGACAGCAACTTGCGTTTGGTAGCCCTTTCATTTGACCTTAGAACAAGAAAACAACAATAACTAATAAGCTGATATGCATATTGATATGCCAAACATTGTTTGGGATTTGCAATAACTTTTTCTCTCTTGCAAGACTTGTTAGCATTTGGAGAAAAATCCCAAAATCAACAAACAATACTCCAGTGACCGATAAATATAACCGAGAAAATAAGCAATATTCTGAAACCAAGTCCCTAGGTGGCGGGGAGCAAAATTACTATTAAGGGAATATTGTGGTGAGCATGGGCAAATCTTTTAGTGTGCTTGCCAATTGACACATTGTTGAAAAGGCTCAGCCTTTTTACACACTTTATATTAGCTTGACCCGTATGTATGTATGAATATAATAATATATATAATAAATAAATAAATATTGACTATCGATAAAAAAAAACAATAATTTCATGACTTTGATCTAGTATTCTCACTAGGAAGAACATCACAGCTCATGGTTAATACAAGTTTTATTAACTCATCATCTCATTTTTCAGCAAAGGAAAAATGTTTTGAATGCTTTTTATGTTTTTAATTTTTTTCGCAGATCCCTAATTCTTTTTCTTAAATAAAATAGCCAAGTTACTTCTTATAACATCATCTGTCTGCCAGTGAAAGTCGCATCAAAATCGGTCCAGCCGTTTCCGAAATTAGCCGGAACAAACAGACAGACAGACAAAAATTTAAAAAATTGTGTTTTTGTTATAATTATCATTTATACTTTCATATGTATTTATTGAAAAGCTGTTATTTTAATATATTTTAATATTACAAACAGACACTCCAAGTTTATTTATTTGTATAGATAACAAATTAAAACTAAAGTCTTTATTAAAAACACTTAACAATTTTACAACCAGGAACATCCTTGGACCAGAGGATGAATTACGTTGAAATATAGACCTTATCTCTAGGTAATTAAAAATATAAGTATATATAAGTATATATAATAAACATAATTAAGTTTTTATTGGAGAGGCTAGAATTCAAGTTCAAGTTTTATCATTTCAGCTACTATACTTATGGCAGATTTTAATCTACATCGGAATTCAAATAGTATGCTACATACCTACATATTAAGTATGATTGTAATGGTACTAAATTTTGATCCATACATAAAGATGAATTCGGCAGAAATGATTTCTGGTATTTTTTATAGTTTTTTGTTTAATCTTTATAATACAAATTATAATGACGATTTAGATTGACTTGTAAACATTTTTATAGCCATTGCCATTAAGTTTTTAAACACGTTATCTTAATATATGATCTATAGGGTGATGTGACGGCGACAAAGCAATATCGATTATTTTTCCATATTAAATATTAATACATTAAACTACTTGTAATATGACGCACCATAATTCTGAATTACCACTTAATTGATATATGTTGAATGCCAATCATGTAATCAAGTAAATCATAATGTGCCACCTCAGTTTACAAATAGCGCTATTTCATGATATGCATATATAACCTTAGAAATGACGTCAAATATTAGACCAAATGTTTGACGATCTGACTGTACGCTGGAACTAACTTTTAATTACAGACAAACTTTTATTGACGTATTTAGTGACGCAACATCTTGCTCATTTACATTACATTTGCCGTGCGCGGCATTTACAGGAATATTCTTCAAGAGAGATTATTCTATAGTCGATAGTCGCCACATAGTATAACACAGAGCGAAATCAGATCATCTTGCAATAGGATTTTTTCGTTATGTCTGGCCTTGATGTGATAACATCATGAAATGGCTAAACCTGGCCTGCAAAGCGAGTTAAAAGCTATCTACCTAAGCTTTTTCACGAAATAGCTAACTTTCATGAATGCATTTCATAATCAACTGAAACAATCAACGTACTAACAACATTTATGCTCTAAATAGAAATAGTAAACAAAGGATAATACTACAACTTCATTGCTTTCTATGTCTAAATACCATTATAGTGGTATTAACTCACCAAATTCTCTTACTTCACCGTAAAATGGTTTATTGAAAGGATTAACACACTGCTGGCAATTTATTGGTACACCTAAAAAAATTCACGCTCAAATTTATGACTAGATAATAACTTAAATTGAAAATTTAAAAATACCTCCGAAAAGAACCCCACCGCAGCTAACAAAACAGCCGATGACCTTGAAACGGCTGAACCGATTTTAATAAAACATGCTTAAGAACTACCGCTACGAAACCAGCTTATAAACTAAAAAAACTGCACACAAATCGGTTCACCCGTTTAAGAGCTACGGTGCCACAGACAGACACACAGACACACATAGCAGTCAAACTCATATCACCCCTCTTTTTGCGTCGGGGTTTAACAATGTTAATAACTATTTAAGGAACAAACGTAATTAAAACAATACCTGAACAATACATATTACATGATTCCATACAAGTGCTATCACCACATTTGGGAGCATGCACTACGATCATTTTCAACTCAGGATTGACAGATTCGAATCTCGGTCTGAAGTAACAAAAATTGGTGAGTGTAAAGCAATGTAAACTTAGACCTACTTACTATTTTTAATGTGAACCTTAAACACAAATTAAAAAAATCGTAGTTCAATAGAATAGTTTTTCTTTAGAATTTAGGAATAAAGCTTCATTTTTCTAAAAGTAAATTGTCAGAATTCTATATTGTACACAGGAATACCAATGTCATTTATAATGTATAATTACTTACCTAGTTTGATTTATTATCTTTAAACAGTTTTGACGTTTTGTGCTCTTTTCTACAAAATCTGGTCGATTTTTTTCGAGATAATCTCGGACCGTACAAGTTTTTGGCATTTTAGTAAAATCTTCACTAGACATCTCAGTATCATTTGGCAAGCTCCGAGATCTATGGACCTTGTTCTCACGTCGGATATTACAGTTGGGCAAATTCCTTTCAATTTTTGCAGAGACTTCTTTGAATGGTGCACAAGTTACTTGTTTATGTCTAGGGGGTATTTTTACTATTATATTTTGTAATGGCCGGGCATCTTCCTTACAAATAGTTTCTTCACTCGATATACTGTCGGAGGTTTGTATTATCAAATTATATGCTACACTTTTCTTTCTTAGTTTGTCAGTATCCTGTTTAGACTTATGAGTTTTACATTTAAATCTACAAGGACAATGATGGGCATGATTACATTTTTCACAGGTAATAGAAGTAGTACTTGATTCTACGCATTTCGGTTGCCCGCTACGTGATTTACATCGTTTTTGATGATATTTCTCGCATTCTTTCCTGATTTTATTCAAAACCCAAGTTCTTGAATCTGTTGAAGTTGTAGGGAACTCGCTTGTGTGGTGTGACGCAGTGGGAACATCTGACGATTCTGTGGACATTTTCTGTTTCTTATTTTTCTTCATTGACAATTGTACTCCTTTATCTTCAAATGTTTTTTTAGTCAAACATTCGGAGTTAGTTTTTTCGCGTAACTGATCTATTGTACAAGCACTATCAGTGTTACAACTTTCTTTTTGATCTGTACT
The DNA here is from genome assembly GCA_963668995.1 of Parnassius mnemosyne. Classification (NCBI taxonomy): domain Eukaryota; kingdom Metazoa; phylum Arthropoda; class Insecta; order Lepidoptera; family Papilionidae; genus Parnassius; species Parnassius mnemosyne. The sequence continues at coordinate 17,390,099 of CAVLGL010000085.1, forward strand.
TTCTTCTGTATCTAAGAGATAGTTTAAAACTGTAATTATCTCCTTAAAACATTTTTTTCTTTTACTTTTTTCCATATCCTTCTTAGTGTAACGCTTTGTTATATCTTGAATCATGCTTAGTATGGGATCTTTGTTGATCTCATCATCATTATCACATTTGCTAACAAGACTGGGTTTCTGACATTCATATTGATCAACATTTTCTAAATTTACATTGTCCTTTATACATGTATTACTATCCCTTGATGATTTTCGATAAACTGTATTGTTACTTTTATCTGATTGATCTTTAATGATGTCCTTTGATTTTGATATTACATCTTTTTGTGTTTCAACATCGATTTTATTATAGTTTTGATTTTGAGTCACATAATTTTTTTTACAGCATGTGTCTGTGTTCGAACGTACTAAAGGTTTCATATTTTGAGAATTTTTCGGATACGTATTATACTTGCAATCATCAGCCATATTTTTAAAACAAGAATTTATGTATGGAACCGTAATCTCTTCGTTTTTATTTATATTGTTAACGTTGTTGTCGTCATAATCTTTTGAAAACTCTTGGTATTTTTTGTTACAATGTGTAAAAATATCAGTACTATTACACTGTACACCTTTCGAACACTCTTCTCCAAATATAGTTGCTTTTTCCAAAAACTGAATTTTATTGGTTGTTAAAACTTTTGTATTTAAATCTGTATTTTTTAATTTATCAATTAAATGTGGTGTATTTGACCCGAGACTGACAACTAACGTCATATTTGTTCCTTGAATAGGAATTGAAAACTTATCTTCATTTGGTTTGGAAACTTTATTTTCTACAAGTCTTTCGTCAAATTGATTTTTTTCTTCCATCGTTTTTGGATTTTTGAGAAAATTACAGCTATTATCTGTGTTTGTTTGATTTTCATGAACACTAAAAGTTTTTGAATCATTTGTACATGTGTATTGATTTCTTCTTGCATTTTCAAATATTGGTAAAATATTTTGGGATGAATTTCTGTATCTTTCATGCTCATTAATATGTTTACTACAGTTTAGATCCTTTACAAGATTAACATCAGATATAGTAGGATCAGAAATCTTAGGATCAATGCTTATGTCTGTTTGTGTCCATCGTGTATCTTCATGAAATAATTCCGATATCACGTTGTATCTCTCACATACATTTGTAGTACTTTTTTCAGTACCTAAATTACTTGCCTGCCTGTGTTTATCGTTTGATGACAAAGATGTTACACTTTTATCACTAGAGCCACGCCTCAAAATAAAATCTAAATTAAGATTTGTTTGAGATGAAGCTGATACCTTTCTTACAGGACAATTAACTGGAGGACTTGGACTCTGTGACATTTGTAATTCTCTATTTAAGCAAGGCACTTTATCCGGTACAGTGGCCCCTGACAATTTTTTGTCATTAATTTGATTATTATAACAGTCAGTGGAACATTGAATACCAACTGAACTAGAGGCTTTAGACATTGTGTCGGATAGGCATATGCCCTCTTGGCCCACACGTGAACATTTGTAAATAAGTAATTTTTCAGGTACTTCCTGTTCTTTGCCTTCATTAGAACATATACAGACATATTTTATATCCTGAGCATTTTCTAATATTATCTTATCTGTTTCCCTTGGCGATTTTTTGCAATTAATAATAGGTTTTTTTGTTATATGCAAATCAGTATTATTTTCTACATGACACCTAAGTTGACATTTTCTTTGTGATATCTTTTCTTCGCCTTTTCTTAATGAAATCTCATTTACGTCTGCTTTATCATTTACATTATGGTAAGCACAACGACAATAATGATTATCGGTCTTGCTGCAGCCAGCTCCTGAATCGGTATTATTTTGACAAGATTTTTGTAGCTTATTTTGTGCCTGACAGATTGATTGTCCCGACGCAAGAGTGAATACAGAATGGCTTTTTTGTTTTTTTATATTTATGTATTTATCTTTATTGGAACTAGAATCTCCTATTCTACTAGCATCCCCTGACCCATCATCGACATTATTGCGTGCCAAATCTTTAATTAATCTGTACAATCTATCACGAGGTTTGTCACACGTCTCTGGTGTTGTTTTTAAACATGTATCAGAACTAACCAACTTCTTCTTTAAAAGTGTTTCCTTATCCCTTAAACGTTTTTTATGTATTTGTTCTCTTTTTAAAGCCTCTAAATATTTATTATAAAGTTCTTCAGATGACATTTTAGGTGCAGTATCAGACGAACTTCTTTCTCTACTAGAAAAATCTGATTCTGTATTGGAAAATTTTGGCTTTTGAACGATATTACTTGGTTTATCACTTTGGGCTAATGTGTGTAAATTAGGTGTACTTTGCGATGTAGATGCCATTCCATTTGGATTAAATTTATCAACTCTTAGAATAGATTTTTTCGGTCGTTTTACCTTATTGGTATCAATGTTATTACCATCTGATGTACTTGTTGTTGTATGGTTACTTTTAGGTAAGTTTAAACCAGATAAGAAAACAGTTTCACTGTCATCATCTCTATACCTCGTTTTTAATAACCTTTGAACAACCTCCTTTATTAGTTTCTCTTTCAGATTTGTGTTATCATATTTGGGCTGCAAAGCTTTCTTAAGTAAGTCTATACTTTTTTCCAAATCTTTTGTGAAAGAATTCATAGTTCCTTTACTTGAATCATAAGTAGAACCTGTGCTTGATTCTAAACTAGATTTATTGCCAACACTATCTGAATCTTTTACTTTATTGTTATTGATTTGATTTTGATTATAAATGTGGCCTGGCATATATTCAAAGCTTTCTGCATCTGATACCTGTTCTATGCTTTTACTTTTTTCTTGGGGCGAAATCTGTAAATTCTTTTTTACTTTACTTCTACTAGATATCTTCTTTTTAAGAGTTCTATATTTCTTCTTTCTCTTTCTTTTCCTCAATGTGTTTAAAGCTATTAAAATTGGAAATTTTTGTTCATAAACGTGTTTACCGTTTTGCCGTTCAGTACCACTTATCAATTTATCTTCGATTGTCTTGTTATTTGTTAGAGATGTTTGTATTTCCTTATCAAATCTTGTTTGTGGGGTCATTTCAGTTTCAACTGAAACTTTATCAGATGTTAATTTAACACTATTCTTAGAATCTTCAACCATAACATCACCATCCTTATCAACATTAAATGAAATATGTTTAGTAAAATTAACATTTATTGCTGTTGGATTAACTTCAGAACTACATGGAACATTTAATTCCACTAAGTCTACATCCTTTTTTTGAATTTTTGTTGTTTTCTTCACATTTCCTTTCCTCTCTTTTTGTGAGATATTTGTTTCTACTGGTGTGGAATGACAAGTTGGTGGACCAAATTGAGTATCTTGTTTAGTATCATTGTTGGAATATTGTTGATGCAAAGCAAGTCTTTCTAGTGTACTAAGGCCAGTATTTGAAGCTTTTCTTTCACCTTCATTTTCATATCCTACATCACCTAAAGAATCCCACTCTAGTTTTCTTTGGGACGTAATACTACTCGTTGGTGAAAATGGCTTGTTAATTGAAGTATCCAGATGGACATCAGTAGCTGAAACATGTAAATTTCTCTTGTTAATTACAAAGAAAAAATTATAAACAAAACAACAAAACTCTCTGATAAAATAGAAAAAGAACAAACTATGCAAACAATAAAGCAATATTATTATGCAATATTTTTTTAAGTTACAGGATGGTTAAAGTACTGAGTCATAGGAATAGGGTTAGATTATATAGAATTAACTCATTTAAAATTGACAATTATTATGACAATTTTATTTTTTACTACATTTTCGTCTTTTCTTAAATTAGAATACCAACTGTATCATAGTTATAAGATATCAGCTAGTTGTTTCAGTTTTAAAAGAGAATCTGGAGTGTCAGAGCCTCTTAACTCTTCTGGCTTGGGTTGCCTTCAATATACTTTTTGGTTTAAATAAAGTATATTGTATATTGTTTAATTAGGCAAAAGCTGTCTTAAACAAATGATATTTCTTACAATTACGTTTAATAATTTTCTAATACCTAAATTTATTACTGCATGATATTAATTTTTACCCCACTTTGTGAATTCTTTCTGATTCACTTATTGATTTCTCACAGGTTAAAAACCAATCAATGGTTGATGGTGAATGGTTGTATGGTACATCATACAACCATCTCCCCATCCTCCAGAAAATTCCTCCATTTCGTGAACTAGCTTTCGAATTTCCCTTTCATCATACGCTTGCTGCAATTTATAAAAAATAGATAAATTTTCTTCAATTTATACATACACTTTTGTGAATTGTTATCATCAGATTTTACAGATTCATTATCACATTGTGGTGGCGAATTTAAGTCTGCTTCTTCTGTTATTATAGGTGGAGACACAGAATCATCTTTGGTCTCCAGATAATCATCCTGCAAATCAGAGTATGAAAAAATTATTCTTAAACAATAAAATATGTTTAAAGGCCGGCAACACATCTGCAATTCCCCTGGTTCCCCTGGTGTTGCAGTTGTTCATGGGCGGAGGTAGTCACTTACCATCAGGTGAGCCGCATGCTCGTTTGCCCCTCTCCTATAAAAAGTTTTTTTACCTAATAATATGAGGTACACACATCAATCACTACAGGTTGAGGCCCGTTTCCAACAACACATTTTTAAAATGTACCTATCAATACTTAAATAGTTAATAAACTAACAAACAAATTATAAATGCATTTTAGCACAATGCGATTCAAAATTTGTTAGCATACAGTGTTGTTTTTAAAATTTCAAACAATTAAATGTCAAAGACATATTTTTCACCACATTTTACTTTTTCATTTCAATTCTTTAATTTTCCAACAAGGTCTTTCTGTCACACACTTATAGAATATTTTTCCATAACAAATATTATTTGTAATATTAAATGTTGGGATTATTATAGTAACCAATTACAAATCAGTAGCACAGAACTAGCATATTGCATTGTGAGTGCAACCCCAGTTAGACTATGTTCTAGCTAATTATTACTAAGTAGTAGTTAAAGATAGTAACTATTATTTGGAACAGCGTCGGGGCAGACAAGCTGGAACAAAATATCTGATTAGAAGAGGCAAGACCCAAAACACCTCTTGTCTATATGATTCTTAATACTACAAGTAAATGCCTATATGAATTATTCAGTGTTTGTCCAAATTACAAATATTTATAAACCCCCTCTACTTCATTCATGTGATTACCCCTCAATCAACTTGAATGAAACTTAAGAAACTTCATACCATTGCTTGAGTCTTCCATATTATGCAATCTCATTATAAGTGTAGGTCACAACTGTCTGGAGGTTCTAACATGGAAGCGAGTAACACTGCAGGGTGAAAAGCTAGTGTTGAAAGAAAATGGAGAAACAAACAATAGTAACTGAAGTAAATATGTCTCATATGATAATGAAAATATTGATAGATCAAAAATTAGATAATACGTTTAAAGAAATCAATTTCTTTTAGTAAGTAATAAAATTTTAATCAATACCATAAATGTCTACCAGAAAAATAGTAAGAAGATCTATATGGAATATAATGACAAATTATTGTTTCTAGGTTTCATATTTTTTACTATGTGTAAAATATGAATATTTTTTAATGATGTATTTTTACATCACACCAACATGCTGCATGAAGAAACATTATATTACATTTTAACAAGAAGTTCCCGATTAAAAAATAAACTATATTATTGCATTATATGTATTTAAATTATGTTATATTCCATAACTTATTACTTCAATTCCATAAAACTCATTATATCAATTTTTTTATTTTCTTGTCAGTTCTATATTTCACAGTTACTATTTTCATCCATTACAAATTTACTAAGGAGATAATAATTTTTCAAATTGTTTTATACTTATATTATGAAATTTACATTTTTTTTAGATCTGACATAAACACAGTTGTGGCATTTTAATGTGAATAGTTTTTTTTTTTTTGTGTAAATCTTATTTGTAATTATTTTACATGATTTCCACAAATTATTGAATTGGACAATGCATCAAAAAATTCCAGGAGGAATTCTAAAATTATGACAAAATAAAAGAAAGTTACCTAATAGTTAAGGGTAAACACATACTGTATTGTATTTCCATACTACAAAGATTGTATTTATCTGAGGGGTGGAGGCCTGGTGATCCATAATACAGGTTTGTACCTAGTTTGGACACCAGTCCCCCTCACATCTACCCCCTGGCCAAGTCAATCTATTTATTTAAAACATAAAAGGTTTTTAATATTGATATGGTCACTATAAGATGTTGTTAGGTTAGCTAATTACGTAATAACCTGAGACAGAAGGACCCTTGAGTAGGGACTGAATAAATTAACCGATTTGGTATTACATGGATCTCACAAATTTTTACAGTAGAAGAACTGAGTTGTGAGACTTGGTTTTTTTACAAGTTATGTTTTTGAAGGCATTTGTATATTTCTTTAAGTTGTGTATAATCAAATTGTGGAAAATAAATAAATAAAAATAAAATAAAAATGCTTGTGTTAGATGTGGTTCATCACAGTAATTCATTACTGTACATATTTGGAACCTATACAGGTTACTGGGTATATTTACTAATGTAATGTACTGCTACTAATGTTAATAACATTATTAGCATTATTTTGAAACAAAGTTAAATCTGTCAAAGGTAAATAGAATAGATTGGGTTCAAAGGCTATTATAGAATAGAATCAGATAACCAAACTCCACATGGTACTTGGTTGCCCCTAGTGTTAACCTGCTGTAACAAATTGCAGGTAAGTAGTTGATGTTGTTAGCTGATGATTAGATGAGAATAAAACTCACTAATTTACATAGTATGTTTCCCCAAATTAATGTCACTTATTATAACAATTTGAAAAGCATAATATGTAAAAAACTATAACTTTTTTATAGTTTCAGGGTGAGAGACAAGCACACAGTCCACCTCGTGGTATGTAGAGCTATGGTCCATAGATAATTACAACTATTGTGAATTAAAAACAAATAGTAAATATGTTGTAAAACCCTGTTATGGGGGACTGTACTTCAGCCCCACTCCTACTCCTTCTCTTCAGCCCTTAACGCATTTGGATCTAAGTTTTATAAATATTAACTAAAAAAATGCTTTAGAAATCTTTTTTTGTTTGGGTTATAATTTCTTTCCCAGTCAGCAAGAGATTAAGTTTTAAGCATTTAGTAACTGGGCTAGGTCACCTTTTAACATAAATCCCCTGCGAGGGATTGGGAGAATATGTTAAGGAATAAATTACTCTATCGAGCCTACATATTTTTCATTAAATGCCAGCTTTGCCTATAAGTACATTGGAAATGCATAGCTACTGTGGTCACAAGCCTCAAAATACAGTATTGATAATGGTGGTATCATTTCACTTCACCATTTTATTTCAGCCTTTTAAAAGTCCACAGTTGAACATAAGCCTCCCATCTTAGATCGCCCCATACGGAGAATATTCGCCATAGTTGCCATTCTTTGCAAACCGGCTGGCAGCTACAGTTTTTTATAATTCTGAGCTGATATATTATTGCCAATCTCATGTTGCTGTTGTCTCTTACGCCATAATTATGGTATATTTAAATACTTCTAGAAATCAAGCCGGGGCAGGTAATAAAAAAAATTCTAATTTAATAATAAATTAACAATTCAAACTTTAATAATTAATTTTACCTTTGAAGATGGCTCTGGGACCGTATATTTAATGGATATTCTACACAATTCAGTTGAAGATCCAGGTTGACCGTCCCCAGAATCTGAAGAATCAGTTAGTACTTTCATTTTCCTCCAAAATAAACTTTTCGGATCCCGAATATCACTTTGAGTCGTTGATAAAGAAAAAAACTGTTCTAAATCTCTTTTTCTGCCAAACTTTTTGTAATAATCCAAAACGAGCGAATTAACAGCACATTGTGAATAGTCGTCATTAGTATCTTGAAAACCCGTTTTATCTACAATATTTTCGTCCATAATTTTATTGAGATGTAAATAAAATATTGTGTAAATATAAACATATCGAAATACCTACTTTCGATTTTCAAAACGGTCACAAACACAATTACCAGATCCAGACCAGTCTTTAAAAAAGTATTGTACTCTGTGGTCACAACCATAGATAAATAAATATGTTAAGCTGAACGCACATTAATTTATCCGCACCGTACGCGCCGTACACGCCGAATTTTGGAATTCGTTGTGTGAAATCATATGAAACCTCGCACATTACACCCGCATTGTACGCGCTGAATTTTGTAAAATGCGGTAGATATCCAAATATTGAAGGACGCATGCTGACCATAGACAAATAAATATGTAGCAAGATGCTGACTGATGACGCGAACGCAGCGGGTTCGGAGCGTGCTGATACCTTGCTACATATATATTTATCTATGGCTGATACTCAATGTTGTCTAATGTTTCCGACTTAGTGGATTTTCCACTAAAACTGGTGGTTTCGACCTTTGTTATAATTTTCGTATTTTTATAGCTTTTAATTAGTTCGTAATTAATTATACATAATTTGATAATTTTTTGCAGGGATGTTACGGATATGATATTTCGGATATGGATACGGATACGGATATGGGAATAATATTATATCGGTTTCGGTTTCGGTTACGGATATAAAATTATTTCGGATTATCCGTTAGTTTCGGATCGGATAAGATTTTTGAGGTATTTAAGTAAAATACAAATAAGTAGGTAATCATTTGGCTTTATATCTTGGTTATCATTTGGTTACAATCAGTCATTTATTCAAGTAATTAACAATTTTATAAGAATAGTATACTAATTAATGTAGCTACCTACATATTTTTAAGTTATCTACTTAAAAATGCTATTACAAAATTATTATAATCAAAAACAATGCTATTAGTTTTTTTTTCTATTATATTCTTCAATATATTTCTAGGAACTATTACAACGCATAAATCAGTCTTCTTAAGTCTTTGCATATTGAAGAATAAAAACTAAAATCTGAACATAACATAACAAAATATTTACTTGTCTTTCACTTAATGATTTCTTTTAATAGTCGAAACTAAGCAAAGGTAAATTATACTTAACAAAAAGCAATTTCGCAGCCTTATCACCAGAAAGTCGATTTCTTAAGGGGTCATAAATTAACCCAGCTGCACTGAAAAGCTGCTCACTTGGTACACTTCCAGGAGGTGGAGAAAGGTACTGTCTTACTAAATCACTTAAGCAATGGTACTTGGTATGCATTTTCCACCATAAAAGTGGATCTTCATTGAGTGTCAATCGTTTCTCCCTGTTGTATTCATTTAGTAATGTCTTTTTAACAATAAATTGATTGTGCACATCATCACCACAATCTATGTTTTGCTCTTCCTCGTCACTTAAGCTTAATATTTCAGCTAGACAAGATTGAATGTGTGAATAGTTGCTTGAGCTTGTTGTCGGAATCTCATTCCGTGATCTCTTAGGTGAAGAAGGACCTTCATCACGAGAAGCTTTTGAACACCCAAGAATCCCCAGAATCTCAGACTGTACCTGTTCCTTCGTAATTTCAGTAAAAAACTTGAGTTTAAACCGTGGATCTAGATAAGTAGCTATTGTATATATTTTATTATTTTCAATATCCTGAAATCTGACATTGATGTCTTGGATCATTTTCGTAATCATTAATTTGAAGTTCTCAGAAGTCTCTTCTTTACTCTTCTCTGTTTCTAGTGTGTTTTTAAGAGTATATATTAATGGAATCACTGATGCTATTGTTGCAGTAGCACTACTTAACTCCTTTGTAATTTCTTCGAACGGCTTTAGTATTGCAACACACTTTTTCAAGTCGAGCCATTCATCAGCATTAAGAATTGGTATATCATGCGCGCCCGAATACAGTACTAAGGAGTCTTTTAATGTCAATATTCTTTTCATCATATAATACGTCGCGTTCCATCTGTGAAAAAAGAAAAAACAATGTCAAATCAAATAAAAAAAAATTACATAATAGATAGGTGTATAAAATAGAATAAAAAAATCTCACCGTGTGGAACATTCCTGAATTATACTTAGTCCTGATTGGTTCAGTCTTTCTGTTTGAATTTGTTTCAATTCATTTTGCGCGATTAGGGAGTGATTGAAGTGAGTTGCAATTTTCTTGCACTTCGTAATTACTGACGAGAGAAATTCTTCGATTTCCATCGTTGATCGCACACATAATTGTAGTTGATGAATAGTACAGTTTGCATCAGTGAAATTGGCCATATTCATAGCTTTTATCATATTAGATCCTCTGTCGCGTAAAATACAATGAACTGATTCCGTGCTTAAGCCCCAATCTTTCAAAATATTGTTTAAATTATTTGCTATAATTTCACCTGTGTGCCGACCCTCTAATTGTTCACACTTGAGTATTATAGAAACTCTTTCATATTTATTGGTGATGCCATGAGCAGTAAGACTAAGTAACGATACATTTGAGCTGGGCTCTGACCACACATCTGTAGTAAATGACAACTTTTCAAATTGCTTAAGTAATCCCAGCACCTTTAATTTAATTTTATTGTATATATCAGTACACAGCAAATTAGTAAAATACTGCCGACCTCTTAGATGATAGCGTGGTAATGCTGCCTGCATTAATCTTTGGAAGCCGACACCTTCCACAAAGTTAAATGACAAGTTTTGTAATGCAATCATTTCAGCTACTAATTTATCAATTTCTTTTTGCTTGACATTACTTTCATCCCAGGCGCCTTTATTTTTTAAAGAATCTGTTATTGACAGCTGTTTTTTACACTCTTGTAATGGTGTCAGCTGTTTCGTGGTATGTGGTATTTGTTGGATATCTTTTTCTAGTAACAAAAGTTCTTCGTACTTATCACCGTGTTTTGATTTAAGATGAAGTTTAAGCGAAGTAGTGCCACCTCCTTTTCGTGAAAAGGTTTTATCACACTGTTTACATTTTGCGGAATCTGCATTAACTTGATTAAAAAATCTCCAAATTAAACTAGACTTAGGTCGCATTTGGTCCAGATTAGGTAAACAATTTAATAACACAACACTTTTCTTTCACTTCGTCGAACTAAACTAATTACTCGTACCTAAATATAAAACTGACTGACGGGACTTATGTATGACTGCAACATAAATAATAAACAAACAATGCAAGAGTAAGAGACACGCGCCGCTAATGTAAAAAAGAAACCTGTTATAACAAGTCTCATTTAGACTCAGCCCCTACCCTTATCCGAAATTATCCGAAACTTTTATATCGGATTCGGTTACGGTTACGAATAGTTTTTTATTTCGGATATCCGATAGTTTCGGTTACGGTTACGGAGCTCCATAACATCCCTGATTTTTTGCATCTATTATAAATATAATATATACTTAACAAACTTAGAGATAAGTTATTTAAGTACTGAATTAAAAAAATTGATAGTTAATTTTAGTTCAAAAATCCAGTTATACCTGATTACTTAATTTTCAATAAAAATACTTACCTAAAACATACAACAAGTCTCTTTTCAGATTCAATTGGCCTTCTAGATCTTGGGTTTTCCATGGAAAGATATGGTTTTATTATATGTAGCAATTCTTAAGATTTCTTGTATGTTAAATGCAAATATCTAAAAACCATTCATCATCATTATCTAATAAGTCTTTAAACAAAGTATATCCCCTTTATATTCTCCATACAATTGCCTTTTTAAATTTATATTATGAATCCAGAATCTTTTTTTTTTCTTCGAATTTTAACTTCTCCTTCCTGTGCCAATTAGCAGGCTAGTACTATATTTGTTTCCATGGTGATTTCGAGCTATCAATTTCAATGTACCGTTTCACAACAGTGGTTGGAAAAAACTACAAAAGTAGTTGGTTATACAAAAGATTTGCTTACGGCGCGGACGGTGCATATGTGTAAGTGCAAATAAGCGAGATCATCAGTAAAAATTGGCGCCTACGGCGCGTACGATGAGTACGGTGTGGATAAACGTGCGTTCAACTTTGGATTTTTTTAATTAATTTTTCGTCATTTGTTCGTTATTGTTCGAATATAGAAATTGTTTGTTCGTCTTTTAATTATTTATAATTCATCCTTAAGTTGGCCCCCTAATTGTAAATTTCAACTTTTATCCGATAAAACAATTTGTTTTTAATAAATATTGTTTGTTCGATCGCAATTGATGATTTTTCGATCATAAATACAACTTTATTATTAATTATTCAATTTTTTTAATTAAAATACTGTCATCCCTTATGGTTGCACCTGCGTTGTGCATGCTTTCGCGTTGCAATATAAACTTAGTCTTTTGTTATATGATAAGCGCAGTTCAATTGAATCAAATTATATTGAATGATACTGTCAATTAGCAGACAACTGATAATTTTTAAAATATCTTGAACAAGTCAATTATGATTAAAAAAAAACATTATTCATCAAGGAATTTGAAAAACCTATGCAGATTTTCAAGAACATTTTTTTTTTTGTAATAATTTGCTTGACAAATAAATCCAATATCGTCATTTCATTATAGTACTGTTATAATTATTCTCTCCTCTGATATGCTATTTATGCATTAGGACCTATTTGTGAGATGTACGTATATAAATTTGTTGCGTTTTAAACAGAAAATGTAATATAGTGCTATATATTTCTCTATTGTTTTATATATTACTCATTTGACTTCATCAGGAGTTCAATAAAAAGTTTTTTCATACGCTAATAGTTAATAAAACATAATCTTTCATTAAACAATATTTAACCAAAGATGTTGAAAAATTAAAGAAATTTAAATGAATAAAATATAAATAAATTTCAGTATTTTTCATGCTTAAAATTATAAGCTTTTTTTTAATTCACTGGGATATTCCGATATAACGAATCATAGTTTCAGAATAAAGACCGGTTATTTAATTGAATCAATTCTAGAAATTAATTATATCACATGCTATCTAAATTAATAATAAGTCAATTTTTATTCTTGTTATTTTTACCCATTTGCGATTAGAGAAAAGATAGGTATTTATTTTTCAATTATCAATAATAATGCCTACATTAATCATTACTACAATTATTATTATCATTACCACAACGTATACTTGCACATAACGAACACATTACACATTTAAACGTGGTAGAGCCATGCTGCAATTATATTAGTAGTATAGTTGTAGCACGAATGGGTCGGCTCGACCGGGGAAGGACCACGCTCTCACAGAATACCAGCGTAAAATAGCAGCTTAATACTGCTATGTTTCGTATGGTGAATGTAGAGAACCGGAGACCCATTTTACTGGAAAAGAGGCATTCCATCTTAGTCCTCAGGGGTGACAACGCATCTGCATTTGGACTCGCAAACGAAGATGGGTGTAGATGTCTATGGGCCACAGCAGCCACTTACCCACTTACCATCAAGTAAACTGTGTGCTCGTTTGTTACGCTATCCTATAAAAAAAAACATTTGAAGCATTTTTTTTTGAAATAACTTACATTTTATATAAAAAACTAACAACAATCTTTCTTTTGTACCTAATTTTTTTTTCATTTTATGTTGACTTTTGCACTCACGCGGTGAAGGAAAAATGGACTGAAGTATATGAAGTAAACCGGACACATAGGTAAAGGCGGAAACTCGTCTTTTAAAGTACATTCTCTTAATACAGAGAAGCGTAATTTAGTAACGAAACTAATTCTAATAAAAAATTTAGAGTTTTAGTTGTATAATTCTTAGAAATAACATTTAAAAAATAATTATTCTGAACAAACGTAGTGATAGTGACTCGGTTCTGGTTCTGAGAGGTCCCTTCTAAATATTACACGGGGGCGAGGAGGTTATAATATAATATAGGGAGTGAGCGCTTGGAACATTGTAACCGTTCCTCATTTTTCTTAGAAAGAGAGGCACTGAGTTTTGTACTTTATCTCCTTCTAACATTGATAAGTGTTCACACCAAACAAAAACATTACCAACGTTTAGAGAGTTATTAACTCAAAGTAATATTTTGGAAATATGCTGAACGATAATCTTACATTTTTATCGCTAATCATAGTTGGGATATTCCATATTGTATTTCAATTAAGCATATTATTTTTATTTTTTATAGGATAAGGGTGACAAACGAGCACACAGTCCACCTGATGGTAAGTGGTTGCTTCGGCCCATAGACATCTACTTCTATCCTCTATTACAAATCAAAATGTAGATGCGTTGTCACCCGTGAGGACTAAGATGGAATGCCTCATTTCCAGTAAAAAGGGCCTCCGGCCACCTGCACTCACCAAGCGAAACGCATAGGCAAGCCTCTACTTCACGCTGGTTTTCTGTGAGGTCGTGGTACCACTCCAGTTCGAGCCGGCCCATCCGTGCGTCAGCAAAAGCTGCCGCATAGCTCTACCACTGTTTATTATTAAGTAACACGAAAAAAAAACGCTAAAACACGAATGTTCTTTCCCTAAAAACTAGGGGGTGCATTTTACGCTATAGATGACAACACTATTTTAAAATTTGACATTGTCAAATGAATGAATATATTGTTTTTTTTTTAATAGGATAGGGTGACAAACGAGCACACAGTCCACCGGATGGTCATGGTTGCTGTGGCCTATAGACATCTACATCTATCCTCGTTTGCGATTCAAAATGCAGATGCGTTGTCACCCGTGAAGACTAAGATGGAATGCCTCTTGTCCAGTAAAAAGAGTCTCCGGTTCTCTACACTCACCATACGAAAAACATCAGTGTTGAGCTGCTATTCCACGCTGGTATTCTTTGAGTGCGTGGTCCTTCCCCGGTCGAGCCGACCCACTTGTGCTACAATTATACTACTAATATAGCTGCAGCATGGCTCTACCACGTAGAAAACGCCTTGTGCTAATCATTCGCTAAATCTATGTGAAGTGCACTCACTTAGGGATCGTTAATTCAAGTTTAACTTTTTTCGGAACAGTAGTAAAAGTTTATAGCTTCTTTTCGTCATCCACACGTCAATGGGAAACTTTAATAAAAAGTGTAGGCGTATCCGTCAAAAGAATCTCAGAGACAAGATGGATTGCTCATCAGGACGCTGTTAAACCACTGCAGAATAATTTAAAAAATTAGTATAAAAATTCTCGAAGATATATAATCCCAGCAACAACAGAGAAAACGTCGATACAAGAGAAGCAGCATCTACATTCTTACCAGGTTTGTGTCACTTCCGTTTCTTATGCTTTCTTTCCTTTTGGTGTAAAATCCAAAAAGAAATTAGTCAGACACAGAAGTAAATACTAAATAATTAAATAATAATCTAGATTATCACTGGAAAAGTATGTGATAAAAATCAAAGCCCAAAAATTTTTTCTTCAAAGCCAACGTATTTAACTAGTGGAAAAAGTTATTTCCTACGTAACAAAAAATGTGAGAATGTGGACATTTCGACTGAAGGAAGAAGAGGATTGAGGAGATTTCGAAAACGTTCACCAGGAAAAATGACCCGATATGCTGGAATAACATTGCCAGAGGAGCTGCATAGAGCTATGTTTTTTTTTTATAGGATAGGGTAACAAATGAGCACACAGTCCACCTGATGGTAAGTGGCTGGTGTGACCCATAGTCATCTACATTTATCCTCAATGAAGAATAAAATGCAGATGCGTCGTCACCCGTGAGGACTAAGATGGAATGCCTCTTTTCCAGTAAAATGGGTCTCCGGTTCTCTACACTCACCATACGAAACACAGCAGAGTTAAGCTGCCATTTTACGTTGATATTCTCTGAGAGTGTGGTCCTTCCCCAGTCGAACCGACCCATTCGTGCTACAAATGTACTACTAATATAGCAGAGTGTAAAGCTGAATAACACTAAATGTTATTCAGCCTTACACTCTGCTTACGTCACGAGATGAAGATCTTCGTTTAATAGTTCAAAATCTGACAAAAATCTATGATGATTTTTCTGCAGGATATATAATTTTGGAGACTACGATTTGAAAGCTGCCAGCATTTCTTCCCAAGAAGCGGTTCAATGTAATTCATTGGAGCTTTTCTCGTAAAATTGGGCTATTCTGAATCTGTTCCGAATCTAGCGCTGTGTCAAAGATTTTTTTTATAGTTTCATGTGAAGGAAGCTTTTCAAAACTCAAGTTAATAAAATCTAACTTTAGGTCCACAATGGGCCAAGCTGGTCTAACCAATCTTTCCATTTTATCTATCGAAAATGACAGAAATTAAATTTTGATAATATATTAGAATATTATAGTAAAATAAAGTCCCGTTAGCATGTATAGCATTTTTTGTTTTATTTTGGGTGGTGCTTGATAGAAAACCGCCCTGGATGTCAACCCACGCTACTCCGCCACTAGTTAACGTAAGGTTTGATACTGCAGCGAAGCAATCATATAATCAAAATATAAAACGGAGTTTAATTTTAACACTATTCAGCACTTTCCATATTGAACAAAAATATGCATTTCGTTTTCCGTAATGCTATATATATTATTAATATCCTCAAAATATTGTATCATGGACACTCTATCAGAAAGAAATAGAACGTTTAACTCGGTGCCTTTCATTCATTTCAAGGTCACTGATTTAGGAACGTTTCTCTACCACAAACTATATAGAAACACTATCTACGGAAGACCAGCAGGAGCAGGACTTGACAGTTGACACTGCATATTTATCTATGGTTTGAAATATTTCAAGAATTTGACGTTTTTCAATAATTTCCTGGAAATTATTGGTTAAGATTTCGGTTTTATATTTATTATTTTTAAATTTAACATTTGACTCTCAAGAAATAAATTTCAACTCAGATATATAATGGGTAAAAACGGTGTTGTTGCGTTACTTAAAGACTTTTATTATGATCCTTTTAAATGGTAAGTACGCACTATATTTTGTTCATAACCAACAAAAAATGTGATTTTGCTCATGCATTTCATCTTCTCGCTGTACAGAGCTATTGTTTATAATTTTTATGTTGTATTTTTATTATTGGGGCATTTTGGTAACATTTGCTAAATGACCTTTATATGCACATTTGATTTGGGATGAATTTGTATTTGCCTGTCCCAAGCAAGTATATAGGTTTTTATTTATAGTTTGATAAACATACCATGAGAAATTACAAACAATTATTTGTGATTCTAATCCTTGCATTCAACTTAAACATACCTACATATTTAAATTATCTTTTTATTTAATATCTTTAACTATCTTAAGATTTTGAATAAAATATCACAATAGAGATAGTTCGAAGAACCGACAACTGATGGAGAAGAAAGGTTTAAGTGGCAGCCTGATACTGGTAAGCAAAGTGGAGTCCAACGAGATAGAGTAACAACCTGACAAGAGATGTAGAAAGTTGATGGATGATGGTAGCTCATAACCATGCTTTGTGGCATTCCTTGGGGTAGCATTATGCTTAGAAGTGGACTCAAATGATCATAATTACAGCCCTAAGGCTGTAATTATGATCATTTTAAAGGTTGAAATTTAGAATCTAGGCAGGAGGTGCGGGGGATGAGCTTTGTCTCCTTACTACCGACACCACTCCCTTTAAAATGTAATACACCGTTCTTGAGAAAAATCAAAAAGAAAATCCCATAGACCTAACCTCAAAATAACATTTATTGACTCCGGTAGGAGGAGAGAAGAGGAGAGCAGGAATGTGCCCCTCTACCCTTCCCTCCTTGTGGAAAAGTATAGTTAATGAGTATGGTTTTGTTTGTAAAATCATAACCTCACTTTTTTACACAAGAATATTGACCCAAAGTTACTTCTACAACGGCTTAGCCGCTGCGGGAGGTGCAGCCCCTTCGCCCTTGCGTAGCGAATCACAGGCACCCATTGCTCACCTCCGCAGCTCCTACTTATTGGTCACCTTCGGCGACCAGCCTCAGCTGCTACAGCTCGCACAGGTGCCTGAGATTTGCTACGGTGGGTGGGGGCTGCTCTTCCTCCATGCCTACGGCTTTACAAAAACTATACTAGAATTATTTTGTCCGTGCAGTTTGGGTCGTAAATCATCGGAGTATTTCGCTCTCTTTCCCACTCACGGGCCTTAGGGGCAAGCATAGTGATGCACATTATTGTTGTCGATAGGTGTTATCAATAGTGTATTTAGTTTTGTCTTTGTATGTGTATGTGTTTGTGAATGAAAAAAAAAATAGATAAAACAACGTATTTAATAAAATAAGAATAAGGTTTAGCTTTTTTTTTTATAGGATAGAGTGACAAACGAGCACACAGTCCACCTTATGGTAAGTGGTTGCTGTGGCCCATAGACATCTATATTTATTCATTTGCGACATCTATCCTCATTTGCGAATCAAAATGCAGATGTGTTGTCACCCGTGAGGACTAAGATGGAATGCCTCTTTTCCAGTAAAAAGGGTCTCCGGTTCTCTACACTCACCATACGAAACACAGCAGCATTAAGCTGCTATTTTACGCTGGTATTCTGTGAGAGCGTGGTCCTTCCCCGGTCGAGCCGACCCATTCGTGCTACAACTATACTACTAATATAGCTGCAGCATGGCTCTACCACGTAAAAAGCTTTCCATTGACGTCTGTCGAGTTGGGTGTTGATACGCATTTTTACAGAAAAGTTACACTATTATAAGCACACCCAAAGTCTAATCCTACCGTAAAACTGGCGCCATTTTGTAATGTCAATGTCGACGTCAATAGGGATGTCGATTCTTTCCGAAAAAGGTTTGTATTTGTGATGTAAATATAAACCCATTTTATGAAAAACAAGAAAGATACCATGATAAATGATCTCTTATTGAAATTTGTTTTATTTAACAGTACCTATTAGGGCAGATAACAAATAAAATAGGTTAGGTTCAACTTATGTCATAGAACCGAATTGATTGACCCCGACTCCATCTGGTACGAGTGTGTCCTACCCCTAGAGTGGTTTTATAGCGCCGGAGACGTAGCAGTCTCAAAATAGATACAGAAATCCTTCTGAATCAGTCTCCTTATTTTTTTATGACGAAGGGAATTTTTTTCTCATAAAATGGATTTATATTTACATTATAAATGCAAACATGAAAAAAATATAGATATTTTAGAAATCGATTTTTTGGGAATCGATACATCAGCTTACAATTCGAATCTATTTAAAAACTCGATCTTTTTCGGAAAGAATCGACATCCCTACTGACTAATAATAAAAAATGGCGTCAGTTTCATAGTAGGTAGGAATTGAAATAAATATTGCAAAAATATTTGATTTTCAATACTTTTCTCTCAAAAAGTACATGTTTCCGCATATTGAAACTTTGTGTGTGTGCTTATAAAAATGTAATCTTTCTTTAAAAATACGTATCCACACCAAAATCGACGGACGTCAATGGAAAGTCGTACCAAGAATAAAAGACCATAAGTACAAATGTTAGGAATGTAACAAGTTATATTAAAAATAAATATAAAGATAATACCTTATATCTAAAATTAAATCTAAAACTATTTACATTAAAATTCTACATCAGAATCATCAGTCATCCTCATCCACATAAATTACGATATCTTCTGCCAGATGAGATTTCTTCAAGTCTTCCTCTTGGAGTTTTACTGCATGCTTCACACAATCTTTCCAGTTCTTTTGCAATAAATTTTTTTTATAGGGTAGGGTGACAAACGAGCACACAGTCCACCTGATGGTAAGTGGTTACTGTGACCCATAGACATCTACATCTGTCCTCAATAAAGACTCAAGATGCAGATGCGTTGTCTCCCGTGAGGACTAAGATGGAATGCCTATTTGCCCGTAAAAAGGGTCTCCGGTTCTCTACACTCACCATACGAAACACAGCAGCGTTAAGCTGCTATTTTACGCTGGTTTTTTGTGAGAGCGTGGTCCTGCCCCGGTACCCATTCGTGCTACAACTATACTATTGATATAGCTGCAACATGATGGCTCTACCACGTAAAATGTTTAAAATTGCTTCATGCAGTAACACTTTGACGTCTGCAATTTTAAAAGTGCTGTTTTTGGTGGCAACTTCATTTATTGCTTGAGTCCATACCAACTCAATTGGGTTATATTGGCAATGGTAAGGTGGTAAGTTAATCACTTCGTATCTCTCGACTCCAAAGCTAACTGATCCAATTTGTATATTTTTTCTGGTCGGTTCCGTTGTACCTGTAAATATAATGTTGTTTGTATATTCAACTAAATACTTAAAAGAAAACAAATGCATTGTAAACTTTAAATAATAAAATCTGAAATACCTTTTGTAATAGTTTTGGCTTGAGCTCACTATCATTAAACTCAATCCCGTGTTGGCGGTGCCACTCTGAAATTCACTCTTTTTGTTTACTGATGTCGGTGCCCGATTTATTTGCTGGGAGTGGTAGGGTGCGTTGCTCATTATGATGACTGATGGTTCCAAGACTGCAGCAGCTTTGTAAACCTCTCTGTGAAGCCTTCAGCATTCATTTCTGAATGGTAGTCCTCATTCTGAGACTTCACAGCACGGAATATCCATCTGGCTTCGGGTATAAAACCACATTTTGCACAGCCTGCATGACAAACTGAAATAACATAATTAAATGAATATCATATTTTGTATTAAATTATTATTAAGTCGTATTTCTTACATAAAAGATGAAAGAATATTTACCAATTAGTCTGCCACCCTTTCCCGTTTAAGCCGCCTTGTCCATCCTTGTCTAGCTAAATTCGCTTGCGGCTGTGATTTTGGTTCACCCGAGTCTCATGTAAATAAATTCTTAGTCGAGTGTCTTCACTATCTCTCAGGGTCTTGAGTTTTCTCAGGAATTGTAGCCGCGCACAAACGATGTCAGTCCTTTCCATCAATTGTTTACGACCATCTGGAGCTTGTGTGTACTTGTACCCAAGTTTTATGAGTATTTTACGCATAGAAGAAATGGAACACGGGAATCCGTCAATTCTTTCTTTTGCTGTACTCAAAATTTTAGCCGTGGAAGGATATTCACCGTCGCGATAAAACGATGACACTATTTGTTTAATTACACTTTTGTCAAAGTTGTCTAACGCAGTTACTGTACAAAGTCGATAGACGCTTTCTCGCGGAGAGCGAACTTCTCCCTTTACACCCTCTTTTTTAATTTTGTCGACCGCTCTAACACTCACACCACATATCGGCGCAGCAAGTTCACGAGAACAGCAGAAATTAACACTTTGTGACTTTTCGGGATCTATTTTCATTTTAGTGAAAAATGTTAAAACATTGTTGATAACAACACGTGCTTATGCTGGTATATTGGTGCCAACAGGCAAAATATTATTTTGAATAAATTCTGCCGTTTTGGTACAGAACAAAGGAGTAGCCATTGTCACTAAAGAAATTCAGAGAGCGAATGCGCAAAAACAAACTTCTCTTCGATATATGTACTAAATTATCATTGCACTAATTTGCAGGTATTAGACGGGGGTAATAATGGAAAACAAATGACTCATAACATAACAATGTCGCACCACCCTTTGTATACCGCACCGCCGCCGTGTACCTGCCTTCGATGATTCATTTGTTGTTATCGATAATAGCGTTGCGCCCGCGCAACATGCTCACCGCCCTCATCCGGGCTGAGACCGAGCTATGATTTATGACCCCAACTGCACGGACAAAATAATTTTTCTATAGGAGTAGGGCAGACAAGACTACGTGAAGTAGGGGCGTGCTGGTTTAATTTTAGTACAGATTCGATCAAATCAGATATCTTATCTATAAAGTCAGGTTGCCTTTGCTCCCACCACAACCTTTTAACCTTTTACAACTGAAAGTAATTCTGGGTGTTCAAGTATTTCTGGGCAGTTTTAAACAATTCAGAAATAAAACACAGTATTATAATCATTTCTTTATTATCTGTAAAAATAATTTATTATTTTTATTAATTCCTCAAAAGGATTTTTTTAAAAGGACAAGGTGACAAGAGAGCACACAGTCCACCTGATGGTAAGTGCTTTATCCTCGTTTGCGAATCAAAATGCATTCTCTTAGAGCGTGGTCCCTCCCCGGTCGAGCTGACCCATTCGTGCTACAACTATACCAGTAATATAGCTGCAGCATGGCTCTGCCACTGTTTCTTTAATTTCACATAGTTTGTTACTATTCGACACCCATACATAATATTCACATACATACCTTTTAATTTTATTCAATATATAGCATTTATTACAGCTTATTCATAAAAGTTTACTGCTGAACATATTGCTTGCCTCATAATGGGGCGATATTCACCATAAGAGTCACTCTTGGCAGGCGGGTTTACAGTTTTTTATTATGTAGAACTATTATCAAGAAAATGCTGCTGCCCATCTCCTGCTTTATTTCCCTCTGTCGCCTCCCACGACACCCACGGGATTATGTGGGGTACTAAGATTCTTGTGAAATATAACTCCAATATTTTGTTTCACTTAAAATGCTAACAGACTCACTTCTTGCGTGTTAATAATATTAAAGATGTCATATACCATATCTAAATTGTATATTAGTGTCATATCAAGGTTAAGTTTTTCATTATGTCCAATAAGATTAGTAGTTGTAAATATATTACATATGTATATATGTTGGTAATAATTATTATTCAAACGAAGCAGAACTTTACATTACTCATTCACAATTTACGAATTATTCTTTTGTTTTTAATTAGGTTTTAATTTTGTTTTTAATTATTACTTTACTCACAGAACAACAACTAAAAATAATAATTGGAGATAATCAACACTCAAGATATATGATGTCTAATTTTTATTTATGTTTGCGTTATCTTTCAGGTCAGTTGTGAAGAGCGTGGGGTTTTTCACAGTCGGCATAGTGATCGCTAGCGAGTGCACCGGCTTGGAAGTGATGCCCGCAGTGCCGCAATAAAAAAAACCTTTCGTGAACTTTTATTTTTTAAGAACAAATAAAATGCTAACTTATTTTCTATTTACGTTTATGCTCGCAAGCGTAGCTTGTGAAAATGAAAAGAAACCAAACTTCGTCGTAATTTTAACAGACGATCAAGACGTAGTGCTCGGTGGTATGGTTAGTAGCAATAGATATGAAATAAGAAAATAAACAATGTGAAGTAAGGAACTGTTGTTTTATTTTTTCTTTTCAGAACCCTATGAAGAATGTGCAACGTTTCATCGGTGATAAAGGCGTCACTTTTACGAATGCTGTAAGTTAGAACTATTTTGTGTATTTTAAAATTTAAAGTCCTTGTTTATTTTCTTCGTTTCTTTTGACCGATTAATTTTATTTTTTGTAATATTGTAGCGACAAACGAATACAAAGTTCAATTGATGGTAAGTGACTACAGCCCGTGAACAACTTCAAATAATTACAATAAAAGTAATTTTACGGATTTCTTCGCGTTTAATTTTAACTTTTTTTAATTTCTGACGTTTCGGCCACTTTACAGCACCCATGGAGAATTGAGGTTTTTGACGTCCTGACGAAGGCTATCTTGAAATTTTTTTTATTAATTTATTGAAGTCTTGCAGTAGTGTGCTTAGATTTGGATTTAATTTTAATTTTATTAATTATGGGATCCCAAGCAAATGGTAGCACCCAGCCATCTTCTCTATTGAAATAAGGAAGTTTTTTTTTAATTTCAATAGCCTCGCTACTCGCGAATCATCCTTGGTAGGGGAATCAAGTTGCTGTAAATTCCGGAATTAAAAAAAATTAACGCGATAAAATCCGTAAAATTACTATTATTCTATGTGTAGTATTCGCGTAAATATAAGAAATCATAACTTCAAATTAGGTTAAGGAT
The DNA here is from genome assembly GCA_963668995.1 of Parnassius mnemosyne. Lineage (NCBI taxonomy): Eukaryota > Metazoa > Arthropoda > Insecta > Lepidoptera > Papilionidae > Parnassius > Parnassius mnemosyne. The sequence continues at coordinate 17,413,832 of CAVLGL010000085.1, forward strand.
ACGTAGCCTCTTAAAACGAAATGGTATGCCTCTATCTGTAATAATTATAGTACTGGTTCTCTATTATCTTCCTCTTTTTTTAAATAGAATATGAGTGACAAATAACGTACCTAAGTTTACTAAATCTATGGTGACAAACGAGCACACAGTACACCTGATGATAAGTGGATGCTGTGGCCCATAGACAACATCTACATTTATCTTCGATTAAGAATCAAAATACAAATGTATATCATAGTATCGTAAATCAAAATACCCTTCTAAGTACTAAGATGGAATGCCTCGTTTCCAGTAGAAAGTCTCCGGTTCTTACACTCCTCACAGCACCATTAAGCTGCTATTTAAAATTTATTTGCTAGTTAAAAGATTTGGACCACGTCAATAAACAAGCCACGGCTACTACGACCCCCCGCCACGACAAGGCGGGATCCCGTTCGGGGGGATACGTTATGAACCTACAGAGCCAGAGCCCTGAATGAGTTAAAAACGGGGGACAATCACAACGCACAAATTACTTTCTATATCCGAACAGATCCGATTTGTGATTGGATGATTTCGCATTAATGTTGGCTACGGCTCTGACTGGAACTCGGAACTCAAAACACTCGAAGTCAAATAATTTGAAATTAAAAATTTTGTACAACCGACTTCAATATAAATTATTAAGGATGACTCAAACACTACTGGTCAGACCTCTATTAAATTTATATGGGACCATATAAGAAGCACCAGCTTTCAAAAAAAAAAGAATCATCGAAATCGGTCCACCCAGAAAAATGTTATGAGGTAACACAGAAAAAAAGAACATATAGACGACTTTTTTGCCACCAGGGCGGCGCCACTAGAAACTGAGGTATAATATTTTACAGATTTCATAGTGTGGAAGTTAATTTGTTCGAAAAATGTAAAGGTTATTGTTTCTTTTTGTTATATTAGCTATATTTTATATTAATAACATTAAAAATAATTTAACCAAACCACAGATATTCATAAAAGTAGAAAAATTTAAAAAAGTTAAAAATGTGCAAAAAATTAAAGAACAAAGCACTGAGGCATTGTTTTGTGTATTAATATAATACTCTAGAAACTGATAAACATTTATTAAAAAAAAAAACTCAATTAAATTATATTGTGTAACAAAAAACTTTACCTCAGTGTCAACTAGCGACATCTGGTGAGCAGAAAATTATTAACCCTCATTGGGTACCTCCTCCTTTTTAAAGTCTGTAGATAAAGATGTTTTATCTCACGAAGGCGCGCGAGTCTTTCTCTGCTGCTTAGCAAATGACATTAATTTATTACACACCTAAGTTTTCTACGTTTACTTTGCGTTCTGACGATACTCGATTAAAATTTTTGAACACAATGTGCATGTGCACCCACATACCAACTCGCCATCGTGAGATACAAGTACTATACTCTAACCACTAAATAATTGTTATAGTAACATGGGAAATAGGTGTAGTTACACACCATACCGACCATATTCCCAAAGTGGGCAGAATACACTCTAATTGGGTACGATTTGGTCTGCTCACACTATCTGTTTCTCCATTTAGTGAGTAAAGGCAGTGACATTATAATAAAGCAAAGTGACTATAAATACTTATTTATTATTAACTTACTTCAAAATTGTTTGGTTAAAAAATTACATAATCTATTTTAAAGAAACTTGTCTCTGAATCTTAAGTAAGTTTAATGAGAAGAAATAGAAAGTTACCTGGCAGATAACATTAAAACTTATCTATTATAGACTGGTTCAATGTTAGTTTGTTGCAATACTAGTGATCCGCCCCGGCTTCACACACTTGATTTCTGGATCTCGACGACAACCTACCGTTCCAATTATAAATTTAAACCATTCTCGAATCTACTTAATCACGCACACAAAATTTCATCAAAATCGGTCGAGCCGTGTAGGAGAAGTTCAGTCACATACACACGGACAGAAGAACTATATAATTATTACAATTTGTATTTATTATAAACCTTTCTATTGAATCATGCTGTCTATTGATGAAAACCGCATCAAAATCTGTTGCGTAGTTTAAAAGATCTAAGCGTACAGACTGCGGGAAGCCACTTCGTTTTAAACTATGTAGAGATGTAGACATATTCAGCAATGAGTTGCGAATTCGTATAGGAAAAGTATTTTTTTTTTAATACGGTACTTATTATTTTACGCTTGTACTTGATATACAGAATTATCTCCGTGGTCAAAATCGGCTAAGAGTTCATCAACATTTTAATTGGGATCCGTGCGTTACTACCAGAGCTCTTATTACCCTCGAGTAAATTTTACTACTTAGTTAATGTACTAATGCAATTTTGCTTTTTTTCCTCGAAAGTCAAAACCTCTAAAGTAATGCAATCACCTCGAATTCCAAAGATGTAAAATAAATTTGTTAATGACTTTTATATTATAGTTATTAAGTTGTATCATGTATGGTTTAGTTACGCTAGCATGGAGTGCTTCAAATCGTAGAATCGCCACCTCAGAGAATTGTTAGGATCAATATAAGGTATCTCTTAAGAGTATATACCTACACATAAGCATAGCTTGCTTATATATACTCTAAGAGATACCTACATATTCCATCACAATTATAAGATCATAGAATATTCATAAACATTCCCAAACCTCGTAACGACACTCAAGTTTTATTTATTTACTAGCTGTGCCCCGCGGTTTCACCCGCGTCATTACGTGTCGGTGGTGCGCGACATGACCTAGTTCAAGCATTTTATAATTGCAATTAAATATTTTATTTGATAGCAATGGATGGAAAAATTGGTATAATTAATTAATTAATGGATTACTTTTATCTGTCGGTATATTATGTATGATGTAGAGCGAAGTTAAGTTTTATCCACTCCCCCCCCTCCCGACTGAGCGTCCTCCCCTCCGCCCCACGTCCCAGAAAGTGTCCTGAAGCGCGGTTTTTTCCAGTTTTAAAGAAAACCGACCACGATACTTGAAAAGTGTGTAGGCATGAAATGATTATTGAGCTATCAACCTCTTATACTTATTAATGAATTAAATTTTCAAAATACCATAGCAACGTGAAATGAAAGAGTTCAGAAATAAAGATGTAACTAATCATTGTCATAAAAGTACTCAATTAATTTTTAATTTATTTTAGCTATAATGATTGAACTAACCTCGCTCTTAGAAGCTTTCTATACTGGCTTCTCGCAATTCTCACCGCGCGGCTACGGTTTAGAGTCGTTTAGTTCGCGCGCCCAGCCAAGTATTGAATTATTTTAATTTTACATTATCTCTTAAACTGTGCGTCCAAATAACATGGTATAAAGAACAAAGTTTATCTTCATAAAATTGTCTTGATGATGATGTAACTTTCGTTCGTAAGGATAAATAGGCCATGCCTAATAATAACGTTCATAAATCACTTTTAAATTTTCAATATTTTTTTGTCACAAAATACCTAATTATGGCTCATGTATAACAAATAGACATATGGCATCGCGGACTTTTTTTTAGACGGAGTAAAGATCTATATTTTTCTAGAACATTGTATTTACGTATTCCTAACGATAACACCAGCGTACGCGGATAAATCATTTCTGGAGTGCTTTTTCTTTTGACTTGCTTAACAAATATCCATATTTAAGGCTAGCTGAGTGATATAGCTTAATGCTAGATAGCCTATACTATTCCACATGAATCTGGCTATAATATGCAAAAAGAATTTTTCAAATCGGACTGGTAGTTCCAGACATTAGCGCGTTTAAACAAACAAAAAAAACAAAAAACTCTTCCGCTTTATTATATTAATATTTATAATAATTATTTATTACCATTAACACGCGTAGGTAGTAAGTACTTTGGTACAGAGCAAGAAGGTCATCAACTTTAAAATAAAATCAACGTTTGCGTCCGTGCTGGTGGTAATTATTGTTTTTTTTAAATTTAAAAACTTAAACTATTGAATACAAGGAATTTGTCTTTACTATATTGTTTTTGAGGATTTTACTCCCAAATATTTCTATGTAAGTATACTGATTCTGCTCAGCGGCTTTAATACATTGCGCATAATAAGTTACGGTCAATTCGACGTAACTCCTTCAGGTTTAATTATTGCTAATTAAATAATTAGTTTAGGTACCTAAGTATTTTTGTCAAAAGTGCGGGAACTCCGATTCTTTAACGCATTTAGCACGGAGAGTTCTCTGAAGCATTGACCAAATTAATTCCAGCCACCAAGTTCCACCATCGCACATCGCGACAAATTTTTCGATATCATCCACACCATCTAGGTGCTGGGCGTTCTACCACTGTGCAATTTCCCAGAAATTTTCTTCTCTCACGACCACTTTGTGGAAAGTTATTTGACCGATTCGACTTATGGACCTTCAAAAAAAAGTCTACTCCTTTTTGAAAGGCCAGCAACGCCCCTACAATTCCTCTGGTGTTGCAGTTGTTTTTGGGCGGAGGTAGTTACCATCACGTGACGTGAGCACGTTCAATTATCCCCAGGCCTACCTATTGACAGTTTTAGTGTAGTTGATATTGGTTCTGTTGTTGGTACGTTTAAATTTATTTTAAAACACGTAATAAATGTAATGAGCTATCTATCACTTTAATCGCCTCAAACACAATGATGAGATGGGTAGATAGATGGATTCTCTTTTGCCGCCTTATTATTGTTCATATTGGGCTTATAAGCTGTTAGATAAATTAAAATATGGTCTTTCAAACAGTCTATTAAAACCCATTTGAGCCTGCTAACTAATAAAACTGCTATATTTAGTGACACTACTCTCAGATTTTTGTACTTATATAAAATCACTTTTGTCAATCCTTATAGTACACAACGTCACCAATTTGCTGCCCAAGTCGCGCAAGTTTCCTCACGGGGCTATACGTTCACAACCACTTGACAGTGAACAACAGCCTCAGCGGTGGGTGTTACGGACGTTCCTGGAAATACTTGGAGACGCAGACGTTTGCCGCCACGCTGTCCGGAGCCGGGTATAATACTTTCTACGCTGGAAAGTATCTAAACGAGGTAAGTGATATTACTTTATTAACAGAATGTATAATTTAAAGAATCATCCAAACATTTTACTATGATTGTGACGGCATCGAGGAATTCAATTGTCGAACATATTGTGTCGGATCACAGGATCGGGTTTGTTCGAGCGTACATAGTCGAGCTGTTTGTCGGAGCGTTCATCGTACATTTCTTCATCAGGTCGTTAAATCGACTGCTGCATCTCCCGTTATGGGGAGGGATTACGCTTGGCCGCCTGGATTGAATATCGCGGTAACGTCTACCGTTCAGCAGAGTTGACGTTTCCCGTCGCCGTCGACGATTTGAATGTTTTGTGCTTGGCGTAAACGAGATGGCTATACCGTCACCTAGCAGAAGTAATAAGATCCATGTAGCGTATCATAAAGTCGAGCTTTACGACACCAACAGTTGAAATGGATTGTCTCATGCCGCGATTAAAGAGTATATTATAATCAATACGTGATAGCCGCAACCACACGTAAACGTCACAATTTTTTGGAACGAAATTACTAAAACAGGAGGGACAGCAGCATTTTCCTGAGAACATTTTAATAAATGTTATAAGGTGATTGCCACCATGCTGGTTCTATGAAAATTCTTTTAAAAATTGTACAAACAAAATTATTGTTAAGTGTAATTAAAAAAAAAGTCCCGCTGGGTTTCTTGCTGGTTCTTCCCAGGACAGAGGTATTTTCCGAATCCGAACCGGTGGTAAATAAAAAATGACTTTCAATGAGTATTATGTAATAAATTTTGCAATATTGAATAAAAAATCATTCTATACTATTCTATTCTAATAATAATAAAAAAGCTACAGTTGCCAAACCGCCTGCCAAGCGTGGCTCCGCTCTATGAAGCAATCAATCCTCCAGTCGGCCTTTGATAGACTGTAATGAATGATTTTTATACGTGGTAGAGCCATGCTGCAGCTATATTAGTAGTATAGTTGTAGCACGAATGGGTCGGCTCGACCGGGGAAGGACCACGCTCTCACAGAATACCAGCGTACAATAGCAGATTAACGCTGCTGTGTTTCGTATGGTGAGTGAAGAGGAATCGGAGACCCTTTTTACTAGAAAAGAGGCATTCCATCTTAGTCCTCACGGGTGACAATCTGTATTTTTTTATATTCTACTAAGCCAGCGCTTAACTACAATCCCACTTGATGGTAAGTGGTGATGTAGCCTAAGATGGTGAAGCGCACTGACTTAACAAAAGCCTATTCACTCTTGCCTTGAAGACTTTTGATTCTTTATTGAGGATAGATGTAGATGTCTATGGGTCACAGCAACCACTTACCATCAGGTGGACTGTGTGCTTATTTGTCACTATCATATTAAAAAAAATGAAAAAAAAATATGTATGTGAAGTTTGCAACCACGCACTGTAAGAGCGGGGCAAACGCATAGATTAAACGAGAAATCTATGGAAGGATGGGCGGACTTTCGGCTCCATGACCCTTTTTGCAATAAGAAGGTAACAAGAAAGGCTGTGTGCGCAGAAGTTAAAGGTTTATGGGAAAATTATTTTATTTTTTACAGTATGGTGTAAAAGCAGCTGGTGGTCCTGAGCAAGTTCCTCCCGGCTGGAAGGAATGGCACGGTCTAGTCGGCAACTCTGTTTATTACAACTTCACGTTGTCCAATAACGGCGTCCCAACGTACTCCGCCGATCTCTACCTCACTGATATCATAGTAAGTATGAATAAATTTATCACCGTTAAATATTTTCTTTAGTAATATTTTTTACTTTACTGCACACTTTATTGTATGACATATATTCGATTGACATAGATCCAAATATAAAATCTAAGTATTTATGATTAATTTTTCATACGTAGTACAGTGTAGAGAGCACAGATATATTATTATGGTTGTAGTACGAACTACGAATGGGTCGGCCCGATCGGGAAAGGACCACGCTCTCATAGAATACCAGCGTAAAATAGTAGCTTAATGCTGATGTGTTTCGTTTGGTGAGTGTAACAAACCGGAGACCCTATTTACTAGAAATGAGGCATTCCATCTTAATCTTGACAACGCATTTGCATTTTGTTTCTTTATCGGGCATAAATGTAGATGTCTATGGGCAACAGCATCCACTTACCACTGTGAACTGTGTGTTCATTTGTCAGCCTTATTTTATAAAGAGAAAAAAAATAATTTTAACTTTTGACAGATATTTAAACTTTACACTATTTTCAGTCACTTCAATTTTTTCCGAATTTTACCAAATATTAATTGTGGTAAAATTATTAGAGTATAATTCATAGTTTCACCCGCTAATGATAATACTAAAGTGAATAACAATATCTGTAAAGTTTATTGCAGCGTCCAGCTTCATCCTCAAGCTCGGAAGCGCTAGAACTCAGAGCCGTAAAGCCAGTTTAAAAATAAACGTCCAGCTTCCTACAATATAAAATATTTAAAATAAAATTATTTCCCGATTTATTTTTGAAATAGCGAATTCATAAATCTTTACGTACATAAAGCTTCATTCATAGTTATTATATAAAGGAGTAACGGTAAAAAAAAGCCTTCATTTTTTTATTTCAACTAAAAAAATTATGATTTTTTAACTAATTATACATATTTCAGAGAGACCTTAGCCTCGGCTACATAGAAAATCAAACAGAATCGCAACCGTTCCTAATGGTACTCGCCCCTCCAGCTCCCCACCAGCCGTTTGAACCCGCGCCCCGACATAAGGGCGTCTTCAGCAACGTGACCGCTGTCAGACATCCGAACTTTAATGTAGCTGATAACGTAAGTACTTCTTCTTCATCGGCATGTAACCAGCAGTCTACTGCTGTTCATGGGGTTGCCATATTCGCTAAACTTTGTAATGTGTTCAAAATACAAAATAAAACAGGTTGAATATTGTTATGTATGGGTCTTTACCTATGAAATTGTCGTTTTTTATGAAATAAGTTAACGTAAGTATTTTTCTATATTTTTTATTTCTATTAATCAAAGTAATCACCCATGCAATGGATGAATCTTTGCCAATGCAGTAGCAGTTAATTGATGCCCTTCTTGAAGAAATCAGCTGGACGGGAGGCAACAAATTCTTCAAAGACGTTTTGTACTGCCTCTCGGGTATTGAATATTTTTTTCCACCAAAAAGTTATCCGAATTCTGGAAAAGTAGAAGTCTGTAGGCGTAAGGTCTGGTGAGTACGGCGGATGACGAAAAGCTTCCAAACCCCAGCTCTTGTAATTTGGAGACCGTCTATTGTGCAGTATGAGGTCGCGCGTTGTCGTACAGGAGCAGCGGGGACGAGCGATTGACCAAAGCTAAATTGAGGACGTGCGAGCTTCTCCATCATTGTGTTCAGTTCTTCATAGTACACATCTGCAGTAATGCTTATGCCGCTTGGTAAGAAGCTGTGATGAATTACACCGGCGCTAGACCATCGAACAGTGACCATCACTTCCCAAGAGGTAAGTTTTCGTTTAGGGCATTGTTTAGGTGCTAAACCAAGGTCTAACCAACTTGCTCAGCGCTTGCAATTGTCACCGAAACCACTACAACAGAAACCATTTTTCGTCGCAGGTAACAATGCGGTTCAAAATTCCTTCGTTTGTGTGCCTGTTGAGCAGTGTTAGGCACGTTTCGACACTTACTTCGCGCTGGCGATCATTTAGTTTGTGGAGCTCCCATTTGTCAAGCCAATTTGACGCAAAATATTGTTTTGATGCTAACGTTGAAAGATGTTGCTAAGTCAGCCGTAGATTGTATATATTAGTATCATCAGCTTCCACAATCGCCTTTAATTCGTCATTGTCGACCAGTTTTCGGACGATCACGGGGTTTCCAGGTCGAAATTTCGAGAACGGAAGCGGGTAAACCAGTAACAGATAGTGCGTTCGTTTATAGTATTCGCTCCTTAAAGGTCGTTTTTTTTATAGGAGAGGGGGCAAACGAGCATGCGGCTCACCTGATGGTAAGTGACTACCGCCGCCCACGAACAACCGCAATATCAGGGGAATTGCAGAAGCGTTGCCGGCCGTTAATGTTACGTGCCGATTGTGCCGCGTTGCCGCCACGACGGTACTCATATTCCATAATTACTCGAATTTTCAACGTATCTATGATGACGAAAAGAGTCAAATGCGATAAAAACATAACGCTAAGCAAAACCAAATGACTAATTTTGAAAAAAGAATTCCATGATTTTAAAATAAAATTAATTTGAAATTAGAATTCTTAGCTAAACAAAAATTGTTTTGAGTTGAAATTGCCAGTACTACAGAATGGCAATTTCATAGGTAAAGACATATTATTGTGCTTGGTAGGATGACAAAAGACAAACTGTCATAAGTGAATATAAAATTTACTAAGACTACTACGTTCTTCTCTTCTTCCTTATGACCAATCTCAATCGCGATTACCACTCCCGAATTTCATTCGTGATCAAATATAATTATATATACTATATTCCTATATAGTATATGTAGTTCTATTATATATTCTCTTATATACTATACATATACTGTATTGTATGTGGTAAAGCTACGTAAACGTAAACTCGAGGCTCCACCCTAAAACAGCCACCCTAATATAAAATAAGTTAAATATATTCTTTATTATTAGTGCAATAAGGTAGTATACATTGTAGGGTGGACTTTCCAGGGTGGATAAACGGAATATCCCATTAACTCGACCGGGGAAGGACCACGTTCTCACAGAATAGCAGCGTAATGTTGCTGTGTATCGAATAGTGTGTGTAGAGAACCAAACACCCTATTCATTGGTAACGATACCTTTTACATCTTAGTCCCCAAGTTTATCAGCGCATCTTCTACCATCAGGTGGACTATGTGCTCGTCTGACATCCTTAATGCTATTAAAAAAAACTATTAATCCTTTTCAGGATAAACATTGGCTCATTTCAATGCCGCCTTCCCCTTTGCCAGATGAAATGATGCCAGAACTAGATCGTGTTTATCGATCGCGTTGGGAATCTTTGCTCGCCGTCGATGAAATGGTGGCGGATGTCGTCGAAGCTTTGGACACCAACTCTCTCCTAGATAACACATACATTATCTTTACTTCGGATAACGGATATCATATAGGTATTTGTTTCTCATTCATGTTTCCATCAGTTTTTAATCCGTTACTGGATATGACTGACTGGGAAGCAAGCTAGAAGATAAGCAGAAGCATCTTTCTAATTATAACTAAAAAAATAAAAATATGAGGTTGCCAATCCTCCTTCTAAGAGTGGCAGCTGTGGCAAATATACTTCTTGATGAGCTGTAACGGTATCCATCAGAGAATCAATTTGGTTGATAAGCGCCCGTTTAATTAATTCAGCTGCACGTCATCATTCTGTAGATTTGACGGCTCCGTGACGCAGTGGCTTAGCAATGAGTTGTTGCGCTGGGGGCCGCGGGTTCGAATGCCAAGTATTTGTATGGCCTACAAATAATTGTTCCGACTCTGGATGTTTGTCCTCGTGCAATTTATGTTTGTAAACTGCCTCCACGATACAGGAGAAAATTCTAGTGTGGTGGTAAAGTTTCTTAAATAACAAGAAACAAGATTTGAGCTTGATGTGTTCGAATGTATATCCCTCCATTTATCTGTCACCAGAACTGTTGATTTGTTATCTGTATTATTAGATTTAATTTTTACCGCTATAAAGAGTTTAGTTCCTACGTTTACTAAGAAAAGATGTCGGAATATTATAACATTATTACTTCATACTCATCAGGTCAGTTTTCCCAAGTATATGATAAAAGACAACCCTACGAGACGGATATAAAAGTGCCGTTAATAATAAAGGGGCCGGGTATCCAAGAAAACGTCAAAAACGACCAACCGATCGTTAACATTGATTTGGCGCCAACTATAATCAGTTTGGCGGGCTTGAAACCGCCTAAAACAATGGATGGCAAAGCTATAGATTTCAATAATAATATAACAAAGGAGGAAAGAACTTTCCTTGTGGAATACTATGGCGAAGCGAGAGATGGGACAGTAGATCCGAAATGTCTATGGAATTACGATGACGAAAATCTTGCTGTAAGTATTTGGTGTTTATTTCTTTAATATTGATTAGTTTTTCATTTATTGCAGCCTATTAAGATCCACTGCTGAAGTTAAATGTGAATTAAACGCTTTATTGCGTTTACATACACTCCACAAACTCTTGAAAAAAGGAACATTACAAATCACACAAAATGCACCTCATTTGTTCAATCTGTCAGTAATTATTGGTTGGCAACATTTAAAACTTACTTTGGCAACAAACTTAAGTATGTTTTTACTCTATGGGCGGCAGTCATTACTCTGTGCGTCTGTTTGACCATAGATTGACATTGGCAGTATGAACGTAAACAATGAATGTTTTATTTTATTTAATGTAATGAATTTTAAAACATATTATATATAAATTTTACCTTACTGCACTCTTTCTCCATATGTACATTAACTGTGCTAAACCTCACACTTACACAGCACGTTTATATGCTTAAAAAGGGGTACAGATTTCTTTTCACGTAATAATATTGTTAGAAATTGTTATAAAATGGTAACATGTATATCTTTTTGAAATAAATCAGTGAGTTGTCAGCTTTTCACAGAAACACGTTTTTTCCATTTATAAATAATAAATATATAGTAACTATACTACCATCTGGCAGAGGTATGTAATAGGTGAACTCATTAGACGTCTATGGGCATAGATATTTTTAATTTTTTTTTAAGTAAATAAAGTTTAATCATCGTGTATACCCTTCCTTACGTTTTGCAAGTAACTTGAACTTGAACCGGCAGTTAAGTAAAAAGTTTACTTTAAATATTTGTAATGATTAATAATTAATTAAGAATTGATATAATGATAGATCAATTTGATAAGTCTATGAAAAAAAAAATAAAAAAAATTACTCTTTGCCATACGCTTCTACTTCGTTCACCCGGTATAATAAATTGAAATTCTTTATTGGCTAGTAAATAGGTACAAAAATATTTTGTACTTGGTGTTATAAAACAATGTGTTAAGAAAACCTATTTAGCTGTTTTCAACAGCATGCAAATGTCTAATAGTTTTTATAAGATAATTAGTTGCTAAACTTAATCTAAAACACATAACTAAAAACATCCTTTTACAAATTTTATAACTAAATAAATTAATATAAATAAATTAATTCATGCATCGAAATTTAATCACTACAATTTAAAAACTCATTTATTGTGTAGAATGTTTTTTCTACCAGCCATCGTCGTAATGAAATTTTAAACTTGTGGTATGGTAATTGCTTAATATGTGAGGGTATTTTATTATAAACTAGCTGTGCCCGCGGCGTAGCTCGCGAATATAGGTTTTACTTAAAGAATTTGACGTTTAGGTTAAGAGAATATTAATCGATTTATATCATTACTGTATGAATAAGTGGTAACAAAATAAATCGATATGCTCAAAGTTCTAAGTCGTTTATGATAGAGCTTATGTGTAAACGACGATAGAAGTAGACTTAGCCGGGGCGTACAGAAAAAGGTTACGGGGACTACTAAAGCGGGAAAAAGCAACATAGAGTTGGCAATGTGCAAAACAATCAGTACTGAGGTCCACTCCTGCAACGCGTAAAGTTTGACCTTGCGCTTTATTTACGATCGTCGCATAACACACGCTGAGTGGGAAACACACTTAAAATAGGGATGTTAGATGATCATCGATGTTAAAAATTAAAACTTCGATGTTTTAACATCGATGTTGACATATGTCAAACATCGAAACATCGACGTCAATGAACCCATAATCATAATTGGGAACTTGCAAACAATGCGAACTCGCGAAATCAATATCAACTAAATCTTGCATCTGCTCTGAAGATTAAAAATTTTGAATAATTCAGAATTTCTAAACGCATCGTTAACCTAAAAAAATGTCAGTATGGTGAGTCAAACTTAATTGTCAAGTGTCTCCTGTAATGTCACAATGGTCACTGCTTTCGCTTTATTTTGTAGTGTCGTTGTCGGTTGTCACATAATAACTATTCTACGTAAATTGATATTCAAGTTAATTGTTACTTTTGCCTTGCTGTGTATACCCACATAATTTTGAAACAATGTGTAAGTATCTGCACATATACAAAAACCATCGATAATGGTCAACATCGATGTTTTGAGTAGCCTAAACATCGAACATCGATGTTGAGCTATCGATGCCAACATCGATGTCATCATCGATGTTATTATCCCTATCTTAAAACTGAAGCCAGAGCCGTAGTAGCTCATATGGTTAGCGCTCGCTGTAAGCTTCACAGTACTCGAGCAACCCGGGTTCGATCCCCGCCGGCACCAATGATATTTTAAGTGCTGATTTACCACGTGCTCGGCGGTGAAGGAAAACATCGTGAGGAAACCTGCATGTCTGAGAAAAAAAATATTTCGATGACATGTGAAGTTCGCCAACACGTATTGGGGCAGCGCGGTGGACATTTCCTTGCCCTAAAACCCTCTCAGAAATGAGAGGAGGCCTGTGCCCAGCAGTGGGACGTAAATTGGCTGCAACTTTACTTTACTTAAAACTGAAAGGAAAGTTATTTGGTATTAGAGGGATTCTGGGTATGAAACAATATCAGTATCACGACATTTATTGCAATTTTTCTACTTTTAGTCGAGTTTCGTTGAATAATTGAATATTTCAATATCTCTTATTTCTTGCTTTTGTTTCCTGTGATTTTTGTGATGTGTTGTTAGCCTACACGGCTCTTACCTCTTACAGGCAGGCATAGATTGCTGTATATATACCCTAAAGGCTTGCAGCTTCGTCTGGCTCATGGCCATATATTATTTCAGTGAGTCTTAATACGATTCAACTGCGAAAAATCTTAACACCGCAATTCAGAAAAGGTTGTTATTTGTACAACGCCATCTATTACGTTCTTTGTGAGAAAACATCCTTTTTTAATTTAAAACATTTTTTACTGTGTTTTAGTACTATAATAGAACGTTTTTTACACACGAATCTTTTTGTTACTATTTCTGAGATTTTGTGGCGCCATTAAACAAATTCGAACCTACATTTCAAAATAATAATCATAACTCGATAGAATTAACCAATTTCAATAAAACAAAGATTAAATGAACTTGATAATACGCTTTTTGATTTTCTTCAGGATTTCATTAAAAAAAGATGTTTACTCAAAACGTCATGCGTTCAATTGACACGATTGATACAATAAAAACATAAAAGAACTTATAAATCAGTGCCTGCATAGTAAGCAAAAAAGAAAGTTTGATCCTCGCCGAAAAACGAAATTGTTAATAGCTCTTAAAATTTGATTTACCACATAGTGTACTCGGCGGTAAAAAAATAAAAAATAAATGAGATTGTCAATACGCAGTAGGGCAGCGTATCGTTAATATAAAGGTTAGAAGCAAATATGAAACTCATCTACAGGAAAAAAAATTAACCTGCCTTTTTATATCATCATTTGTGCCACACCACCATCTATCGATGAAATTGGTTAACTATTGTACTTTAGTTTAGATAATAAGGTTAATATATTTTGTATATATTTATTACGTTCTTTATGTAATACTTTTGTTTACTGCGTTTTAGATATAATTATATAATTATAGAACATTATTTTACATCATTTAATTATGATTTATAATATGATATTAATTTTAAAATGTACTTGATGACTCATCCAACGCCACTATTCAACAAATTCGTACCTATACTTAGTACCCATTCTTTAGAATATTTGTCATAACTTTTGATGGAATTAACCAATTTTTATGAAATAAAGACTAAATGTAACCTGAATATACACTTAATAATTTCCTTAACTATTCTTATGATATAAATTAGTACTTTATACGTGATACGTTAACAAACAAACAGACAGACAGACGGACAGACAGACAGACAGAAAAATCTAAAAATGGTAGAAATGTATTTAATTACTTATTTTTAGTACCTCTCATTCACTTTTATTAGAAAAATATAAAATGTACAGACATCTGCTATTTACATTTTTATTATATGTATAGATAGTGTTGCACATTGCATAGCTATTTTTTTGAAAGCGCTTACTTTTTGGAATTGTATCTAATAAAGAAACTTCAACTGACAGCCACTATTTCCTTACAGCAATGCTACCCAGATTATGCTTGCAAATGTCAAGACTCCAGGAACAACACTTATGGATGTATAAGGCGCATTGCGAAAAGAATCAATATGAAGTACTGTATGTTCGCTGATGATGAGGTAGATTGTAATACTGCTTACATTTTTCATAACGTTTTGCTTCAACATTACCCTTGTAGTATAACTATAGCATAAAGTAACATATAACTGAATGAAATGAACACATGAATAATTTTTTTAAATTTTGGACTGTGTCTGTTCGGGATAAACTTCGGAATGGCTGAACCGATTGTAATAAAACTTCACGAACTGATGAAGTATGACCAATACCAAGAATAATCTAGGATATTATATTTTATCCGAAAAACGTGGTGATTTTTTTAAATGAAAATTTGGTGAAATAAATGGCCTTTGATTATCTTAAATATAAATAACGCTATATTAAAGGATCCTTCTCAGGCGAAGCCATGGCGGTTTGCTGGTATTATAATATAGAAATCCATTAAAAAAGTCCCGTTAGGTTTCTTGATACTTTTTCCCAGAACAGAGCTTTTTACCACAGTTTTTCGATCTGGTGGTAAAAGTAGACATGGCTTTCTATGGTATTAAATATTTTATAATTTTTATTGAAAAAATTATACTCATGATCGACATCATCATTGTGGCCTATAAAAGTCCACTGCTGAACAAATGCCTCCCTATAGACTGCATCAAAAGGGGGATATTTGCCATTGTTGCCACACTGGGCAGTTGGGTTTGCAACCGCAGATTTTATTATTGTTACTAGGAAGATGCTGCTGCCTATCTTCTAGTTTGTTTGCCTCTGTTACCTCTTACGACACGCATATTCTTACACATGGTGAGCCAATACATGAGAAAAGTTATAAATATTATATTAATCAAGTGTGTAAGTATGTGGTTAAGCAAGGTATTTCGTCAGAAAGGGCAAAAAAACTTATGAGTCAGTGCTGAATTGGATAAATTTAAATAATATATTTACATGTGTGCTGTAACATGTCAGCCACGTACGATGTATGCAGTTTTGAACTAGGCTTTCTAGAATAGAAGAGAATAGAATCATGTTAATTCAATATAGATTAGAAAACTACTTCTTGAAAATCATTTAAGCTTTCGTTTTTCGGAAAAAACCTGTCCTGGGAATAACCAACAAAAAACCCATCGGGACTTTAAAAAAAAAGAAAAATTTTGGCAGCATCATAGCGATCACCTCATTTCTAGAAGTTACTATCAATCATGTACTCTTTAGTAGTATAATAACCCTTACCAAACAATTTTTGCTAAATAAAAATTTTAAACATTGATAGATAAGCCGTCTATATT
Source organism: Parnassius mnemosyne (assembly GCA_963668995.1). Taxonomy (NCBI): domain Eukaryota; kingdom Metazoa; phylum Arthropoda; class Insecta; order Lepidoptera; family Papilionidae; genus Parnassius; species Parnassius mnemosyne. The sequence goes on from CAVLGL010000085.1 coordinate 17,430,316, forward strand.
TTCTGGGATTTTTTTGTAAAAGCGTAAGTTTTTTATACAATTAGGGTGACAAACAAGCCCACAGTCCAGCTGATGGTAAGTGAATGCTGTGGCCCATATACATCTACATTTATCCTCGATTAAGAATGAAAATGCAGATGCGTTGTCACCCCTGAGGACTAAGATGGAATGCCTCGTTTCCAATATCTCCAGTTCTCTACACTCGCTATACGAAACACAGCAGCATTAAAAGATGCTAACGCTGGTATTCTGTAAGTGTGGACCGGTCGAGTCGATCCTTTCGTGCTACAATCAAAGCTGAAGCGTCGTTCTACCACGTACAAAATATACTTGTGTAATAAACTTACTTATGCTTGTTCTCAGTACTTGCAGAATGTACATCACTATTTTTGTGTATACTTAAATGTTCGTAACTATACTGAGAGACCAAATATATTTATTTATTGAAATTCTCAGGGGTTCCTTCTTACCTTGTGGTGGACAATTTTTTCTAAGAATGATTTTGACAATGAATAAATACTTCTAATGATGAAAAATTTGATGAATTTTTAGCACAAAAATCTAACGCCTACTTATCTGTTTCAGAATTTCATAGAAATGTACGATTTGGCAAAAGATCCATATGAATTGAACAACATCGCGAACGATGTTTTGCCTTCGATTAAACATTGGTACCAACTAACACTGGCCCGATTGTTGGCTTGCAGGGGAAATGTCAATTGTGACAATCCATTTGAAACTCCTAATGTGATTATATCGTAAAATATGTTCAACACCTGAGAATTGTTTCACTATACAATAACGAAAATTACTAACAATACAATTTAAGAAAATATTACTGTTATTGAATAGATATTAATTTGTTGTTCACATTAACAAAATGTTGCAAGCGAAAATATTGTAGAATAAACTATGCATCAAAAATATTTTTCTTTTATTTTACTCATAATTTCTATTGGATTGTAAAAGTTGGGTTGTCAACGATTTTTTTTTTATAGAAGTATAAAAAAATCTTCGACATTTAGATGGTTAGCTTAATTTTAATTCGAGAATTTGATTCCGGATCTCTAAGTAATACTTCTCAGTCTGGATAAGTACCACCCTGTGCCGATAAATAGCTGTGTTTGCACAGCTGTTCGAAAATATTGTAGAATAAACTATGCATCAAAAATATTTTTCTTTTATTTTACTCATAATTTCTATTGGATTGTAAAAGTTGGGTTGTCAACGATTTTTTTTCATAGAAGTATAAAAAAATCTTCGACATTTAGATGGTTAGCTTAATTTTAATTCGAGAATTTGATTCCGGATCTCTAAGTAATACTTCTCAGTCTGGATAAGTATCATCCTGTGCCGATAAATAGCTGTGTTTGCACAGCTGTTTATAGCCTTGTTGTCAGAAGGGTATAGGAGTCAGTATAAAATTATAATAATAATAAAAGTTTATTTCTTTAATAAAAATAAATTTAATTCTTAAATAAAAGCTGAAAGGCATTTTGTCTCAGTCCTCAGGGGTGACAACACACCTGTAGGCTTCGTTGTTTGAAGTTGGCTGCAGCTACTTACCATCAGGTGGACAAGTAAAGTGGTCCGATTAGTTTGTAACTTTAATTTTTTATAAAAAAAAACTTCAACTCGTCCGTACGTGCGCGCTGCCAACAGCGTGCTGGACAACGTGTAATGGTTTTAGTTGGCAGTTCTAACAATTCGATTAATAAAAAAAATCTATAATTTAAAGGGAGTTCAATAAAATGCAACCAATGCGCTTAACAACTTTATTAAAAAACAAAGCAACATTTCATAAATTAAGAAGTTAAAATTTAAAAAAAAGTGTTGAAAATACATCACAGATAAAAATGGCATCTTAAAATATTTTTGTACCTGCAACAAATAATCTTATTTATTAAAAATTATTACAATTATTTTATTTTGAAGTTTATCTTTACTAAATTATAACAATGCGGTCTCCAGCATTGTTATAATTTAGTAACTAAGTAATAAAAAGTTATGATGTATGGTAACGGCGTAAGAGAATCCCTAAGCTCATTTTGCCCCGTGGGTATTGTATAACAGACAAGGCTAAAATATGCTAAAGCTTCCATGGATGGCGGGTTAACAATTAAACGTAAAATATCCAGACTGGCGACGGTGAAAATAGGGGGACGGTGTTAAAAGTAACCAAGCATGGCGATTGTGGCAAATCCTCCATGCAGCATGAGAGGCCTATATACTGATATAGGGGCTGCAGTGAAGTGGCCTGTTAGCTCGTATAAAACAAGTATTATAGATAATTAAAAGTAGTATATAAAATTTTAAAAACCCCCCGAAACAAATAGATGATAGCTAAGAACACACACTATCAAACGAAAAAGTAACCGGCCAAGTGCGAGTCGGACTCGCGCATGAAGTGTTCCGTACCATCGTAATACACGTTTGTAGTAGGTGAGTCCCTTTTAATTTTTATTATTTAATTTAAAATACAAATTCTGTGAAAATTTCAACTGTTTACCTATTACGGATCATGAGATACAGGCCGCTGACACACAGACGGACGGACAGCGAAGGCTTAGTAATAGCCTTCCGTTGATTACCCTTTGGGTATGGAACCCAAAAACTAAATCTAATTCGGTTCATCTGTTTGGGAGCTACGATGCCAGATACAGACACATAGATACACACGTTAAACATATAACACCCCTCTCTGTTTGTGTCGGGGGTTAAAAAAGGTAAGCACTTACCTAACATCACGTAATACCGGGCACTTGCTGCCGATTTTTTACGTTGAAGTAGTCTGTCAATCTGCTTTGACACTTGAAATCTTCCTTATAAACTAGTGGACAGGGGAAATATTGCTGAAATGAAATTTATATTTTACCTTTTTTATAATAAAGATGGGAGGTCGGTAAGAGGAATTGAGATGCTGATAATTAAGTCTACTTTGCAACACATAACAGTTACAAAAATACCAATAATGTGGTGGTGGTTGAAGACAATCCACCACTTCCCACGAATGAAAATAATGCGACCGCGATAAATAGCGGCATGACCATTGTATTTTTACCAAATAGAGAATACCATACCTCTCCCGCAATCGTGTCCCGTGATGTCGTGACACGATTGAAGGAATGCTATATATAATATCTTTTTAATTTAATTTATGAGACGGGTTTCTCATCTTGAAATTCACTATTTTATAAAACCTGCTAGGGTAAGACCTCTTATATCATCATTATGACCATTATTACAGCCCACCGTCCACTGTTGAACATAAATCTCCCCCAAGGAACACACCACAAAACACGGTCCGAAGCCATGTGGCATCCATCGACTTCTGGCATGCGTCTGTTACCAGGACGTCACTCCATCTAGCGGACGGCCGTGCTAAACTTCGCTTACCAGTACGAGGCTGCCACTCGAGAAACTTTCTTCCCCATCAGTTTCAGCCACTTCAGCTTAGTGATCTGTTGGACTCAAGGCTTGCATGACAGAAAAATTATGGGTTATAACGGTTAAAGTTAAAAGACAAATTTTTTCATTGCGATATTTTAAAATAACGATACACAAATTTTTCGGTACCGAAATATAACGGTAGCATTTTTTGTTTCGCTACCTAATTATCAACTTATAAGTTTTGCTCTTCTTGTGGTTCAAAATTACCTTGGCTTTCAATTAGTTTCTTAGAATTTTTTACTAATACTTTGGATTATTATATATTACACTATACACAAACAGATACTCCCAAAAATATCGTTACCGTTATTTTATACCGGTGGCGAATCGGTCAGAGAATATCAGGGTAAAATAGCACAAAATAGAAACGAGGCGTTCCATCTTAGTTTTCACAGGTGACAATGCATCTATGTAGATTTTGATTCGTAATCGAGGACATATGTAGATGTCTATGGTATAGCAACCAATTGCCATCAGGTGGACTGGTTTGTCACCCTTATCCCATAAAAATAATAATAAAGGTTTTTATTACTTAAAATAAAGATACCACATGCATGTGTGGTCTGTGAATGTCATCCACTGACAGCATAAAGTATTGAAAATAAATTAATGTAGACAAGTACCTGAACAGCTTTAGCCCCGCCAGATATATCAACAGTGGGAATCACCTGCTTTGGCTTCAGAAATTTTACGAAACGTATCATCTCCGAGAAACTTGAATGTTCACTATATGGAATGCCTACACACAAAAAATTTCAATGTTAAACAGTGAAACTAATAAAAACCTTACTAATAAAGAGTTGGTTAGCAATGCGTCGTGACCCAGAGAGCCGCGGGTTCGATTCCCTCACGGAACAAATAAGTATATGTCTAGCCTAAAAATAATTGTTCCGAATCTGGATATTTTTTGAAATTTATGCCTGTAAACTGTGTAAACACTCCTCCACGATGCAGAAGAAAATATTAGTGTTACACAATAACATTAAAAAATAAAGATAGTTAATACTTTAATGAGGGGCAGGAGCTGGGTTTTATTGCAGTCTAAATTTAAAATATAATAATATATAGTTTGTCAAGATTTAGAAATTTGTTACTCGATCACACAGTCAAACATATTCATATGAAATTTAAAAAAAAAGAAGATATTTTTCTTTCACTAACCATTTAATATCATTTTATCCCTGAAATTTTACTTCGTCATCATCATCATCAGCATAATTACAGCCCAACAAAGTAATACATCTCCTATGTGGTAGAGCCATGCTGCAGCTATATTAATAGTATAGTTGTAGCACGAATGGGTCGGCTCGACCGTGGAAGGACCACGCTCTCACAGAATACCAGCGTAAAATAGTAGCTTAATGTTGCTGTGTTAAATAATCATCAATGACCATTTATTTTTAGAAATTTTAGTAAAGTGTATATAGTGAAGTTTATGTAGTGAAGCGTACGTAGTGAAGCGTACACAGTGAAGTGTATGTAGTGAAGTGTAAGTAGTGAAGAGTGTAGAGACACGTATGGTAAGTGTAGAGACACGTATGGTAAGTGTAGAGAACCGGAGACCTTTTTTTTCTGAAAAGAGACTTTCTATCTTAGTCCTCACACAGCTGACAACGCATTTTATTCGCAAACGAAGATAGATGTAGATGTCTATGGGCCACAGCAACCACTTACCATCAGGTGAACTTTGTATTCGCTTGTCACCCTTATCTTATAAATAAAAAAACATTAAAAAAGCATTACCGTGTATAGTAACAAAGTCTTTCTGTACAGTAGAATTCTTCCCATTCTCCCAGCCGCTCGGTTTAAATGCTACGACTTCGCTGAACGCACCTTTAAGGCCATCCAAATATGCTCGTAGCTTCTACAGGAAACAGATTAAGGAATAACAACATTTTCTATCTTTACAACAAATTCATCAAGTTTTGAATTGATAGGAAAGCTTATTTTTAACCTTTTTGTTTTCGAGCGGGTATAAACAATTGTTCTGTGCCTTGAAACATATCCGCGGATTTATTGACAAGGATAATCCGCTTTGCCTGCCATACACCTATTTACATCTTATTACTTGATAATTGTAATTTTTTTTTAATTTAAATACATTGTAGTTTTGTTGTTGGGATTTTGTAATATTAAAGATAGCATGTGCGCAATAACAGAGTAGTGGCGGTGTAAAAATATCCACTACCCCATTTCATCCCGTGGGTGTGGTAAGAGGCTACAGAGGGAAACAAATCAGGAGAGCACCAGCGTCTTCTTAATAATAACGACTAAAAATAAAAAACTGCCGTTACAACTCGATTGCCATGCGTGGCAACTATGGCAAATATCCCTCTAAGAGACAATCTATGAGGGAGGCCTATGTTCTGCAGTAGACTTTAATAGGCTGTATAGTCTGTTCACTAAGATTTTAACTGTGCTAAATAAATGTTTTTCTATTCTAAGAATAAAATTCAAATAAAATACGAATATAAATAATCAACACAAGTACCAAAAAGAATTTAAATGCAAAATATGAGTACTTAAACATAAACAAAAGTAAAATGGACACTATTCTTCATCACTCAAAGTGTCTGAATCATTGACACCTGTATAAGGCATCCAACGGCATCATGTTCTGAATCCATAGGAAAATAGTATTTTTGTTATTGGTTCACTCAAAATTTCATCTTGAGACATTACACTGTCCTCCCAAGAACGAAAAGACATTTTCTGTATACGTAGCAGAGTCAACAAAAATAACCTTTCACTACGGTGTTTCGTTTTAAAATCACATAAATAAATATGTAGCAAGTTAATTAAATTGTCAAATTCTCCTGCGGGTGTACGCAGCAAGCGGCGACCTTTGCTTTCGCGCCTTTGACAAGATGCGGCACGTGCCAAAGCGGCGCGACACAAAGGCGACCGTATCTAAGCGTACAGACTATAACGGTAACGGTGCAATGACTAAACAGGAAATTAAGCCCTACGTAATTCACGATTATTACAAAGTCACAATCGATAAGCATCTTGGCATCACTGTTCAAAGTTCAATTTCCTTCAAATTCAACAGTATAAAGAGCAATATTTGTAACTATCTATAGATAATCGCTCTATCTTGTCCTTATACCATCTCTGAAATGAGAGGAGGCCTGCACTCGGCTGTGGACCGTATGTCGGTTTCTTTGCATTCATTTTATATATAATTTTATATTATGTCGACGTGGTAGAGCCGTGCTGCAGCTATACATATTATGGTTGTAGCACGAATGGGTCCGCTCGACCGGGGAAGGACCGCGCTCTCACAGAATACCAGCGTAAAATAGCAGCTTAACGCTGCTGTGTTTCGTATGGTGAGTGTAGAGACCGGAGACCGGTTTTACAGGAAACGCGGCATTCCATCTTAGTCCTCAGTGGTGACAACGCATCTGCAATTTGGTTCTTAATCAAGAATAGATGAAGATGTCTATGGTACACTTACCATCGAATGTGCTGTATGCTCGTTTGTCGAAAAAAAGACTTATTGGTTTGAAAAACTTAAGTAATAAGCACCTCATGTGTAAGATCCCGCATGGGTACAACGTGCAATTGACATGACTGTGGCGACGCTTGGTTGAAACTCCGCCCCTCTACAATTTGTAACACACGGTCCTTTTCAGGACAAGCCCAAACGGCGCAACCAACTCGTCTGGCAATGCCGAGGAAGAACTTTTCTTTCCCTACACAGGAAAAAATGTAAAATGTTACATGAAATATTAGCAAAATACAATTTAAAATAATTCAATTAAGTCCCTGTTTGGAAATAAGCCTTTTAAGTATGTATCAGTTTCCTTAAATCCCTTGAAAAATTAAAGTAAAAATGTTTCATAAATGGTACCTAACACTGTGAATGCATGGTTTAATACTCTTAATAGGTACATAAAAACATCGAAATCGGATAACCAACAGCTGATATTATTGTTACATACATTAAAAAAAGTAAGAGTCGAAATTAATAACATTCTTCTACAAGTCATTAAGACTGTTTAAAAAGGGTAGACCCATCTGTTGCCGAATATAATTGACATTCATAAAAAAAAACAACTTATTTGCTTTACAAATAATAGTGCCAATATTCCATTAAAATATACATTTAGTATGTGAGTGACACTGAAAGTTCTTAGAAAATCAAAAACTGAACAAACTAGCAAATTTTATTATATTTTTTTTTCAGTTTTATTATATCTTTTCAAAATAGTGTCCATTTACATCAAAACCTTGACCTAAACACTATGCTCAATGACCTCAATAGTGTTTCCCAACGGATAGGTCTCAAGATGGACATAGACAAAACAAAGATGTTTATTGTCCATGTCACACCTATGCCGGTAGTTGTTGGGAGCACTAAGCTCGAAGTTGTTGACGAGTATGTTTACCTGGGACAAATAGTCCGGCTAGGTAAGTCCAACTTTGACCCAGAGGTCAATCGACGGATTCAACTCGGTTTGGGCAGCGTTCGGGAAATTACGGCACATCTTCTCGTCAGGTATACCTCAAAACTTGAAAACGAGACTATACAACCAGTGCGTGTTGCCAGTGATGACCTATGGAACTGAGACGTGGTCCTTCACTGGCCAGATGAGGAAGCTCAAGGTTGCTCAGCGTGCTATGGAGAGGGCTGTGCTCGGAGTTTCTCTGCGTGATAAACTTAGAAATGAGGATATCATATAAGAACCAGAGTGACCGACATAGCCCAACGAATTAGTAAGCTGAAGTGGCAATGGGCCGGCCAAATAGCCCGAAGAACCGGCAACCGATGGGGAAAAAAGGTTCTCGAGTAGCGGCCTCGTACCGGCGGACGAAGTATAGGGCGTCCCCCCACTAGATGGAGTGACGACCTGGTAAGACATGCAGGAAGTTGATGGATGAAGGTGGCTCAGGACCGTGTTTTGTGGCATTCCTTGGGGGAGCCTGTGTTCAGCAGTGGACTTGTGAAGGGCTGTAATGATGACGATGAATGATTACATTAATACATCGCTGCATCCGATGGAACCACTGAGAAAATCACTTTGCCCACTCCTTCTTAAGGGTCTCTTCGACGGTATTTTGAAACGCAGCGACTGCTTCCTCGGCGTCCATAAAACGTTTTCCTCGAAGTTTTTCTTTTATTTTCGGAAATAAATAAAAATCGAGGTCGGGGCTTTAGGGCGGGTGAGCCAGTAATTCCAAGTCTGACGTCACCAAGTAGTCGATTGTTTGCTTGGCAGTGTGCGACTAGGCGTTGTCGTCGTGAAGGAGGATCCTTCTGCGAGGTCGTTTCTCCCGAACTTTTTCCAAGACAAGTAGCAAACAATTGTTAGTGTACCACTCTGCAGTAAATGTTTTTTGAACCTCTGAAACAATTGTTGTGTAATAACATGTTCTTCCGAAGAACGAGACCACGCTTCAACCTCTCTTCACTTTGGTTGGCAACTCCTCGGAAGGAAACATCCAGACAGCAGACCGTCTCTTAATTTCAGGATCATAACAATAAATCCAGCTTTCGTTACCCGTAAGTATGTCGAACACAGCATTTGAGTCACCTCCGTTAAATATTTCAACCATTTCACGACACCCACACACGATGGAGTTTTTGGGCCTCTGTCAAATTATGCCAATCCACCAGGCACAAAGCTTCCTGACCGCTAAATGTTCATGGAGGATTTTGTTCACTTGACTCATACCGATGCCTAAGCTTGTCCAAACCTGCTGATAAGTCACTATTTTGTCAGTCTCTATCATACGCCGCACAACACTGATGTTATCTTCAGTCATCGCCGTGGAAGGCCGTCCCTCACGCAGATCATCGGTGAGATTAGTGCGACCTCGATTAAACTCATTAAACCATTTGTAAACAGTGGCACGAGATGGGGCTTCATGGTGAAAGGCCAATCGAAGTCTATCATAACTTTCTTGTTGACTTAAATGACATCGAAAGTCATAAAAAATCATTGTACGAAAATTTTCTCGCGTTAAATTAATGCTGAAGTAACACAGACAATTTTCAATTAGCCGCCAAATCGTAAACAAATGACAAATTATTAAAATACATACATAATAATATTGGCAAAGCGTTCCATTTTCAAAATTTGAACTTATTTTTTTATTATATCGTTTACAAGTGGCCAGTTCTAAAAACTTTTAGTGTCGCTCTCCTATAGATTCGATGCTAATCCATACTACTAATAAGGTTATCCAACACTCAATAATCATACCTATAGTGTATGTGCCACATACAATGAGGACAGATGAGAACTTCTTGCCAGCCTCCTCAAGGCTGGTTTTCTTTTCTCTCAGCAAATGCAGTGCCAGTTCAAAGCTTTGATCTTGCGTCGGAAAATCGTAACGTGGATTGCAGTACCTGAATTAAATCATAGAAATAAAATTTAAGTTTCTGCCGGCGATTTTCGAAATAACGGCTAAAATACAATGAGGAAATTAATACATTCAGTAGCCTCAGATCATAATGCAACACAGGCCACCGGCGGACCGGAGGAGAGTAGTCATAGTGTTTTTTCCCGATACTGAACTATCTGTATCTGTCATTTGTTGCGAGCAAAAATCTGCACACTCAAAAACAATTATTTGTCACTACTAAACTCACACATAACAATTAAAACAATAAACTAACAATTTCACATACACACATAGGTACATTAAATAGTATCGCTCGGTGACAGCAAAAACTCGCATACATACTCTGGAACAGTCGCTAAACTGATCTGCATATTGTGTGAGGGCGAGCGGCCTATGTTGATAAACAAATCCGAAATAGCACGACCGTTATTATTGTAATTTTTAAGTTTAAAAAGACGTAAATAGCAATAATGTGTGGACCTACTTTGACAGAGCGGAATGCCTGCGTATGGCTACTCCCCTCCGATCCGCCGGTGGCCCGTGTTGCTCTTTGCCTCAGATACGTATCACATGCATAGTAATTAAATTTTATTAAGACTATTCTTTGTTAGGAAATTAATATTACTTTAAGTCTGTTTGGGGACAGTTAATATTATGAAAATATGGCTCGCAATAGTGACTGTCGCTTGTTTTGTGGTATGTTCTGTTGTCAAGCGTACTCCTCAGTAATCCTCATAAATACAGTTCTCGATAGATGGGGAAATCCTTATACATAAAAATAAATAGTTGTTTATTTGTTCGTCTTCTATGCATTCCTATACCACAATTACAATGAAAGTTTGGTGAATTGTGTGTACGCCCGCGGTTTATGACAAAAAAAATTAATAAAGAATTGGTTTGTCTTCTGTGTTTATTAAAAAAAAATAACAAACACGCTCTGACAGGGATTTAATCAACGAATAAAATGGTATTAGACTAACCTTATTATATTCAAAAATAATTACAAAAAATATAAACAGTATTTTAGCTATCATCATATTTGGTTGAATGGGTTCTCTTACGTTAGAAAATAAGTCGGCAAAATCGATTTACTAATATCGGTGTATGTAGTAATAAAGTAATTTTAGGAATGTAGTAATAATATAAATTTAGACAGTCAAATTGAGTTCTTTTTAGAGTCCATTAAAAAGCGACTGAACACTTACGTGGTGTCAAGATAAATGGTATGAATGTCTTTATTCCAGAAAATAGGATAGGATTCCATGATAGGCGACGCTCGAAAATCACCCGTATGTAAAAATGTTTTCCCATTTGGTAACGTGAAAACCAGCATGACAGCACCAGGGCAGCTGAAAAACAAAATTTTAAATAATGTTGAAATATTTATACCTTGGATGAAAGGATTCCATCACTTCAAGTCGTTAGATTTCATGAATATCCATGGAGAAATATTTCGTTTTCGCCCCCAGAGTGTCACGCGCTAGACACGGTTTAATCTTAGTCAAATTATTATTTTCGTCACATCGAATAAAATAAGTGATATACTACATTACAAGCAGTTAATACCAATTTCTCGATTCCACACTTAGTAATAAATTGATGGGGCAGTATGTATATACAGCAAAGTACCAGAAAATATACAAGATCTCTCTATTACAAAGTTTAAATATTTTATAAAACAAAAACTGCATAAAAAGGGTTATTATAATATACAATAAGAATTACCTCACAATTTACCTTATTATTGTAATCTGTATTGAATAAAAAACTATTTTATTCTATTCCGGAATTCAAAAGTTAATTTAGTAAGTTATAAAATTAACAACCTACATACTACATACTACAACCAAAGGCTTTTTCTCACTACTAAAGGGGCTTAAGAACAAGGATGAGACCGCCACGGCCTAAATGTTATATTGGCAGCCTTTACCTTTTTTTTTAGTTCTCGGTTTAATTCTTCGTCGCCGTGTCACGTGAACACACATGATAAATTACGTAGTGATTAGGTGTTGTACAAAATTGGTATGTAGTTGAGATTACCATTTTTTTTATACAAATAGGGTGACAAACGAGTACACACTCCACCTGATGGTAAGTGTCTATCCTCATTTGCAAATCAAAATGCAGATGCCTCTACAATTCCATCTTAGTCCTCAAGGCCCCAAGCTCAAGACCATTCGTTTTAAATTCGTAAGACGAAAGAAATTCATTAACATAAGAAGGTACAAATAAAAGTTACCATAGGCAAATGCATGCGGCGGGACTTACGCAACTTCAATACAGCTCGTATTGAAGAAGCAATCGAGCGGAACCAAGGCTCCAAAGTCTTTGCCAGAGATCTGTCTGCCAGAAAGAGCCAACTGTCAAAGCTGAAGACAGAATGTGGCAGCATCGTTTCCGGGACACCTGAGATTTTGAGTGAGATTGAGAGGTTCTATGGGCAGCTGTACACGTCATCGTTGGAGCCACACGCAAGTGTGAGTAACGATCCAAGAGCGAGTCTCATCCGACACTATTCCGAAGATATCCCGGACGTCAGTCTGAGCGAGATTAGAATGGCTCTCCAGCACCTTAAAAACGGTAAGGCCCCAGGCGAGGATGGAATTACAGCGGAGCTTCTGAAAGCGGGTGGAAAACCGGTACTTGAAGTCCTTCAGAAGCTCTTTAATTCCGTCCTCCATGGTGGCATTACACCGGAGGCGTGGAGCAGAAGTGCGGTGGTCTTGTTCTTCAAGAAAGGTGACAACGCTCTCTTGAAGAACTACAGACCGATTTCCCTTCTGAGCCGCGTCTACGTGCTGTTTTCGAGAGTCATTACGAATCGTCTCGCGCGCAGACTTGACGACTTCCAGCCTCCCGAACAAGCCGGTTTCCGAAAGGGCTTTATCACAATAGACCACATACATACCCTTCGGCAAATTGTACAGAAGTTCGAAGAGTACAATTTGCCACTATGTCTGGCGTATGTGGACTATGAGAAAGCCTTTGATTCCGTCGAAATTTGGGCGGTGCTGCAGTCCCTTCAGCGGTACCAAGTTTACTGTCGGTATATCGAAGTGTTGAAGTGCTTGTACAGTAGGGCTACGATGGCTATCCGAGTACAGAATCAGAGTACGAAACCTATCCAATTGCAGAGAGGTGTAAGACAGGGTGACGTCATATCCCCGAAACTCTTCACCGCTGCATTGGAAGACGTTTTCAAGCTTCTGGACTGGAAAGGATACGGTATCAACATCAATGGCGAGTACATCACTCACCTTCGATTTGCCGACGATATAGTCCTTATGGCAGAATCGCTGGAGGACCTAAGCACTATGCTCAATGACCTCGATAGTGTTTCCCAACGGATAGGTCTTAAGATGAACATGGACAAAACAAAGATCATGTTCAATGTCCATGTTACACCTATGCCGGTAGTTGTTGGGAGCACTAAGCTCGAAGTTGTTGACGAGTATGTTTACCTGGGACAAATAGTCCAACTAGGTAAGTCCAACTTCGACCGCGAGGTCAATCGACGGATTCAACTCGGCTGGGCAGCGTTCGGGAAGCTACGACACATCTTCTCGTCAGACATACCTCAAAACCTGAAAACGAAATTGTACAACCAGTGCGTGTTGCCAGTGATGACTTACGGAACTGAGACGTGGTCCTTCACTGCTGGCCGTATGAGGAAGCTCAAGGTCGCTCAGCGAGCTATGGAGAGGGCTATGCTCGGAGTTTCTCTGCGTGATAAACTTAGGAATGAGGATATCCGCAGTAGAACCAGAGTAACCGACATAGCCCAACGGATTAGTAAGCTGAAGTGGCAGTGGGCCGGCCATATAGCTCGAAGAACCGACAACCGATGGGGAAGAAAGGTTCTCGAGTGGCAGCCTCGTACCGGTAGGCGAAGTGTAGGGCGTCCCCCCACGAGATGGAGTGACGACCTGGTAAGACATGCAGGGATGCAGGTGGCTCAGGACCGTGCTTTGTGGCATTCTTTGGGGGAGGCCTATGTTCAGCAGTGGACTTGTGAAGGGCTGTAATGATGATGATGATGATGATAGGCTAGGACTCGAGGAATAGGGTATTACACCCATTTTCAAATTTTAAATGAATCCTAGAGTGATAATGAACCACTATAATTTTTATATATTTTTTTTAAAACCGAATAGTGACATAAAAATTACTTTTAATTTATCGTTTTAAATTTTCGCGTGAAAACGCTAGCAGCCATACTGTTCAACTCGTGACGTCACTTTCGTAGAATTGAGACAATTTTGCAAAGGAATAAGATACTTTTGAATGTTTAATAATGAGTTATCATTTATATCATTGTTGTGTTGTGCCTGATTGCAAAAATACGAGCATAAGAACGCCGGGGAAGTTATGGATTAAAGTGCCAACTGATTTAAATATGAGAAATACTTGGTTAAAACTTGAAAGAAGAGACCCGAAGGCATTGTCTACAAAATCTTAACTATACTTCTGTGAAGATCACTTTGATGTAAGTATGACTTATGTTTAACTATCGATTAAACAAAACAAAACATCATGACATGATATGGGTACCTATTGCAAGTCAAATTTTGTAATAGATTAGGTTAATCGCTTGTCTGTCTCGCCCTTTGTGGGCCATTTTGATAGCCCTTGCAAGTGCAGTGTTTTACTTAATTCCTGTTTTCTTCTATTATATGGGAATAAAGACATGGTTTGTACTCAGACCAAATAAAAAAGTGAATTTTTATTTCGTCTGAGAGTTTGTACAAAAAAATATAACAAAAAGTTTTCTCACCTAAGCTTATATTATAATATCTATAAAATTAGTGCTAAAAGCTAAGTAATAAACTTGCTTTTACGAATCCGTCTTCCATGATGCCTTTTCAATAAAATTCGGAATAAAAGTCAACAATCGTAATGATAACTTGAAAAATTTCGAAATTAGCTAGTTAGTACACAGCACATAACCTAGTTCTTTGACCTAGTGACGTCACGACGCTATCTAATATGTCGGACATCGTTTTGCAGATTTGAGGCACAGGTAAAAAAAATTATTCTTTAAATTGAAATATAAAATTTATAATGCATTTTTATAAATAGAAATCAATATTTCTCGTTTACTTTTTACAAAATCTATCATAAATATATATTCTTTGATTTTTTTTACATGGTGTAAAATACGCTATTGGACCCATTACAAAATCCAAATTAAATTTCAATGTTTTTTAAAATTAACAGAGATTTCCTACTTACTGATTAGCATCAATAGCAGTCACCTCGACCCCGTCAACTGTGATTGTTTCATCGAGATTTATTAAGTGTATATACTTTGGATTCACACCCAAACGAGACGTACATAGATCAGCTGAAACAAAAAGATCTTAACAATCCTCAGGGAAATTAGATTTCCTTCATTGCTTAAACAGTAATTATTAACAACCCGACTCCTAAAGCTATTGGATGTGGATATGTGGAAATTCTTTAGTCTTATTTTTTGAGTTATTGCCAATCACCTCATTTTTTAGAAACTAACTAAATAGATTGAAAAAATAACAGATGACAGTGATTGACATCGTTTTTTTCACTTATTTCATTTCTTCTTGAATTGCTATATCTACATTGGTAAGTACAAGTACACTACACCATGTAAGTTATGGTATGGGTGTTGAATGGTAGAGAATATTTAAAAGCCTTAAGGCGTTTCCCTGACCAAATAACCTTGAGCATTCGTTCCCTCTTTAGACATACGCCGCTTTATCATAGAATTCACACAATTTTTGGAATTATTTTAATTAATAAAGAAAAGTGAAGAATATAGATTTTTAAATTATCTATCCATTAGTGTAATCCTCAAACAATTAGAGCGTTGCCTTTAGCAACAGATGCATGTAATCAATAATTTTAGTCATTTTTTAAAAGTAGATTTTAAATGTATTTATAACACATAAAAACAAATTAGAACATGGAATGTGATGATAGGATATCGAACATTAATAATGTGTTTTTAGATGTAGTTTATTTCTCATAACTAATGCGATAATAGTCTCTGAAAAACGCACTATCGCCAGGTTTTGGTCAGGGTATCGCCCTAAGTCCCCTCTTTATTCTAAGCAATAGAAATTAAATAAATAAATAAATAGTTCTATTATGCAAGTACTTTATAACTTTTCAACAGGTTTTTATTTTCTCGGTGCTGTGTGGAGAAAATCAAGAAAACTTAATGTTGGCCAATGTTTAGGACACTCGTTTTATACATCCCGAGTTCAGGATTACAATCCTAGTCAAAACAGTATTTACAAAATACCCTTAAATTTATCATACATGGGGGCACATCGTCCTCCCAAGAAGTCTAATCATAAAGTCCACAGGACAAGACATCCATATTTTCCAGCAATGTTTCTGGGTGCCTATATGCAACTACATACCCAAAAAATTAATTGCCTACATCTATTGGTTTACTTTTAAGGAAGTTTCAATTGTATTTAGTTTGGTCTCATGCCTCTGATATGTCATCAGAGCTTTTTATAAGTTATTGCTTACACAAAACTTCAGACATGGTTATAATATAATGATTACTTATATTTACGGGAATATTAATTTAATTGCCGTGTAGTGGCGGTGTAAGAATATCCACTACCCCATATCGTCCCGTAGGTGTCGTGAGAGGCAACAGAGGCGACAGAGACAAACCAATCACGAGATAAGTAGCAGCGTCTTCCTTACGACTAAAAATAAAAAAACTGCGGTTGCCAACCCACTTGTCAGGCGTGGCAACTATGGCAAATATCCCCCCTATGGTAAATATGTTCAGGAGTGGTCTTTAATAGACATATGTATTAGAGTGACGGAGAGCACATATCTAGATAAACTTGGTAAGTAAATTATTATCTACATACAAAATTTTATCCAAATAGTACCGTTTGTGAGAAACCAGTTACATAATATAATACATAATACATCACTCAATTTAAAATTTATAATATCAAAATGCTCACCGGTGATTTTTGTACAGAACAGCAACTTGTTAAAACTCTTCTTAAGTCCGGAATAATGGTCAGAGTGAAAATGAGTGAGAAAATAATTATTTACATTAGGTATATCTCCATAGGAGAATGCATCCACGGCAATATGTGTGCCTGGTGAAAGATAGCACTTAAAGTTCTTAAATACTAAAGATAAATAGAGATTTAGAGAGAAAATCTTACACGTCATAAAACGAGACATTAAAGGTTAATGTTGAAAATACTTTGACTCATTTGCATTATACTACAGGCAGCCACAACAATATTATTAAATAAATGAGTAATAGAATATCAGCCTGTTGTTTTACAATTATAATCTATTAAAGACATTTTCTATTGACTCAACATTAACATTACTACTTATCAAAAACAAAAAAATCTCAATTTCTGACATTTAGAAAATGTTTGTACAGCCCCCACTTCAATATAAATATTTTATTATTTCTTAAAAACTGCTCGACCGATTTCAATAAAATTTAAATAAGACCACCTCTATCTTTTGAAACAAAAAAAGAACTTTCCAAATCGGTTCAGGCGTCTTCGAGTAATCGGTGAACATACATAAAAAAAAGATTCCGAAGAATTGTAAACCTCCCCCTTTTTGAAGTCGGTTGAAAACACACATTAAAACATGCCGATCCTTAGTAGTTGTGGTCTTTAACAAGTTGTTCAATTATAGAAACCGTCCTTTACACCAAGTTTTTGCTATTATCTCAAACACTATGTGTGATATGGGAAAATATTTCAAATAAAAACAAGACTTACTTATTTCATGTAAAAAAAAATATTTAACACTTTATCCTTTAAATTGCTAAATGATGTTACAGTAAGTAATATTAAAATTTGATCCTGTATCAAAACTTTGAAGAGATAGAATATAAAAGTGAGGTACAACTTTTGGTGTAAATATGCTAATCAAAATGGATTAAAACCCTAAAGTTTATGAGATAATCATATTTTTGACTTCACTATAAAACCATCATGATTTTCTGATAGTATATAGCCTTAATTAGTCTGGGCATTGCTCTCATTCCTGGCACTCCTGAAGTTTTATTGTAGTGGAGTAAGAAGGTATAATATAAATAAATATTGTAAGTTGTGGGGCAGTAATAAACAGGATGTCTCGCAAAGCTGTCGTATCATTTCATCATCCCCGCACCTCACCTCATGGCAACCCTGCCAGGTCAATTGGTTCAGCTATTCTTAATATACTTGGGAGCAAATAAATTGAGCCACTTCCTTTTCCACATATAATGGTTAATATTTTTGGCAATATGAAATATATCAATTCAAACCATATATCGACTAAAAGTTTATTAAATAGCCTTTATGAGGGTAAATTATTGAATAATAACCTTATTGTATGATAAACTATTGGTTCTGAAAGAAAAATCGTTATTTGGATAGAAAATTTAGTAGGATTAAAACAGTCCAGAAAAACAATAAAAAACAAAATAATTGCAAAAACAAATATAATAACTGGTATTAACCCCCCCCCCCCCTCCCCCCGTGCTCTGATTCATTCTCCCACTCTTTAAGCACAGAGACTTTAATCTCTGAAATGAATGAAACAACGGAAACCCTGGCTTGGACCCTCTGTTTTAGCTCATCTCATAGGTGTGCAATCAGGTTCAAATCTGGGCTTCGTGCTGGCCACACCATTTGCTGAATCTCGATCGCCGATAAGTATGAGGTCTCACATTGTCATGCATAAACAAGAAATTTTCTCAACAAAACCCACATACAGCATTACATGGTCTTCAAATATTTCAGTTACATATCAGTCAGATGTTAATCATGTCGACCACTTCTATCGTTGACGAGTTCGATGAAGAAAAATTTAGTCTTTACGTCTAGGGAAAATCCTCCCTACACCATACAAGAACCATCGCCAAAACTTAGTTTCTCAAATGCAACATTGGGCAAATCTTTCACCAGGTCGTCTATACACACTTGGTTTCTCCGGTCATTGCTAAAAAGACAGATTCTCGACTCGTCCGAAAACAAACTGACCTCCAGTCTTCTAAAATCCAATTAATGTGTTGAGCAAACTCCAGGCAAGATTGGCGGTGAGTTACAGTTAATTTTGGGCCAATTGCCGGTTTGTGTGATATTAAAATTCGTTCCTTTAGACTTATTCTCACTATTCACCTACTGATTTCGACACCTCAAACGTCACTTAACGCTTGCTGTAGCTAAACAGCATTAAGTCCACCGTCGCGAAACAAACTGATTGAAATAAAGCGGTCGTCACGTTTTGTAGTTGTCTGTGATCTGCCAGTTCCAGATCGACTAAAAAACGCACCAGTCTCCAGATATCTGTGGTATACCCACTGTACCTTTCGAGACTCAAATGAAGTCTGCGTGCCACTTCGAGTTGTCCATGTCCACTTTCAAGTAAAGCTACAACTTGGGCAGCTACCGTTGGTGTAGCATTTATTTTATCAGGCTATTTGATTACACAGCCACCAATAATAACACGTCAATGTGGGTATAATTAAGAAATAAAACCCAATTTAACCTTTTCTTCTTCTTCTTCTTTTTTATGGCGGTTTTGATCATTCGCCAATATCAGTTAACCTTTCCTTTATAGAGTACAATCAAAATGTCATAAGCAAATTATATGCAATAATTTTATTCTACCCTTATAACTTTAATTAAAAATTAAAATTTGACAACTACCCTCACTGTCATTATATTCATCATCTTTACAGTCCTTCACAAGACCACTGCTGAACGTAGGCCTCCCCCAAATAATACCACAAGGCATGGTCCCGAGTCACCAGCATATATTGACTTTCTGCATGTCTTACTAGATGGTCACTAGATCTAGTGGGGGGACGCCCTACACTTCGCCTGTCGGTTCTTCAAGCTATATAACCGGCCCATTGCCACTTCAGCATATTAATTCTTTGGGCTATGTCGGTTACTCTGGTTCTGCGGATATCCTTGTTTCTAAGTCTATCACGCAGAAGGGAAGCGCCGAGCATAGCCCTCTCCATAGCTCGCTGAGCGACTTTGCTTCCTCATATGGCCAGCAGTGAAGAATCATGTCTCAGATCCATTGGTCATCCCTCATTGTAAAGGCTATTAAATAACTTTGTAGGCGAATTACATTTCGAATTGATGTGTTCCATAATAATTACCAATAATAAAAAATAAAAATAATTACCATAATGTGTGTGGCTCGATTTATTTGCTCCCAAGTATATTAGACCATATAGACAGCCAAAAATTATAAAAATCGTTGTTCATGTCTCAAGAACATACATATAACCCTGATTTTAACAGAAGCCAGTCATTATAATATTACAGACATACATTTCAATTTTATTCTTATGTATGTAGTATGTATCTTACCATGTAGTGGCGGGGTAAGAATATCCACTACCCTCCCAATCATCCCATTGGTATCGTAAGAGGCGACAGAGGGAAACAAAATCAGGGGATGGGCAACATCCCCTTGCTATCAATGACTAAAAATAAAAAAATGCAGTTTTTTTATAGGATAATGGGACAAACAAGCACACAGTCTACCTGATGGTAAGTAGTTGCTGTGGCCCATAGATATCTGACCTCAACTACGAATCAAAATGCAGATCCATTGTCACCTACGAGGACTAAGAATGCCTCTTTTACAGTGAAAGGGGTCTCCGGTTCTCAGCAATCACCATACAAAACACAGCAGCGTTAAGCTGCTATTTTACGCTGATATTCTGGGTGCCAACCTGCTTGTCAAGCATGGCAACTTTGGCAAATATCCCCCTATGAGGCAATGTATAGGGGAGGCATATGTTTAGCAGTGGACTTTAATATGCTGTAACAGTAACGGTATGTACAGAATAATTGCTCTGGAAAAAGAAAGTTAAAAAAGTTAAAGTGGAAACAATTATAAGACATACCTGCAATAATTTTATAAAATGGGATGTTTTTTGGTACTACTTGTGCTTTATTGAATATTGATTTTGATGGCAAACTAAAATGTAAAGAATCCACATTCTTTCCAGGCAAGTATGAACTCAAACTATCATTTCTAATTGTTGGTGAAGCATTACGAGGTACCTCAGAACAAGAAGCTTTGAGATTTTGTTGTCTGATTGAAGTAATATCTGTTTTAGGTGAAAAGAATTTTGATTTTCTTGATTGTGTATCATTGTTTCTCAAAGTTTTGTATGTAGTTCCTTTAATTTTATCACAATTGACAGTATCAGCGACACTTGAATTTTTATTCATAGCCTCCACATCATCAAGCATCAGTGTCTTGGCATCATGCAAATTATACTTAATTACTGTTTCACCAAAACTATTATTTTCAGGATCTTTACATAAATAATCATCAATCAATTTTTGTTTTAATTTATTGTCACACACTGGTACATTACTGCTTGCACCAAATTTTAATTTATTTCTAAATGGAATTTTTCTTTTCACTAATTTATAATTTGGTGGTTGGACAATGACATGTGAGAGTTTTTCAATGGCATTTGTATTCAAAATAAGAACATTTGATTCTTCTGTGTTGTTATCTTTTGACACATCCTTTTTCTTTTTAATTTCTAAATTGACAGCAATAGCTTGCTTTTTTGGTGGACTAGGTAAGATATTCTCATTCATATTCTCTATTTCACTTTCAGAAGATATATAAGATCCCTCAATAACATTACATTCAATGTTTGTGTTATTATTGTCATGTGACACTGAGAAGTTCATTATATTTGTATTTTTTGCTCTAACATCAACATTTTTACAATTAGAAATGCAAAAAGACAATGAGAATACAGGTTTTTCAATAATATCATAAAGAATTGTATCATTACTTTTTGTATCTAATGTATAACATTCTATATTATCAACATTTTTAAATAGCACTTCTTGTTTATGTGACTTATTATCATTTTTAATACTATTGAAATCATCAATAGCTGAAAAACTTACAGTTTCTACAATATCTGATCCCATAGAATTTAATAAACACTGGTCATTCTCATGAGTGTTATGTTTGTTTTTTGAATTATTTTCCTCTTGAAATGGTAAATGCTGTAATTAGTAAAATATTCTTATCATTACAATATAAATATTAAGGAATTGATATAAAAGTATTTTAAAGCTTTGTGAAAAATGTCCCATGTGTTATTAGAGAATATAGACTAAAGTATGACCATTTCAAATATTGCTTACATTTCTTGGAAGAGTTGCAGATTGAAACTGGGCAGGCCTGTCGCCGAGCATCTGGGTAAGAGCAATTAGAATTTAATTTGGATAAATATTCCATCTTTAGTAGATTGCTAATCAGTCTACCAGCAAAGTTGAGGGATACATGGGTGCAGTTAGCACTTCAAGAAGATGTTCCACACATTCTACTTTGCACACTCTATCTACTTTGAACAGTAAAGATCGTTATTATCCCTAAACTAGACTAGACTAGACGGATAAAGAGCATTATCTGACAAACGTCACTCTATTTTAAGTTTGTAATAATGTCATAATTCTAAGTTTATAAAATATATCACATTTTTTTAGCATTATAATATCATAATATGAAGAAGACAAGAGGATTCAGACTACAAGAATACAAACCTTGTTTAAATTTTTTGCCCATTTTGATATAGCACTGCTTTTCTTTAATGATAATGAATAACGGCTGACAACAGAATGCTGAAAAATGTAATGAAGTTAAAGTTACAGCCTATATACGTCCCACTGCTGAGCACAGGCTTCCTCCCATTTATGAGATATAATATTATACTCTATTAGTACAAAAACAGAAGTCTAAAAAGTAAACAATAATTTCAGCATAATAATTATTCAGTAGGAAAGTCAATAATTATTAGGAATAAAATGTTAGCGAAGTATTTCTACATTTTTATAAAAAAATTAGTTTATAGGAAAAATAAAGTTAACAAAATAACAGCAATTAACAATGTCATTGAATAAATTATTATACATTGCACCTGAGTAAGATTCAAATTTCCGCTTTGTTTTTTAACACACCTGGGATTCAAGATTGAAGGAATGTAGTGGTTAATATCATCATCACTCATTTTTTACGTTACTAACTACATATTTGCAAATACTGATACGAAACGAACATTACCAACATTTACACTTATTTACTTGTTCATACCTAATTTTTTTTCCTATTTTGGCAACTTTCTACTTCAAAGGGTTGTTGTTGTTTTTATTATTCGCTCGAGAGAGCAGGCAACGGAACTAAGCCATACAGCCTTGTCTTTTTTATATCTTCATAGTTTACTGCTTCACAATATGTTAATGCGTCACATTGAGCACCCTTTGGGAGATTTTGACGGCAACTTGAGCCAGCAGACAGCTGACATTTGGCGATGGTATCTAAAGGAGCCTATGCAAACAAACAGCTTATCTTGAGAATCCATCACCATCAGAACACTTGTTTCACCGTTTCCACTAAAAGTTCATATGCGCAGACAGTTAGTACATAAAATTGCATCACTTTTACATATCAAAATCCACTTCAAACTATTATTTAAACTATAATACAGGAGCAGCAAACCGCCGCCGGTCAAGTTCCCGTCAAAACCTCCAACCAAAGAGTATAGTAACTGTCCTATCCTCCAACTCCCTGGTATTGTCTATGGGTATATAGTGTATTATCTATGCCTCCAACTTTTTTTTTTGGAGTTTATGGCCTGGTATCTAGACCTTTAGGCCAAGTCTTAAGTATTTTTATTCGGTTTATTGTAATTTCCCCACTCCTTCATAGTATACTGCTTCACAATATGTTGATGCGTCACATTGTGCAGTTCTTGGGAGATTTTGGCGGCAACTTGATCCAGCAGACAGCTGATAGTTGGCGATGGTATCTAAAGGTGCCTATGCAAACAAACAGCTTATCTTGAGAATCCATCACCATCAGAGCACTTGTTTCACTGTTTCCACTAATAGTTCACATGCGTAGACACTTAATACACAAAATCGCAACACTTTTACATATCAAAGTCCACTTCAAACCATTATTTAAACAATAATACAGGAGCAGCAAACCGCCGCCGGTCAATTTCCCGCCAAAACTCCATGCCTCCAACTTCAAAGGTATGGAGTGTAGAGTAGAAGGAGGACCATCTCTGTATATGAAAAGTGTCCCTAAAAACGCGACCAATAAAGGTGGCGCTGCAGTAGCATAGGATAAATTTAAAAAACAGCGCCAAAATTTATTAGAATAAGATGGAGAAATAAACAAGGACCGACCAAACCGCTTGGTTTTGTACTACGTAAATAGTTGAGGTTTTGTATACTGGCATTTTACTAACTACTCTAGTCATGAAATTTTTTTAATATTTTAATTCAGCTGACTTCACTCCGTCTACAACAGCTATATTCATATCGTAGTTTTTCAGACGCCAGCGCTATTGTGGTAGGTTTTGGAACCTCTATTTTCAGTATATATTGGGACACTTTTTCAACTTTCGCACCTTATAAGATGGTTCTCCTTCTACTCTACACTCCATATTCAAAGGGAATCTGCCAGTGTCAAGTATTTTTTTATTAACTGGCTTTACGGCTCTGGGTTCTAGCCCTTCTGAGCCAGAAGTTATTACATTGTATAATTATCCTTCATAGTACACTGCTTCACAATATGTTGATGCGTCACATTGTGCAGCCCTTAGAAGATTTCGACGGCAACTTGAGCCAGCAGCCAACTGACAGTTGGCGATGGTATCTCAAGGCGCCTAAGTAGACAGACACCTTATCTTGAGAATCACATCACCATCAGAGCTCTTGTTTGACCGTTTCCACTAATAGTTCACATGCGTTAGACATTTAATACATAAAATCGCACCACTTTTACGTATGAAAATCCACTTCAAACCATTATTTAAATCATAATACAGGAGCAGCAATCCGCCTATGGAGTGTAGAGTACAAGGAGAACCATCTTATAAGGGGCGAAAGTTGAAAAAGTGTCCTACTATTTACTGAAAATAGAGGTTCCTAAACCTACCACAATAGCGCTGGCGTCTGAAAAACTACGATATGAAGATAGCTGTTGTGAACGGAGTGAAGTTAGCTGAATTCAAATATTTAAAAAATTTCATGACTAGAGTAGTTAGTAAAATGCCAGTATACAAAATCTCAACTATTTACGTAGTACAA
The DNA here is from genome assembly GCA_963668995.1 of Parnassius mnemosyne. Classification (NCBI taxonomy): domain Eukaryota; kingdom Metazoa; phylum Arthropoda; class Insecta; order Lepidoptera; family Papilionidae; genus Parnassius; species Parnassius mnemosyne. The sequence continues at coordinate 17,455,251 of CAVLGL010000085.1, forward strand.
AACCAAGCGGATTGGTCGGTCCTTGTTTATTTCTCCATATTATTCTAATTACTTTTTTTTAATTTATCCTATTTATAATTTATCCTTATTGGACACGTTTTTAGGAACACTTTTCATATATAGAGATAGTCTTCTTTCTACTCTACACTAGCTTGCTACATATTTATTTATCTATACTCTACACTCCACGGAATATAAAAAACAAGAGGAAGTAGCAAAACGCATAATTTGTAGCGAAACCACTGTCGCCAAACTCACACATGCACAAGAAAAAAATGTGTATCAACAATTGTGTACCATTTCAATAATTTTCGCGTGATTGGTTATTTAAAAATAAAAGAGAAAGGCATTATGTTACTCACCATTCATTGGGGTATGAACAATAAATCCTAAATAATAGAGATTATATTCCTTTTCATTAACGAAGTTTTATAATTAGTGAGCAAACTTAGCTTCTTAACGTTAGATATCGTAATAATAAATTCACGCTATTTGAGACATAATGACAATAGATATAACGTTGACATTGCCCTACTCATGCCCTAACTAACCTGTACTGCCACGTGAATGATGTTAGTGATGTAGTTACTCTGCCTGAACATGATCTGGCGTATATCGATATTCAGTATAATTATGATTATTATCATGTATTTGAATTGACTGAAGAAACTAAATTGATAATAAATATATACAAGAAACTAAATTGATAATAAATATATGATAAAATGAGTAAAATTTCAGTATAATTATGATTATTATCATGTATTTGAATTGACTGAAGAAACTAAATTGATAATAAATATATATATATATATATATATATATATATATATATATATATATATATATATATATGATAAAATGAGTAAAATAGCAAAATTTAATGGAAATTACCATAATGTACCACGTATATCCCTGTAATTCATATAGCCGGCATATAATTAATTGTATTTAATGGAAATTTATTTACAATAAGCTAAATTATCATTTTTGAAATTGAAACAAGGAGAATAACAAAAAAAAAATTTCTGCGATTCCCCTGGTGTTGCAGTTGTTCATGGGCGGCGGTAGTCACTTACCATCAGGTGAGCCGCATGCTCGTTTGCCCCCTCTCCTATAAAAAAAAAGAATAATAAAAAAACAATAATTTAGCAATTGTTTATTCTCATCGAAATAACACATATTTGTTTAAAAATTATCATGTCCACACTTTAATATAAAATTTTAGATGATAATGAATTCGGTTACCAATATAGATCATGATATTAAGGTCACTTTTATTTCAGTTTTTTTCCAAAAGTCGTGAGAACTACTAAACTACTTACTTATTTCTCTGGCTTAGCAACCCTAACAAATGTTCATTTGTAGCCTTCACCCTACAATTTCGTATATTTTCAAAGACTTCCAGCATTTGAAAATTTACATTAATATGAATTAACAGGACTGAGATAACATTTTATCGAAAACTTTAATGTCGGCGTTGTTACAACACTATCGCAGCTATTTTATTCAAAACGTGTTTACAGCTGGACCTTATCTTAACGAAATAAGGTTGAATATTGCTTGTAATACAGACAATTTGATATTTTGTCCATGTTTAGTTAAGATTCTATCCAAAAATTTAAAAAATTACACGTGCCTTTGTTAGAAAATTCCTCTATTCGAAATATTTTTATTTTTTACTTTCGTTTTTACACTCCTAAATTGCACAAAACAGCATATTTTCGCATATATCACTCAAGCAACGACCCGTCAGCTCGCAACAATTTGAGTCTGCGACTGACGGTCTATTACGCTCTACTGTCACTAATTGTGACACGTCCGCCCCGCCCACTTTGGGCTTCCTCTTGTTTTTTATATTCCGTGCTACACTCCATAAATCCATAGCGTAAATCCGCCGCCGGTCAAGTTCCCGCCAAAACTCCAGTGTCAAGTTTTTTAAACTGGCTTAACGGCTCTGGGTTCTGGTTTCTGAGCCTGGTGTCAAGTCGATGGCAGCAAAGTAGAAACGGACATCTACATTTTTATGAAACTGTTTTTTTTTTACAAAAATAAGCTTAAATCAACCCTATCTACAAGTCTGTATTAAAATTATTTCAATTTCAAAATATTGAAGAAAATCTGGCATGTAAATGAAGACATCTACCCTCGATTTTAAAAAAAACATCGCAGTAGAAACGGACATTTGAATTTGCCCGCCTGGTAGGTAACTCATTAATTGATAATGAATAAAATGTTTGGACGCTTTTTTTATCAAATCGTATAAACGGATATCAGGCAGATGTCTTCTTCTACGTCAAAGTTTTTACAGTAAAAAAAGATATCTAAATTATTGTAGTAAAACAACGACATGTCGATAAAAACTATTATATAATTCATAAAGAATAATATTTTAATGCTTCATTGAAAATTTCATGTTAATCGGTCCATAACTCTCAAAATGACCACAATTTTTTTACTAAATCTGCTCTCCTGTAAAATTGCGATTTTGTAGTTGTCCGTTTTTACTTTGCTGCCATCGAAGTATTTCATGAGTCACACAGAATATTTGACTAGTTTCCGTTTCTGTAGATACACTTTGACTGTGATGACATTTTTGTGTGTTTGACTGGGTACCCATTAAGTGGAGAGTTTGTCAAGATTCAGAAGTTACCCGAGGGAAGCCGGGACGGGTCTCTAGTATTTCATAAATAAATACACCGTCAAACATTTCATAAAGAAATACACGATCATTCTCAATAACCACTCATTTATTGCTTTTAGGGTTCAAATGCTGCAAATAATAAAACCCTTAACATAGCAAGTTTTGTACCACATGTACACTCTACATGGCTATACAAAACCTAATATTTAATAAAATCATATTTTATACACTTTCACTATCAATAAATGTTTGAAACGGCATAATATGAAAAGTAAACATTCCAGAGATTTTATGAACATTGACGAAACCTTAGCGACTAAAGTGAGTCATATAATTTCAGCTTTGAAACAATGTTGGCCTTATTTTCAACAGATTTCAAAAAGGAAGAGGTTTACAATTCCTCGGAATCTTTTATTTTATGTATGTACTTACATTATATTACTCGAGGACGCCTGAACCGATTTGGAAAATTATTTGTTTTTGTTTCAAAGGGTATACTTCCCAGGTGATCCCATTTAACTTTTATCGAAATCGGTCGGGCGGTTTTAAAAAAATCAACAATAAATTATATTTATATGATGTCGGTTGCATAAAATGTTTGTATTTTACCACTTGTACATATTATAACAATATCAAATAAATGCCTTCTAAGCCTCCATATATATATATATATATATATATATATATATATATATATATATATATATGTATATATATCATCAGTAACAACCACCCATTAATTTTGCTGAACATGTCAGTCAAACATATTTATATAAGAATTTTTTTAATTATTAACAGAGTATATTTATGACTTAGTCCTTTCATTGATTTTGCTATATACTTAGACGCAGCTGTTACAAAATATATTATGCGATTTCAAGCCTCTAGTTGGATACAACTAATTCGATATATAATTGAAAGTAGATAACATTTAATAAAATGATTGCACAAAACATTACAAATGTAATGCCATTTCTAAATTCATAAAGTTAATCCAGTGCAAAATGAATATATTTTAGGGTTTTAAGTCACCTTATAATTGCAGTTGGAAATATTTTCTATAAATTGTGAAGCTAGTAGTTACATAATACATTGTGTTAGCAACGCAGATTAACACAATATGATGTATGTGCACGGTTAACAACAACCAAAGTCAATACTTCATCGTGAAATAGACTAAATGACGGATGTTAAAGATACGAAGAAAAAATTAATATGAACACGCTAATTATTTATACAATCAAAAATTGTTAGAATAATGAAAATGAGTTATCATTACGTGAATATTTATATTTTCAATAAAGCAATGCATATTTCTGAAGCAATGAATAAGTGTCCCTACTTGACTATAGAGCATTGATTTACTAACTATTCAAAATACTAAATTCTTTTAAATGTTATTTTTTAAGATACCTACTTGATAAACTTTGTGGAATGTTGAATTGAAACAGCCCATTTGCTAATAAAATAAAAATAGTTATTATTTACAAACAAAAACAAAATACTATACTAAAATTGCCTAAAATGCTGATGGTTTTACTTAAAAAAAAAAAAAACAATTTTATACATGCAAACGCTGCAAGTGCTAAAATACATTTAAGTCGTGTCTAAATTGAAGTGTGAGGGTATACTAATATTAGTGAGGGAATGCAAATTAATCTACACGTGTGAAGATACTTAGAAAATCACATTAATACTGGACATTGTTATGTATATAACAACACATTAGTTCAAATTGTCCATAAAAGTATACTTCAAGATGCAGAATGTCTTTCATAAGTCCCTTACAATTAAAAGATCATCTAAATACTATGCGTGATAAATATTATGAAATAAAAATATTTATACAATGCCTTATTAAATTAGTTTACAACTTTCTAAAAATTAAACGCACAAGATGTTGCTACAATTAAACTTTTCAAATATTATAAGAACACACATAATAATTTTTTGTAATCGAATCGTAAATGAAAAGATCTTTTGGATACTATTTTACCTTGAACTTTTATGTACTTACGTTTTGTATATTTAGTTTATTAATGATGAAGAACAACTTCAAGTGCGTTTTACAAGAAAACAATTCTCATAATCATGTTCAAATAAATATGTATTTATAGTTTCGGACTAGGTAAGCTTCACATTTATTTCGTGGTAGAAACAAAATAGGAACAGCACCAATAAAATACTTTCTTTTTTGGAAAGAAAACACAAAAAAAAAATTAAAACTGTTTAAACAACGAAACTACCTTATCCGATTTTTATTATTTACATTTTACATTAATAACGGTAACAACTCTCTTATCGACTTCTTTTGGCACGCCGACGTATATTAGACGTAATTTAACCAATTTTGTTTGATTTTTAAAAACTGCATAGTAAATATTTTAACTTCTATGTAAACATAATTTTCCTTCTAATAATACAACATACTGTTGAATATATTATGTGATAAAGCAATGCGATAAAATGTACAACTATTTTTTTTTTCGAACAAAACCAATCTTTAATAATTGTTATGTCGCTATACAATTGTTATATAAACGTTGATAAGATTGACAAGTTTCAACATGATGAAATATTACATACTTAGTTCATAATGTTGTTATCGATATACAGAAACTAAAGAAAATATATGAATATAAATATGAATCAGTAAGAGTACTCAATATTAACTTTTAAGTTTAGAGCATACCGTATAATAATACTGTACTACTCTCCAACTATATTGCCATATTTCTGTTTGTTTCAGCTTTATTTAATAAAACTATAAAATCAGGCAAGATATAATTAGTCGCGTCATAGCTGGTCTTCAACCTCATAAATATGTAGCAGACATTAGCTTTAAAAAATTATAAAGGTTGACAATTATATGAATTAGTCACATAACCTTTCCAAATCGTAAAGATTAACAATAACTCAAAGTTTATTTTGTAAAACAAATAATACACATCATACCAAATTTAATATGTGTATATTCATCCTCAACTGGTTTAAATTGGTACGATTTCACATTAGCTTTCTTTTTACATTGCAAATTAACAAAAAAACTAATATGTATATAAAAACCGATGATCTTAATTCATAATATTGTTTTGTAAACTTTCAATAATGTAAGTATTCGACACGTATGATTTTTGAAAATACTTTTTTCGAAACAAAACTGAAATTGAATGGGAATACCAACTAATCACCTCATTTTTGGTACTGAAAAGAACATATTATGAATAAAATTCATTCATTACAGCCCATCTAGAGTCCACTTCTGAACATAGGCCTACACTATATGTTGCTTCACCGAAGGGATATTTGCGAATTTATAACATCCCATTTGAATATTTTTATATAAATTTGCCAAAAAATTATTTTGCGTACATCCGCTAGATAAAATAAAATGATGTGTCTTAACTAGTTTGAAGAGCATCTCCCGCCCTCCCTCAATTGCTTGCACTATCCCCGTCACAACTAATCCCAGCACAAGCAGCAAAGCAGCAAACCGCTAAGTCCGGTTAGCCACCGTAGAGTCTATATCACCTGAGGATGCCTCGTGTAGAGGCGAAACACGTGTCGTATTGTCGTCAGTGGTGTGTCTTACCTAGTGTAGTGGTGTTGGGAGTAGTGGTGCTGGGATTAGTGGTGACGGGGATAGTGCACGCAATTGAGGGAGGGCAGGAGGTGCTCTTCAAACTAGGTAAGAGACATCATTTTATTTTATCTAGCGGATGTACGCAAAGTAATTTTTTGGCAAATTTAATATAATGGACTTCCGCAAAGTAACGCCTGATTCTATTAATTAATTTAAATATTATTTAATATAAAACAAAAACCGACCAATTATTAGACACTTCTGAGAGTAGTAAATTTAAATTATACGATCTCTCGTTTATCTATACATATAATAATAATGTAAATAGCCGATGTCTGTACATTTTAGATTTATATAATAAAAGTGATGAGAGGTACTAAAAATAAATAATTAAATACATTTCTACAATTTTTAGAATTTTCTGTCTCTCTGTCTGTCGGTCTGTCAGCTTGTTCTTTAATAAAAAAAATAATTTACTATGGTGATAACGTCAACTACCCACTTCAGTTAATGAATCTACACACATTTAATGCATTAGATATTCCTTATTTTAAAATTAATATATTAACATTATACAATGTATATTACATTATTGTTTTTCAATTTATTATTAGAAAATAAGACATTAAAAAGATCAGTTTTATCTTGGTGCAATTTACACAACATCAAGATAAAAAACGACACATGAATTTGTTCAATTTAGAAGTGCAAGAGTGCTGGTACAAATTCTCTCTTCTTTTTGGTATATAAATATTATATTTTTATGAATAACAAAATAAATTTCATTGGTAACAACGCATGTAGTTCAAAATCATAATCACAAAAGTTAATCGCATGTTTAGAACATAGTCCCTGTTACATAATATACATAATTCTCAATTGGTGAATGTCAAACCTTCTTTCTATAGACTAAGTTTTTGGTTTTTAACAATTTGCTTGAACTGCTAGGATGTGTGACTAAAGTATCGTTTGTGTGCTACCTACGTCGGCGCGGTCTCTCTGAACGCCGCCGTGCTGAAAATGAAATAGATCGATTTGTTAAATATTTTAAAAATAAATTTCAATTCAGTTCATTAATCTTATTGTTTACAAGGTTAACGTATATTAAATTTGAATTACTGGTATTACCGTTACCGTTGTAGCCAATTAAATTCCACTGCTAAACATAGGCCTTCCCCATAGATTGTCTCATAGGTGGGATATTTGCAATAGTTGCTGCTTGGCAAGCGGGTTGGCAACCGATTTTTTAGTCGTTATCAGGAAGACGCTGGTATTAATTTTCAAACTGGTTTATAATTTATTATATGAATAAAACCACAAATTCACCATTTAAAATATAATAAGGATAAAATTTGTTAAGTATAAGAAAAAAGGTTTCTCTTTCTGAATGAAGGAATTACAGATTGGTCTATTATATGAATAAAAACAGCACAAATGGCCGAATATAGAATATGAATGGAGAATGCGGTAAATTCGTCAAATATAAAACTAAAAAATACGTATTGGCAAATCTCTGAAGTTGTGGGAAGGCGTAATCTTGATAATTTAAAATTAATAATTTTGTACAACCAACTTCAATGTAAATTATTATGGATAACTCAAAAACTATTGGTCAGACCTTGATCAAATTTATATGGGATGTGAAGCATCAGCTTTCAAATAAAAGAATCTTCAAAATCGGTTCACCCAGAAAAAAGTTATGAGGTAACACACATAAAAAAAGAACATTCAGTCGAAATTGAGTACCGCCTCCTTTTTGAAGTCGGTAGAAAAATCCAGCAGTTAAAAAGGCGTTGTTATTAGTAAGAGCTCAATTAGTCAAATATTTGAATAAAGGAAGTGGAAATAAATCAACTATAAAAATGCAAACTGATCAAATACATTTATTTCAAATCAAAGTTCAATTATACAACATTTATACACATAGGTCATTTTTATACGTGGTAGAGCCATGCTGCAGTTAATTAGTAGTATAGTTGTAGCACGAATGGGTCGGATCGACCGGGGAAGGACCACGCTCTCACAGAAAACCAGCGTGAAAAAAGCAGCTTAATGCTGCTGTGTTTCTAATGGTGAGTGTAGAGAACCGGGGAAGTTTTTTTTTACTGGAAACGAGACATTCCATCTTAGTTCTGACGGGTGACAACGCATCTGCATTTTGATTTGGACTGTGCTCGTTTGTCACGTTTATCCTTTAAAAAAAACATGTAAGAACAGCCTGTACGATCCGAAAGAGGCACACAGGTACCGCAATAACAAAGCGAAAAAATGAAAACATTGTATGTATTTAACAGTGGTAGAGCCTCGCGGCAGCTTTTGCTGTCGCACGGATGGGCCGGCTCGAACCGGGGTGAAGTAGAGGTTTACCTCAGCGTTTCGCTTGGTGAGTGCAGGTGGCCGGAGGCCCTTTTTACTGGAAAAAAGGCATTTCATCTTAGCCCTCACGGGTGACAACGCAACTACATTTTGATTTGGAATAGAGGATAGATGTAGATGTCTATGGGCCGCAGCAACCACTTACCAACAGGTGGACTGTCTGCTCGTTTGTCACCCTTATCCTATAAAAAAAAATTAATAACGAATAACGTAATAGTAAGCTGAAGTGGCAATAGGTCGGCCATATACTTCGAAGAACCGACAACCGATGGGGAAGAAATGTTCTCGAGTGGCAGCCTCGTACCGGTAGGCGAAGTGTGGTGCGGCCCCCCACTAGATTGAGGGACGACCTGGTAAGACATGCAGGAAGTCGATGGATGCAGGTGACTTAGGGCCGTGCTATGTGGCATCCCTTGGGGAACGCCTATGTTCAGCAGTTGAACTTGTGAAGGGCTGTAGTGATGATGATGATGATGATTTAAAAAAAAAACATGTTTTTACTATAATTTGCTTAAAATTCAGCAAATTTTTAAAATCTTGCAATACCGTCGTCAGAGACGGTATCGTTGAAAGTGTGATGGGGTGTTACTCAACAGCCGCCCGCGCCGCATGTATTACCATACAAGTTAATTATATTTCATTTTTGAGGAGTTTTTCTTTATTTATTCTATGAAAAGGATTACTTCACCACGCAATCATATCACGATACGTAAACACACCCCCACAGATCGGACATGGATTTTTTAAACATATTTCATAAACAAAATGCAAAAAGGTCGTTATAAATGAGAACTTACCGACTCTATCAATAGCATCGCCCGGCGTCTTTATTCCCTATTCTCTTTTCTTCCCCTTCTTCTTGCCAACTCGTTTACTGTAATTTTGCGCGAGTGCGTTCACTATCGACACAACAAAGTACAACACCATTGCTAAAACAAATTTCTCTAGAATGCTCGATAGAATCGATCCTTGATTCTCCGGTAGCGGTGAGGAGGGATCCCTTTTGTGTAAACGCGCCTTCTGATTTCGTAGAAATTCTAGTAGAGGCGCCTCTAGTTTCGGTCCGACATATGGTATCCTTTCTACCCACGCCAAAACTTGCCTGTAAAACGAAATATGTTCGATATAAGTGATACAACATTTTTATTCTGAGTTTTTATTTGGAGTTATATTGAAATTTACTATTAAAAATTTAGTAGAAACATTTAAACTTGGTCGTAATTTAAACTAATTTTATTAGGTACTTTATTTAATGTTAGAAATTTGTAGTTACATAGATTATAGATATATAGAGTTAAAAGTAAATATTTTTATTTGATATAGAGGTTTGTGTCTGGTCCATACAACAAATAATACGGCAACTCTATACAGTGTTTTTATGCGTTATTTAGCCACAGGAGTTGGTTTCTACTAATTTTTTTTGCTTATTACTATAAAAAGGACATAATATATTCGTTCGTTTACAAAAGGTTTTAAATAAAACATGTAGTTATAATTCTTTTAAATTAATATCATTGTTTTGTTTGAAAATTTGAACTTGTGAGTAACTGAAACTTCTTACCCAACCAATGTCTCATTAAACGCTATAATGACAAACATCTTCTGAATATGCATCTTGATAACCGCTTTCCCCAGTACAGTGGCACCGAAGAAAGTCCAGAAGGGCACGAGGAAGTGTCCACAAGTGAGTCCCGCGAGGTCGAACAGTGGGTTGGGAATCGAAGCACAAGCGAGGATACCCATGAAACCGACTCGCTGTACTAATTTCTGCACCATCGCTTTCGCCCTAGATTGAAAATGTTATGTGTGAGAGACAAGAGCAAACCGACAAACATCGATAAATCGACATAAAAAATGATATGCGAGGTTAGATATATTATTACTATTAGAATAAAACGATATGCTGTGTAAATGATAATAAATCTCGACCACTACTCACAACAGTGTCACTCGTACTCATACTATTTATATTCAATAGAATACGAGCGACAGTATCGCTACATAAAGAACGTTTTCATTTTTTTCCACTGCAATAGTTATTAAAAGAAACCCTGGCAAAGGAGAAAAAAGGTCATTTTATACGTGGTAGAGCCATGCTGCAGTTATATTAGTAGTATAGTTGTAGCACGAATGGGATGGCTCGACCGGGGAAGGACCACACCACACTCTCACAATATCAGCCTAAAATAGCAGCTTAATGCTGCTGTTTCATATGGTGAGAGTAGAGAACCGGGGACTATTATTAACGGAGATGAGACATTCCATCTTAGTCCTAAGGGGTGATAACGCATCTGCATTTTGATTGTTAATCGAGGATAGATGCAGATGTCTATGGGCCGCAGCATCCACTTACCATCAGGTGGTCTGTGTGCTCGCTTGTCACCATTGTTTTATTAAAAAAAATATTATGCTGAATAAACTTTAGTAACATCGGCGTCGATTCCATTCATATCAATATATAAACTTATTTAGCATTATTAAATTTCTCACCTGCCACTTCTTGACTCATCGGCGTCGATCTCGGTAACTTCAGCTAGCGACCCACCAGAAAGTCGAGCTGCACGTGCCATAAAGTATGGCGGTAGTTCCCCTAATGCCGTGCCAACGCCCCACAGCATCGACTCGATACGCACTTTGGACATTATGCTCCATATGGTCACGGCGCCTGCAGCTACTGTCTCCGTCGGACATATTATACTAAAACAAACATTCTTTATTACTAGCTTACGTTAATTGAAAAGTTTAGACTCAGTCTTAGACCTAGAAGTCTTAACTAAAACAGTCTAAAACCTAGAAAGTTTAAAAGTAGTCGTAAATAAAATAAAAAAACATATTTCTTTTATCAACACTGACATTTTACTTTTCAATGTGCGGTGCCCGCAAAGATGACCTGACCCGACCTACGATCTAACGACAGACTAATGGCAAGAATAATTCATAAAAATAAAAAATGTCAAATCCAAATCTCAGTGACTGGTGACGGGAAGTAGCATTACAATTACGTATACGTGGTAGAGCCATGCTGCAGCTCTATTAGTAGTATAGTTGTAGCACGAATGGGTCGGCTCGACTGGGGTAGGGCCACGCTCTCACAGAATACCAGCGTAAAATAGCAGCTTAACACTGCTGTGTTTCGTATGGTGAGTGTAGAGAACCAGAGACTCTTTTTACTGGAAAAGAGGCATTCCATCTTAGTCCTCACGGGTGATAACGCATCTGCATTTTGATTCGCAAACGAGGATAGATGTAGATGTCTATGGGTCACAGCAACCACTTACTATCAGGTGGAATGTGTGCTCGTTTGTCACCTATCCTATAAATAAAAGGGTAGCTCGGGGGATAGGCGAGTACGCGAGCCAACCTGAGTCCGAACCTGCCAGTACTAATTTATAATATAAAAGTAGAAAACCAATACAAAAAAAAAACTTACTCGTTAGGATATGGTGGTTCAGGAAAATTGAGCGAGCCGCACTCATACGCAGCAAGAGTGACTCGCGCTATGTGAGGGCCAAGGTAGAGGAGAAACGTGTGTAACCCTGTTCCCAGCCCGACAGAACTGCACACACCCAGTATCACCCACCAGCCCCACCACGCTAAAGTCGTCACCGTTACCTGGAGAGAACAGAATTATTATTAATTGCTTGACGTTGACGTACGTTGCGCATTATCGTTTTGCATCGCGTATAATATATAACCTTGGCGGAACGTACAGCAAGATGGATCGTGTGTATGGTCTTTTAGTTAGGACCGCCCGTTGTGTGCTGCATCCCGAAACTTTGCATTACAAATTACAATAGTAATTACAACGATGTATGGGAAATTCGGTCTTTACGTCTGAGTAATAAGGGTCAAATGTCAAGTTAATAAAATGTGTGAATGTAAGAATAGACAATGCTTAAACTTATTGATGCAAGCAAGACGTAACCTTATGACTGTGCCGATAATGCATTTCTCGTCTTAGTAAGTAACAGTATTATTGCATTTAGAAGATTAATCACGAAAAAGAATCGAGACTAGTGGGAAATTACCTTTTTTTAATAGAAGGGTGACAAATGAACCCACAGAACACCCAAAGAAAGAAAGAAAGAAAGCTAAATGCAAATTCAAAAGCGAATACAACACGCGTCAATATGAAACGAAGCGTTAAATCGTCAATATGCGATTAAAACGTGACAAATTTTATTTAATAATGCTGCCTTGTGAATTTAACCCCAAAACCCAAGAGATAGTTTCACAACGAATGTTAATAATTGATACTGGCGACTAGGAACATAAAACCTTTACGAAAAGCTGGTGCGGCCCAGTATACGCTCTATTTTTTTATTCTCTACTACTCAAATTCTAATATTAGTAATGGGTCACGGCACTATTCGAATGGCTGATTTGAATCCAAGACGTGGTCGCGGTTCACACAATACCATTAATTAGGCTACCGTTAAGTTACATTATTTAATATAAAAAAAATATTTATAAGTTAAACTTTTTGTCGGTGTGCAATTTAACCACTTCCAAGATACATGAGTAAATCCTAGAAATCAGGCCAGACGGAATATTTTTCTTAGGACTTTTTGGAACTTTTGCAACTAGAAGAAGGAAGGAGGAAACGCGACTTCACCACTACGATCTCTAAACAAAATTAAAGTGTATTACTTGGAAAAGACGGCCTTAAGAATGAACAAAGTGCTTTCGAGAACTAATGACGTCCTCTCAGAAAAATCGGACGTCATGCAGCGATGGAGCGAATTTTATAGAGAAATGTATGCGTGTGATGATCTTAGTGAGGGATCCGGAGATGACGCCGTGACTGGTACGCCAGACCCGGACCTCGATGACACTGAGGTCATCAGTATGAAAGAGATTGAACGTGCGATTCGAAGTTTGAAATGTGGTAAGGCTGCGGGACTAGACAGAGTTACTGCTGAAATGGTCAAGTATGGTGGGCCTCGCGTCTGGGACAGCTTTCATCTGCTGTGCAATTTGTGCTGGCGGACGGGGGATGTCCCGGATGATTGGCGATCCGCAGTCATTGTGCCTTTATATAAAGGTAAAGGTTCACATTTTGACTGCGGGTGCTATCGGGCGATCAGCTTGACCAGTTTAGCAAGTAAAGTTTACTCGAAGGTTTTGACACGTAGGATGCAAGAGAAATCGGAAAGATTTCTATGGGAGGCACAATGCGGATTTAGACCTGGAAGAGGATGCACGGATCAAATGTTTTCTCTCCGCATGATCACGGAGAAGCTTCTGGCTGCTAACCAGAAGATTTTCTGTGCTTTTGTGGATCTTGAGAAAGCATTTAATAAGGTTGTAAGGAAGAAAATGTGGGAACTGTTGCCGGGGTATGGTGTGGATGGTCGATTGCTAAGGGCTATGCAGTCTCTTTAGTGTGACTGTAAAGCCTGTGTGCGGGTAGGGCATGACCTGTCACCCATGTTTAGCATCCAAACGGGCGTAAAACAGGGTTGTGTCATGTCTTCCTGGCTGTTCATACTGTATCTCGACAGCTGTTTACAGAAGCTGAAAGATAGCTGTTTGGGTGTGAAATTGGGTGACATAAAAGTAAATTGTCTGCTGTATGCTGATGATGCAGTGCTTATTGCACCATCAGAGGCAGAACTGCAGGCATTAGTCACGTGTATGAAAGAGGAATGTGAAATTAAAGGTCTCCGTTTGAATGCTAATAAAACTAAGGTTCTGGTATTTGAAAGGGACGAAGAGAGAACGAAGTGTGAAATATGGGTAAATCAGGAATGTCTAGAACAGGTAAATGAAATTGTATACTTGGGGAGTGCTTTTAGCCGGGATGAAAGATGTGATTTAGATGTAGACAGGCGTGTCGCTGCCGGGAACAAAGTCAATGGTGCCCTGACTGCGTTAGTCAAAAGGCAAGGCATAGCGAAGAGTGCACGCCTTGCAATACATAACGCAGTGTTGGTACCGACTTTGTTATATGGCAGCGAAACCTGGGTATGCCAGAAGAAGCATAAAAGCAAGTTGAATGCAGTGGAGATGCGATCTCTTCGTAAAATGTGCGGCGTTACCATGGCCGACCGAAAGCGAAACGAAGAGATTCGCAATATGGCAGGTTTGAAAGATGACCTTATCACAAAAATTGATAAGGGCGTGCTTCGGTGGTTTGGGCACGTTGAGCGAATGAGTGAAGACCGAATGGTGAAGAAAATATATAGCGCGAAAGTTAATATTAAAAGGTGTCGAGGTAGACCGAGACTAACTTTCGAAGACCATGTGAGCAAATTGCTCGAAGTGGGTAGGGTCAAGAGTACTCGGATACCTAGACGTGCATGTATGAAGAAGATAATGAATCTGAAAGAAGCGAAAGAGGTATGTAAGGATCGTGACACTTGGCGATCTGTTCTCTCTGGCTACCCCGTCAGGGATTGTGCGTGAAGATAAGTAAGTACTTGGAAAAGACAATCTTCTCCAACTCCTAAGACGTACGTAGACGATACTTTCACAATTTTACCATCTGACAAAGTAACTGCATTTTTAAACCACCTTAATTCCATAAACCCTAAAATACAATTCACAATGGAGTTAGAGGCAAACAATACTTTAGCTTTCCTAGATGTTTTAGTCATCCGAAATCCTGATAACACTATTGGTCATACTGTGTACAGAAAAAATACCCATACCAACCGATATCTAAATGGTGAATCTCACCATCATCCTTCACAGTTAGCTACCGTGGGAAAATCTTTGTTTCAGAGAGCACGAGGGATCTGTGACAGAAAACATCTGGCCGCCGAGCTTCAGCACGTCGAGCAAGTACTGCAAGACAACAAGCTTCGGGTCCCGCGCCTACGTCACAGTGACCGAGTGAAGCCAGCCACAGTCGAGCGTGTGCCTGCTGTACTACCCTATGTCAGAGGAGTCACAGACAAGATTGGCTACATCTTGAAGCGAGCTTCCATTAAAACATACTTCAAGCCGCTGAAGAAGATTGGTCAATTTTTACCATCCGTCAAGTGTCATATCCCTCTACAAGATGCAGGAGTGTACAAGCTGGATTGTGAATGTGGTCTCTCGTACATAGGACAAACAAAAATATCTATTAAAACCCGCGT
Organism: Parnassius mnemosyne; assembly: GCA_963668995.1. Classification (NCBI taxonomy): domain Eukaryota; kingdom Metazoa; phylum Arthropoda; class Insecta; order Lepidoptera; family Papilionidae; genus Parnassius; species Parnassius mnemosyne. The sequence continues at coordinate 17,470,939 of CAVLGL010000085.1, forward strand.
TAAAGAACATATAGCTGACGTGAAGCACCGACGTATCGGGAAGTCTGCAGTTTGTGAACATGTTCAAGATCGTCCCCGCCATTACATTAGATTTAATAGACCACAAATCCTCGCAAAAGAACACCGATTCCTCCCAAGGATGATTCGCGAGGCTATTGAAATTAAAAAACATCCTAATTTCAATAGAGAAGATGGATGGGTGCTGCCATCTGCTTGGGATCCCATAATTAATAAAATCAAATCCAAACCCAAGTATACCACTGCTAGACTTCAAGATACTGTAAGCTCATTCTGCGTAAATCGGACCAAAAATTAATATTAAAAAACTGAAGGTAGTCGGGCTAACTATGACAGCAGGACGTCAAACACCTCAGTCCCCCGTGACCACGGGTGCTGGAAAGCACCCGAAACATCGGGAATATAAAAGATTAATATACGCGATAAAATCCGTAAAATTAGTTTTATTTAAAAAAAACTTCTAAGAAATTTAAAGCGAGTCTTTCCGTGGCTAACATAATTAATCCCTTTTCTGAGAAAGTCAAGGGGTATAAATTAATGAATATTTCGAAAATGGAGCTATTGTTACGGATATTTTGTACAAAAAATATATAAAAAAATTGGCAAAGAAGTTCGAAGAACGAAGCAAAAATGGTTTTGTTTACGAAGATAACGCCGCGGCTCACAAGTACGCCCTAGCGACGACTGCAATTCAAGATGTTGGCTTCGAATTCTATTCACCAGAGCTTGTGAGGCTCTGTGAGGCCGAAAATTGGAAGATAATAAAGCAGTAGTCCATGTAGTACAAGAGTACATATATAAAAGTTTAGGATGCATAGTTCTTTTGGGAAGGAATTTTAGAAACTCCAAGCACAACTAGATTAAACTTACTCATATGGCCAGCAGTGAAGGACCACGTTTTAGTTTCATATGTCATCAGTCATCACTGACCACCCGCACTGCTTGTACACCATTGATTTAAGGTTTACGTAATTACTTATGAATACTTAAATAGGTTTCTAAAGTTAGTAATTTGTTTTACTAATGCAAAATTAAAAGAAAACAAACCTGAACATATACTTGATGTGGTCCACTGACATAGTACGATATCACTGTACCGACTGTCAGCAAAATAATTGTTAACGCTAGTATTCTGTAAGCTAGCAGCCTGAAAACAAAGAAATAGGTATTTAAAGTTTTTGATATAAGGTCGCGATGTCATTTTTATACGTTTGGCCGTGGAAAGAAAAGGGGAGATCACAGCTAAGATGTTCAGCCCGGTGAGCGGTCAATGCTCCTTGTGTAAGTACAGAGCTGTTCTATATATAGCACAGTACTTCGGAACTTTGATAGCGTGATTTAGGATTCGGTGTGTTTTTGCTGTGGCGCGACGACAGCGCTGCCACATACGTATGTGTATATTAAGCGGCCACAAACGACAAACACTAAGATCACGCAATTATATTTATGTTAAAAGAAAATATACCATATCATTTATATTACTTACTTTTGTAACCCTGTTGAGATCAATATAAGAAGTTCTCTAAAGAAATACTCTAGCGTTGTTAGAGGACGCCTCCAAAGCACCAAACTATCTGTGTCCATTTGGACCGTTTTACTTCTGAAAGAATAACAAAATGCATTAAGGGAAGCTTCACATCTTCATAACTTTATTCAGTTTAAATGTTTAAATTAAACAAATTAATTATAACTATATCTATATGTATATTAACTGGTACCGTGCAGTGGCGATGTAAGAATATCCACTGCCCCATATTATTCTGTGGGTGTCGTGGGTGGCGTGGGCAACAGAGGGAAACAAATCAAGAGGCGGGCAGCAGCGTCTTCCTAATAACGACTAAAAACAAAAATAAAACCAAAAATGGCAACCGCAGCCAAGCGTGGCAATTATGGTAAATATCCCCCTATGAGGCAATCTATAGGGGAGCCTATGTTCAGCAGTGGACTTTAATAGGTTGTAACGATATATATTCACTGCGCATGCATGAACGGTCACCGCAACTGCTACTATATATATAGCCAAAATAAATTGGATGAAAAATTGTAAAAAAGTGGGAAAATTACAAATTTTGTACAACAGACTTCAATATAAATTATTAAGGATAACTCGAAAAACTACTGGTCGGACCTTGGTCATATTTATATGGGACCACATGAGAAGCACGAGCTTTCATGAGAAGAGCCGACCCATTTTCAATTTAATGAGTAGTGTTGCATGGTATGTCACGTACTAAGATTAACTTGGTCTTTAACATACTTGGCCTCCTTTTGGGGGGAGTGGAGCCCGTTGCGCGTGCGCGGCTCCAGGTCGTTCTGTTCCACCGCGGCCGCCAGCTTGTAGTACCCGAGACGGGCGAGCTGGAACACAAAACCTCTCATTAGTTTTGTTAACTAACTTAGTTATCATGTGTTTGTGCAAATACACAGCGTGTACTACTACAATACTAATGCCGTGGATGTCAATCATGAACAGTGACAAAATGTGAATACCGTGTGAGATAGCTACGAATAATCCGTAGATTGTAGTCAATTTCTGTTTATGATTTATATTATTTTTCCATGTCCATTCTGATTTTTGATGGCAATTACGAAAATCTAATAAACTTTTTTGGCGCAACAGTATTCCTCGAGCTAATCATCTGTATAACTGTATGATTGCATGTCAACTGTCCAAATTATTTAATATAAATCCAAAGTTCGGTAGTTTTCGTGGTGCTTGTAATGGTAATACTACTAACACGCTATTTAAAGCAAACAAGATGATTGAAACCCGTTCTGACGAATTTGTTAAGCCTTTTTCATCAAATAGTACAGACGGATGTTTTGTTTTAAATATTTATTTAATTGTCGTCAAAGCCGTTTTAAGCGTGTCACAAAATGGCCTAAAACTAGTTTATGAAATGATTCATAAAATAAAGGCTGTTTAATTTTTAAATCGTGTTACCATTTTGCATACATCATACGCGTAGATATTATCATCATCTGTACAAATAAATTCCTTCAGAAGCTCATTAATTCCGACCTCCATGGTGGCACTGCTCCGGAGGCGTGGAGTAGAAGTGCGGTGGTCTTGTTCTTCAAGAAAGGCGATTTGATTTTAAACTAACTTCCCGATGAGCTAGAGACTTGCACTTTTAATAATAGCTCAGAATCGGATAACAATGTAAGAATATGAAAAAAAAAGTTTTTTGTACAATCAATCAATGAATTTGACAGGATGATACATCTGGTAGAAGATGGTGCTACTTGCCATGCCTAGTGTGTACTAGTGTACTTGTATAGATGTTAAGATTAAGAATGTGAACGTATTATTCCCAATTAAATTTATTTCTCGCGAAACTCCGATACCAGCCAGCATGATCATTTTAATGTGATTTTTTTTTATTTTATAAACAATGTATACTACAACATACCGACTAATCTGACGCAATCGAAACAAAATACAGAAATGCCATCGGTCTCAAAGCAATGCGTCAACAGTCAACGCGTTGTTACCAATTTCCGTACGCAATAAGAGTGGTACCAGCAGCGTCACCACCATCAACAGCAAACAATTTTATGTGGAAGTAACTGTAATTGGCTCGATATGTAAAAATGTACATATCAACAATTATCAAAGTTTTTCAAGTTTAAAGAGTCCAATTCTACTAATTTTAGAATTATGTCTATGTGTATAAATACGTTAGATGTGACGTTAGTGAAATTTTAGTCTCGCATGTCTCAGGAGGGAAAATGTCTCAAAACAATTTTATTTAACGCCTATTTTTTTAATCAAAATACATTCTGTAATTTTTAAACAAAAGAAAGAACTTACAATTTGATCAACAGATAATGAAAAGTTTATAGTAAAGTCAGACCGAATCGCACCAATATCCATGTTTTTATTTTATTTTATTATCAAAATAGCTGTTCCCCGCGACTTCGCCCGCGTATAATTTTGAGTTTTAATTATGTTGCGCGGAACCCTAATTCTTCTTCTAAAATATAAGTAGCCTAAGTTACTCCTTATAACATCAGCTATCTGCCAGTGAAAGTCCCGTCGAAATCGGTGCAGCCGTTTCGGAAATTAGCCGGAACAAACAGACAAAAATTTTAAAAATTGTGTGTTTGTTATAAGTACCGTACATACTTTCATAAGCATTTAGTAAAAAGCTGTTATTTTGACATTACAAACAGACACTTCAATTTGCCGTGTAGTGGCGGTAAAGAATATCCACTACCCCATATCTTCCCGTGGGTGTCGTAAAAGGCGACAAAGGGAAACAGGCAGGAGATGGGCAGCAGCATCTTCCTGATAATAGCCAAAATAACAATAAAAAACTGCGGTTGCCAACCCGCTCGCCAAGCGTAGCTACTATGGCAATATACCCCCCATGAGTAATGACAATAATAAACGGCCCCCAGTCCCCGGCGGCCCCGCTATTCCTGGCTACGGTGGCGACCATGGTAACGGCGGGGCAGGGGGTGCTAAGAATCTCCGGTGGAGGTTCGGTTGCCACCTACGACGACTCGACCTGGCAACATACAACGCACGCACCCTGAGGGCTGACGAGAAGATTGTGGAGCTGGAAGAAGAGATAGACAAGTTACGCTGGCATATTATAGGATTATCCGAAGTCCGAAGAGAGGGGGAGGACACGGTAATCCTCGAATCCGGCAACTTGCTCTATTACCGGGAGGGCGACCATCTGTCCCAAGGAGGTGTCGGATTTATCGTCCACAAGTCTCTCGTTAACAACGTTGTAAAGATTGAGTGTGTCGACGAGAGTTGCGTACCTTATACTCAGAATCACCAAACGGTATTCGCTGAAGGTCATACAGGTTTACGCACCAACCTCGGCACACCCCGATCAGGAGGTGGAGGAAATGTATGAGGATATCTCTAGAGCCATACATTCCTCCAAAACCCAATATACGGTGTTAATGGGAGACTTCAATGCAAAACTAGGCACAAGAGAGAACGGTGAGCTGAAAGTAGGGAAATTTGGAATAGGGCAACGGAACCCAAGGGGCCAGCAGTTGGCTGACTTCATGGAGAAAGAGGGACTCTTTATGATGAACTCTTTCTTCCAGAAGCGGCCCCACAGGAAGTGGACCTGGTCGAGCCCCGACGGTTCGACAAAAAATGAGATTGACTTCATTATGACGACCAGACGACAACTGTTCAGTGATGTCTCAGTAATCGCGAGGATGAAAACCGGCAGCGATCACCGAATGGTTAGAGGCACACTGAACCTAAACGTTAAGTTGGAGAGGTCTCGTCTAATGAAGTCAACGCTCCGTCCCCCTCGTGCTCTAATCCAAAGTCCCGAAACCTTTCAGCTCGAGTTACAAAACCGTTTTCAGTGCCTAGAAGACTGCAATGAAGTGGACGATTTGAATGACAAGCTCGTGGAAACTGTCCATGCGGTCGGAGCTAAGTTCTGCAAGACCCGCCGCAGAAGAACACAAAAACTCTCCGATCACACTCTTAATCTCATGGCTGTTAGACGGGAGATGAAGCTACATTCTTCAACAGATTTGACAGCATACAGGCAACTGAACAGACAGATCTCCAAATGCATGCGGCGGGACTTACGCAAATTCAATACAGCTCGTATTGAAGAAGCGATCGAGCGGAACCAAGGCTCCAAAGTCTTTGCCAGAGATCTGTCTGCCAGAAAGCGCCAACTGTCAAAGCTGAAGACAGAATGTGGCAGCATCGTTTCCGGGGCACCTGAGATTTTGAGTGAGATTGAGAGGTTCTATGGGCAGCTGTACACGTCATCGTTGGAGCCGCACGCAAGTGTGAGTAACGATCCAAGAGCGAGTCTTATCCGACATTATTCCGATGATATGCCGGACGTCAGTCTGAGCGAGATTAGAAGGGCTCTCCAGCACCTTAAAAACGGCAAGGCCCCAGGCGAGGATGGAATTACAGCGGAGCTTCTGAAAGCGGGTGGAAAACCGGTACTTGAAGTCCTTCAGAAGCTCTTTAATTCCGTCCTCCATGGTGGCATTACACCGGAGGCGTGGAGAAGAAGTGCGGTGGTCTTGTTCTTCAAGAAAGGCGACAACGCTCTCTTGAATAACTACAGACCGATTTCCCTTCTGAGCCGCGTCTACGTGCTGTTTTCGAGAGTCATTACGAATCGTCTCGCGCGCAGACTTGACGACTTCCAGCCTCCCGAACAAGCCGGTTTCCGAAAAGGCTTTAGCACCATAGACCACATACATACCCTTCGGCAAATTGTACAGAAGTCCGAAGAGTACACTTTGCCACTATGTCTGGCGTATGTGGACTATGAGAAAGCCTTTGATTCCGTCGAAATTTGGGCGGTGCTACAGTCCCTTCAGCGATGCCAAGTTGACTGTCGGTATATCGAAGTGTTGAAGTGCTTGTACAGTAGGGCTACGATGGCTATCCGAGTACAGAACCAGAGTACGAAACCTATCCAATTGCAGAGAGGTGTAAGACAGGGTGACGTCATATCCCCGAAACTCTTTACCGCTGCATTGGAAGATGTTTTCAAGCTTCTGGACTCGAAAGGATACGGTATCAACATCAATGGCGAGTACATCACTCACCTTCGATTTGCCGACGATATAGTCCTTATGGCAGAATCGCTGGAGGACCTAAACACTATGCTCAATGACCTCAATAGTGTTTCCCAACGGATAGGTCTTAAGATGAACATGGACAAAACAAAGATCATGTTTAATGTCCATGTCACACCTATGCCGGTAGTTGTTGGGAACACTAAGCTCGAAGTTGTTGACGAGTATGTTTACCTGGGACAAATAGTCCGACTAGGTAAGTCCAACTTCGACCGAGAGGTCAATCGACGGATTCAACTCGGTTGAGCAGCGTTCGGGAAATTACGGCACATCTTCTCGTCAGGTATACCTCAAAACTTGAAAACGAGACTGTACACCCAGTGCGTGTTGCCAGTGATGACATACGGAACTGAGACGTGGTCCTTCACTGCTGGCCGGATGAGGAAGCTCAAGGTCGCTCAGCGAGCTATGGAGAGGGCTATGCTCGGAGTTTCTCTGCGTGATAAACTCAGAAATGAGGATATCCGCAGTAGAACTAGAGTGACCGACATAGCCCAACGGATTAGTACGCTGAAGTGGCAATGGGCCGGCCATATAGCTCGAAGAACCGACAACCGATGGGGAAGAAAGGTTCTCGAGTGGCAGCCTCGTACCGGCAGGCGAAGTGTAGGGCGTCCCCCCTCTAGATGGAGTGACGACCTGGTAAGATATGCAGGAAGTCGATGGATGCAGGTGGCTCAGGACCGTGCTTTGTGGCATTCTTTGGGGGAGGCCTATGTTCAGCAGTGGACTTGTGAAGGGCTGTAATGATGATGATGATGATGACTTCAATTTAATTTATTTGTATAGATATAGTCGTACTTTTTCTGGATAACCTGTTTATTATTGAACTTCTTATCGACCGACATACTTTAAATAAACTATTCCTTTCCTACTTCCTACTTACTACTACCTTACTACTACTAAAGTATTACTTTGTAACAATTAGCGGAAGTAGGAAACTGTTATATTACTATGTTACGATTACGATTTCCAAAGCACATCCGCTTATTGTTGGTTACTAGTGAAAACAAAGGCAAAAATGTTAAGTATATGAAGACATGTTAATATTATGTTTATAAAGAAATGTTTTCATCAATTAAATTGGTCAAATATATGATAATTAGTTGGCTTTTTTAAAAAAAAGAAAGTGACAAACAAACGTACAGTTCACCTAGTGAGTGGGTTATTAACCTATGGCCGCCTGCAACCAACTTCAAAACGAAGAAGGCTAAAGCATGCGTTGGCGGCACCCCTGAGTTGAACAGCTAGGGTTGCCACCCGTATTATAATATATAGTATCGTAATATACTTCAGTCAACTATATATTACACAAACATAATATAGTACTAAACATACTATATTTTTATCCCAAATTCAACTGTTGCGCTTTTTTATATTAATTGTGACTGGAAGTTTGGAACAAGTAAACACCGAAAAAAAAATCCGTCATGAATGTAAAATGGAAAGAAGAAATAAATAGAGCACGTATTAATTTAATTAAAAATGAATTGTTAGTTTATTTTAATATTAATCTAAATTGCTCAGATGCCCAGTGTTGCCAACTCTACGAATTTTTCCGTTTAACAATGTTAAATTTGAATTTAAGCACGAGATTATCTATAACAGGGGTGGCCAACTTGATTGGACCCAAGATCTCTTGTTCACTAACGAGACTCTGTGCGATCTACCACTTCTAGAAATCTTAAATGAAACAGCATAGTTCAGTACACAATCATGTAGCATTTTTTTTATTAAGAGAAAAAACATAAATGTGAAAATTATACTTAGTAACTACTTATTTACATATATATTAGTGTGAGCATTGCGTCTGAGTATCTTCCACTAGTTTAGCATAATCAGGTTTGTAGTTGGAGATTGCCAACCTTAAAGAATCCAATGTATGAGCGTCTGTCAAGCGAGAACGTTGTTTACTTTTTGTTTGCTTTAAGTAGGAAAATGCTGATTCGCATAAATATGTTGAACCAAAACACGAATGAAGTTGTTCAACACAATTCTTCAAATTTGGATATTTTTCTTTGGAAACCAATGCCCAGAAATCTTGACCTGAGGATGACCTTGCTTTAAGAAATATGTCGCAGCTCAGAGTAATAATTTCGTTTTGTAACATCATGTGCTCCATTTGAAATGTATCTGCAAATTTTGTAGCCAATTCATAGATATCACTATGATCAATGGAATCATTGAACGGATAACTGATGAATTGAACCAAGTTCTCAATTTTTCTGAAATCACCAAAGCGAATTTCGAAGTCTGCTACCACTGCCCTAATTTCTGTCGTATATTTCTTGGAAATGAAATTGTAATTAGGATGTTTTTCCATATGATCCTTGATGTTAACAAATTGTTCAAATTTTTTCTTCTCTATGTCAACTATCATAGACGCTGTTTGACATTGAAACGCTGCAATGGAACTCATCATTTCTGTTAATGTTTTATTCTTGCCTTGTAGATTCAGATTTAATGTACTCAGTTTTCCAGTAAAATCTGCCAAAAAAGCTAAATCACATTGCCAGTCTAAATCACGCAATTGCTGATAATCATCACCCCTTTCGTCAAGAAATTTTATTATTTCGTCCAATAGATCTCGAAATCTTTGCAAAAACTTGCCTCGACTCAACCACCTCACGTCAGTGTGCATTGCCAATTCTGGTTCCTTCTCATCTAATTGCTGTTTAAAGAGCCGCCTTTGGAGGGATTTTCCCTTTATGGAATTTACAATCTTAAAAGAAATATCCATCACATGTTTCGTGTTTAATCTCTTACTAGCCAGTACTTGTTGATGAATTATGCAGTGGTAGCTAATGAAGTCTGGAAAATCTTCGTCCTTGTGACAAAGAGCAATAAAACCATTATGAATACCTGTCATTGCAGGAGCTCCATCAGTCGTCATTGATACGAGTTTATACATGCATAGCTTAATCTGGCAAATATATGCTTTGAATTCCGTGAATATATCAAGGCCACGAGTTTTTCCTTTTAAGGAAATCATACCTAGCAGTTCTTCTTTGGTCGAGAAATCTTCGAAGACCATCCGAATAAAAACAAGTAATTGTGCAGTATCAGTGACATCTGTTGACTCGTCAAACTGAAGCGAAAAAGCAACGCAGAGGGCGATATCTTTTTGTAGTTGTTCGTTTAAGTTTTTACTTATTATTTCTATACGGCGCATTACAGTATTTCGAGACAGCTGTAATCCATGAACAGCTTTTTTAATTTCGTTTTTATTTTTGAAATTCTTGAACAGCGAATCTGACACTTCTTCGAAGATTTCTTTGATGTATTCTCCATCGGAAAAAGGTTTGCACTTTTGTGCAATTCTGTAGCTTACTTGGAAAGAAGCTTCAGTTGCAGCTTTACTTTGCTCAATAGGCCCAGAAAACATGTTTTCTTGGACTTGTAATTGCGATTTCAGAGCTTGCAATTTACTCTTTCTTATTTCACTGTTAGGTGGAAAGTCAGTCAGATATTTACTATGCATTGTGTTAAAATGTCGCTCTAAATTTCCTTTTTTGGGCATTGCCAGGGATGTATTGCATATTAGGCAGCAACAGTTTTCTTTCACCATAGTAAAGAAGTAGTCCAATTCCCATTCTTGGTGAAAATTATAAGTTTTTGATTTCTTTGGAGCACATTTATCAAGAATCTGTAAAAAATGAAATTAAAATATTAGGAACATAATTTGTATAATAACAAATGTAGAAATACAATTTAATGAGAATAAATTTCGTAACGATGGCACAAAGTTAACGAGTGAATAATATTTTTTTTTAAATTCTAGTTTTTTACCCACTTACTGGGTGGATAATTCGTTTGATCCACCGAGTACCTATCTAAAATAATAAGGCACTGATTTAAAGAGGCAGTTGTAAATTCGTGATTCTTGTAGTATAGGAAAATCATTGAGAGGTCTGTTTGCAGTAATAACAATATTAAAAATATTAACTTACTTTATTTGATGAACTTTCAAAAGCATTTCTTTCTTCATTTGATGTTCCTTCAGCGCTTCTTTTCAACCACTTATCCATAATGTACGTAAACAAATTACGATGCGTGCCTAATACAAAGTCTAATCGTGATTTACATCGACAATCGTTGAAACGACGTAACCCCGGTAGTCTCTGTCGTCAACTGTCAACTGACTGACTGAGACTCTCCCGTCCCACCCCCGCATCCCACACGCTTCCCGCTTATTGGTCATCGCACGCCGAAAACAAAAGACCATACTGCGTAAAATAGAGGATAAATACCGTGACGGAACAGCGATTGAAAAATTATACAAGATGATGTGTCCAGCAGTAGGTGATTACGTTGGGCAGTCTGGTTTACGTATTTATAGTTTTTCCTTGCCACGATCGACTGGACTAACAGTCGCGATCGACCGGTCGATCGCGATCGACCGGTTGGCCACCCTTGATCTATAAAGATCTGCTTAAATATTGCAATTAACAATGTTAGCCAACATTTGTAACAAAATATATTCTAAACTCAAATTTTATCACTGTGAAGTTATTTTAAAGACAGGATTATCTCTGAAGATCTGATTAAATATTGCAATTAACAACGTTAGCCAACATTTGTAAAAAATATGTTCTAAACTCAAAAGTTAACACTGTGAAGTTTTTTTAAACACGGGATTATCTCTGAAGATCTGCATAAATATTGCAATTAACAACGTTAGCCAATATTTGTAACAAAATATGTTCTAAACTCAAATTTTAACACTGTGAAGTTTTTTTAAACACGGGGTTATCTCTGAAGATCTGCTTAAATATTGCAATTAACTACGTTAGCCAATATTTGTAACAAAATATGTTCTAAACTCAAATTTTAACACTGTGAAGTTATTTTAAACACGGGATTATCTCTGAAGAATATTGCAATTAACAATGTCATTGGTCCCAGTGGAGCAGAATCAACTTCGGCTTAACCACGTAGGTACTATGAAATTTATAAACAGCATTTAAAATGGCGTTTCTGAAAATGCACTTCGTCATACATCTGATCTTATTGCAAGCTTTTTAATATGATCGAGAACGTAGAGTCAAGTGAGTAAGAGGCAATCGTGAGCGTAACAACTTATGAAAAACTAATCCAGCGATAATAACGACAAAGGTCATACGCATCATTATAATAGGAATATGTAATTAAGCTAACTTTTTTAATATTAACATAGTGTGTTTATCGTGAAGGTTTACCACAGGAAATGATGTAATAGATATAACAATAAACCTAGATAAAAGTAACGTTAGCACTAGTTTTGTGATTATTATTTAAAATGTTCTATAGTAGCTATGCGTAAGTACATTTATTTATATTTGTAGTTTATTATAAAGTGACCGGACTACGAATTTTAGATTCCTTCGTCAAAAATATGTTTTAAAAATAATAAACTACCTTACTGATAAAAGAATCGATATAAATATTGATATCACGTACCTTTGCAACTTCTTGGTGAATTAAGAAAATAAATTAAAAATAACCTAACAACACAATACACACAATCACTTAGTCATGCACGTTGCGTAATAATGAAAATGAAGTGCTTTAAAAAACTTCATGCAAATCGAATAAACCTGTGCTGATGCAAAAAGTGGACGTTTATTGCTTTGGCGTCAACGATACATGAATGCGAACTGTGACATCATGATTTCGCTACGCAATCAATTTCACTTTCGAAAACCACTTCCACTCTCTCTTGTTTCAATATCGTTCGGGGCTGAACAAATAGTGCGAGAAAAAAAAGGAAATAAATTAGATCTGCGAATAGTTATGAATTATGAATTGGAACTTCGAGTAATGGTTTAACCTGAAATTTTGATAAAAAATACGATATAGCCCTCAGAATCTATATAAAAATCAATTGGCGTACGTTAGTCTCGCATAAACTCGAAAATGGCTGGATAGATTTTGATTAATTTTTTTGTGTGTGTTTGAGTGGATCCAGTGTAGTACAATTGGACCCGGTAGGTGGCGCTGTTCACAGCTTACGTCCGAAACCTAACTTTAATACAAAATAAAACAATGTAAGTAACGAGAACATCCTTGTAAGTATAACCCAGCCTTTTAGCATTACTGAATCTAAAGTTAGTTTGCAAATAACAAAAAAAAAAAAAAAGATTCTGAGAGCATGCAAAATCGCATGTTCTATTACTTTTACAATAAGCTTGAAATCGCAATAACATATTTATTTACGGATATAGCGCGACAAGGTGGCGTGATAGCCGCGTGTGACAAAAACGTGCGTCGGTCCACTGACCTGCATTTGTACGTAGATCCAATCGGCGCCAACAAATCAACATTTATAGAAACATCGTCTAATCTAAATTTATTTGCTAACAAAGACAATGTTACAATGTAAAGATTACAATGTACAGGTGACCCTTAACAAAGCAACCCTAATATCCTGTAGATACTTGAGAGTTTGACTAGGCGTGAAACTTGGTTTGTAGCGTCCATCCATCCCATTCATTTCAGCGTATTAAATCCAACTGATGATAGGTCTCCACCATATTTTGCCACATGAGCGGAATAATTGACTTAGTTGTCACGCTTGACATACAGCTTGGCAACTACAAAGGCTCTGCTGCCTGTCACTTGGTTTGAAAAAGTTTAAAAAGATCGCAAAATATACGTGAAAATTAGTAAAATTCTTAAATGATAATTTCCTATAATTGGGTTATTAATAAATTGATATTACTATAACCTTATGCTATAAATACAAATTAATAATAAAGCTATAAATAAACAAGTATAGTTGCGATAATATGTTGATATGATTTATTTTTATTTCCTTATTAAGTTTAAAACTTTTTATTTGTTTCAGTGTTTTTGTTTATTGTAACGTGTTATACATATTATATACAATATTATGCTACATTTAATTTGTATTTCTTTAGTACCTAGTAGTATAAAACTGTATAGTTAATGTTGTGTACGTCAGCAACTATAATTATTATCATATCAGACTATATAATCTGACTACATAAATTTTGTAAAACTTATTTTAAATTTTAAGCATATTGTGACCACTATTAATGTACCTAAATATATGAATAAACACTATACAACTCATCTTTCGAATTACCTTTGAGCTGGCTTCACTTTTGTTTATATAACTGAAGTGACAAAGGTACTTACAGTCTACCTGATTGTACGTGGCTACTGCAGTCCATGGGCACCTGTAGCCAACATTATTAATCATAAGCAAGACTATAACTAGGAATGATGGAATATCCCATGGTCTTTAATTATACTGGCGCTTTATACCCTTCGGACTGGAACGCAGCGTTGCAAGCACTAGTAGGCGGCAGAAATAGATAAGAAATTGGTACCAACCTATACGGACTCCTTGGCAAACTAGTAATTATACTTATTGTTGTTAATCATTACTACCATATTTTACAAAGAAATTAAGAAGTACAAAAAAAAAGAATTTAATAAAAAAAATCCGAATGAAAGTTTCAAAAAAATTCAAAAGTGGAGTGCTACAAATTTTCTTTGTCTTTCTCTGTTCGACTGTATTAAGCGTATTGGAGCTATTATTAAAAAAATCGCGAGGTTTATAAATAGCTACACTGGGACCATTTCCCGATTTGTTCCAACGCAAAACACGAAAAGGTTCCATATTTATTTACGTCGACTCTTACTGCTCTCGAACAAAGGCGGATGTAAATACATATGTAAGCATTTACGAGTATATAATAATAGGTCTTTACCTATGAAATGGCCGCTCTGCAGTACTGGCCATTTTAAATAAAAATAATTTTTCTTTGGCTAAGAATTCTAATTTCAATTTAATTTTATTTTAAAAACATGGAAATCTTTTCTCAAAATTAGTAATTTGTTTATATATTATATGTTTTCATCGCATTTAAATCTTTTTCGCTATCATGGATACGTTTTAACGTTTTCAAAGTAGAGAAGAATTGGGAGTAATTATGGAATACGAGTACCGTCGAGGCAGCAACACGGCACAAGCGGCACGCAACATTAACGACGTTTACGGAGCGAATACTAAGATTTTAAGATTAAGATTATAGGCGACTGTGGAAGCAGATGATACTCAATTTACGACTGAAATAGTACCAGCTTTTGACGTTAGCATCAAAACAATATTGGTACATTTGCGGAGTTTTGGCGGGAATTGACCGGCGGCGGTTTGCTGCTCCTGTTTTTTTGTTTAAATAATGGTTTGAAGTGGACTTTGATATTTAAAAGTGGTGCGATTTTGTGTATTAAGTGTCTGCGCATGTGAACTATTAGTGGAAACTGTGAAACAAGTGCTCTGATAGTGATGTGATTCTCAAAATAAGGTGCCTGTCTGCTTAGGCGCCTTGAGATACCATCGCTAACCGTCAGCTGTCTGCTGGCTCAAGTTGCCGTCAAAATCTCCCAAGGGCTGCACAATGTGACGCATCAACATATTGTGAAGCAATATACTATGAAGAATAATTATTATAATATAATATTGTAACTTCAGGCTCAGAAGGGCTAGATCCCAGAGCCGTAAAGCCAGTTATTAAGAAAAAGAAGAAGATGGTACATTTGCGTCAAATTGGCAAGTTAAAAAAGCTTGACAAATGGGTGCCCCATGAACTCAATGATCGCCAGTGCAAAGTATGTGTTGAGACGTGCCTTGCACTGCTCAACACGCACAAATACGAAGGAATTTTGAACCGCTTGTTACCTGCGGTGGTAATATAATATACATACAAAAAGTTGTACAGTCGAATCGTCAACTTTTTGTATGTATATTGTATTACCACCGCCTTTTTTAAAGTCGGCTAAAAGGCTATCTTGAAAGTTTCAAATACGTATCTTTATATAATCCCGTGTAGTGACGCTGTAAGTAAATTCACTACCCCATACTATCATACTGTGGGTGTCGATAGAGGCGATAGAGGGATATGAAACAGGAGATGGACAACAAAATCTTCCTGATAACAACATAATAAAAAAAAGTCAAAATAATAAAACTGTGACTGCCAACCCGCCTGCCAAGCGTGGCAACTATGTCAAATATCCCCCTTATAAGACAATCTATGATAGAGGCTTTTTGATAGGCTGTGATGAATGTATGGAAACAAATTTATCATGTAGCCAGCTCTTGTAACTTGGAGACTGTCTGGTGTGCAGTATGAGGACACGCATTGTCGTGCAGGAGTAGCAGAAACGAGCGATTGACCAAAGCGTCTAGTGCGCTGTGATGAATCACGCCGGCACTAGACCACCAAACAGTGACCATCACTTCTCTAGGGATAAGTTTTCGTTTAGGGCATTGTTTAGATGCTGAACCAGGGTCCAACCAACTTGTCAAACAGAATCCATTTTTCGTCGGAGGTAACAATGCGGTTCAAAATTCCTTCGTATTTGTGCCTAATAAAAAAAATTAAAATAATAAAACTGTGATTGCCAACCCGCCTGCCAAGCGTGGCAACTATGTCAAATATCTATGGTAAAGGCTTTTTGACAGGCTATGTGGAAATGGATTTATCATATAGCGTAACTTCTTAAATACTTGACCGCAATCGGTCATTTTCACACTGTTGCGGTCATGTAGAAATAATGAACGGGTCGAGAGTGACGAAGCAAATCTTTGTTGCAGAAATGAATGGCTGAGTCGGGAAGGGGCCTCCTAAGCTAAAGTTTGTCGACCAAATTGGCGATATATTGAAAATGGGCCAATAAATAAATAAAGAAATTTTCTGGAAATCCATAGTCTCTGCCTACCCCTCTGTGTGACAGACGTGAGTGTTTATGTATATGTATGTATGTATGTATGAAATACTAATTTCAAGAGTAATTACAGTTTTATTGAAAGATAGAAAAAACAATCGTAAAAAAGTAATAGTAAAATGTAATCGTAAGTCTCTATAATATAGAAAAAGTAAGTCAACAATGAAAGAGGTTTCATTGCTTAACATTCAACACAAACAATATAATAACTTTTTGTCGACACGATGGTTCATAGCTATACTTCTTGTACCATTATTTATTCTATGGCTATACTAAGATCCGATAAGTTCCACTGTAGTTGAGTTATTAACAATTAAGGAGCAAAATGATTCATATACAAAATATATGTTGTTTTAGTTTAGTGACAAAAAAAAATCTGGACTCGATAGTTCGAGTTATTAATAAATTTTATATTTACACTAAAAATTTACGAAAAGAACGTACTATTAATAAAAGAACTTTGGCGACAAAAAGACAATGACCCGATCTCGAATACACTAATTTTGGCACGGAACCATAATGGTTAATGATGATGATAAAGTAAACTCTACACGAGGAAAGTAGCGGGAATAAAACTAGTAATGATAATATATACATATTTAGCAATGTAAAAGTTAACAATTTACGGGGATCGGCGAAAATTAACTAAAGTTATAACAAAACATTTTAAAATCACAGGTAACATGTATTGATATAATATAATGTTTTATGATTTACATGTAACGATTTACTCTATTACGTCCGTGATTTGTCTTATTACTAAATGGAGTTACAATTGACAACTGCAGTAAACATTTGAGGAAATTTCCCTATGCTCTAGGTTGAGATTTACGTCTTTTAAGAATGCGCGAAATCTGCATAAGAATGGATAGAATACTTTTATGAAAGATTAAATTCTACAGTCTACAGTCTGGTACAAAAACGTCAAATTTGAACCTTGTCATATTCCGCAGTTCTTAAGTACTAGGCTAAGTTAGCAAGAAATTGTGATGGCTCTTAGACTGCGCGCTTGGCTCGTTCCACTGAATAGGTTCGGCGTTTTAATGAAGAAATGTGAGTTATGGTAAACAAAACGCCACATTTTCTTGTTGAATGTGCTAAAAATTAAAATAAGAGAGAAATATTTACGAGCATGTATACGTAGGTATATGGATGTAAAAGAGGCGAGAGAGGTGTCAGGATCGTGCCAAATGGAAGTCCGTAGTCTCTGCCTACCTTAATAAATATCGATTGTATATGTGGTGTCTAATTTTAATTAAAGTTAGATTATCTGTTTTCTTTTAGTAAAGATTAGGTAACGATAGGACTTTCATTTTCATCGTCACCCTGTTGTATAAAAGTACCTAATTAAATAAAAATTAAAAAAATATTTTTTACTAAATGGAGTTAGAAGTCGAACAATCGGTAAATTCTCCTAGATCCTTCTAGGCGGTTCTTATTATTTTTTATATAAATAAACGCTGACAACACTGATTGCACAGAGTTCAAACCCTAAAAATTTACCCCGTACTCACCACGCCGTTACCCGTCCGTATAATTTTTAAATTAAAACGTCAACGACAAAGCTTAACAAATATTGAAATTAATTGGTGTTCGAGAAATAACATGTTGTTACAAAATGAGAAAGATCACTACACAAATAGTACAATAAACAACGAATAGATCACACTATATCAATTTACGGACAATAAAAAACAAAAGCATCCGTCTTGCAATGATGAAGTTACATGCCAGTAACGTCGTTAATTATCTGCATCGTTAAAAACGGCTATGTTTTCTCTAAATAAAGAAAACGCACCACACACTTGATAAGAAAAAAGTTTACAATATCAAAGTCTCAAGTTTTTAACACACGTAAGGTAATCATAATTTATTTAAAACTAATTTTAAACCCACTCACTATAAATGACGCACGTAATAGACGTCTGCAAATATTTTTAATGATTTCAGTGGTGTCATAAATTAGAAAAACTTCAAGAACAAAGGCTGACAAAACAAAGAACGGATGAATTCGTTTAACATGCAAGTTTTAATTTATTGTTAGCGAGCCAACGGATGAGTTTGCGTATTTAAGAGGTGTGTTTAGCAGGGATGGTATACATGAGAAGGACAGAACGAAAATTGAATTGAGGACACGGAGTAAAAGGGGCTCTTCATTCTATTGTGGGAAGTCAAAATGTGCAAATAAATGACGTGTCTTTATCTATATATCAATTTAGGTGTGACAAAAGAAACACGAATAGAATAAATGCTATAGAAATGCGGTCACTGAGGAGTACATTAGGGGTGACTCTGAATGACATAGTGAGAAATTGTATGGAGAAAAGTATGATTTGCAAGAAGATGTTGTGTGAATTTGGTCATGTAGAAAGAATGAATGGAAAGGAAAATGACAAAGCTAATTTATGTTGTAAAAATGAATGGCAGAGTCGACAAGGGGCGCCCTAGACCGAAGATTATTAATGAAATTGTTGATATATTGAAGATGAGCCAATTAAGAGTTCCCTTTACTGACAAGCATTTATGCATATTATGGACTTAAAAAAGTGAGAGAGGTATGTCAGGATCGAGCAAAATGAAAAAAAAAAAACACACGTTTATGTCGTCAATTCATTCTGACGCGATGACTTCTCATACACTCCTACGCGGCTCAACTTGAAAGCTAACTAAAGAAATACGTTTTATCATCCGCATCAGGCAATTTGTTTGGTTCACTCCACTTCACTAAATTGTTTTGTTTGTCACAACAGTCATGCATCGCAGTCCATAAAACAAGTCCAATAACAGTGTTATCTATTACCGGCCGGATTAATTTAATTTAGGTTGATTACTGAGCTTTTTATTCTTACACAAGCTGTTCCCCGCGACTTCGTCCGCGAATTATTTGGCGCGGAATTATTTTCCTAAAATAAAAGTAGCCTTAGTTACTTCTTATAACATCAGCTATCTGCCATTGAAAGTCCCATCCAAATAGGTTCACAGGTTTTTGCGTGATGCGTGTTCAGACAGACGTCGTGTTAGTTTCATTATAGTATAGATAGATAGATAAATTAGTATAAAAATCATGTAAGCTCAGGGGTTTGGTGCTAGCCGTTAATATCATAGTACGCCAGCGACACTGGTTCGATTTCCGCCGGCACCAATTAAATTGCTAATTGCAGTTTTAAGTGCTGATTGGCACGTGCTCGGCCAATCAGCCTAAAACTGCAATGAACAAAATGGTGAAAAGCAACGTAAACGATATAAGAAGCATGGCACCGTTAAACAATAAAATTGTTATCGACTCTACTCGATAAAAAATATATCCTTTTTTTCATATTATAGAATAAGGTTGACAAACGAGCACACAGTCCATAAGTGGATGCTGTGGCCCAAAGACATCTACACTTGTTCCCGATCAATAATCAAAATGCAGAAGAGAGGGGTGACCCTGAGGGCTAAAATGGAATGCCTCGTTTCCAGTTAAAAAGGGTCTCCGGTTCTTTACACTCACCATACGAAACACAGCATAATTTAGCTGCTATTTTACGCTGGTATTCTATGAGAGCGTGGTCCTTCCCCGATCGATCCAACCCATTCGCTACAATATAGTTGTAGGACTGGTTGGCTCTACCACGTAGAAATAACCGTCCATTACCGATTTGTCGCAAATAATCAAATATTGTTTCGACACTTACGTACACCAAAAGCCGACACTAGCTTAGTCGTAGTTTGACGTATCCGCTTCCACTATCGCCTTCAGTTCGGTCAAGAAGTACATTTATGAGGTCAAAATTTCCAGACCAAATCAGATTGAACCAATAACACACAGTTTGATTGATACTAGTGCTATATCCGCATACGTCATTAATGATGATGCAATACTCTTTTTATAATAAAATATTCAAAATTAAACGATTTTTTAAGTCGATGGTTATAAATATAGCAATTTTGTATAAATAAATACAAAAAATTTTTTTTCAAATGAAATACCATGCTAAAAATATAAAAGTTATTTGAATTATCAACTATATTAGTAATATAGTTGTAGCATGAATGGGTCGGCTCGACCGGGGTAGAACCGCGCTCTCACAGAATACCAGCGTAAAATGGCAGCTGTGTTTCGTATGGTGAGTGTAGAGAACCGGAGATCCTCTTTACTGAAAACGAGGCATTCCATCTTAGTCCTCATGAGTAACATCGATCCTGCATTTTGATTCGTAATCGAGAAGAGATGTAGATGTCAATGGGCCACAGCAACCACTTACCATCAGGTGGACTGTTTGCTTGTTTGTCACTCTTATACTATAAAAAAAATGTATGTCAACCCTAGCTATTACAGTTCAAAATTACCAGTTTATAAAACGGCTTTTTTAGATACAGAACCTAAAAGATACACCGATGTTGACCTCAGTTTAACCGAAGCCCAGGACCAAAATGTCAGTAATCACTAGTCAGATACTCTGAGCGTGAAGCTATACGGCTGTTTAATAAAGACACAAACAATATGACCTATTTACGAAGTCCCTCATAGGCTGTTAATATCCCCTACGTTGGTTACATGACAATCGTTTAAATTAGAATGAATCAACAACACCATAGACAGCAAGGGTCCCCTTGCTAGCTATGGTGTTCTTGATTCACGATGTTAACGACATTAGGCATAATTATTTTAAGTATATTAAACGTGGTAGAGCCATGCTGCAACTATATTAATTGTATAGTTGTAGCACGAAGTTGTCAGCTCGACCTGGGAAGGACCACGCTCTTACACAATACCAGCGTAAAATAGCAGCTTAATGCTGCTGTGTGTTTCGTATGGTAAGTGTAAAGAACCGGTGAACCTTTTTACTGGAAAAGAGGTTTTCCATCTTAGTCCTCACACGGCTGACAACGCATCTGCATTTTGATTCGCAAACGGGGATAGATGTAGATGTCTATGGGCCACAGTAATCACTTACTACCAGGTGGACTGTGTGCTCACTTGTCATCCTTATCCTATATTAAAAAAAAACAATGTTTTCAGTAAGTTTAAGTATTCAACAAATATTTCCATTTCTTAATAAATTCCTATAATTTCAGACATGAATGTTAAAAAGCGTTCAACATATTCTCCTGTAAAAGTCGTGTGGTGACCATTTAAGTATGTAATTCATTTATTCGTGTAGAGAGCTAATTAAGTTGTATATTTGAAAATGTTAAACTGCGCATGATTTTTTCAATAGGGCAATTCTACTACTTATTGAATCTTAATTTGCAGAATTCAGAATCCAGACCGAATTTCGGTCAAGACGGCCGGTCGCAATGGAGACTAGTCATCTTCGCAAGACAATTAATAGTGCCCGAGTGTACACGCAAGCACCGGTGTAATCTCTATTCCATAACTCTCATAGTCCGAGGGGACGGTGATTCGACACAGAGATCAGACGCATGACCAACGGCTTTATATGCTTTCCGAGGCACGGGGGTGAAACACCGCCTACTTCCTGCTCAGAGCGGCAACTGAGAATATCTTGACAGAAAAACTCAATAACAAATTTTGGCCCGACACGGAATTCGAACCCGAGACCTCATGATCAGCAACCGCGTTTACGGCCACTAGACAGACCAAAGAGGTTTCTCGAAACTCGAAAGGACGTTTTGTTACTTACATCAAAAAAGTGATTTTGCAAAAACGCGTGTTAAAATGTTTTTATATTCACTAATGTCATGCACAAATGATTATGGTCGCTATTTAACTGTACATGTAGTTAGATCGATATTAAATGAACCGTCAGCACTGGCGAGGCCGACATATTTTAAAATAAAATCGATGTTCGAGCAGGCGTTAGTGCTATTTATGGTACTGTCACTTTAGATATTATACAGTGTCACTAACTAACCAAACTTTAATTTTATATCGTAACGAGTAGAGTAAGTATTATAAAATGCCAAGCAGAGGTTATAATCTCCTATAGTGCAATCGCTAATCGACCTACCGAACGTGAGGATTATAGAAAGTACACCTTCAGCAATAAACTGTAATGGGTCGTTGAAGAATGATAAATGTTGAAACGAATTCTATAGTATGAACTATGAAGGAACCTTTGTTATTTCTTATCCAATATGCATTATTAAACGTATTTCATGGATAAAAGTGAATGAAATTGAACAGTTTAGACACGCAAAGTTTAGTTAGGTTTGAAATTTAAACAGTATCAACTAAGATCTGGATCTTGTTGCAACATCTTCAATAAGCTTTGGGAAATATTGAGATCTGTGTTTTCTAGGCATCGGTAAGCATTGTGTATGTTGTATTTTATACCACGAAGAACTCGTTATCTGATGATTGAGCAATCAACTTTCAGTTATTTTTAAAATAGTTCTAATGATGAGGGTTCACATTATAATATAAAACAACATCAATGCCAGATTAACAGGTGCCAGCATAAATTTTAATAGCGCTGTCACAGCTAAAACGCAAATCTTCTATCGTCCATGACTTTGATATCGATGTTAAATGCCACGTTCACGTTATGATGTTTGTCTAGCGTCTGAACAGTTGCCACGTTCTAAATATACTAATGATATACTGACATCGCTAAAGTCTGACCTATTAAGCACTTGTGTTCTGTACACGCTATCGTTTAATAAAATTAGCGTTTCTAATACAAATTATGGGCGCACGATAAGAAAAGGCCTGTCAAACATACATTTCACTGCGCATTGCGCACTAACCTCAAGTTCGGTGCGTTGGATGTGTAGGAAATCACTCTATTTAATTAATTATTTAATTTATTTATTAGCTGATTACCCGCGACTTAGTCCGCTTTGCTTACGCACATCACTGAACACATATGTTTATAAAAAAAGCAAACAGTGGCACGAGATGGGCGTTCATCGTGAAAGGCCAATCGAAGTCTATCATAACTTTCTTGTTAACTTAAATGACATCGAAAGTCATAAAAAATCATTGTACGAAAATTTTCTCGCGTTAAATTCAAGCTGACGTGACACAGACAACTTTCAATTTGCCGCCAAATTTAAAACAAATGACAAATTAATAAAACACATACACAATAATATTGTCAGAGTTCCATTTTCAAAATTTGAACTTATTTTTTTATTATATCGTTTACAAGTGGCCAGTTCTAAGAACTTTCAGTGTCGCCCTCGTAATATACAAAATCAAGAGACCCGACGTCATAATGCGTTGATACGTTGCGTACGTGGGACTAGTATGTCTCAAACTTAAAAACTATACAGTAGAAACACACTTATCGTATGCAACGCAATCACACGCGTCCGACGCAACGTCGATTTGTGATGTCTAGATCGTGGGAAGGTGGAGGGGATTTTCGTACGCAATCCGACTAGTGTTGCCAACTTTAGTAGATTTTCCACTAAAACTGTTGGTTTCGACCGTCCTTTTAGTGGAGAAATATTGCTTTTAGTAGTGCAATATTTCTCCACCTGGTGGTTTTTTCTAGCGAGTCAATAGAATTAAGTTTCAATTTGTGGAAAGATGATCACTTGGCTGTTAAGCCACATACGTTTCGAAGTAGATATCTACGTCATTTCAGGAGAATTTACTTTTACTGTGTAAGCGAAAATGATTGATCAGACATGGCGAGCGTCAAACGATCCATCTCAGTTGAATTAAAATTTGAGTTATTAGCGACTTTTGTGATCACTCTGTAATAAAAAACGAGCAGAGGAATAGAATGAAATTAAATCCTTTAACTGTTATATTAAGAGTACGCTGCGGTATGAGGTTGACAGGAAAATGCTGCAAAGAAATGGAAATTTTGATACGCGTTGTAAAACAAATTATACAAAAAAGCATATCAATCTGAAACCGAAGTTGATGGAATCGACAAAAATGATTCAACTGAGGAAGATGATTTAATTTAAAATAGCAGTTGATTAAATAATAAATAGATGTTGACTTGTTGGTTTATTAATAATACGAGTCCAGACGTCATAATGCGTTGCATACGTTGCGTATGTGGGACCAGTCTGTCTCTACCTTAATGGTAACATTATTTTCAATTTAACCACAAGATGTCATTATTATTGATGGATTAGTAGTGTCAGTTGTCACGAGTGCGTCTGTACTTACTTGAATTTAAGGTCTCGTTTCTAACATATAATTACGATAAGACCGAGGGTACCCTATAATCTTAACATGACGGCATATAATGCAAGTGTCATGAAAACTTACTTTAAAAGAGTGCCACGACTACTGTTTTTACGGCGCCACGATTTGAACGCCGATTCGTATAGATCTTGACGAGACACGCCGAAAATTAAGAATAAAAATTTTCGATATCTCGCTTAGTTTCTGAGATACTCAAATATCCATTACAAAAACCGATTCAAATCGTGGCGCCGTAGAAACAGTAGAAGCCCCAAAACTGTAGTGTTACCTGTACCTATTATTATGTATTCTATGGTAGTGTAGTTGTCAGTAAGCCCAATTCTAATCTCATCATGCACGCATTGTAAAATATAGTTTAAAGACTATTTATGGCAACTGAACAATAAATCGCCCCATCCATCACTCCCACCATCTATTTTTGTCGGTATCGTGAGAGCCAACCAAGGTCAACCATCTCTTTTACAATTGACGTGTCACAGCTAAGATGCAATAGGTTGGCAACCTCAGTTTATTAAAATTTTGAGTTAATATCAGAAAGATTCTTCCCACTGTCGTTGTTAATTTTCTCCAGAATGAATTTCGGCCAATGGACTTTAGCCATTTGCGCAGAACAGTATAGTAGCAGTGTCCGAGTGAATGTGCAAGTACAAGTGAACTCATTCTCAGTCTTATGCGACCTAGAGAGATCAGGTATAAGACCAAGCTTTCCAACACACAGGTTTAACTCACTAACTCAAAATTTTTAGCATTCCCTTTGAAATTTGAGTTATCGAGATTCCACTGTAACAGTTATGTTAAAATTATAATAAATAGGAAGAAGAAATTCCTAATAGGAAGTTATTTTAATGGACCTGATTTTCCAACATCCAAACATTAGCATATCTCCGCATTTGGTCAAGTCAAGTTAGTGAGATGTCTGTATATGTGAATGTACCTAGGTACTGATATATGTTTGCAGTTAATTTTTGCCTCACATGCCTTGAGTACAAATAATAATGATGATGATGGTTCTGGTTCTATTTGATGCCCAATTATGATATTAGTTATGAATAAATTAACTGAAGTAATGGCAAACTAACATAATTTTATAATTGACAATAATCTATACTACACATTTAAAGCAATTTTTATAGATAACTAGCTGATACCTGGCACTTTGCTGCCACAGAAGAAATAATTGTAGAAATATTGTTTTAAATTTGGAAAAGTTATGTTGTTTAATAATACATTCATTAAAATAAATTTCAAATAAATTTGTCAGTAGAATATGCACATCGCGATGTGGTGTAAGTTAATTGTACTATGCCTATAACCTACACACGAGTGCCAGGAATAATTTGACAAAGTTTTAGCACAATCTGATGAACAGTATTGTAGTGTAAAATACGAACAAACAAATATTAATTTTTATATATTAGATATGTAAAAATGAAATGGTAGGAATTCCTTTTCCCTACTTCAAATTCCAGATTTCCATTTTTTGGTCACTTCCTAGAGGAAAGTTTATAGTTAATATATAATCCTATTCTTTATATAATAATAAAACAAAACTATTGACATAATATTTGTACTGGTATAGATTTATGAACAGATAGTATCCTATTATGAAATTGAAACAATAAGGAATTAATGTGAGTGATAAGTGTTCACACACACAACCTAAATAAAGGAATAAGTAAAATCCTTGAAATATCTGAACTACAAACTAACTATGAAATAATAATCAAGCTTTTATGCAAATGAAAATGTTTAATTAATGGTGGATTTATCTGATATAATAATACAACTGTATTATATTTTATGTTAATATTATATAAGTTAATAAATATGATTTATCTTTACTTTACAACCCACTTCAAAAAAAGAAGGAGGTACTCAATTCAACTGTATTTTTTTATGTGTTACCTCAGAATTTTTTTCTAGGTGAACCAATTTTGGTGATTCTCTTTCTATTTGAAAGCTGGTGCTTCTCACGTGGTCCCATATAAATATGATGAACATCTGACCAGTAGTTTTTGAGTTATCCTTAATAATGCATATTTAATTGACTTCAACTACATTGATGATGTTCTCATTTTATTTCTATTGAAGTCGGTTGCACAAAATTTTTAATTTTAGCACTTCTTCATTTATCAAATATATGTAAATCATAGCATAACATTATGGAAAAATTAAATGTTTATAAAACAAGCATTCACTTGCATAGCAAACAATACTGTTATAATACATAAAAGCAATACAACACTGCTGGCAAAAAATAATAAATAAAGCACAGTGACAATTCACACATTTTATATTAGGTATACCAGTTCATTCTTGTTGCCAGAAGATCGCTGTCCTCTTTTTCTGCATTCAGCTCGAAGTTGTTCTTTGTTCATTGCTGCTAGCGTTTCACAACTAGGATTTTGTTTTGTTCTTCCATTATCAGATATAGAATTCTGTCTTGGTATATTGAGAGATAAAGCCTGGTTTCGTGCACGTCTACTACTAGCTGCCTTAGTCATTTTGTTATTGCTTCTAATTTGTAAACAACTTAATAAAATAAAATCTCTGTTTCATTTTTAATCTATTCCCTCCACGAGTTGTCTTGCGAATCCTTGGTCTGGTAGATTTGAAGGATATGTCGAAGCAATACAATATTTTTAATATTGTGAACACAATTTGTAGGAAGTGTAATACAGGTTTAATACAGTTTTCAACTATAATAAAAATTTTAAGTACTATATCAATGACGTAACTATAAAAATTTAATAAAAGAAGAATAAAAATTTGTTTAAAACACGTTTGTGACGATTATTTCATACAAAAAATAAATACCTATGGAAAAATTGGTTCTATATCACTCTGTAGTCAACCAAGTCATAGTTACCTTCAAAGCATTATTGATTAAGAATAACCGGCGAATAATCAATTTACTTAAACACATAATTGCTTCTTCAGCATTCACAAAACAAAAAAGCTACTGTCAGCCCATAATATAATAAGCATAATATTTTATGGAAATCATTCGGGACAGTGAGCATAAATTGATGCAACTTCTAACCTAACAGTTAAAGTATACCAAGTTTTTTTATACTTACATAATATAAAATCCAAGTGCCAAGTAAAATATAAATTGTCTCTATAGTAGAAAAATGCGTATTTTTTTTTTTAAATTTAGCCTAAAATAATTATTTTATTTTTTCACGAGAAAACGAACACCACTTTACAATAAATCTATTCTACTATCGCCTAGGGATGTTCGATGATCATCGACGTTAAAAATTAAAACAACGATGTTGACACATGTCAAACATCGAAACATCGGTGTCAATGAACCCATAATCGATTATTGGGAACTCGCGATCAATGCAAACCTGCGAAATCAATATTAACAAAATCTTGCATCTCCTCTGAAGATTTAAAATTTTTAATAATTCAGAATTCCTGAACGCATCGCTAACCTAAAAAAATAATCATTATGGTGTGTCAAAATTAATTGTCAAGTATCACCTGTAATGTCACAGTGGACACTGCTTTCGCTTTATTTTGTAGGGTCGTTGTCGGTTGTCGCATAATAACTATTCTAGGTAAATTGATATTCAAGTTAATTGTTACTTTTTCCCTTGCTGTGTATACCCATATAATTTTTAAGCAATATGTAAGTATCTACACATATACAAAAACATCGATAATAGTCAACATCGATGTTAAGCTATCGATGCCAACATCGGTGTTTCTGACACATCGATCATCCCTACTGCCTACCTCCCCTCCACTCCCATAGACTATATAATATATAATACTGGAGAGTGGAGACTGCCTCCACCATAGATATAATATAGATTATATGAGGTACTCTGTGACATAGTGTACCTGTCTTATCTGTGATGTCTTTTTGCCTTATTTGGAAATTAAAGTAGAAAAAGCGAGACAAGTATATTGACGCAATTTATGAATAAATGTATCTTCTCTTTATGCATATGCATGTATGTATTTTTTTAATGACGTGTGAATAATCGCTTTTTACATTAACCGGTATATTCGGTGAAATCTGAGGCTGTTCAAAACGTCAAACCTCAAATGTCAATGTCCTGTCAAGACTTTATGTATAGGAACGTGTACGTTTATGTTTGTACGTGGTAGAGCCATGCTGCTGCTATATTAGTAGTATAGTTGTAGCACGAATGGGTGGGATCAACCGGGGGAGTACCACGCTCTCACAGAATACCAGCGTCAAATAGCAGCTTCTTGCTGCTGTGTTTCGTAAAGTGAGTGTAGAGAACCGGAGACCCTTTTTACTGGAAAGGAGGCATTCTATCTTAGTCCTTACGGGTGAGAACGCATCTGCATTTTGATTCGCAAACGAGGATAAATGTAGATGTCTATGGGCCACAGCAACCACTTACCACCAGGTGGACTGTGTGCTCGTTTGTCACCCTATTCTATAAAAAAAAGGAACCATAGATATAAGAAAAACTTATATCGATGATAGGAACAGTAATATTCTATATATTTAGTCGGGTTGTTAGTTCTGTAAAAATCTTATTATTTAAAAAATATGAATACTAAAAAAGAAATTAATTTTTATTCATTTTCAAATATGGAGTGGTCGAAGAAAGAAGATAGAGTAGCGGTTATCGCCTTGCACCGCTGTGGTTACGCGACAAAAGAGATTTTCAATATTCTACGAAAATTGAAACTAAGCCTACGACTTGTTTATCGCACTATCAAGCGATTCACTGAAGATTCAAGCTTCGACGATCGTAAGAGGACCGGCTGAACTCGTACATTTAGGACACCCGCGATCATCAAAACAGTGAAGGCGAGAATCCAACGAAATTCTGTTCGTAAACAAAAATCTAAGCTCTTCAGATGGGCCTTAGCAGAAACACAGTCAAAAGAGTTATCAGGAAGACCTAATTAAAGACCTATTACGAGCTTATCGTAAGAAGACCGTATATTTTTTGAACGAACGTTGGAAAAATATTAGGTTGGATAGATCTTGCGCTTTGTTACGGCGGTATGCGGGCAAAAAATAACGCGAAATTTTGTTTTCCGGTGAAAAAATATTTAACATCGAAGAAAGTTATAATAAACAAAATAATAAGGTGTATGCCCACAGCAGTGAACAAGCCCGCACGCGTATTCCGAGTGTTCAACGAGCACATTATCCTTCGTTACTCATGGTTTAGCTTAGAGTCGCATATTCAGGCTTAACTGAGGTGTTTTTCTGTGAAAAAGTTGTAAAAACCAGTGCCGAGATGTACCAAAATACCGTCCTAACAAATATAATAGAACCCCTTTCTCAAACAATGTTCAAAAATAGACATTGGATATTCCAAAAGGACTCTGCACCAGCTCATAGGGCACGAAGCACGCAAAACTGGTTGACCGCCCATGGAATTGACTTTATCGGACATGAAAACTGGCCTTCTTCTAGCCCAGATTTAAGACCACTGGATTATAAGATATGGCAACGTTAGGAGGATAAAGTCTGCGCCAAACCTCATCAGAATTTAGAGTCTCTCCGAGCATCTTTGGCTAAATCAACGGCAGTAATAGATATGAGTGTGGTGCGTGCTGCGATTTATGATTGACCGCGTCGATTAAGGGCATGTATTCAAAATAGGGGAGGTCATTTTGAATAATGTAATAAAATTGTATTCTAAATTAAATTACCTTTCATTTCATATATAAGAAATATATAGACCACAGACTAGTATGATGCGGTGGTTTTGGCGGGAAATTTACCGGGCGCGCATTGCTGCTGGGTGAATACTTCAGAGAATAGAAATTTGTGTCTCACGATAATACTAATCAATGGCTTAGTATTTTTTTAAAGAATTTTGTTTTATATACTTAAATGATTATTTAAAAGGCAATCTTAGTCACGTTCAAGTAGAAGTAACAAACAAAAAGATTTCAAGAAAAAACTATCAAAATAACAATGGCCAAATTTCTATAGGAGCTGGACTTGACTTTTATTTTTCATGTCCCAAAACAAAAACATTGCTAGATTGGTTTGCTTTTATGTTGTAAACACCATCCCGTTTGAAAATCATATCTAAATAGCCACAATTTTTTTATAATAACGTCAACAATACTTTTGAGTGGTTGACGATGACAAATGATGTTCCGTTGTACGTAATTGAACAAAACGCTTAGCTATGAAGCTACATAATCATTTTTTTGATATGAATCTAGTACATAATAAATTAGTATAGTAGTTGATTTGATGCCTACATACAAATTGAATTTAATTACAATTAACAACTGTTCAGAAAAACGTGAATAATTAGTCTTTGAATACAAAGTCCTTTCATACGTGAAATGCGTCATCATTGGGTGCGTTCAGAAACCATTATTTTAAATAATTTCGGAACAGCTACAAGAAACAAAAATAAAAGGATAAGTTTTTATGTGGCTGCTTAGAGATGTATTTTTTGTGTTTTTAAGACCATAAAAAATAAGGATATTTTTCATAAATATGGCATATAGTGACGCCATCGTTTCATCGACTGGTACGATTTGGCCAACCTTCTTTTCACTATTTTGCATGTCGCTTTACGTAGTTCTTAGCAACTTTGTCACCACCACCACCACATCAACACAGCCCTTCACAAGTCCACCGCTGAACATAGGCCTCCCCCAAAGTATGCCACAAAGCATGGTCCTGAGCCACCTGCATCCATCGATTTCCTGCATGTCTTACCAGGTCGTCACTCCATCTCGTGGGGGGACGCCCTACACTTCGCCTACCGGTACGAGGCTGCCACTCGAGAACCTTTCTTCCCCATCGGTTGTCGGTTTTTCGAGCTATATGGCCGGTCCACTGCCACTTCAGCTTACTAATCCGTTGAGCTATGTCGGTTACTCTGGTTCTACTGCGGATATCCTCATTCCTAAGTTTATCACGCAGAGAAACTCCGAGCATAGCCCTCTCCATAGCTCGCTGAGCAACCTTGAGCTTCCTCATACGGCCAGCAGTGAAGGACCACGTCTCAGTTCCATAAGTCATCACTGGCAACACGCACTGGTTGTACAATTTCGTTTTCAGGTTTTGAGGTATGTCTGACGACAAGATGTGTCGTAGCTTCCCGAACGCTGCCCAGCCGAGTTGAATCCGTCGATTGACCTCTCGGTCGAAGTTGGACTTACCTAGTCGGACTATTTGTCCCAGGTAAACATACTCGTCAACAACTTCGAGCTTAGTGCTCCCAACAACTACCGGCATAGGTGTGACATGGACATTGAACATGATCTTTGTTTTGTCCATGTTCATCTTAAGACCTATCCGTTGGAAAACACTATCGAGGTCATTGAGCATAGTGCTTAGGTCCTCCAGCGATTCTGCCATAAGGACTATATCGTCGGCAAATCGAAGGTGAGTGATGTACTCGCCATTGATGTTGATACCGTATCCTTTCCAGTCCAGAAGCTTGAAAACGTCTTCCAATGCAGCGGTGAAGAGTTTCGGGGATATGACGTCACCCTGTCTTACACCTCTCTGCAATTGGATAGGTTTCGTACTCTGGTTCTGTACTCGGATAGCCATCGTAGCCCTACTGTACAAGCACTTCAACACTTCGATATACCGACAGTCAACTTGGCACCGCTGAAGGGACTGCAGCACCGCCCAAATTTCGACGGAATCAAAGCAACTTTGTCACATAAAAAAAAATATTGAATTCATATTAAATTATTTTATTAGCTCCAGCTTGACATTGATATAATTCAGCTTTATCACAATAAAATATTTTAAAAATATGGCTGGATATCAATAAAAAATTATATCAAAAAATGTTCTCAAAATTTGCGTCATTGTCGCTCCGTATATTGTTTACTAAAATACCATGACTCGAAACTATTTGTTTCGTTGTTTTGAGTTGATACTGGCACAGGACACACGTGTTGGATTTCGAACTGGTGAGCTTTGAATATAATTCTCCTAATTGTGTCATTTCAATCGTCATTTGTTTTTTTAACCTTAACTTTGAAGTCAGGATTGATTCTATAATCTTCATAAGATAATCAAGTTAGCTTTTGAGTAACTGTGTATACGTTTTTTAACATGTTTCGACATGGTTTTTCTGAATTTATCATTATTGGCAACAACACTGTCAGCAAAAATGGCGGAGATGGACCTTCACGATCAGCGTCCATTGGATCAGCGAAATCAAAATTTTGCGAGGCTTGTAGCGTTTGAATTGGAAAGAGTTCCCATCGAAAAACGATCAAATTTGTATCCTCAAATTCTAAATATTATAAGGATTTAATTTATATGAATGTTTAGAGTTTGTGCCAATAATGAGTGGCTCTGACGACAACGAAGAAAGAGTCTTACCATTAAACGTACGCTATGAAAAAATATTATAAAAAATTATATATAAGAAGATGAATAATCTTAAAACACTTTTGTCCAAATTATGACCGATACTTACAATGAAGTTCCTGCTCAGCTCAAATCCTCTCAAACAAAATAGTCCGTAATAACCAAATTATATTGTTACTTGGGGAGTGCTTTTAGCCGGGATGGAAGATGTGATTTAGATGTGGACAGGCGTGTCGCTGCCGGGAACAAAGTCAATGGTGCCCTGACCGCGTTAGTCAAAAGGCAAGGCGTAGCGAAGAGTGCATGCCTTGCAATACATAACGCAGTGTTGGTACCGACTTTGTTATATGGCAGCGAAACCTGGGCATGCCAGAAGAAGCATAAAAGTAAGTTGAATGCAGTGGAGATGCGATCTCTTCGTAAAATGTGCGGCGTTACCTTGGCCGACCGAAAGCGAAACGAAGAGATTCGCAATATGGCAGGTTTGAAAGATGACCTTATCACAAAAATTGATATGGGCGTGCTTCGGTGGTTTGGGCACGTTGAGCGAATGAGTGAAGACCGAATGGTGAAGAAAATATATAGCGCGAAAGTTAATATTAAAAGGTGTCGAGGTAGACCGAGACTAACTTTCGAAGACCATGTGAGCAAATTGCTCGAAGAGGGTAGGGTCAAGAGTACTCGGATACCTAGACGTGCATGCATGAAGAAGATAATGAATCTGAAAGAAGCGAAAGAGGTTTGTAAGGATCGTGACACTTGGCGATCTGTTCTCTCTGGCTACCCCGTCAGGGATTGTGCGTGAAGATAAGTAAGTAAGGTACTTATCAGTTACTTTATTAGTTAAGAAATAAAACTACAAATAACTGTGCTAGTGCTATTGTTTGTAATCTAAATATTCTAAAATGCCTCCGGAAAGAAAACTAAAGAAGAAAGACTAGCTCAACAAAGACTCTGCAAACGTAGGCAGTATGCAGAAATTAAAAATGACCCTGATTTACTAGCTCTTGCAAAAGAAAAAAGAAGAATAAAGTATTTAAAAGATAAGGAAGCAAAAAAAAAATTACAAGTATTTCGGAAAAAGCGCCGCGCAGTCAAAGAGAGCAAAGAAATAAGTGGAAAGAAAATTGTAAAAGGTTCAGTTTGATTTTATACTTACAACTATATTTTCAATGACATCTTTCTAGTTCCTACGTTACGAGTAAATCATTCTTAATATATCGATTGTCAAGATTCATAATTTATTTGAATAATTAACATGACATTTTTATAGGTACCGACAAAACAAAAAACAAGCAAAGCCGCCAAATTTTGAAGGCATTGCTGTTTGCAGTATTCAAGGTGAAAGCACTTCGACGCATGATCTTGGAGGAGATCCGTTGCAACTGAATAAGCCTGATGCTGCAGCTGCTATAAGAAAAGTTCGCTACGTAGAATTAAGAAAAAGGAAAAATTGCTCAATATCATCGCAGCTTACAATAAAAGGGATAAAGCTCGTTGCAAACAAATTCAAAGACTAAAAAAGCTACTCAACGAACAGCAGAAGACACAAATGGAGGCAAAAAATAATATGCCAGTTCTAGGAAATAACTGTTCCGAAATCAGCCTACAATCAGAAAACTGCCCCAGTGTAAGGTCTTCTATATGCGAACGTGTAAAACAATTTTATTTAGATGATGCAAATAGCATCGTATGTGCTGGAAAAAAGGAATTTATTGGAAAAAATCAAGTACGTATGCAAAAAAGGTTCTTGTGTCTACCTCTGAAGGACTTGTACAAAAAGTTTCGAATGGAAACAAATATTAGAATTAGCTATTCTTTTTTTTTGTAAGCTTCGACCTTTCTTGGTGGTTTTTCGAAAAAAAGTCGACAGAGATACTTGTTTGTGCATAATTCATCTCAATATGGAGTTATTAAGTGAATGTGGTAGAGCCATGCTGCAGCTATATTATGGTTGTAGCAGGCCTCCGTCACTCGCTCAAGGCCCTGCGTTATATGCCTACCGTTTTGCGTATCGCCCACGATACAACCGACATTGGGCTGCCGCACGCCCGCCTGAGCGTTTGCACCGCGCACGTTTCCCGCGCTTACTCGTCGAAATGCCGAAACCACGTATTGTGCAGTGGATGGGTGTCAGAGTCAAAAACAAATGAAAAATTGTCATTTTTATCTTAACTATAAGATTACATCGAAGCAACAGCATAACAGTGCTTGATTTATAAATTGAATGATAACCTGGACACCCAAATTATGTAATAACTTATATAATAAGTCTTAAATAATTTTGACAACGCCATAATCAATCGGCCTGACAGCAGCGTGTTACAAATTTTACAAACCATTGATTTTCCTCCGCTTTGCTCCTGTTTTTCTCATGATTATTTATTAAAATTATTTACGCGAATCAGGATATTTTCAACGATAAGATTTAATAACCGAGAATTCAGAGAAGGAAAAAAATGTATAAATCATTTTATAAAACTCAAACATATTTGATTGAAAAATACAAAATATGGTTATTTCGCAAGATTCGTTTTATTACAATAATCATCATAGGTACAACCCTAGCGCATTCGTGCGAAGACCCGTTTGCACGTGAGGCGCACGGTGGTCAACACAATCTCGACTCTTTCCGCGCGTACTTATGGTACATTTTCTTCTCGCTGCGAACAGCAGATCTTATTATTAAGATTTTGTAGGCTATTATAGCGTAGGTATTTTCGCTTTTGTATGGGAGTGATGTATCTGTTTAGTAAAATATTAAGTAATCTGTGGTTGTAGCACGAAAGGGTCGGCTCGACCGGGGAAGCACCACGCTCTCACAGAATACCAGCGGAAAATAGCAGCTTAACGCTGCTGTGTTTCGTATGGTGAGTGTAGAGAACCGGACACCCTCTATACTGGAAACGAGGCATTCCATCTTAGTCCTCACGGGTGACAACGCATCTGCATTTTGATTCATAATCGAAGATAGATGTTGATGTTGATCAGGTGGACTGTGTGCTCGTTTGTCACCCTATCCTATAAAAAAAAGAAAAAGGTCTAAGTAAAACGTCTATAATAACAGAGAAAAATTCCGAAGCAGTGCTCTCCAAAATGTGCTGTGATAATATGATAACAAAAATATTGATTGTTTGCGAAGAAACTGTGACGCATGCAAATCAAATGACATAGTATATAATGATCTTTCGAGCAATTACTCCACTTTTTACGGATGGAAAAAAGTAACAAAAGAAATAACACTTACGAATGGAAAGAAAGAACAAAGAAGAATGGAAGAAAAAACAATCAATTATTGAAAAGACGAAAATTACAGTTACAACGATAGAAGCTTTAGATAAATTCAAGAGAAATTTGACAAAATTTTTTGAACACAACTATAAAATTATGAGCCAATACAAAGCTATTAAGAATCTTAAAGAAAATCTACATATTCAGGAAGTATTAGTACATGTCGATTTTTCTGAAAATTATGCCTTGAATTATGGAACAGAAGTTCAGTCATTCCACTTTGGTGGAAGTAGGCAGCAGGTTTCCTTGCATACTGCAGTTACCTATACACATAATTTTTCTCATGGAAAAGTTGGAGCAACTTCCATGTGCACAATAAGTGATTGCTTACGTCATGATGCTCCAGCTGTATGGTGTCATTTCATAACTTTAATAGAAGAAGTGATTACATTAAACCCGTTTATTGACACCATACATTTTTTATCGGATCCACCATCCTCCCAGTATAAAAATAAGTATATATTTTATCTAATAACTCAGTCAAAGAATGACTTCCCGCATCTGAACAGAATAACGTGGAATTATTCAGAAGTTGGTCACGGAAAAGGTGTAGGTACTATCAAAAGAACGGCAGATCGAATTGTCATGTATAGACAAGACGTTGGGTCATTCGATCAGTTTTACGAATTAATTACGAAATACATTGAAGATGAAAGATCAAAGGTGATAGTCAAAAAACTCGAGGATAGTGACATACTACTTAAAGCCAGCCTAATCCCATATAACCTACAACCATTTAGAGGCACCTTTTCAGTTTACCAAGCATTGTGGGATAGGTCTAAACCAAAAACTACTCTAAGAAAGTTGAGTTGCTTTGACTGCAGTCCTTCAAAAATTTGTGAACATAGCAAACATTTAGGATGTATACCTCTGTTGCTAAAAGAAAACGTAGAATGTTACTTTGTCGAATCTGATCTAACACTAGTTGCGAAGACAAAATCTAATCACACCTGGAATAAAAAAAGAACAATTTTCTCTGATATAATGTTAAACGAGATCAATGTACCTAAAAAACTTGGAGGACGCATCTCTAATCATCCTAATGTGACCATTCTTGAGAAAACAAAATTTGACGACATCAACAAACCATCAACATCATAATAACTAAAATGTATTTCTGTTCGGTTTATTTTTTTTTTGTGGCTAGTTTTATCATATTTTAATTTAAGTTTTCAAGATTGCTTGATTTTGTAGAATTTCACAAAATACTAAATGACTTATATTTTTATTTAATCGTGATTGTGTTTATTTTTATCAATACTTGTGTGTTAATTTTGATTGAGATTTTTAATTGTGCCTAAAGGTATTAAGTACTGTCGAATTCAAAGAAGTTACAACAGTCTTAGAAGATTTAAAAAGTCTCTTAATATAATAATTTTCGCTTTGTTCATTACTGTAAGAATTTTATAAGTTCTGTGAATTCGAATGTTAGTTTTAATTTTGATTAAAAACAAAAGATGTGATTTAAAGTCTTTTGAGAAGTAGTCTAAAGAGATTGTTACAAGTTCCTAATAGATACTCTATAATTTTTTAATGTCCAAAGACGCGATTTTCATAAAATTTCATAAAAATAAAAAAAATATTACAAATTATCATGCAATTTATTGATTACATGCTTCATTATTCTTTATGAAATTGTCATTATTTGTAACATAGCATGATTCTCCTTTGCACTAATGTTATTATTTTCACAAGTTGTCATTCTCGGTAACAGCAAACTTCAAATAATGACATTTTTTTCTAAAACCAGTGCCTAGTTTCGAATGCCTCCTAGACAAAACTGCTTACTATCAACAAAACAATTATCTACGCATAATATTTTAAGCCTGTATGAAGGTTTAAAAAATTGGTAACTTTTTTGCGAAAAATATCATTTTGATGAGAACTACCCGAACGCTAGGTATAGGTCTTGCTAGCCTTGTAGGTATTCACTCGCGTTCAAGACGAGTTAACGCCGCCGCCGCTTAACACAACTGTAGGTCGGTATTAGTGCCGAAAAAAGCCGAAAATACGTGATTGGTTAAGTTAAAGAAATACCTACATATGAACATTAACAGATGTCGGAACTCCGAGCATTGAGTTGTTTATTTAAGTCTAGTAAACATTTGATTGCATCTTTCCATCATACTTTTCAGGCTTTGGACTTTCGACTCTAAATAATTTTGTTTATTGATTATGATACAATGTCAATAGGCAATATTCGTTACAAAATGTTATGAATTTGCATAACATTTTAAAAGTAATCGTAAATAATAATGAACTGCTAAAAATAAGAAGAATACACTTTCAAAATGTCCACTACGGCTCCGTGGCACAGTGGCTTAGCAACTGAGTTGTAGCGCTAAGAGCCGCGGGTTCTAATCCCGCAGGCAACAAGTATTTGAATGGCCTACAAGTAATTGTTCCTGGTCTGGATGTTTGTCCTGGTGCAATTTACGTTTGTAAACTACGAAAACTACCCCCACGATATAAGAGAAATTCCTAGTGTGGAGGTTACGTTTTAAAAAAGAAAGGAAAAGAAAAAAAATAATTTAGAAAGCAATTCAGTGTCATTTTTCACTATTCTAAAAGCGTTCACTATCCTATTCTTAGGTCTTCAGCACTTGTCATCTTACTAAAATAAACTAATGCTTTAATACGTCCCCATAAAAAAAAGTCAAGAGGCGTCAAATCAGCTCATCTGGGAGGTCAATGGACAGGGCCACCGTGACCTTTATAAGGCACTCCAAACTCTGTATTTGTAAAGACTTTAATGTACTTGAAATAAGGTTCAATTTTCTTTATTTTGTATTGAATGACAGAATTTGTATTAATACCTAGTCAGGTCATAAGTATTGTCACACAGTAAAAACTTTTCTTTTAGAATGCTGGCAACAAAAAAGTTTATTGAATTCGAATTTCGAATTGTTCATGAAAATAAAACTGTATACTTTTTAGAATTTTACTCATTTTTAAATATGGAGTGGACGCTTAAAGAAGACCGTGTTGCAGTTATTGCGTTGCATCGTTGCGGTTACGCGCCAATTCAAATTTTTGACATACTGAAAAATTTGAGTATAACCAAAAGATTCGTTTATCGTACCATCAAACGATACAATGAAGACTCTAGTGTAGATGACAGATCAAGAAGTGGTCGCCTTCGGTCTGATAGGACTCCAGCAGTGATAAAAGCTGTGAAGGCGCGAATTCAAAGAAATCCCAAACGTAAGTAGAAACTGTTGGCCCTTCAGATGGGGTTAAGCAGAACCACGGTGAAAAGGGTGTTAAATGAAGACTTAGGGCTTCGGGCATATCGAAGAAAAACAGGACATCGTTTGAATACTCGTCTAATGGACCTGAGACTGAAGAGATGCCGCACTTTGTAGAAGCGGTACGCGGGAAAAAAATATCGGGAAATTCTTTTTTCGGATGAAAAAGTTTTTACCGTAGAAGAGAGCTACAACAATCAAAATGATAAGGTGTACGCACACAGTAGTGAAGAAGCGAGCAACCGTATTCCGCGTGTCCAACGAGGTCATTTTCCATCCTCGCTTATGGTATGGTTGAGAGTTTCTTATTGGGGCTTAACAGAGGTACATTTTTGTGAGAAAGGTGTAAAAACGAATGCAGTTGTGTATCAAAATATAGTCCTGACGAACCTTGTGGAACCTGTTTCTCATACCATGTTCAATAACAGGCACTGGGTATTCCAACAAGATTCAGCGCCAGCTCATAGAGCGAAGAGCACACAAGACTGGCTGGCGGCGCGTGAAATCGACTTCATCCGGCACGAAGACTGGCCCTCCTCCAGTCCAGATTTGAATCCGTTAGATTACAAGATATGGCAAACTTGAAGGAAAAGGCGTGCTCAAAGCCTCATCCCAATTTGGAGTCACTCAAGACATCCTTGATTAAGGCAGTCGCCGATATTGACATGGACCTCGTTTGTGCTGCGATAGACGACTGGCCGCCCAGATTGAAGGCCTGTAGTGAAAATCACGGAAGTCATTTTGAATAAACTTTAGTGTCATAAGAATCTATGTTTTGTTAACTTCGTTTTGGTATATAAATGGTTACATAATAAATAAGCTTGTTTCAATTATTTTATATTAAACATGTGACACAATTTATGACCTGACTAGGTACAAATAAAACTGCACTTTTAAAAGTCTTATTGCCTAGAGTTACGGTCCATTTCAGTTTGTTTTGACTGTACAGGTTTAGTGTGACTATAATTTACGTAGTTTCAATTATTTTTGGGATAAAAAATTACCTATATTAAAAATGATTGAAATCGATTCAGTAAACGATTCTGAACGAACTACTTTCAGGATGTGCGTTAATTATGTTACGTGTTTTATATTCCAAATTTATAGGTTGTGGAAGGGGGGGGGGGGGGGGGGGGGCGACAAGCAAGTTTCTATCTACATATTTATTTATCTATGGTGTCAATCATTATTTTCTAAATGTCAGGGAGTTTTGGCGGGAACTTGAACGGTGGAGGATTGCTGTTCTTGTATTATTGTTTAAATAATGGTTTTAAGTAGATGTTGATAAATAAAAGTAGTACAATTTTGTGTATTATGTGTCTGAGCATGTGACTATTAGTTGAAACGCTGAATCAAGTGCTCTGATGGTGATATGCTTCTGAAGTATAATAAGTAATTTCAGGCTCAGAAGGGCTAGAACCTACAGCCGTAAAGCCATTTATAATAAAATCTAAATGTCAATATATGTCATTAAAGAAAAGAATATATAAACTGTAAACATATAACCTTAATTTGAATTTATCTTCAAAAACATTCTGCATTAGTAGTAGAACCATTTAATGGAAAAAAATGTTTAGACGCTTATCATTTTCTTTAATCCAGTCTCGTGGTATTAAACATCAAGTTAATATAAAATGGGTGCGCCCGGAATATGTGCCCGCGTATAAAGCCGAAAGATCAGGTGATTTAGAAGCACTTCCAAATATTCCCACAAGTGCTCTAGGTCAATATTATGCGTTAAGTGAAGAAATGAAAAAGTACGTATGCCTTATGTAAAATGATCAAAATTAAGATTTTAAAGTTAGTGTTATACATATAGAATGTATAACCTCAATTCATCAATTTTGTATTATAAGTTCCTGTCTTATCCCAATGAGAAGATCAGAGAAGACATTTAGTTTTACTATCACAATACGCCAATAAAACTATATAACTTGTTGTCAAATATTTTGACCATTATTATGACTACAGCTAAGAAATTGCTGATACTGGCATTATCTATGTCTCCCAATAAAAAGTTTACTATTACTTTCTTATCTAATGTTATTATTTCCAGTGCATCAGAAGCAGTTAAAAAATTGTTCTCAGTAGCTCATCTTGGCAAGAAGGAATATAATCAGCTGGTCAAAACACATATGATAAGTAAAGTCAAAAGACATCAATATGATGAAAATACTGCTGAAACTCGAAGTGAGAACTGAATCTTACATACTTACTGCCATTAGCTGTCCTTTAGATTAACTACCCAAAGCACTTTGAAATGACTATTATTTGAAAGATCTACTTTTATAATTTATGTGTTTAGTTTCAGTGCTTGGAAACACATACTTAGTTATTGGGGAAATTAAAAACTACGACTCTTTAATAATCTTGCTCATTTGACATACAAGAATATTTGACATGATGCATTTTGTTTGAGCAAGTTGAGTTTGAGTTTTATAAAGTTGAAATATTCTTATTTTGTCATTAATAATAATAATAATAATTATAAAATATATTAGGTTTCCCCTCCTCTTCCTCCCATTTCAATATTAAGGGGTAGTAAATCTGAAGTCCTTCCCTTTTATCATATTTAGTAATTTCATTAATTCTAAAAAAAAAACTACTTGCCATGTTTTAACTGATAACTGACCTTTTTTATAGTTGCTAGACTCACTGGTCATATAAGATGTTTACAAGATACAATGGAAAAATTTCCAAAAAATGTTAAAGCCAAAGTAAGTTTATTTACATATATATATTCTTATTTCGTTTGTTTAGATTAATTTTTGAGATTATACAAAATTATTCCTTATCCTTATTCTTATAATAATTACCAGCATTCTCAGTGATTTGAGGTATTATGATAGGTGTAATATTTTACTAAATAAGATAAAATGTTGATGTTATTTCTGTTTAAATC
This sequence comes from Parnassius mnemosyne, assembly GCA_963668995.1. Lineage (NCBI taxonomy): Eukaryota > Metazoa > Arthropoda > Insecta > Lepidoptera > Papilionidae > Parnassius > Parnassius mnemosyne. Next base: position 17,513,166 of record CAVLGL010000085.1, read on the forward strand.
TTAGATCTATTATTTTATTTATAAAAAATATGAACTTAGTAATTTTATAATTTGATTTCAGCAAACTGTACAGGAGCTTATAGATAAGAGGAAAAAGCTTTTAAAGTTTTTAAGACAATATGATTACAAGAAGTTTGAATGGCTGTTGGAAAAACTTAATCTTGAATATAAAGGACATCCAGAGTAAGCAATCAAAAATTATGTCCTCCAGACCGAAATTTGATTACAGCGGCAGGTCTCAACAAAGACAAATCATCTCTGCAGACAATGTTATAGTGCCCAAGTATATGCGCAAGCACAGGTGCACTATTCCCTCTCTCCTTCTCATAGTTGATGGATCGGCAATCCAACATGGCTGGAGAGAGAGATCAGGCGTAGGATTGCTTTACATTACTTTCTGAGGCAGAGGGGAAAAACAACACCAACTTCTTTACCCTGACCCTTGAAATATACCTGGGACCCTATGATAAGAGATCCCAACAAACCAGAGACTGTTATGTTCTTGACTACTTAAAGACTAACTACATGCTTGCATTCTTATGTATTTTTTTTTATTCTTTTAAGAAACATTACCAGCACACTAGGATTTTCTCCTGTGTTGTGCAGGCAGTTTACAAACATAAATTGCACGAGGATAAACATCTAGACCCGGAACAATTATTTGTAGGACATACAAATACTTGTTCCATGCGGGACTCGAACCCGCAGCCCCCAGTGCCTCAACTCATTGCTAAGCCGCTGCACCACGAAGCCGTCATATTAGTTAGCTTATACTCATTAGTTGTGATTTAGGGAGTGTTTGGCAATGTGGTCACATTGTCAATACTACCACTCTGATAATGTTACGAAGTTTTGTGTTAGGCATTTTGAAATTAATTATTAGTTATTTAGCAGGATGCACACATGTGTTGAGTGTTTGGTGTTTGAAAGTCATCCCATTTCCAATAGCACATTATCTATATAAATAAAATGATAGAGGTTTGTAGTTGTGCGTGCATCATGGAATAACTATTGGAAAGATTTCAATTAGGTTTTCTAAATTTTATTTCTTAGACACTTGGTCTTATTTAAAAAAAAATATTTCAATATCTTCATATAACATAAAGTTATTAACATTTTAAGAAACAACTATATTTATATGGGGTTTTTCACATGGTCAATGGTACTTCGTTTGCTCTGGCGTTACTAACTCATATAATTTATATACTTTAGCTAGCAACGAATAAGATTGTTTACAAAGAAATTTTGTCTTTTTGATGTGTTTCCTTTCACACATACTTAATAAATAAATGAATATATCAAGCAATGTGGACATCCAGTCGCGGGTATCAGGTAGTCATCTATACAAATAAATAAAATTGGAGTGTCTGTTTGTAACATCAAAATAACAGCTTTTCACTAAATGCATATGAAATTATATATGGTACTTATAATAAAAATACAATTTTAAAAATTTTTGTCTATCTGTTTGTTCCGGCTAATCTCCAAAACGGCTGGACTGATTTTGATGGGACTCACTGGCAGACAGCTGATGTTATAAGGAGTAACTTAGGCTACTTTTGTTTTAGAAAAATAATTAGGGTTCCGCGCAAAAAATTAAAAACCTAAAATACACGCGGGCGAAGTCGCGGGGAACAGCTAGTATTAAATAAATGAATTCTATAAGTCAGTAGTAAGAACTTTAAAAAAAGATACTGTCATATGATAAAAACTTTTACCTATTTTTTTCTATAGGTTTGGGGTGACAAATATAGTCTACCTGATGGTAAGTGGATGCTGTGACCCATAGACATCTACATCTATCCTCAATAAAGAATCAAAATGCAGATGCATTGTCACCCGTGAGGACTAAGATGGAATGCCTCGTTACCAGTAAAAAGGGTCTCGGGTTCTCTACACTCACCATACGAAATACAGCAGTCTTAAGCTGCTATTTTACATAGGTATTCAGTGAGAGTGTGGTCTTTCCCCGGTCGAGCTGAACCATTTGTGTTACTACTATACCAGTAATATAGCTGCAGTATGGCTATACCACGCAATAAATTGCAAGTGCAGCATGTGCTGTGTTTCATTTTATGTAAACCATGTCTGCAAGATATTATAGCAACACATTGACAGATAATGTTCCCTTGATATTAACAATATTGTTGTACTTTGTATAATAAGCAATAAAATGTTCCAAAATATTGGTCATCACTTAGTATTTTCGTGAATTAGTTTAAACTATTATGAAGTTCATTTAAGTAGCAGCTTGTATATTTGATGATATTTTTCCTAATTACAAATCTTTGCTTTAATTTTCGTGAAGATTACTAAGAATGCTGTCATACAGTGTAAATTAGTACAGAGGGTAGAACATTAATTTTTCTGTAACGCTATTATTTTAACTTGAAATGTACTTCTGTTATTTATGTAGTAGCTCTGTTCTCAAATTTCACGAAAGCACATCGTGTTAAAATTCACGATACCATCCTCACCATCTAGATGCTTGGCGGTCCATGACTGTGCGTTTTACTAGGAATTTTCTTCCTCATACAACTTTTCTTTACCAACGGCGATTTTTCCGGACCGATACCTTCAAGAAAAGAGCTTACACCTTTCTAAAAGGCCGGCAACGCATCTGCAATTCCCCTGGTGTTGTAGTTGGTCAGGGGCGGCGGTAGTCACTTACCATCAGGTGAGCCGCATACTCGTCTGCCCCCTCTTCTATAAAAACAATACTCAAATATGCTTTATCATTAGATGTTATTTGTTACTTGTTGTTGTTGATAGTACTATTTTATTTATACTTCTGAGTTAAATGTAATAAAATGTATTTTCATAAAGGCTTAAAGAATATATATATATTATGTGTAATATAGTATACTTTAGTCATTAATCTTATTATCTATCTTGTATTTATCATCTTCTTGATTTATTGTTTAGCCCGTAAATGTTTATTGGCCTTTCCTGCTGTAGAGAGGATTCCCTTTAATCGTCAAGCTTGTCAAACGAGTAGATGATCGCAGTACCAGAAGTCTTGTACCTTTAATGCTGCGTCCCGCCGCCGGTCAGAGTATCTTAAGCCAGGCATAAACACTATTGTCATAAAAAATATATGTGAAGTCATGTTTTTCTGTCATTTCCCATATTTGTCTCAAGACACCCCATGGGATGAAATAGAGGGATGGATTTTCTTACACCCTTACTACATTAATTAAACATTTTACTTTAATCTAACAGGACCTATCACAAGTTATCACGAAAGGAATCCTTGCGTAAATTGACTGAGATGCACTGTGATGACATTAAGAACAAAAAATTAGCGGACTATAGAAACCTACTGGAGAGTCAACAGGGACCTTTCCTTAGAAAAAAACTCGAGGCACTTAACTTTATAAGAAACGAGCAAATAGAATTACAACTACCAATAACAGTGACCGAGCAGGATATAAAGAAGGTGGAGCAGCAGTTAGAAGAGTGGACAATAAAGGATGAGATAAAGCAGCAAGCAAAGAAAAAGAAGAGGAATGTACTTATAGAAACCGAGTAAATGTAATTTGTGTAATTAAAAACTAGAAAGGATTGAGAATTTTATTTCAGATTGCTTTATTCATAATTAAAAATTAAAAATTTTGTACAGCCGACTTCAATATATAAGTTATTAAGAATAACTCAAATCTCACAAACTAGCGACTTCAAAAACTCTTTTTGAAGTTTTTTTTTTTATAGGATAGGGTGACAAACGAGCACACAGTCCACCTGATGGTAAGTGGTTGCTGTGGCCCATAGACATCTACATTTATCCTCGCTTGCGAATCAAAATATAGATGCATTGTCACCCGTGAGGACTAGGATGGAATGCCTCATTTCCAGTAAAAAGGGCCTCCGGCCACCTGCACTCACCAAGCGAAACGCAGAGGTAAACCTCTACTTCACGCTGGTATTCTGTGAGGTCGTGGTACCACCCCGGTTCGAGCCGGCCCATCCGTGCGACAGCAAAAGCTGCCGCCTGGCTCTACCACTGTGAAGTCCGTAGAAAATGCAATAAAAAACTTTTTGTCCAATTCCAAAACTGATAAAAGCCGTAAATGTTTGTCATTTTCTGCCGACTTCCAAAAAGGAGACGGTAATCAATTCGACGCGTATGTTTTTTTTTTGTGTTACCTCATGTCTTTACTAGGTGAACTGATTTCGATGATTCTTTTTTTATATGAAAGCTGATACTTCTCGTGTGGTCCCATATAATTTGAATAAGGTCAGACCAACAATTTTTGAGTTATCCTTAATAATTTGTATTGAAATTTTTAATTTTAAATTATTATCTGTAAATCAGTCATCTATACATTACAGGGTTATTTTTCAGAGTAGCCAAATTTTAACCTATATAAATAATAATATACCGTCATTGCAGTTTTTGAAAATACTAGTAAAAATGGCTTCTACTTTTATTTGAAATTATACCAAATTGAGATGTTTGAGATTTTTTTAAAAAGTTTATTTTCATAATGACTGTTAATAGTTCCATTAATCATAAAGAGGATTTAGGTATAGTGTAGAAAATTGTATGCGTGAAAATGAATCTCATCCTATAACAACGTCTACTAGGCCAATTAGTTTATGAATAAAACAACGCATGTAAAATTTTAAAGCCATTTATTAAAAAAAAAAACTACACATACTTAACAATCGTCAATTTTATAATAGTAAAGCACAACATCAAAATTAGTCAATTTGGACGGATATATTTTACAAAACGTTTGTATAGCATCAGTAAATAGTCAAAATACCTAATAACTATGGAAGACAATAAAATGTTAATTTTTAATAAAATTATTTTGTGATACATTTCAAAAATTTAGTATTATGTGCCAGACCTTATATTAAGATCTTTAATAGGAATACTATACTTCTTTTTAAACCCAGTTTCCGAAAGATATTTGACGTCGATGTATTTTATTGTGAAGCAGAACAAAGCAATAGACACAATATAAAAATAATATTCGACACGGAACTATAGTCTCGTTTATTAGTCTTTAAACCAAACTAGAAATACAAGAAATAATACGTTCAAAGGGACGTAGTGTGTGGCGCTCGGGCGTATGCGGTGGGAATGAATCCGGAACGTCGCGATTTAGGGGCGTGTGCCCACAGCCAACCCTCAACTGTTTGCTGTGTCAGATCTGCATAGACCCATTCTCCGCGTTTTACAGATAAATCGTCTGGTGCTTGCGCCTGAAATGATATAAACAAAATTATTCATGTTTTCGGAAATTGTTTGACAGCTAAGTATTTGTTAGGCGGCAAGGGCCGCAGGTTCGAATCCCGCACGGAACAGGTGTTTGTATGGTCTACAAGCAATTACCCCGGATCAGGATGTTTGCCCATTTGCTATTTATGTATGTAAAACGCCTTCACTGTATCACAGGATACATAATAGTACAAGCAGTGGCGTAGTGGGCCTTAGACGGACCCTCGTGTATCAAAATTTATTGGGGGCCCCAAACGAAAAGTACAGATTTTTCACAAAAGTAATAAAAATACTCTCATTGAATTAAATAATTAATCAATTTATTGGGGGCCCCAAATGAAAAGTACAGAATTTTCACATAAAGAACAAAAACACTCATTGAATAAAAGAAGTCACTTATTGATTTCACGATGTCTGTCCGTCTGTCCCACGATTATCTCGAGAACGGTTTTGAATTTTCAAATTCTGTTTTCAGCAATCGATTACTGATCACCCAGGCATCTGAACCTCCTATTTTGAAACTGATTGCTCAACGGCAACCGTTAGAAACCGCTACAAAGCTGATTGCTTCGCCACTTTGCTATGCTGTTAGCTTGCTAGGTTTATTTATATTGAATTCCTGTCCCATAGAAGTCCTTAGAATTTTTAGTACGGGGCCCCGTGTCATTGATACGGCGGTAGCTACGCCCCTGAGTACAAGGTACAGAAGAATATCTCCGCAAAAACATGTAAATAAAAGCAACTTTTGCTACGACGCTATAAAGTGCAAATTAGTATATTCACCTACAAAGTGCCTCTGTGACATGTATGTAATTTCATTGATATTTGTAAACGACTTATTCCATCTTAGTCGTCACAATTGATAATTCTGTTGAGTTTGATACTTAACAAAAGATTGTGTCTATTGGCTACAGCATCCACTTATCCTCTAGACTGTATTCTTGTTTGTTACCCTTCTTATTTCTAAAAGAAGCACCATCGCGATGCACATATTTGTATTGCTACCCACATAGAAAGATGGGATGATAGATCTGTTAGCCCAGCAGTGGAGCAAAGTTCACTGTAATCACCGTCCTTGGCAGGCTTACCAATAATTACTAAAATTAGAAATTAATTTCGGTTGACAAATGTCATTTTACCACGTTTTTATTAAGTCACTTTTTTGTTTGTCTCTCATTCAGGGTGGAATTTAGTAATTGATTTTAAACTAACTTCCTGATGAGAAGGAAACCTTAAATTTTGAATATAGCTCAAATTCGGATGACAATGCAAGAATATGATAAAAAAAGTGCCAAAAAATCATTGTGTTGTGTTCATGTTTTCTTTCAAATCAACGTTTCAAATTGAGAACATATAATTAATACCTTATAGTCGTAAAGCATGACTAGCTCAGTTCCATGGTAGCGTCCTTCGGGGTCCTGTTGTGATGTAGTGTTCAGAGTGGTGTTGTTGGTCGACAACATTGTGTTATTGGCGTTTGTTGTCGGTGGCGAATGGACTGGTTGTGCATTTTCTTGTTGGGTTGCTGAAAATAATTGTTTTATGTTTTAAGTATTAGAGTGCAGGCTATTGCAGTGCACACTATAAATAAAAACACACATTTAATGAAATAATCATATACGTTTTATTAATATAACTTACATGATTCCGAAAAAAGCAATATTTACAGTTTTTTTTAAACACTAACAACTGTGTTAAACTATATGGCAATTTCAATAACACGAAAATTGTCGGTAACGCAACCAATACAAGTCTGTTAATGCTTTAGTAGCGCCCTTTTTCTCTCACACCTATTGCTAATGCTATAGCATACTGGCCTGTTCACACGATAGAAAAATAATAAGATAACAAGAGCAAGATAGATAGGAGTTCGATAAGGAGATACATTATAGCAATGTTTTATATTACGTGAAAATAATGCATTACAATATCTGTTATTGTAATAATGACCACCGTTAATAATCTTCCGCTCACCAGATGTCGCTAGTTGACACTGAGGCGAAGTTTTTAAGTTAGTTTTAAATAAAAGTTTATCACTTTCTAGATTATTATAATACACAAAACAATGCCTCAGTTATTTGCTCTTTAATTTTTGAACATATTTATCTATCTTTTTTTATTTTTCTACTTTTATTAATATCTGTGGAGTGCTGTATTTATTTTCAATCTAATTAACATAAAATATAAGTAACAGTATAGAAAGAAACATTAACCTTCACATTTTTCGAACAAAGCAACTTCACCGCTATGAAATCTGTCAAATATTACACCTAATTTTTAAGTAACGCCGCCCTGTTGGCAGAAAAAATGCATCAAATCAAAATCGTTGCAATGTCAAATGCTGATTTTTAAAACATGCTCGTTGGAAAAAGAAAACACCGCGAAAGTACCTAGTTGTTTGACAATATATTTCGGTTCGATATTAGAAGTCTGAAAAAACCCATGCGAAGTCTGTCAAGGCACCATGGACCGCGCGGCGGATTAGTGTAATTGAGTGAACGCCTGTGCCCAGATATGGAACGTATATGGGTTGTATTTTTTATTTTTATGTTTTCATGGTACGTTACCTTGGACTACCGCGGGATAAACGAAGCCTGAAGGTATGAAGCCCTCTTGACCATCACTCCTTACAATCCAATACCAGTCTGGATCTTCTCTATTTAAAACTGTCAATAACAAAAAATATGGTTTTTGTAAACATAACATAACGTAACATAAAAATTCATTAATAATTAAACCGAACAAAATCTTTTGCTACCTTTCTTTCAACGGAACTATTTTAAGGCAGGCCACAAACGCGTCGTCTACAATTTCAATTTCATTCAATACACCTCTATGTGGCAATCTATGAGGGAGGTTTTAAATTGGAACTTTTGATAGGCTGTGATGATGAAACCAAATAAACTTGACTAAAGTCTACATTACAGGGAGTATTGTTATTTTAAACGAGTCGTTTTAAAGCGTGTATCTTATATAATTAAATTTATTTCTACATACCTGTAACAAACTCCCCTCTCTCGACGTCAACATCGTTCTCGTCCCGCGCAGTGAATGTGTACAACACTACGTAGCGCCCGGACGGGTCTTTGCTGAACGGACACGCTTCACCTTCACTGCCTAGCTCTGAGTGCCCGTCGTTTGTAGCACCGTCTGATAAAGATAATCTGTAAACAATGGTAACATATGAATTGATTATATTATTTTTTTAAGGTTAATTTATACCTTTTTCTTCCTCAAGTTTTGTGAGTGTTGACTTCGTTTAGTCAAAACGATCTTTTTGTCCTCGATAGGATGATTAAATTAAATCCAAATTAAGCAATTTAAATGTGAGTTTTAATAACGTACGTTTATTTAAAGTTATAAGAAAATACGTGAGACGCTTGTTGAAACTGTAGATTAAATTGTGCTATTGACGTCACTAAGGGTGACAAACGAGCACACGAATTGGTAAGTGGTTGCTGTGGCCCATAGATACCTACATCTATCCTTAAGAATATAACCCCTGAGGACTAAGATAGAATGCCTTTTTTACCAGTAGAAAGGGTCTCTGGTTCTCTACACTCAACATACACATTAACCTATTTTACGCTGGTATTTTGTGAGAACATGGTCCTTCTCCTGTCACACAGACCCATTAATTTAGCAATCATAATACGACTGCAGCGTGGCTCTGTTACGTAAAATATAGTAAAAATATCTTGCCCTCATATAGTTTTATAGTCTAATCTTTTTTGTTTAGATTTCCCTTAGTCAGTCTTTTTTGTCACCGTTCCGACTTTCAAAATATATTTTTCAATTAAGAAAATAATGGTTTTGGTCATTACCTATTTAGAAAAAAAAAAATATTATTATAATGATTTCTTATATTTACGCGAGTTTCTAACTAATTTTTACGGATTATATCGCTTTAATTTAACTTTTTAATTCCCGACGTTTCGGGTGCTTTACAGCAGCCACAATTTTACCATTTGACAAAGTAACGGCATTTTTAGACCACCTTAATTCCATAAACCCTAAAATACAATTCACAATGGAGTTAGAGGCAAACAATTCTTTAGCTTTCCTAGATGTTTCAGTCATCTGAAATCCTGATAACACTATTGGTCACACTGTGTACTGTGATAATTCACAGACATTAACTTTTTACAAATCCAGTGATAGATTAAATTCATTTGGAGTTCCACAAGGTACTGTATTAGGGCCAATTCTTTTCATTTTATACATAAACTAGCTGTTCCCCGCAACTTCGCTCGCGTGTTAGGGTTTTTATGTTTTTGCGCGGAAACCTAATTCTTTTTTTAAAATAAAAGTAGCCTAAGTTATTCCTTATGAAATTAGCTACCTGCCAATGAAAGTCCCGTCAAAATCGGTCCAGCCGTTTCGGAGATTAGCCGGAACAATCAGACAGACAGACAAAAATTTTAAAAATTGTGTTTTTGTTATAAGTACCGTATTATACTTTTATATGCAATTAGTAAAAAGCTGTAATTTTGACATTACAAACAGACACTTCAATTTTATTTATTTGTATAGATGACTCAATTTTAAATAAATGTATTCTATTTGATAATGATATTTCAGTTATTGTGATATCTAGGAAAGATATTGACATGGATATTTATGAATCTAATATTAATAACACAATTGAAAATATTTCACAGTGGGCGATATATAATAAATTATGAATTAACGTAGAAAATACATGTTTTTGTACGTGGTAGAGCCATGCTGCAGTTATATTAGTAGTAGTAGTAGTTATATTAGTATAGTTGTAGCACGAATGGGTCGGCTCGACCGGGGATGGACCACGCTCTCACAGAATACCAGCGTTAAATAGCAGCTTAACACTGCTGTGTTTCGTATGGTGAGTGTAGAGAACCGGAGATTTTAGTCCTCACGGGTGACAACACATCTGCATTTTGATTCGCAAACGAGGATAGATGTAGATGTCTATGGGCCACAGCAACCACTTACCATCAGGTTGACTGTGTGCTCGTTTGTCACCCATTCCTGTATAAAAAAAGATATAATGTGCAGTCCGCCAACACGCATCGGGGCAGCGCGGTGGTCATCTCCTAAAATCAACTGAGAAGTGAGACGAGGCCAGCAGTGGGACGTAAATAGGCTGTAACTTTTTAACTGTAAAGTACTTCGTAGAGAAAGGCAAAACGCCGTAACAAATTTTCGAAGACTTGTCATCAGTTCTTCAGGAATCTACGCCTTCGTATACCATAGTCAAAAAATGTGACATATCTCAGTTTTTTTGTTATTTATTATATGGTTAAATTATATATTTTTTATATTCGATATCAATGGCTAACTCCAAAATATTGCATTATGTTTTTGTTCAGGCGTTACTCTAATAAAATACAAAAGCCTATTTATCTACAAAATTCGTAAATGCATGTAACTAAATGACGATACAATAGTTATGGGATATATCTAAGTGACCTTTATCCGAACGTTAAATGTGAATAGCGTTTATTGGTTTCGGTGCGAGAAGTTATCGAATCCGAGTCGATTTCGCTTTCCGAGACGATTGTGAATAGCCCGGCAGTAAGGACTTTTTGGAGTTAGTTGGGGACAATCTCGACGAAATTTGCGATCGAATTGTAACAGTAGATGAAACCTGGGTTAGTAAATACGATCTGGAAACTAAAGTGGAGTTTATGAAATGGATGAAAAAAGAAGAGAGGCCGCCGAAGAAATTCAAGGTCCAAAATTCGGCATCAAAGTTTATGGCAACTGTTTTTTGGGACAGCAATGATGTTTTGCTTATTGATTACCTGCTAGGGGACTACTATGAATGGTTAATATTAGGCAAATTTATTGGTTCAGGCACGAGAGACAGCCGTACAAAAGAGACGTGGGAAGTTAGCGCACGGAGTGCTGTCTTTGCAAGACACCTGCCTGTCCACACGGCGAGGGTTTTCAGGCAGGCCCTGAAGGACACAGGCTACACGGAAATTAATCACCTATTCTACAGTCCAGATCTGGCTCCCAGCAACTATTTCCTTTTTTCTAATTTGAAGGATGATCGTAAATGTTTCAATGACAATGAAATGAAGGCGGCAGTTGAAAGCCATTTTGAGGGGGTTTTGGCTTAGTTTTTGACGGTATGAGAATGGAATGCTCATAATTTTCTTTCATTTACTTCCTTAGGCTGCGGGCTTATATGCCGCTCTTTATTCATATATCCTCACAATATAATTTAAAAAAAAACTATCCAAATGCAAATGCATTGTCACCCCTGAGGACAAAGATAAGGCTCGTTACCAGTAAAAAAGGGTCTTCGGTTCTCGTCACAGACTATACGAAACCCAATAGCATTACGTAGCTATTCACGCTGGTATTCAGTGTGAGTGTGGTCCTTTCTTGATCGGGCCGTCCCATTCATGGTGCAGCTATTATACTGCTACAGCAATGATCTACCACCACATTCATGTTATTTTTCTTTATATTTTCAATGTTATATTTCTAGTTTTTTCTGTTTCTCCACAACAATAATAAACAAATCCTTACATCATAGCTATAAAAGAGGCGAGAGAGATGTGTCAGGATCGTGCCAAATGGAAGTCCGTAGTCTCTGCCTATCCATCTGGGCTCTGGGTAACAGGCGTGAGTGTTTATGTTATCAGAACTATAAGAACGTTAAATATTCTTAAATTTATTTAGAAGAAAATTTGTTGTGTTGTCACCCTTATTTTTATAGAAAAAGTGGGAGTTTAAACAACTTCTATATGTGAAATATTCAGACTGGTGATGGTTCATGCCTGACAGTGTGCTATTTACAGACTTTGTCCAGAGGCTTTGTTTAGAAGTGAATATATATAATTCTATATAAATAAAATGGTACAGGTTTGCAGTTCGGCACGCATCACGGAAAAACTGAATGGATTTAAATTAGGTTTTCTAAGTTTTATTTCTTAGACACATAAACCTTATCTAAAAAAAATTATTGTGATATCTTAATTTTACATAAAGTTATTAAAGATTTACGATGACGGCTCCGTAGTGCAGTGTCTTAGCAATTGAGTTACAGCGCTAAGGGATGCAGGTTCAAATCCTGCATGGAACAAGTATTTGTATGGCCTACATATAATTGTTCCGGGTCTGGATGTTTGTCCTTGTGTAATCTATGTTTGTAAACTACCCCCACGATACAGGAGAAAATCCTAGTGTGGAGGTTACGTTTTTTAAGAAAAATAAATTAAGAAATAACAATTTTTATGCGAGGTTTTCCACACGGTCAACTGTATGTCACTTGTTCTCGCATTAATAGCCTAGATAATTTATATATTTTAGCTACAAACAGAGCAACAAATAACATTGTTTACAAAAAAATTTTGTTGGCAAAGTATATTTTTGCTTGCAATCTTTGTGATGTTTTTTCTTTCGCACATACGAAATTAATATATCAAGCAATGCGGACGAAGTCGTGGGTATCAGTTAGTTTTATAGATAAATACTTACTGTGATACATCTCTACGTGCTAAATCAGTGGGCGATCGACTCCTTGGTAGTTTTTTCTTTAAATCGTGATGCTCACAAGGCGCACAATATGAGTGTGGTATGAATCCCTCACGCCGAGATTCTGCTACTATTACATACACCCAGTCATTTTCTCGATATAATACATTTACTATTTGGCCACGTTTTACCTGTAATGAGTAAGTGGATTATGAGGCTCACAGACACCTACATCTATCCTTAATAAAGAATCAAATGTAGATGCGTTGTGCCCTCTGAGAACTTAAATAGAATGCCTTTATATCATTAAAAATGTCTCCGATACTCTACATACGAAATACAGCAGTATTTAGCTGCTATTTGATACTGGTATTCTGTGAGAGTTTGACACAATCCCCTCCGATGAAATCTGTTTTCATAAGAGGCGACTTAGGGAATTGCTTAGATCTTGTAGCTTCCGATAGAAGGTGGTCATCATCTCATATTGAAGTATATCAGACAAGAAAAACTCACACCGATGAAAGACAGCAGTGTTTAAGGTGATGGACATCTGGTACTGCAATCTCCAATCCTTTCATCAAGAGCAACTAATGTGGTGAATTATGAAAAATTACATTAGTGATTGCCTCTGTATTATGCTGTGTAATGCTGTGTATACATACTGGAATCTTACTAAAATCTCCTGTATAGTTTTAACCAGTATTCAAAATTTGTTAATTTGGTATAAATTCACCAGGAACATCATTAGATATATTCATGCCACCATAAGCCACTACAGAAAATAATTGCTTTTTACCATTATGTTCCATATATATATAATATATGTGTAAGTAATAAAAAGAAAAAAATACATACCTCTAGTTCATCATCAACACAAGGTGCAAAATCATGTAGCACAACCATTTTGGAATCTGGACTAAGGCCATGTTCTTTCTCAATACCAACTCTCACTAGCGTTTCAATACTTGCCGATCCTGTTATCCTACCCATACCAGGACTAAGCCCTGAACCTGGCCTGGACAATTCTTTATCTGAGTCACCACTATTTGCTAATGAAAAGAAAAAAATAATAATTTAAGTTATATGTTCATTAATGTTTTATCCAAACATTTATATAAAATCCTTATAAATGTAGTAACTGCTTAATAATGTAATTCTTTAACAATACATTTTTAATTATTAATGTTGAATAAACATGGAGAGGTAGTTGCAACAATATAATTTATCCATTCCATATTGTCTTGCGGGTGTCATAAGAGATGGCGAGGGAAACTGAAACAGGAGAAGTGTAGCATCTTCCTGATAACAACTCAAATTATAAAAAACTGTAAGTGGCAGCTCATTTGCCAGGAGTGGCAATTATGACCACATCCTCCTTCTAGGCAATCTATTAGGGCAGTCTTTGTTCAGCAGGACTTTTAAAGGCTGTAATGGATGAATGGATTCTTAATAACTGTCCTTGGAGTTGGATAACGTAGGTATTACCATCTTATCTATTTTTATTGGCATATTATAGCAGTGGTTACATTACTGTGTTCTGCTCTAAGGTTATATAGAGCCAGATAATTAAAAGCAGTAGACTTTTGATGGGCTCTAATGCTGTGGTAATGGTAATTTATATTGCTCTGTACTGATTAGGATTATAATATGGGTTTGTTTATATTTCAATTGTTAGACAAATAGTAATATTTTAAAGTAGGTAGTTAAAATCCAACATCATATATAATTCAATACAAATTTATTAAGTCTTGTCCGGTAATTTTATTTCAATTTGAATACAAATTCGAAAGAGATTTGTCTCGTGAATAATGTAAACAAAAACAGTTTAACTAACGTCGATTATGGTTAAAATTGTTCAGTTAATAGCGTTCCCACGGTCAGGATATTACAGGCGTACAGGTTCTCGTAAAACGAGATGAATTTACTAGTTTTCTATATTTATATTTATGTATAGAAAGTTTGAGGTCAATGACTCAAAAAGTTTCAATAAAAAAGCTTGGGTCTACTTACATTTCTTCTTCTTACCCCTTCTAATTCTCACTGGACACAAGAAAGCCATATTTTAATCCTATTTCACATTACTATAAAACTGACAAAAGTACGTTAAAACGTATTCTTTGTGCGGCTAAACTATTCACAAAGCACAACAAGCACAAGGTACAAGGTATAGTACAGTATAGTATTCAGAATTCACAAAATTAACTTTATGTCAATGTCAAAAGCAAAAAGTGTTGCCAAGAACTTGGAACCTGATATCGCCATTTTTCACAGATTTAGTAGCCTAATATAGTCGAATTTGAGCTAAGGTAGCCTAAAGTAGCCCAAACGTCAAAACTTCGCTATGAATAAATAAAAACGTAATTTTAAAACAACTTGTCAATTCATAAGATGTACATAGAGTATATCAAATTAAAAAAATCAGCAATGATCATCTGCTGCCAGCAGCAACAAAGCATCAGCAAGACTTTTACCGTCAAAATTTTCTGTAGGCTCTGCTGTGCTAGTGCTTGTGCAAGCTTCGCTGGAACTGGAAACGTACATTTTGCTCCCAGGTTACTTAATACGTGCAACAGGCTAAGTTAGAAGCCCTACTCCCTAACTCTTTGTCGGTGTCCGTGTATTCGGATCGGCCCGTCTCTCTCTCGGCACGTCTGCAGATGAGTGAAAGTGAGCTTTAGTTTTGGAGTATTCCCCGAAATTAACAGTGTTGCCAGTTTTTTATTTTGATTTGTAAATTTTGCAGAGGAGATATTTTTTACGCTTATATTGACCTCCGTTGTGATTCAGTCTAATTGACGGTCGATCGTTCGTCTCAAGTAGCCTATTTGGCGACCAGTCGTTTTTCAGAATTTTTCGTAGCCGATTTCCATCCCGAGTAGCCCATAGATAAATATATATGTAGCAAGCTAGCCTAATTGGCGGAAAATCGCCTACGTTGGCAGCACTGAAAGCAAAAGCTTACACATAACAGATTACATTTCAATACACGCAAATCGCAAATGGTAGAATCTACTAGTTAGTCTGTGATAGGGATCTGCTTCGTGGTAGTGCCATGCTGCAGCTATATTTCTGGTATAGTTGTAACACGACTGGATCGGCTCGACCGGGGAAGGACCACGCTCTCACAGAATTACAGCGTAAAATAGCAGGTTAATGCTGCTCTGTATCGTATGGTGAGTGTAGAGAACCAGAGACCCTTTTTACTTAAAACGAGGCATTCCCGCTTAGTCTTCACGGGTGATAACGCAGCTGCATTTTGATTCGTAATTGAGGATAAATGTAGATGTCTATGGGCCACAGCAACCACTTACCATCAGGTGGACTGTGTGCTCGTTTATCATCCTTATCCTATATAAAAAAGACTCATTGGTGGCTACTTTAGCTTAACCACCTTAGACCATGAATGGTCTAAGGTGGTAAGGTTCTGATGCTAATAATTTTATTGACTCTCAGATTCTTTCGCAATATAAACTTTCTGCTGTCATTCCAACTTTTAATGTTACTCTTATGTGTGTGAGTAGGAGTATCCCAATCGACATCTCAATGGATATCATCGTCTAAAAAGCTGCCGTTTTGTACATATTAAAGCTTAATGTCGATCTAAACCACGTTGCTTTAAATGCAGCAAAGAGTATGTTCTGAAGAGAAAATTGTCCCACAGATCCCCCAACGTGTCTTTTCTGCTCGGAAAATAGTTTGGCTATTGAAAAAGTTGCCCAGAGTACTCAAGGCAAAAAGCTATCAAGTCGTCGCAAGAAAAAGTGTAATAATACTTTGTAGCCTTCTGCTCGTTTGTCAGAAAACATTTCCCCTCTACCCAGGCACCTATAAACCTTCCTACAATTCCATCTCCTTCTCAGTCCTATAGGAAAACCATTTATAAAGCCAAACTACCCCAGTGCAATCTTCAGTAGATTATGATAAAGTTTCACACTATAACATTATAATCCTCTCTACCCAATGGACATGCTTTACAAAATAATATAATATCCCCTAATGATAATCTTCTACAACATCTTGTGGCCTCCCTTACAGATATTGTTGGCAAATTCGATGATTCCCATTTACCGTTCAACGTGCAAAACAAACTAGATGTCCTCTTCTTCAGAATAAATAAAGTTCGAATCCCTAAACCTCCTCCAGTGGAATTGTCGGGGTATCGGGAACGAGAAACCTGATATAATTCACTTAATTAATACATATAACCCTTTAATACTTGCAATATCGCAAACCTGGCTTAAGTCAGGGTCTACATTTAGAATTACAGGCTTCTCCTGTTATCGTAGTAATAGAACGAACGGCTATGGCAGTGCTCTGATCATCCCGCTTCTTCCTATACAAGGCAATATAACAGCAGTTGTAGTACATATAATTGATGTGTAGGATGTCGATTTAGGTGGTATCTACGTTACGAGATTGGGTTATCAAAACTGTGTCAGATTCCGTAGAGAGTGTTTATTGTACTAAAAATACTTATGAATAAAATGTAAGTGCTATGAACGTGTCGCGCGCGCAGGCGCAATACCAGCATATTTCCTAAACTATTAATACCATGTACTTGCTCGTACATCTTGCTAATTTTATAAACAAGAAGAAAGTTTATGGCGATGAACCCCTATTGAGTTTACGGGCAGTCGTTGCGATTACAGCTTCCACACTATCGATGTCCGAGACCCGGTGCTCCGTTGAATGTCCTTGGATTGGCTGCTCGACATTATTGGAGTCTGGCTGTCGCGGGGATCCACGCTGCAGCTTTGACATCTTCTTTCCAGCCGAAATGTCCCCCATGCAATGAAGGCTGCGATGATAACTCCGACTATGGTGTACAACACATAATTGTGTGTGTCATGTGTAAGTGATTGTACACTTAGCATTTGTTGATGTTTCCTTGACCGTATCAGTGTTGTATTTCAACTCTTGTAAGGCGTCTTTATGATCTTCAGGGACAAATGTATGATTCAAGTCTGTGAATATGTGGTTCAGGCTTGATTCGCGCATGTATTTTATTTCTTCACTGCCTGTTAGTTTCAACTCTCTGTGATAGTCGTTGCGAGCATGAATGATAAAGCTTATTCCCTTGAGCATACACCCAAGTCCGAGTGACATAATCCCTGGTCAATCCAGCTGGGCAGAAAATGCGCATCGTGCAGTCTTCGCAACAGGAGAACAGCCATGCGCCACGTTTGTGTAATCGCACCAACCTGTCGCTGCAATCCAATACTCTTGTGCGGCATGTCGATAAGTCGCCATTGTTTAACATTTGCGCTTCACATAATGTATTGGCTACCTTGATGTTGTAAATAGGTTGATTGATAGCACATAACATTTTGTTTTCTTGAAGATTTAAGCATGATGTTACATCTCGGTCTTCTAAGGGCACTATCATGTCCCTTTTAGGTTTACAGCGAGGTATTCAGATGTGAGTACTATAGTTTTCTCTGTGTGTCCAGTTATTTGCGGAATAGGAATGATGCGGTCAAGTTCACATTGTTCGTTGTTTATTAGTGGTAGCTTCACTTCGAATATTAGGTATGCACTTGTTAAGCGCACGTGCACTCGCGCCTGCTTGTACAGGCTTCGCGTGCACAGGATAGCGATAACTCACTTGGTAACTGAATTGGACTTGGAAAACTTGATGAGATGGGTGTCAACTCTCCCGTCAGTTGCTGGGTCTTGGAGGAGGTCTAGGAGTTGCGGTAGTTGTTATGTACATAGCATTGTCATGGCTGACTCGTATTTCAGTTTTAGCGAGATGATTGTCAATGATACGAAATTGTGTGTTCATTACTTCCTCGTTTCTTTTTAGAAGATTATATTCAACATATTATATGATCGATGTGTGGTTTTTGTAGAGATTCAATAGATGATTTTTGTTTGATTGGCTTATGTTGATATCCTTCTCGTACTGATTGGCATATCTCTCATCCAGAGTAACAAAAAGGGACTTTGCTAGGTCTACAATTCCATTCACTAGTCTTTTTATTCGAGACGGTCCATGTTCAGATCATAAAAGATCGTTATAGTGTTGAATTTCATTAAGTTCGTGTTGAAACTGGGACGAAATTGTAAGATAGGCTGCTTCTTTCTTGCATAATGTGTTCAAATGGTTGACATAGTCTTGTATGTTTTCCAAACTTCGCCAATATGTCGTCATATTGTGGTATACAACCATTTGCCACTTATCTTGAATAATCTGCATAATAAAGTCTTGAACTGATAAGCTTCGTTATGTTGATCATTTGTTGCGTAGTAGGTCCAACACACATCGAAAATATAAGTAGTAACGTGCAAAAAAGGTTGTTGAAGAGTTTTTTGCCGTTCGTTTTTTTTTTACGTTTTCCTGGTGTATTTCTTGCAGGCTTCGTAGTGTCATCGTCAGAAGATGCAGTTGTGTAAGATGGCGGCTCCAACAGAAGGCGTGACAATTTTGTAATCGGTCGATTCATATGACTTGTTTTAGGTTTCAGTGTGACGACTCGTACCAGGCCGTCCGCACCTGGGTGAGTTTCCAATACCCGTCCCAGGATCTTGTTGTCTTCTCTGACAATGACGACGTCCTCATCTTCTAAGTTTTTTGTAGGAAAGTGCCATTTGCTTCGAGTTTGTAGAGTTTGGACATAGTCAGTAGACCACTTTCTCCAGAAGTCCTTATACATTTTCTCCGTAAGTTGCTATCTTGTAGTAAAGGTCATGTCATTACCCTCAGCGGATAGTGGTGGTTCAAGAGAAGGCTCACCGATCAGGAAGTGAGCCGGTGTCAAGTACTCAAGGTTTTCAATATTCTCTGATAAAGCCACCTGGGGGCAAGATTTGAGACATCCTTCAATCTGTGCCAAAAGTGTGGAAAATTCCTCGAACGTAAATTTTTGATCCCCAAGTACTCGTTTGATGTTTCAGGCTTTTGGCATTAAAAAATAAGAAAAACGAATTAACTTATCTCATTAACAAATATCGTTATACGTAAATACGTTCGGGAGATTACGATACATCTTCTCATCAGGCATATCTGAAAACTAGATTGTACAACCAGTGCGTGTTGCCAGTAATGACCTATGGAACTTAAACGTGGTCCTTTACTGCTGGCCGTATGAGGAAGCTCAAAATCATTCATTAAAAGAGTCATTAAAAGAGTTATGGAGAGGTCTATGCTCGGCGTTTCTCTGCGTAATAGACCTAAAAACGAAGATATCCGCAGTAGAACTAGAGCAACCGACATAAGCTAAAGAATTATATTATATATAATAGTATGCTGAAGTGGCAATAGGCCGGCTCGAAGTATATAGAAGAATATAGCTCGAAGAACAGACAACCGATGGGAAGAAAGATTCTAAAGTGGCAGTCTCGTACCAGCAGGCGAAGTGTAGGGCATCTCCCCACTAGATGGAGTGATGACCTGGTAAGACATGCAGGATGTCAATAGATGCGGGTTGCTCGGGACCGTGCTTTGTGTCATTCCTTGGGGGAGGCTTATGTTCAGCAGCGGACTTGTGAAGGGCTGTAATGATGATGATGATTAACAAATATCATCCCCTCATCCTAGCCATCCAAAAGACATGGCTAAAGCCTTAGTCCCATTTTAGGGTTCAATGATACTCATGCCTCGTGGATGATAGTACTCGTAATGATGATCATGCTGGCTCTTTCATTCTTATCTCAAAATCAGTTACTTATACTTTAATTTACCTTCCTCCTCCTAGTACTAACTCTGTAATGGACCAAAAGTCTGAGATAAATTCATTCTATTTTATTTTATTTTTTTCCTTTCTATTTACATTTCTGAACCTAGTTTTTTTTCTATATGATCGGGTGACAAACGAGCACACAGTCCACCTGATGGTAAGTGGTTGCTGTGGCCCATAGACATCTACATTTATCCTCGTTTGCGAATCAAAATGCAGATGCGTTGTCAGCCGTGAGGACTAAGATAGAATGCCTCTTTTCCAGTAAAAAGGATCTCCGGTTCTCTACACTCACCTTACGAAACACAGCAGTTTAAACTGCTATTTTACGCTGGTATTCTGTGAGAGCGTGGTCCTTCCTCGGTTGAGCCGAGCCATTCGTGCTACAACTATACTGCTAATATAGTTGCAGCATAGTAAAAAGTTGTGAGATCCATGTAATACCAAGTCGGTTAATTTATTCAGTCCCTACTTAAAGGCGGCTACTCATCTGCCTGCCGCAGGGGCAATCTAGGGAGCACAGCGATCGGAGCAATATCGAAGGCCGCAGGGCCGACTTAAAAAATTGCCCCTGCTTGTCTACACACATCACAATTAAGGAGGTAATTAAGGGTCATCCCCACTCCTTTCTTTTATCGTGGGCAAAATGGTTCACGCTTTTATCCTACACCCTAGATGGCCCCTGCGGCAGGCACGTCAGTAGCCACCGTAAGGGTCCTTCTGTCTTAAATTATTACGTAATTAGCTAGCCTAACAAAATCTTATAGTGACCATATCAATACCAAAAATCTTTTATGTTTTAAATAAATAAATTGACTTGGCAATCGCACTAAACAATCTAATTTAATATAATATGTATTACTTGAGAGATACATTGTGTTTTCATGCGATGGCCAAGTCAATCTATTTATTGTTCCGTTAGAGGCTCAGAAGTAGGTGGGTTCTTAAGGGTGCGTTTGCAAATCGGGCCAAATTATGCTGTTTTTCGGTACATTTTGTGACAAAACTAAACCAAATCAAATATAACTAATAACTACAACGTATAGAATGGTTCTTTATCTTCAAATGGTGGTAACATTTTTTGTTGAAAATAATAGTTTTTTACATTGTAAAAAGGATCTTCCCTAGCCATTTACTACAAAATTAACGATACCGGCTCATATTTCGGTACATTTTTTGTTCTATTATCAACATATATTAAGATTTCTAAAAATACTGTTAACCAGCTCAAAGTACCCACAGCCAACATCTCACTCCCTGTAGATGGCTTCTAGTACCTAGCTGTCTCTGGAGCAGCCATTTATATTTCGTATCTAAGTATATTTTTGTAGGTAATAAGAAATATGAAAAAAAAAAAAACAATATTTCAAATTATCAAAATTTTATACTTGATTGCGATTCCCGCAGCTAACCGTGCGTACACTTGTGTGTGTGTGACCAGTGTCAATGTAATAGTTCGATTCTATACCTATCAATTTTGTAAACGCGTCCTTAAAGAGCCAAGCTTTATCGTAAATTATTTATTTATCGTACTGCCGCACACGTATAAGTAAGTTTTTATGAAGGGGATCACTGGCCTGACGTAGGGGCGAAGTCCAAGCGCTGTTCCCCCAGGACCGTAGACAGCCAGCTAGCAGAAGGAGCCGGTGAAGCCCAAGTCCGACAGTGATGTTGGCCGTTGGTAGGAGGGTAGGCCAACACTCCGTTAGCTCGCGGCTCGGCAAGCAGTAGCCCTTAGGTAGCAGGTAGATGCTAGGTGGTAGTAGATCCTCAAATTCCAGACGGAGGCCAGCATTAGGGAAGCTTCCTATAACACTATATGCGCCCTAGTCAATTCCAGCACCCCTTTTAGGAAGTTAAAAAATTCTTAAAGCTAAGCACTAAGCAGCCTCAACAGACGAGATAATAATTAAGCAGAACAGTTACAATGTTTCAATAAATAAGAACTCACCCCAGCGGGATCAACTGCACCTTGAATAATTTAAATTTTAATTGTAGGTAAGCAAGTTCAACGGTCGTTAGTAGGAGGGCCACGCGCGTTGCGAACTTGAAGCAGTCTCAGGTAGAAATGAAATGAAAGAGGAATGGCCCGAACGGGGACTCGTCGTCTTGTCTTAATCTTACCGAGTCTTTTGTTTTGAAGATCGTTGGGCAAAATGGTTCACGCTGCGCGGATTAAATTAACTAGTCTATGGTTCCGTAGAATAACTATTTTAAATTAACAATATGTAATAATTTGTTACTTTTTATTTTTAGATTAAAATATTGTATTACTATTATTTATTTAAGATTATATCTATATTAGTATCTATTTAAGATTAACTAATTATAAGTATTTGTAAGGGTGCATTCTGATGCACCGTTACATTATTTAAAATCTAAAAGATTTTTAGTATTGATGTGGTCACTATAAGATGTTGTTAGGTTAGCTAATTACGTAATAACTTACGACAGAAGGACCCTTAAGTAGGGACTGAATAAATTAACCGACTTGGTATTACATGGATCTCACAACTTTTTACGGTAGAAGAACTGAGTTGCAAGACTTGGCTTTTTTTACAAGTTATGTTTTTGATGACATTATGTTTACATGACCGGTATTCCTCCTGAAGAATGGAAATCCCAAATTATATTACCTATTCACAAACCAGGTAAGCCTTACACTAATCCCTTAAGCTACCGTTGTAATCCCGTAAGCGGCCGAAATTCTTGAATACCTAATAAAAACCATTAAGAATGGTTTTTTGAAAGCAAAAACCTTTTATCAAAAAGCAAATTTGGATTCCGAAAGGGCTTAAGCACCATGAATAGCCGCCTTAGTACTCTAGTTACTGATTTATAGCTTACTCTAAGCATGAATTCCTTGTTGGAGTCTTTCTAGATATCTCGTCTGCATATGATGTACCTAGAAAGGTTTCTACTCCCACAAGACTCAGTACTTAGTCCTATGCTGTATTCTATTTTTACTTATGATTTAGAACTTTCTGTTAACTCATTTCACATCCTCCAATTAGCAGACGATATAGCTATATAAATATTTCTCTGGATCATTGTAGCTTGTTCCCGCTTGAATTTATCAATGTTTTATTTACAGGATTGGTTAACTGACCATGGTTTGTCTTTGTCTGTTACCAAAAACAGAGTTGTGATCTTCTCTCGCCATAGACACTCTGAAATCAACATTCTCTATAATAATGAACCTATCCTAATTAGGGAGAATGTAAAATTTTTAGGAGTTATTATTGATTCCAAATTAGCCTTTTCTCATCATATCAACTATGTCTCTAAAATGTGAAAAAATTATAAATATTCTTCGCGCTTTATCGGGAGTCTGGTTTGGCTTTCACTCATTCTCTCAAAAATATTGTACAATGTACTTATCCATAGTTATTTGAATTATGAGTACTTTGTCTTAAAACCATGACCAATAAATAAGTCAATAAATAAGTGTTCCTAAAGATCCTAGACAAGATTCAGTCCAAATGCCTTTGTATAATCCCCAATGCTCTCCAAGGCGAATGTGTATACCCTTCTCTTTACCTAAGAAGACAATATCTTTCAGACCGATTCTTTTTTAAGATCTACCAACACTCTTCCCCTCATTTCTATATTATACCTCCTTCTTTTGGAATATATTTCGTCAAACATTATTGGAATCATAAATAATCTGCTTGCTTATTTAACAGTTTGGTAACATTACTCCATTTACCATAACCAGTATCACAATGAAAGTCCCTTTTCATCTTTGATATCCCATATGATTTACCAACTTATTTACCCCCCAATTATTTACCAACCAAATATCCACCTTGACCTTGATATTGAGAAAGATTTCCCTATAGCAAATAGTAAACTAAGTAGAGTTATAGGAAAGACTGGCTTATTATTGTTACGCGCCACTATTAATGTCTTGTACATGGCAACACTAGTTACACTAGCGCCCTCTAGTGTCGAGTAGCAGAACTAGGAGAGTCGAGATCCTTCCAGAAATTTCGGGACCGATATGTACTCGAACATTCTAGATGTCGCTACAGTGGAAGGTTCTGGAAACTGTCTGAGGCCCTATATAAGGCCGGTATGGACCACGACCAGGGCAGTATTGAATTGGCGATACAAGAGAATACTTAGAAGCGAAATAACGGCGAACTGTGTTTTATTATTAGTGTGATTTTAGATTGTAATTAGTGTTGTGTAATTAAAGTGTCAATTTTGGTAATTCAATTGGCAGTTTTTAATTGTCTCGAACCCCAAGCTCGTAACAATTGGTGTCAGAAGTGGGATCAAATATGCCGATTTTACCTAAAGATGACACGGAGGGTATCTGTACCCGAAGTCAACGCCAACAGGAGACGGACCAGAGACGATTTGGTAATGCAACGCCGCAAACGTCGGAGGGGCAGCTGCTAACCACGGAGGCCGGCCCGTCAGCAGCTCCTGCATCTGCAGCACCTGACTTAGGTGCTCTGATGATGATGCTGCAGGATCAGGCTCGCCAACAGGAGGAACAGGCTCGCCGACAGGAGGAACAGGCTCGCCGACAGGAGGAACAGGCTCGCCGACAGGAGGAACAGGCCCGCCGACAGGAGGAATAGACCCGTCGGTTGGAAGAGCAGCTGCAGCGCGGTATGGAAGAACAGATGCTCCTCAGGAAGGACCTTCACGTTACCTTCGGGAAAGAGATAAAGGAGGTGAAGGATAGGGTTGCTCAACATGACAACCGCCTGTCGGAAGCTGAAACCCGAATCGACTAAGTGAACAATCGGGTTGACAACGTGATGGCTGATGTGAAGAAAACGCTGGACGACCTCAAACTTGGGGATGGAATTACAGTTCCCGTGGTAGCTACAACACCTTCGCTACGTGGATTCAAAGTGCCACCGTTCGACGGGAGTTCTTCCTGGTCGGCCTACAAAATCCAGTTCGAGGCTGTCATGAAAGCGAACGGCTGGAATAAAAGTCAGGCCATGACTGCTCTCACCCTAGGCCTACGCGACCAGGCCTTAACTGTTCTGGAAGCTCTCGGTAAGGAAGTGACTTACGAGCAGCTCCTTGAGGCATTGGAGGCGAGATATGGCGATGCTCACCTGGAACACGTCTTTCGTGCGTAGCTCAAAGATCGCGTGCAACGCAGTAACGAAAACCTGCAGCAGTGGGCCCTTGAGGTGGAGAAGCTGGTTCGAAAAGCGTACCAGTCTGTACCTGCGCTCATTGTAGGGAACCTGGTACAGACATTCATCGACGGCATCCGCGACCTTGAAGTCAGAGCTGCTGTGAGGCTCGGGCACCACGAGGCGCTTAAGGACGCCTTGACCCTTGCACTGGAGGTGGAAGCCGTGCGGCAGGATCATCGTTACCACCGCGTCAGGGAGGTTGCAGCAGCTACAGTTCAGGACCGCAATAAGGGCTACAACCCTAGGTGCTACGGCTGTGGGGAAAGGGGCCATCTTCGATCCAGCTGCCCTAAACGAACTGTAGAAAGGGAAGGTGATCGATCTCGAGAGGGTAGTGCGGATAATAGCACCGCCCAGCAGCAGCAGGGAAACGAGTAAAAGCCAGGACTGCGGGGCGGGTGCTGGCTGATGTTAAAAAAGCCCCAAGGATTTCGATCTCACAAACCCATGATGGGAACAGCCTAATCATCAAGGGCGAAGTCAACGGAACGCCGTGTAAACTGACCATAGACACTGGAGCCTCTCGCACGGTTGTCAGTTCCCAACTTATAAGTCGGTTCCTTGGGGATTCCGCATACAACCGAGAACGCATTAATTTGGTGACAGCCACCGGTCAGCGCATACCCGTCCGTGGAGAGAAGGAGATGGAGTTGAAGCTAGGCAACATGATCTACCTGCATAATGTCATCGTGGCTGATATAGAGGACGACTGCATCCTGGGCCTAGACTTTATGAGGAAGAATTGTTGTGAGATCGACGTTAAGCAAGGTGTTTTGAAATGTAGACAAGAGGAACTTTTCGTGGAAGGGGCGTTACCAGGGAATGTGTACAGCCTTAAGAAGGTTATACTTCCGCCGAGATCGGAAACGATTGTGCCGGTTAGACTTCCACGGAATCCTGGGCAAACTCTTCGTTGTGTACTCGTGGAAAGGGTAGACAATGACCTTCCATGGAAAGTGGCTCGAACCTTGGTCAGAACCGCCGTAGCAGAACCATCTCAGGAGTACGTGTGCTGAACCTTTGTGATCAGGAACAGATTATAGAAAAAGGCACATTGGTTGGTACTAGTGAGGAAGTGGATTGGTTGCGTCAGTGCCAATATCTATCGACAGGGACCCCCAGCAAGGATGGACAAACTAGAGTGACCACATTTTTAGAAGACTGTCGCAGCGTTCTCTCCCCGAATGAAACGGTCAAAGCGAAGAAGTTGTTACTCAAGTACGCCAATGTTTTCTCGTCAAACGAAGCTGACATAGGAATGACTGGCTTAGTTCAACACAAAATAAACACAGGACAAGAATTGCCTATTCGTCAGCGGCCAAGAAGATTGCCTGTAGCACGTGAAAAGGAAGTGGAAACCATGATTGAGGGAATGGTGAAGGATGGTGTTATTGAACCTTCATCTAGTCCATGGTGTTCACCTGTGGTGCTGGTAAAGAAGAAGGACGGCAGCATGCGGTTTTGTGTTGACTACCGCCGCCTGAACGACGTTACGAAGAAGGACAGCTATCCCTTGCTAAGAATTGATGACACGCTGGACATGCTTACAGGCGTAAAGTGGTTTAGTACGCTGGATCTGAAAAGTGGCTACTGGCAGGTTGAAATTGACCCTAAGGACAAGGAGAAAACTGCATTCTCTACAGGAAAGGGTCTGTGGCAATTTAAAGTCATGCCGTTTGGATTGTGCAATGCTCCAGCAACGTTTGAAAGGTTGATGGAGCTTGTACTTACCGGGCTAATTGGAGATGCCTGTCTCGTCTATTTGGATGACATCATCATCGTAGGCCGTACGTTTGAGGAACACCTTCAAAACCTGGAACACGTGCTCATGAAGATCCAGAGTGCCAACCTCAAGTTGAGTCCAAAGAAGTGCTCACTATTCAAACGGCAAGTTAGTTTTTTGGGGTATGTAGTGTCGGAAGAAGGTATCCGCACGGATCCAGAGAAAATTGCTGCTGTCAAAGAGTGGCCGGTCCCAAAAGACAAGACACAGGTTAGAGCATTTTTGGGTTTGTGCTCTTATTATCGGCGATTTGTGAAGAACTTTGCTCGCTAGATATAGCCAAACCTCTGCACAAGCTAACCAAGGAGAAGCGACATTTCTGCTGGGATGAAAGTTGCGATATTGCATTCCAGGAGCTCAAGAACCGTCTGTGCAAAACACCTATTTTGGGGTACCCTGATGCGGGCAAGGAATTCATAGTTGACACAGACGCAAGTGATATAGGACTTGGTGGTGTGTTGTCTCAACGGAATGGTGATCAAGGGATTGTGATAGCGTACTTCAGCAAGTCGTTGTCAAAGCCGGAAAGGAACTATTGTGTCACAAGACGGGAATTGCTTGCTGTGGTAAAGTCCTTGCAGCATTTTAGCAAATATCTTCTAGGGCGGAAATGTCTCGAACCCCAAGCTCGTAACATTATATACACTGATCCATCCAAAAAGTCAGATGAAAGTTATACTGAAGCAGCAGCTTGGATTCTCAGATACAAAATATTTCCCAATTATAATTGCCTCTATTTCCTCCACTTTTACTGGTGAGATCAACAAACCTGCAACATAAATTATTTGTCGCATTTACCATGGGCAGTGCTCTGAGGAATTGTTTGGATTAATCCCAGCCGCCAAATCTCACGAACGCACATCGCGCCAGAACTCCCGATACCATCCACACCATCTGGATGATTGGCGGTCCACCACTGTGCGATTTAGAAGATGTTTTCTTCCTCG
Source organism: Parnassius mnemosyne (assembly GCA_963668995.1). Lineage (NCBI taxonomy): Eukaryota > Metazoa > Arthropoda > Insecta > Lepidoptera > Papilionidae > Parnassius > Parnassius mnemosyne. Next base: position 17,541,446 of record CAVLGL010000085.1, read on the forward strand.
CACAACTTCCTTATGGAATAGTTTACCACCAGCGATTTTTCCGGACCGATACGACTTAGGGACCTTCAAGAAAAGAGCCTACTCCTTTTTAAAAGGCCGGCAACGCATCTGCAATTCCCCTGGTGTTGCGGTTGTTCATGGGCGGCGGTAGTCACTTACCATCAGGTGAACCGCATGTTCGTTTGCCCTCTCTCCTATAAAAAAAAAATTGTAGACTTAGAATTTACCATGCTTGTACACAAGTACATTTAGCCAAATTGAGGATCAGAGACCCTCTGTGAATGTGAGTTAGATGAGAGAACCACCAACCATATTTTTTTAACAGTCCTCAATTACTTTGTACACTATTATCATCTCCCTCCTGACATCCCTCGTTCTATAAACTTTGATTCGCCTACAGAATGGGTGAGCTAATCGTCAAATGCCTTTTGTACGCCGATGGTCATTTGCTATTGGCTTCGTCGGGGGTTGAGTTGTAAATCATAGTTACATTAATGAACAGCTCATTAAAAGAAAGGGGGAATGAAAGTGAACGCAAGTAAGACGACAGTTATGGTTTTTGAAAGAGAAGAAAGTAAAACGATATGCGAAATAAGAATGGAAGGGGAGTTGGTCGAGTAAGTACGAGTAGATGAGTTTGTGTATTTGGGACGTGCATTTAGCAGGGATGGTAGACATGATAAGGATATAGAACGACGAATGAACGCAGGAAATATAGTAAATGGAACTCTACACTCTATTGTGAAACGTCAGAATGTGTCCAAAAAGGCACGTATGGCAATTCACAATGCTGTGTTAGTACCTACTTTAATGTATGGTAGTGAAAGTTGCGTGTGGAAGAAGAAGCATTAGAATAGAATAAATGTTGTAGACATACGGTCGTTAAGAAGTATGTTAGGGCTGAATCTGAATGACAGGGTGAGAAATTGTGTGATAAGAGAGGAGTGTGGTTTGCAAGATGATGTTGTGACCAGGATTAAGAAAGGAATGCTTCGGTGGTTTGGTCATGTAGAAATAATGAATGAGGAAAGAGTGACAAAGCAAATTTATGTTGCAGAAGTGAATGGCAGAGTCGGGTAGGAACGCCCTAGGCGAAAGTTTATCGACCATATTGGCGCTATATTGAAAATGGGCTAAATTAAGAGTACCCTTAACCGACGAGCGTGTATACTTAAATATATGGATATAAAGGAGGCGAGAGAGGTGTGTCAAGTCTGTAGTCTCTGCCCACCCCTCTGGGTGACAGGCGTGAGGATTTATGTGTTTTATTTTAACCTTCACGACACTCTTTTTGTATATATTCTGTGTGATTTCGTTAACAATAATAGCATAAAACTTTAATGTTTGTCAATACTAACATAATGTAGCTATAAGAACTGTGTTTGTCATTTATTGCAATATGTAATTCAAGTGTATAATCATTACAATTACAAAAAATGGTTTAAAAAAATAAGATACTTGTATTATCACAATCTTCTTTTGAACGCGGGTATACTCGTAGTACATGTATCTGCTGAGCTATTCTACTCAATAACATTGAGTTATAATAACATTATAACTCAATGCTCAATAAACACTTTCACGTTGACATTCTCGAATGAAAAAAACTGCCGTAAAAAAGAAAGAAGAACTTAGCTCACTTAGCGGTTAGCCACCGTAGAGTCTATATCACCTGAGGATGCCTCGTGTAGAGGCGAAACACGTGTCGTATTGTCGTCAGTGGTGTGTCTTGCCTAGTGTAGTGGTGTTGGGAGTAGCGGTGCTGGAATTAGAGGTGACGGGGATAGTGCACGCAATTGAGGGAGAGCGGGAGGTGCTCTTCATACTAGGTAAGACACATCATTTTATTTTATAACGCGGATATTTGCGAAGTAAATTTTTCTAAAAGCTTTTAGAAAGAAGAAGGTAAGTAACAATGAATGTAAGTATTCATCAATTTTATTTTGTTTTACATCATCAAGACGCAAAAAAGCCTTATCTCACCAGAAGTCTCCTGCGAAGCTAAAGTTCGTTATATTATGATACACTATTCTCTTCAGCACATTGCATACACACTTCGACTCCCGCAACGCTAGCACAAGAAAACTGATAGAGTGCGGCGTAACAAAATGCAATCTGTTCAATAATACATTGATGAAGGTTTGTCGTACTATTTTATGTACTACTAGCTGTACCCCGCGACTTCGTCCGCGTTTAATTTGGTTTTAATTGTTTTGTGCGGAACCCTAAATTATTTTATAAAATGAAAGTAGATTAAGTTACTCCTTATAATATTAGCTATCTGCCAGTGAAAGTCTCGTCAAAATCGGCCCAGTCGTTTCGGAGATTAGCCGGAACAAACAGGCAGACAGACAGACAAAAAATTTAAAATTGTGTTTTTGTTATAAGTACTTTATATACTTTCATATGCATTTAGAAAGACACTTTAAAAAGACACTTCAATTTTATTTATTTTAATTAGATAATAAATATTAAGCAGGTCGGATTACATAGGCCGCAACCCGAAATCTATTAAATAGTATACAGGTCAATATTTATTTACTACCAAAGTACTAAATGCCCAAAATCATTTCAAAATTATTATCCAGAATCTTCTGTAAGCTCGTAATTGGAAAGTAAACATTTTCGACGCGTAAAAACATTTAAATGCTCAATAAAGGTTTCAATTTTATTATTTATCGTCTTTATTCGGCGCGTTGTTTAGTATAATAGCTACGAAAGAGTTTATAAATCACAATATTATGTCATCATAAAAAAGTCTTCTGCTCTCTAATATATATGTATATAATATCTCTGGGTGTAGTAAGAGGCCACAGAGAGAAATAAATCAAGATATGGGCAGCCCCATCTTCCTAATAACGACTAAAAATAAAAAAAAACTGCGGTTACCAACCCGCTTGCCAAGTGTGGCAACTATGGCAAATATTCCCTCTATGAGACAATCTATGGGGGAGGCCTATGGTCAGCAGTGGACTTTAATAGGCTGTACCGACAAATAAACTCACATCCCATCTCATGGTGACTCCTGTAGCCCATGGAAACCTGTAGTAACAGAGTACCTTTCTTTGTGAAGTTAGTAAATTTCACAAAGAAAGGTACAGATGTGTTGTAATCTCTGAGGATTAAGATGAAACGCATCACATTCTATAACTTTACTGGCTCTCTTTATCCTATAAACTGAAACAACACTGCATACACTGCTACTTGGAGGCAAAACAGGTACGACGGTTATACTATAGATAGACTAGAAAAGGAGCCACCTCATGGTGACTCCTACAGTCGATGAATAGAATAGAATAGATTTTTTTTATTCAATACAGATTATTACACATAGGTTCGGAAAATACCTCTATCCTGGGAAGAACCAGCAAGAAAACCAGCGGGACTTTTTTTTAATTACACTTAACAATAATTTTGTTTGTACAATTTTTAAATGAATTTTAATACAACGAGCATGGTGGCGATCACCTCATTCACAGGGGTTATTTTTATTTATGTATTCATTGATATTATAATAACCCTTAAATGGAAACCCATGGAAATCTGTTACCAACTTCACAAATAAAGGTACAGATGCGTTGTAATCTCTGAAGACTAAGATGAAATGCATCACATTCTATAGAATACATGCATCACATTCTATAGAATACTTTACTGGCACTGGACACAGCACTTCATACTCTGCAACTTGGAGGCAAAACACGTACGAGAGTGGTATATATCTAGGCAGAAAAGGAGCCCTGAACCTAGTAAGATAACGCGTTCCAGAACCTTCTACAATGTTCTGGCATCATCATAACGTTCTAGAACTTTTGAACTATAAAAGTGCTTTACTGTTTTCTTACCAACACAAACTAAGTAAATTACTATTTAAATTTATCACACTCATTAAAATGATGACAGTGATTTGACAACAGATACTTCTTCCAAATGTGTATTAGCTCAGAACAATAGCTAAGCAGAAATTTGCTCACTTTTAAATTTATCAAGTGAAATTCTAGAGAACGTCCCCAAGGGACAGCTAAATTCAAAGTTAACGTATCATAAATCTAGACTGAGAATGTTTATCATTTTTTCAGTGAAAATGTTCCAATTTTACCAGAAAGTTTCAGAATGTTTTGCTCCCCAATTCCATCCACTATCGATCTAAGATTATTATTCTTCATCAGCGCTTCAGAAAGAAAGGTTCCGGCGGCTTAGTAACTGTAATCGAATTATTGCGGCCTTTCACTAGGTGGATGACGACCTGGTAAGACATGCATGAATATGATTGATGTAGCTGGCTCTCTACCGTGTTTTGTAGCGTTCCTTGCTGGAGGTCTATGTTCAAGATTTGGCAGCGGGCTTGTAATGAATGGGTGGATGGATAGTTACTACTTGGGAAAAAAGTGCTTATATTCCCCCTTACCATTCTACCATAAAAGTCCACTGCTGAACATGGGCTTCTCCTGTTGTAGGGAGTAGTCACGCTCGGCAGGATATATATGTAACGCACCTTTGATGCTGTTGCCCATCACGCGTGCGTGTATTTAGCGTCAGACGTACAATACAGTACAGTTGTTTATACCGCCATCTATCGAAAGGCATAAGTTTTTTTCTGAAATGTCCCATAGCCGCTTCCATGGAACATGACATGGACATACAAGTGAAATCTAATTACAACACCTCCTTTTTGTATTTGCTTCATGGCCGCTTCATACAACACCCACTGGTCGTATTGGGGTGATTTTCTTACGCCGCCACCACACGGAAATGTATCTATAATTTAACGTTTGTTTACAGAAGAAAGGCTGACAAATGAGTACACAGTCAACCTGATGCTAATTACGTGGATGTTGTGGTCCATCGACACCTACATCTAATCTTGATTAAAAATTAAAATGCAAATGCGTGGTCACTAAGGTGGATTGCCTCGTTTCCAGTAAAAATGCTCTTCGGTTCTCGTCATTCATCATACAGCAGCATTATGCTGTGCTTTTACTTCACACTGGTATTTTGTGCAAGTGTTCTTCACCGGGTTCCTCAACCGCCGAGCCGAGTTGTCCCATTCATGCCGCAGCATTATATTACGCTCCAGCATGGCTCTACCAAGCATAAATCTCTAACATGTATTCTCAGCTTATTATCTGCTAATTTTTTTCTTTTTTTTTTAAACTATTTCCTTTGGTGACTGTTGAGAACTGAAGACGCTTTTCATTGGAAAAGGGGCATTCCATCTTGGTCCTCAGGGGTGACAACGCATCTGTATATTGATTCTTAGCCGAAGGTATATGAAGATATAAATCACTAGGATTTTTTCCTGTATCTTGGGGGCAGTTTACATACATAAAATTCACCAGGACATACATCCAGATACGGAACAATTATTATTTATAGGCCATACAAATACTTGTTCCGTGCGGGATTGAAACCCGCGGCCCTTTGCGCTGCAACTTATTGCTAAGCCGCTGCACCATGGAGCCGTATTGTATTTAATTTTTTTCGTTGGAGATTACAAAAAGATTGCAATAATTAGCCGATATCATCATGTTACTCGTAGACTCGGATTAGGTGTAATTAAAAGCTTTGTGATTGCTACAGTAGACCAATTTACGGTTTTGTGATTTATTTCAATTATTAGGGATATATTTGAAATTATCTGTACAAAAAGGTTTTTTAACAATAAAATTTCTAAAAAATAGTATGCTTTTATTACTCAGTAATATTGTTACTTATTTATTAACATCAAACTGATGTGCATAGATTAATGATAAGTCATCGCGCGCTCCGATGACTTATCATTAATCTATGCTGATGTGATTAAAAAAATAAACGAAACAAAATAATTGAAGAATACTTGCAACATGTACCGAGTGTTAGTGCGACTACCCAAAAGGTAAAACGGAATCTTATTGATGTAACTATGCTGTCTTTCTGACTCTCCGTATGTCATAGATCTCTAGCTCGTAGTACGGAATGAGTCAGCCTTGAAATTTGGATATTTGGAGTAGAATTTTGACCCAAAACATATTACAAATTCAATTAAAAATATTTTATTTCTTACCCTACCCTATGGGGTATTATAGCCTCGAGCTTATTGAGTCGGGTATATATGTGAACGTGTATTTTTTATATGCATCTGCATTTTGATTCTGAATCATAATCAAGCTGGGCCATAGCATCCACTTACTATCAGGTGGACTTTGCGGTTGCTTACCCTTTCTAAAAAGTAAACAAATACAAAGATATCAGTACCGGGACGAATCCATCATTCAATGTAATTTTTTCTAAAACTTTTTTTATGAAATTAAAGTGACAAACGAATTTACAGTCTAGAGTTAGGCTACAGGTGCTTTGTTACCTCTACTAGGATGAAATGCCCAGTCGGTAATTAAACTGGTGCCTATATACCCTTCTCATGTGAGCACAGCAGTGCAAGCACTGCTATTTGGCGGCAGTTAATTTTGTTCTTGAGTTTATTCATGGGCAAACCAACCGTAAGAGATTTTTTTTAAAAACTGGTTATTATTTGTTGACATGCACAATTCATGCTTAGTTCTACTGTTTTTATTATCTCTACTCTTAATTTAAGAAAAATGCATTTTGTATTTCATACGTAGTGTGATGGCGTTTTAGGTAAACAAATTGCATATGGATAAAAATTTTAAGCTTTAGCACTTGGCGTTATTTCTATAGTGCCAGAACAATCCAATTTCGATCCCCATCAGCACCACTGAAAACTGAAATAGTTTTTTTTGTTGTTGTTTTAAGTGCTGATATTACAGTAGTGTAGTTGTACCACTTCTAGACCACCTGAGTCAGACGTGGTTCAACGACGTTCGTCGACACACGATCCTAAAAAAAAAAAGAGAAGAAGGGAAAACTTCAGTGAAGTGTGCACCAGTGCTTTTTTCTCCACAATCATGGAAGAGAATACGGAACTATTCAATAGCGAATTAAATCAGGAGTTGTCTAAAGTTTGTGAAGAAATGGAGAGGGGTCAACTGTTCGATTCGTCATACGATGATGAGTTGTATCATCACTGTGCGATGGTTGAAACACAGTTTAAGTATGTAAAATAAACATTCATTTCGATCATAATTTACATATTGTCTTATACAGTTTTTAATAAATTTAAACATTTTAGCAGTCAACCACTACAACTTGGAAGAGGAACGAAGCGAACGAGCAGCAAAGAATCCAAGATCATCAAAAAACCAACAACGGAAGCAGAAGCGCATACCTCTGCAGGGAACAGTATCAGTAACGATGATCAAGTGGAATGTCCAACGTGCCATATATTTATCAAGAAACGGTATTTAGCTAATCATTTTAAAAGTAATGTCCATAAAAATAATCTTTTAAATTCACATAATTCTTTATCAAACGTTGGTCTTTTTTTTTAAAGTGAAACTTTAAAAAAAAAGAATTGGTTTGGTCAACCTATTTCAAATGATAAAATTAAATTTGATAGTTATGAAAAAAAGTTAAAGATACCATTCGTAGTTTATGCTGATTTTGAAGCATTTTTAAAACCAATAGAATCATGTTCTAACGATCCTTCCAAACCTTTCACTCGTAATATTCAGAAACATGAAGTACATAGTTTTGGATATTATATAAAATGTTCATATGATGATAAATTATCAAAATATGTAACATATTGCGGACCCAACTGTGCACAAGTGTTTATGGAAAGTTTATCTAACAATCTAAAAGAAATAAATAGACTTCAAAAATATCCACCACTTCCGCTAACAAATGAAGACAAAAACCAAATTTCAAATGCAACCATTTGTCATATTTGTGAAACTGAGTTGGCAAAACATTTTTATGATTTTGATTGGTACACTGGTAGTTTTATAGGTGTTGCTCATGAATCATGTTGTTCGAAGATCAGAACACCTCGTTATATACCAATATTTTTACACAACCTTAGTCACTATGATGCTCATTTTATTGTTCACGCGTTAAACTTTTGTGATGGTGAAGTCGAAGTTATCCCTCAAAATAAAGAAAAATATATATCCTTTTCCAAAAAATTAAAAGTGAATAACCACGAAATTATATTGAGATTCTTAGATTCATTTAAGTTTTTATCGTGTAAATTAGAAGAATTGGCCAAAAATCTCAGTAATGATCAATTTCAAGAATTACGTAGAAATTACCCTAATGATGAAGATTTCTTTCGTTTAAAACGGAAAGGTGTTTATCCATATGAACTTATGACTAATTATGATAGTTTAAGTCTAACATCGCTCCCTGAACAAAAATGTTTTTATAGTTCACTCACAGATTCACATATTTCAAATGATGATTACAATCATGCTAAAGATGTTTGGGAACATTTTGGGTGTTGTAATATGCTAGATTATTCAAACCTGTATTTAAAAACAGACGTTTTACTTTTATCCGATGTATTTGAAAACTTTAGAAAGTTATGTATTAATACATATGATTTAGACCCTGTCCATTATTACACAGCACCCGGTTAAAGTTGGGATGCAATGTTAAAATATACAAAAATAGAATTAGAACTTTTAACAGATTATGAGAAAATTGCATTTATTAGATCAGATATCAGAGGTGGTGTATCTCAATGTAGTAATCGTTATGCTAGAGCTAATAACAAATACATGGAGGATTATGATACAGGGAAACCAAATTCATATATCACATATTTTGATGCCAACAATTTATATGGTTGGGCTATGTCTCAATATCTTCCTACTGGTGGATTCGAATGGGTAAATCCAAATACAGAATTTAATGTGTCTAAGACATCAGACTTCGGTTTTATTTTAGAAGTTGATTTGGAATATCCAGATGAACTTCATGATTTACATTCGGACTTTCCTTTATGTACAGAAAACATTTGTGTAGGCTATATTAATGAGAATAAACTAGTCCCAAATTTAAATAATAAAGATAAATATGTAATTCATTACAGAAATTTAAAGCAGTGCATAGAAATGGGGGTTAAATTAACTAAAATTCATAGAGTTTTAAAATTTAAACAGTCTCCCTGGTTGAAGATGTACATAGATCTAAACACAAAATTAAGAACTTTAGCAAAATCAGATTTCGAAAAAGATTTTTATAAATTAATGAATAATTCAGTCTTCGGTAAGACTATGGAGAATATTGAAAAAAGGGTTAACATAAAATTAGTTACGCACTGGGAGAACCAGGGTAAAGCTTTAGGTGCTCAAGATCTAATCGCTAAACCACAATTTCATAGCCTTTCAATATTTTCGGAAAACCTAGTTGCGGTTCAGTTGCGAAAAACGAAGTTAATATATAACAAACCAATTTATTTAGGGTTTTGCATTTTAGATATTTCAAAAACATTAATGTATGATTTTCATTATAACTATATGATTAAAAAGTTTAGTAAAATCAAATTATTGTATACAGGTACGGATAGTTTAATATATCATATATTTACAAATGATTTTTACACTGATATAAAACCTGACCTTTCATCATACTTTGATACCTCAGATTATGATACAAATAATATTTTTGAATATCCAAAATTAAATAAAAAGAAATTAGGTTTTTTTAAAGATGAAAATAATGGTAAAATCATGAAAGAATTTGTGGGTTTACGATCCAAAATGTACGCTTTTAACTTAAAGAATAAGACTATAGCCAAGGCAAAAGGGGTAAATAAATGTATCACTAAAAAGATGACAATGAATAGTTATAAGTCTTCTCTATTTAATAAAAAAGTGCAATATTATAGTATGCTTAGATTTAAATCAATTAAACACACAATTTTCACACAAAAATTAAATAAGATAGGTTTATCATATAATGACACAAAGAGACATATTTTAGATAATAATATTGAAACATTAGCTTGGGGTCATTATAAACTGCGTTAAGTGTTGATAGTTTTTACTTTTATGTTTGCGTTTAAGAAAAATTTATATTGATTGTAAAATTATGATAATACTATAATATGACGTAGTTTATTACATATTTAATCATTGTTTTATTGTAAATAATTTAAGTTAATTGTTGTTTCTATTTATTTGAGGTTGAGTTAATTGTAAAATTATGATGTACTAATTGTTGTTTCTATTTATTTGAGGTTGAGTTAATTGTAAAATTATGATGTACTAATTGTGTTAGAAATAGTATACAGATAATTCTGTTTTATATAATTTTTGGAATATATATTAATTGTTTACACCAACACTTTCATTTTTTATTTCACCCCATTGAACTTTAGACGTGTGTTATGTTTCACTTTATCCATCCGTTCACTGCTATTGTGGCAGGACCAAGTGGGTGTGGGAAGTCAAATTTTGTAACAAATTTCATAAAATCAGTTACAGAAATATGTAATTGTGATTTTAATCAGATCACATGGTGCTTTGATGAAATGCAACCATTATATAATTTACCAAATGTTAACTATCATCAAGGAATTCCAAATCTTAATATGTTTGATGGTGAAAACCCACATCTTGTTATTATTAATGATCTAATGAGAGAGTCCGATGGAAGAATTGTGGATATATTTACAAAAGGTAGTCATCACAGGAATCTTAGTGTATTTTATCTAACACAAAATTTATTTCATCAGGGTAAAGGACAAAGAGACATATCTTTAAACTCAAGTTATATAATATATTTTAAAAACCCTCGAGATAAAACTCAAATAAGATATTTAGCAAGACAAGTATCACCAGATAACCCAAAATTCATTGAAAATGCCTACAGGGATGCAACTCTAGAGGCGCATGGATATTTAATGGTAGATTTAAAACAGAATACCAATGATTTTTGTCGTATCAAGACAAATGTCTTTCCATTTAATGGTTTCTGTACAGTCTACGTCCCCACAAAAGAGTTTAAATACACCAAGAATCAAACAATTGAAATCATTGCTAAATGATGCATCGTCGACTCACAACGTATAAACATTTGCTAACCGCTTTGCATACGCTTAAACCAAAATATCAAAGAGCATTACTTAAAACGTGTGATGAAGAAGAAATTAACTGTATTTGTGAGTGTATTCATAACGTTTTACAAGGAAAAGTACCTCTTAAAGATCAGGATAAACAAAAATTGAATAAACATAAAAACATACTCCGTAAACTAGTACGTAAGTGTAAACATAAACTAAGAAAAAATATAATTATACAAAAAGGAGGGGCTTTCTTACCAACAATATTAGGTGCAATATTGAGTGGATTAGTGAGTGGACTAGCCAGTTAACATGGAAAATGCAAAGAAAATGATACTTATCGAACCTGGATTGATTGAAAAATTAAAACAAGAAAATAAGGTTAATAGTAATTTATCTCGATTAGATATTGAAATGCAAAATATTATGAATAGTAAGACGGAAGACCGAAAGAAATGGATATTATATTTACAAACACTGCAAAGATACCTTCATTTTACCGAAGAGGATCGTCAACCACTCAAATTACCAATTTATTCTGATACATCTAATGAAGATTCAAATGAGTCAAAAATTGGTTTTAAAAATAAAGATAGAGATCTAAAAACTTCAGTTGATATTGAATCTTTGCTGGAGGAGAATCGATCCATTAAAAGTAAAGAAAATGATGAAAATCCACTTTACACACCAGCTCAAATACTCAGTTTAATACCAAAAACTTATCATAAAAAAGGGCAGTTATTATTAAACTTAGTTGAAACAAGTAAAAGTAAAATACATTGGGATAATGAAGGTACAGTCATAATTGATAGTGAAAAAATTCCTGGAAGTAATATTGTTGATTTAATAAATGATTCACTAAGACCCCTAAAAAGAAGTGATCCGGTAGGGTGGGTTAGATTTGCTGAAGCATTAAAAGATATTAAAGTACCACTTACTTATATTGGAAATCCAAGGAGATGTGAGTTTATTAACCAACTTCAAGCAAAAGATCTGAACAAACCCTCTGAGATTGAAGTTCAAGAGTTTTCTACACCGGTCAGTAGAGATAAAAAGTCTACAACTAAAATACGTAAAGGACTTGAGTGGGAAAAATGGACCCCGTACTAGAAGAAATTAACAGGATTTATTATGATCCATCTAATCCCGCTGGTTTTGGTAGTATTGATAAATTATCAAAAGCCATGAAGGGTAAAATGAATAAAAAGCAAGTAAAGGAATGGTTAAAATCACAAGAAACATACACATTACATAAACCCATTCGAAAAAAATTCCCGCGTAATAGGTACATTCTATCAAATATTAATGAACTGTGGCAAGCTGATTTAAGTGATATGCGAACTTATTCTCAATATAATGATGGTTTCAAGTATATACTTTGTATTATTGATGTATTTAGTAAATATGCTTTTGCAAGACCAATGAAAAAGAAAAACTCAGAAACAACTAAAGAATGTTTTGAAAGTATATTTACTGAAAGTAATTTAACACCTACTCACATACAATCCGATAAAGGTACAGAATTTGTTTCAAAAGATGTACAAAAATACTTTAAATCCAAAAAGATTAATTACTATACCACTAACAATCCTGACATTAAGGCTAGTATTGTTGAACGATTTCAAAGAACACTAAAAATGAAAATGTGGCGTTATTTCACTCATAATAATACTTATAGATATATAGATGTTTTACAAGATTTAATATACTCTTATAATCACAGCTTTCACTCTAGTATTAAGATGTGCCCATGTGATGTAAATTCCAACAATATTATGACAGTTTGGACTAATCTTTATGATAGACGGTCAAAAAAACTTTCTTTAGAAAATCCTAAACCAAATTTCAATGTGGGTGATTATGTTCGAATAACTAAATATAAACATGTATTCCAAAAAGGATATGAATCAAATTGGAGTGATGAAATATTTATTATATCTTCAATAATTGATAGATCTCCATGGGTTGTTTATACAATAACAGATTTACAAAATGAACCAATAATTGGTACTTTTTATGAAAGAGAATTACAGAAAATCACTTACAACCCCACCTCACAACATAAAATAGATAAAATAATTGACACTCGTTATTCAGGTAACAGAAAAGAAGTATTAGTGAAGTGGAAAGGTTATCCAGATAAATTTAACAGTTGGATTTTAGCTTCTAGTTTAAAAGAAATATGAATAAAGAAAGTTTCTATTTAACTTTGCTCAGCAATAGTTCAATGGAATACTTTCCTGATAACAAGACCACAAATTTTTCAACGAAATTACCAAAAGCTATAAAATTAGAAGGTGAATGGTCGGTTGGAGTTGTCGAGTTTCAATATCCATGTACCATGTTTACTGTTCAAGACCATGAAAATGTTATATACATTACAAAATCTATGTTAATGCCTAATGAAGATAAACCATCCACAGTGTACTACAAAAAACATATTCCAGCTACCAACTATGATAACGTTGAGCATATTTTAAGAGTGTTAAATGGTATCGGAGAGAACTTGAAATTTCGCTATGATGAAATAACAAAATTTGTGTCTATTTCGGTATTGGATAAAAATATAACATCCGTAACATTATCACCCAAATTAAGTTTACAGCTAGGTTATGAACCAAATAAAAATCTCCTAGAGAGAAATTTTGGAAAGTGTCCTGCTAATTTACACTTAGGGTTACCATCTCAACTATTTCTATATTGTGACATTATCGATCCTCAGATTGTGGGTGATGTTATGACTCCTTTATTAAGAGTCATTTCATTAGATCCTACAAAATACATTTATGGTGCAAATAAAATGCACGTTTTCTCTCAACCTCACTACTTACCTGTTATGCGAAGAGAGTTCGATACGTTGGAAATAGTTATAAGATCGAGTACAGGACAAAAAATACCATTCCAGTTTGGAACCGTGTGTATTAAACTACATTTCCGAAAATTATAATAATGAATTCTCTTCGTGATCATCATAAATGTCCATATGAAAATTATTATACACATCAAGCTGGATCAGGAGTTGGAGTAATTTATAAGGGTTCACCATATCAACGCGGTCATGGTATTGGGAGCTTCTTAGGGGGGTTATTCAGATCAGTTTTACCTTTACTTTCAAGTGGTGCTCGAGTGATTGGTAAGGAGGCATTAAGCGCTGGAGTAGGACTTTTATCGGATATGGTTCAAGCCCGTCCTATGGAAGCCTCAATAAAAGATCGTCTAAAGCAAGTTAGTACGAATTTAAAACGAAAGGCTGATGAGAAAATTGATCAATTTAACATGACTGGATCTGGGTATAAAACTAAAAGAAAACGATTGACATCGTTCATTCCACCATTAACTGCTAAAGTGAAAGCTGCGAAAAAACTTTGTCTAAAACCAAAAAATATCAAAGATATATTTTCAAACTAAATATGTCTTTCCTTCATAATCATTCTTGCGAGTGCGTTAAGTCAGAATTGGATTTGTTTGCACTACCGTCTACACAAACTAGCATTGAAAATGGATTGTGGATTCATTATAAACCAATTTCATCTCTTGGTGATGATGGACCTATCGAGTTTCAAGTTCCTGGGACCGGCGATGACTACATAGATTTGTCTCATACATTACTCCACATAAAGGCAAAAGTATTAAATCAAGATTCAACTAACTTGGTATCTACTACAATAGTAGCACCTGTAAATAATTGGCTGCATTCACTTTTTAGTCAACTTGATGTTTATTTAAACCAAAAACTTGTATCACCACCTAATAATACCTATGCATATCGAGCATACATGGAAACCCTTTTAAACTATGCCCCTGCTGCTAAACAATCTCATCTTACTTGTAGTCTTTGGTATGAGGATACAGCAGGAAAAATGGATTCTACAGATGGTAAAAACATAGGATTTGTTAAAAGACAGGAATTGATTAGTGAAAGTAAGGAAATAGAAATGATTGGTCATCTTCACGGTGACATTTTTAACCAAGATAAATTTTTAATTAATGGTGTTGAAATGAGTGTTAAATTGGTTCGATCAAGAGAGAGTTTTAATTTAATTGTTGGGTCAAACGATGTAAAGTTTAAAGTTTGCATTACGGACGCAACTCTTATTGTTCGACGAGCACGAATTAATCCAAGTGTATTACTCGCACATCAAAAAGTTTTAGCTTCTACCACTGCTAAATATCCTATTACTCGAGCTGAAGTAAAAGTTTTAACAATTCCTTCGGGTGTTCAAGGAAAAACTCTTGATAATATATTTTTAGGACAGGTACCGAAAAGATGTATAATTGGATTTGTGAACAATTCTGCATTTAATGGTTCCCTTACTAAAAATCCATTTAACTTTGAAAACTATGGTATTAATTCTTTCAGCTTATATATTGATGGTCAACAAATACCTTCAAAAGCTTTGCAACCATCTTTTAATAATAGCATATTTACATCAGCATATCATACTCTATTCTCGGGAACTGGTATTCACTTTCTTAATGAAGGAAATGGAATCTCTTGTGAACAGTATGGCAAAGGTTACTGTCTATTAGCATTTGACTTAACTCCTGATTTATCAGCTAACTCATCAACTCATTGGAATCTCATAAAGCATGGTAGTGTAAGAATAGAAGTACGATTTGAATCCTCATTAATACAAACAATTAACTGTATAGTTTATGCTGAGTTTGATAATATTATTGAGATAGATAAAAACAGAAATGTTACTGTAGACTATAGTAGTTAAGGTTATAATATGTGTTGTGTGTTAGATTTTATGTGTTATGTGTAATGCATTTTGTGTGTATGTAACTATGTGAAACGTTATAAAATTAAATAAAACAAATTGTATGCAATATATTTTTTTTTATTTCTTTATAAATCTTCTATTTAATCTAATACAAAACACTGTTCGAGTTGAAATTTTACATAAGCACACTGACTAAACCACTGAACATGTTGCTGCCAAGGATCATCATCATCTTCCCAATCTTTTAAACCACCACCACAATGGAAACACTTGGTCCCGTCTGCATGGCCAGTATAAAAGAAACCAGCTTCTGCAAGATCTTCAGGTTTCTGTCGCATAACGAGAGGCCAGTTTTCGAAACTAAGCAAACGGCTAGATTTTGAACTGAAGAATGGATATTCAGCTCTTGAGTACTGCATACTCTTCTCGTTTTCTTCTCCACTCAGTGTTGTAGTTTTGTTATTCAATGATGTGTTTTGTACACGTATGCCACACTCATCTCTTCCTTCCGCTCTTGTCTTCCTGTAATTGAAGTAAACAGAATCACATTCACTAATGATCAGCTAATGACTGTCATTGTTAAAAAAGTATTTTTTAACTTTTTCACTTTCTGCTATTGTCTTTGTTATATTGTATACGAGGGCGTTTGTGTTGTCGTAGATGCTATCCTTATTAGTCTTTACGTAATATTTAATTCTCGTGGAAGCATGTTTCCAATGATCAGTAGTTGGAATCTTGGATAGCTTCTTCATATCGTACATTTCAATTTTGATGAGATGCGTCGCTTGGTCTCCGTCGTCAGAATTAGTAGAAATGTATGATACACCATCTCTAGCGGCTCGTGCTACGGTTGATGATAACAGCTTCCTCTTTTTTATTTTTGATTCAGCTTCAAAAAAATGATCAATCGATTGCGATTTTCTTTTTCCACCATCGCATGTGTTATTATTAATGACGAGGTTATCACTCTCTTCTTGAGGGGAGAGTGGCGAGTAGTAATACTGTTTATAGGTATCTTCATCGAAGCTCAATGATTTCTGCAACAACACAGTTATCATGTTAATATCAATTTGTTAACACTTAATCATAAAAGTTAAAAAAGTTAAAGTTACAGCCTATTAAAGTCCACTGCTGAACATAGGCCTCCTCTCATTTCTGAGAGGGTTTTAGAGCAAGGAAATGTCCACCGCGCTCCCTCAATGTGTGTTGGCGAACTTCACATGCCTTCGAAATTTTCTCAGACATGCAGGTTTCCTCACGATGTTTTCCTTCACCACCAAGCACGTGGTAATAAGCACTTAAAATTGCGATTAACAATTTAATTGGTGCTGGCGGGGATCGAACCCGGGTCGCGTACTGTGAAATTTACAGCTAGCGTTAAACATCTGAGTTACCACGGCTTAATCATATACATACACAATATTTAAATAAAATAATACACACACATGAAAATAACAGAAAAAAGTAATTTAGTCAATAGAATAAACACTTACATCCATAGCCTTTGGTGTATTGAAGTAACACAAATGTACTATTGATAGATCCACTGTAGTCAAACGACCGTACACTAACTCGATGACTGCGTCTGTTGGTCTTATATACCACCAGTACGTAAAAATTCTAATCTAAAGTATTTCCGTAATGAGTTGATAATTACTTTATGCGTCAACCAGTTTATCTCACATTTCCGTTGTCTATCTCAACATTTCTTCGTATTGTGTTTTGTTTGGTGATCAATGACTCAAGTACGATTTGTATAACACAAAAATGCAATTTAATATTTAGAAATCACTATAATTGACCATTCCTATGTTATTCATTGAGTAGATTGGTACTGTAATAATGTACTAATAGCAGTAATATCATGGATACACTAGATGTACAACAACATCTGAAAAAGATTCACCCCAGTCTAGAAAATAATGTTTATGCAGCTAATAGACTGCCTATGTATACCCACGTACCAACGTATATAATATGTAATTTGGATACAGATGATAAACCAGGGTCACATTGGGTAGCTTTATATATCGATACGAATGACGTCGGTCAATATTTTGATTCATATGGACGATTACCTGTACGATATCATCTAGAGTTTTTAAAAAGGAATTGTAAAAGATGGAACTGGAATGTTGATAGGATTCAGAATGAGTGGACTTCAGTTTGTGGCGAACATTGCTTAATGTATTTGCTATATAAGTTTCAAGGATGTTCAATACATAGTTTTACGAGTATATTTACAAGGAACACATTGTACAACGATATTTTAGTGGATGAGATGTTTCGCTCCTATTTTATAGATAATAAGTAATAAGATTTTGTATTTTATAAATAAAAATTGTAACAAAATTATGTAATGTGTTTTATTGATGATTCAGATTAGCGTTGTATAATTAGGAACAAAGAAGTACAATACAATAGCACTGATATAGTCGACGCACACGCTGCAATGAAGGTGATTAATGAACAATAGAACAATAGAAATAGGACCAATGGGACGCTAATGACGGTGGAGGCCCTTACCGGATATCAATTAGATATTAGCTAATTGATCTACACATCTCCGGAACCGTGCATTCTACACAAAAATGGACCGCGGATTCGTGATCAGAGCATGCCAAAACCTTTTTTTTTTGTTTTTTTTTTTTTTTTAGGATCGTGTGTCGACGAACGTCGTTGAACCACGTCTGACTCAGGTGGTCTAGAAGTGGTACAACTACACTACTTATTACCATGTTCTTGACGGTGAGGAAAACATAGTGAAGCAATATGTATATCATAGAAATAATATATTTCGAGAACGGGCGAACTAAGCCAAAACGCGCTGGAGCACAGCAGCGGGTAATTGCGACAGCTGTGGAACTATAAAGTTTGAAACTTTGTTGTTTTTTGGAACATAGCTTGCTCAAACCACCACGCGTGTAGTAGTTAAATTATTTGATCTACGACGTGGGAAAGGACCACCTTCTCAAGTAATACCAGCGTTTTACGCAGCTAAATGCTGCTCTGTTTCGTTTGGTGAGTGTTGAGAACCGGATTCGGAAAGAGGCATTCCATTTTGGTCCTCAGGGGTGACAACGCATCTGTATTTTGATTCTCAACCGAAGGTATATGTAGATAACTATTGGCCACAGCAGACACTTATCATCAGGTGGACTGTGTGCATGGTTTTCACCCTTAATCTATGTAAAAGAAATTGAGGCATTACAGTTATATTTTACGCAACTGATAGTTTCCGACGATGTTCGAAAGTTGTCACCGCAGTTTTCATTGGCCGGGAGAACTTGCGACCGTGCTATAAATATAATGCACATTTTGAATACACTGTTGGTACTTTACTTTATTGCTAGCGGTGAAATTGAAGTTTCACGTCCAATTAGAGTTTGTATGATCCGGCGTTTGTTTGAAACAGTCTCTAGCAGCTAGCTGTATATATGAATAACATCATAATTGGTTTGGTTTATGAAAATATGTTATTATATTTATCAGACTGTAAAACTTCGTTGCTGGGTGAACATAGCTCGCTCCTGTTGTAGGAAGAGGTTAGATTAAATGCATTTTTAAAGGATTAAGAGCTTTTTCTACAAATTTTTTTTTTCGTTTTTTTTTTTCGTTTTGTTTTAAAAAACGTTACCCCCACACTAGGATTTTCTCCTGTGTCGTGGAGGCAGTTTACAAACATAAATTGCACAAGGACAAACATCCAGATCTAAATTACAAATAAATTTGTACACTGTACACTCAAAGTCAGCATCATTAACTTAGGCGTTGGTGATCATGAAATGTCATGATATCCATTCAAAAGGTTTAACTTTGATCTCATAGGCGATGGCCAGCAGAATTACTAATGCGAGAGTAACTGCTCAGCATTCACCAATCCGTCTTCCCGTTGTTAATGTGGGCAAAATTTTTAAGTACAATTGGCGTATTCGAGAAAATACCAATATTCAGCGGTATGTTAAAAAGCTATTTTATAGTATAAGGGTGACAAACGAGCACACAGTCCACCTGATGGTAAGTGGATGCTGTAGCACATAAAAACATCTATATCTTTCCTCGATTAAGAATCAAAATACAGATGCGCTGCCACTCCTGAGGACTAAGATGGAATGCCTCGTTTCTAGTAAAAAGGGTATCCAGTTCTCTACACTCACCATACGAAACACAGCAGCATTGAGCTGCTATGTATTGTATTCTGCGAGAGCGTGGTACTTTACTTGGCAGAAAAGATTCAATACCCGCGTGGCAGTATAAAATGCCTTTGAAGAATTTGTTGCATTCCGTCCAGCTGATTTCTTTAAGAAGGGCATTAATAAACTGCCACTGCGTTGACAAAGATGCATCGATTGCATGAGTGATTACTTTGATTAATAGAAATAAAAAAATATAGAAAAAAATTACGTTAACATATTTCATACAAAACGACAATTTCATAGGTAAAGACCTAATATAATCTTAATTTTAGCTAAACGAGGGATGCCTAAACGCGACGGAAGAGGTCTCGACTGACTGTGGTCTCGATCGGAAGCCTCTATATTCACGATGATCACTCACAATGATTAGAAAACTGTATCAGCATTATAGATTCAAGACTATTTAAGTAGTGTTTACTAGTTTACTAAGCGATGTTTCTGGGGTGGTCTGCAATATTAGGTATCTCGTACTAAGTAAGGGTATCAAAGTACGGTTACTCAGATTAAGTTAACAAATTAAGCAATTTTATATGTTTTTATCCGGACGTTAGTCTGAGCGGGATTAGAATGGCTCTTCAGCACCTTAAAAAGTGGAGTAAGGTTCCCGGGCGAGAATGGAATTACAGTGGAGCTTCTGAAAGCGATTGGAAACCGGTACTTGAAGTCTTTCAGAAACTCTTTAATTCCGTCCTCCATGGTGGCATTTCTCCGGAGGCGTGGAGCAGAAGTGCGATGGTCTTGTTCTTCAAGAAAGACGACAACGCTTTCTTGAAGAACGATAGACCAATTTCCTTTTTGAGCCGCGTCGACGTGCTGTTTTCGAGGGTCATTACGAATCGTCTCGTACGCAGACTCGACGACTTCCAGCCTCCCGAATAAGCCGGTTTCTGAAAAGACTTTAGCACCATAGACCACATACATACCCTTCGGCAAATTGTACAGAAGACCGAGGAGTACAATCTGCTAATGTCTTACGTATGTGGACTATAAGAAAGCCTTTGATTCCGTCGAAATTTGAGCGGTGTTGCAGTCCCTTCAGCGGTGCCAAGTTGACTGTCGGTATATGGAAGTGCTGAATTGTTTGTACAGTAGTGCAACGATGGCTGTCCTAGTACAGAACCAGAGTACGAAACCTATCCAACTGTAGAGACTTGTAAGACGACAGGGTGACGTTATATACCTGAAACTCTTCACCACTGCTTTGGAAGACATTTGCAAGCTACTTAACAAGGAAGGATACGGTATTAACATCATTGGCGAGTACATCACTTACCTTCCTTATGGTATGATATAGTCCTTATGGCAGTATCGCTAGAGGATGGAAGCACTTTGCTCAATGATCTCAATAGTGCCTCCCAACGGATAAGTCTTAAGTTGAACATAGACAAAACAAATATCATGTGTAACGTCGTAAGCGTAGGCTCGAATTGTTGACGAGTATATTTTTTATCTGGAACATATAGTCCGACTAGGTAAGTCCAACTTCGATCGAGAGGTCAATCGACGGGTTTAAATTGGCTGGACAGTGAATAGGAAATTACGAGACATCTTATAGGTATACTTCAAAACTTTAAATCTAGTCGTTGGATACAGGTGGCTCGGGACCGTGCTTTGTGCCATTCCTTGGGGAGGCCTACGTTCAGCAGTGGACTTGTGAAGGGCTGTAGATGATGATGATTATATGGGTTCGATACAGGAGTGATCCAGGTTTTTATTCTGAAACAGAACAGATGGTTAATTATTTATAGCCAGATTACCAATTTTTTTTTCATTTAATTACATAAAAATATTAAAAAACCATTAATAAATAAACTAAAACTAAAAACTTCAATTATCATACATTCCTACTCCCTGTTGTATAGTGCCAAGAACGTTAGCTACGTTTCCTCGCTGAATGGCTATACTTATGCCTCCTCTACACTACTCGCGAAGTAAATCGAAGTTGGACGAGGCGAATAGTGTAGAGAGGTACTTCAATTCGCTTCGTGCAACCTCGCTTCGCCTCTGGCGACTTCCGATCACTGTCAATCCGATCACTGTCGATTTTTTCCGCCAGAGTCAAAGAACTTCGCGAAGTACCCCGAAGTTACACGAAGCGTCTCCACTACTCGGCTTACGACAGTTATGATTATTTTTATATCTATACAAATAAATAACTTTGAAGTGTCTGTTTGTAATGTCAAAATAACAGCTTTTTACTAATTGCATATAAAAGTATATACATAGTACCTACGACAGAAACACAATTTAAAAAAAAATTCTGCTCCGAAACGGCTGGACCGATTTTGACGGGACTTTCACTGGTAGATAGCTCATGTTATAAGGACTGACTCTGGCTACTTATATTTTTGAAAAATAATTAGGGTTCCGCGCAACAAAATTTAAACCCTAAATTACACGCGAGCGAAGTCACGAGGAACAGCTAGTATATAAATATTAAATATGTAACTTTCTACATATTTATTTATTCAATTAACGTATTGACGTCGTATTGTTCACACAATTAGGTAACTATAGCAGCTGCCTCTTGAATTCATGTTAAGGGTGCGGGAGACTCAAGACGACTGAGCTCTTAGCGAAGTAGCACGAGTGTGTAGTCACGTTCTTCGGACTGCGATCGACTTCGATGAGTACTTCGTCAAAGTTACTTCGCGAGTAGTGTAGAGGAGGCATTGGGCTTTGAGCGAGAAAAGAACTTGCCCTCTTATCTCATCAGACCCTAAGGACCGACACTGAATTGCCTTTGAATAAATTTAAGGTACTTATAAAAATATTTAAAAGACAATAATGCTTGAAGAAAATAAGTTTCGAATATTTACGGATTACGTAAACTAATTTAGCGATTTTCAAGTCGTGACTTCTATTCGATTATTAATCAGCCTGTCAAGCGTGGTGATTTTAGCAAATTAATGAAATTTATTTGAGACTTGTTTCGACCAATGCGATATTTTTCAATAATCTAAAGTAACTACGCAAGGTTAGTTTCAGCATAAACGCAAAGAGTAATGTAATGTTAACCTGATAAGATAGGACATCTCGAATTCAATTAGGTATATATGTTATATATATTAAAGCGCGGGAAAGTGCTTTTTACTTTTTCTTTTTCTTTTTCGTATATGTCCTGTATGTATTGATATTAAAACAAGCCAGATACAAACAGTAATAGAGTACGTGAGGGTAATATCGTCATCCAGTTAATATGGTCACTTTCTTATAACTCAAAAACTACAGCCTAATTTGCATAGATGGCTTTGTGATACGATAGTTCTTTATCAGTCATTCAAATAATAAAGGATCAAAAAGCTGCCGCTTTATCGACGCCATTTTGACAGTTGATATTACTCATATAGTAAGTACGTGAGGGTAATATGGTCACCTTAAGCTTTATCGCCCTATAAAACCAAAACTAGGAGGAGATACAGAGACAAAAACACAAAGTCATATACTATAACTAATATATTAAGAAAAAATAGCAAACAAGCTTTGGAAATAATTAGGAACACCTCGAAAAATCTGCTTAAAAAAACTAACTACACTACACTATACAAAAATCGACTAATATATTTACAATAATATCAACTGTCAAAATAGCATCGATAAAGGAGCGCCTTTTTGACCCTTTATTATTTGATAGACTGATCAAGAGCTATCGTATCACAGAGCGTTCTATGTAGTGTTGCCCAAATGCAAGAACAAGACGAGACTTTGCAAGTCTTGGTCTTGGTCTTGCGCCAATACACCTGGTCTTGGCCTTGGTCTTGGTATTGCGCTCCTAGTCTTAGTCTTGGTCTTGCAGCAAGAATCTCGCAAGTCTCGCAATTACCTATTAGCCTATTACTATTTATTAAACGTTACTTTAGATCTTAAAACAACTAAATAGAGTAGGTACATATTGAGCTTGAATTAATGAAGCCTTAGTAAAGATAAACCATATTAATAAATGTCTAAACATTTAATGAGAAATTCGAAAAATCAACTGACACCGGGTGGGGCTTGAACCCACGACCTAAGCGATCCGTGCCGATACTCTAACCAACTGAGCTATCTACCGTATCCCACGGTCACAGGCGTCAGTCTGTTTCTTAATAAACGTTTACATTTAATAAGCTTACATGTGCTAAGACTTAGTCAAAACATATAAAAACAAATTAATGGCAATAACTTCACTGTATTTTAAAGAACATTATCTGTCTGGAAGGAGACCCTCACCATATATGAAATGGAATAAAAGAGTTATACAATATATCTTTTATTTGAATAAAAAATAAAATACGATACAAATTAAATTACTTCACAGTACACAATAGCTTTGACATTACTGTTACTTGCTGACTCATCACTTAACCTATTTCTATGTTTTCTAATTACTAATGATGCTTTGGAAAATAATCTCTCAGCAGGTACTGAAGTTGCAGGTATTGAAAGAAAATCACGGGCCATCTTCGATAAAGTCGGATATTCTGTCTCATGCGTCCTCCACCACTCTAAAAGAGTGGCGGCTCTGGGTTTACTTAGGTACCTACTCCTTCAACTCGTTAATAACTAAGCCTTGCAGACAAGATCCAGATCCCTTTTTAACACATTTCAAGTGTTTTAAAAGTGTCTACAATATTTATCAAATGGGTGACGACATATTTGAGCACTTTGTGTTTTAAAAACACACACTACCAAAAGTCGAGATTTGCAGTGAACTTATTGAATATGTCTATCTATTAGGTAATAATTAATGTTATAATAATTACTTACTTACTTACTTATCTTCACGCACAATCCCTGACGGGGTAGCCAGAGAGAACAGATCGCCAAGTGTCACGATCCTTACATACCTCTTTCGCTTCTTTCAGATTCATTATCTTCTTCATACGTGCACGTCTAGGTATCCGAGTACTCTTGACCCTCCCCTCTTCGAGCAATTTGCTCACATGGTCTTCGAAATTTAGTCTCGGTCTACCTCGACACCTTTTAATATTTACTTTCGCGCTATATATTTTCTTCACCATTCGGTCTTCACTCATTCGCTCAACGTGCCCAAACCATCGAAGCACACCCTTATCAATTTTTGTGATAAGGTCATCTTTCAAACCTGCCATATTGCGAATCTCTTCGTTTCGCTTTCGGTCGGCCATGGTAACGTCGCACATTTTACGAAGAGATCGCATCTCCACTGCATTCAACTTGCTTTTATGCTTCTTCTGGCATTCCCAGATTTCGCTGCCATATAACAAAGTTGGTACCAACACTGCGTTATGAATTGCAAGGCGTGCACTCTTCACTACGCCTTGCTTTTTGACTAACGCAGTCAGGGCACCATTGACTTTGTTCCCGGCAGCGACACGCCTGTCCACATCTAAATCACATCTTCCATCCCAGCTAAAAGCACTCCCCAAGTATACAATTTCATTTACCTGTTCTAGACATTCCTGATTTACCCATATTTCACACTTCGTTCTCTCTTCGTCTCTTTCAAATACCAGAACCTTAGTTTTATTAGCATTCAAACGGAGACCTTTAATTTCACATTTCTCTTTCATACACGTGACTAATGCCCGCAGTTCTGCCTCTGATGGTGCAATAATCACTGCATCATCAGCATACAGCAGACAATTTACTTTTATGTCACCCAATTTCACACCCAAACAGCTATCTTTCAGCTTCTGTAAGCAGCTGTCGAGATACAGTATGAACAGCCAGGAAGACATGACACAACCCTGTTTTACGCCCGTTCGGACGCTAAACATGGCTGACAGGTCATGCCCTACCCGCACACAGGCTTTACAGTCACAGTAAAGTGACTGCACAGCCCTTAGCAATCGACCATCCACACCATACCCCGGCAACAGTTCCCACATTTTCTTCCTTACAACCTTATCAAATGCTTTCTCAAGATCCACAAAAGCACAGAAAATCTTCTGGTTAGCAGCCAGAAGCTTTTCCGTGATCATGCGGAGAAAAAACATTTGATCCGTGCATCCTCTTCCAGGTCTAAATCCGCATTGTGCCTCCCATAGAAATCTTTCCGATTTCTCTTGCATCCTACGTGTCAAAACTTTCGAGTAAACTTTACTTGCTAAACTGGTCAAGCTGATCGCCCGATAGCACCCGCAGTCAAAATGTGAACCTTTACCTTTATATGAAGGCACAATGACTGCGGATCGCCAATCATCCGGGACATCCCCCGTCCGCCAGCACAAATTGCACAGCAGATGAAAGCTGTCCCAGACGCGAGGCCCACCATACTTGACCATTTCAGCAGTAACTCTGTCTAGTCCCGCAGCCTTACAACATTTCAAACTTCGAATCGCACGTTCAATCTCTTTGATACTGATGACCTCAGTGTCATCGAGGTCCGGGTCTGACGTACCAGTCACGGCGTCATCCCCGGATCCCTCACTAAGATCATCACACGCATACATTTCTCTATAAAATTCACTCCATCGCTGCATGACGTCCGATTTTTCTGAGAGGACGTCATTAGTTCTCGAAAGCACTTTGTTCATTCTTAAGGCCATCGCACCACTTCGGGTCCTTCCAACCTCTTTCCAGAAGAGTTTGGAGTTCTCCTTGAAGTTGTGCGACAACCTTTCGTCCGCTTCCATTCTACACCTTTCACACACTTCCTCAATCAATGCTTTCGTGTGAACTTTCTGCAGCTTATATCTTTCTTTCATCTTCTCTTTCATATCCTTATCATTACTAGAGGCCAAGTAGTCTAACCATGCTTTCTTCTTCTTCTTTACAGCTTCTTTCACTTCATCATTCCACCATGCATCTCTTCTTTTACTACTGCCTCTTTTTATTGTTCCACACACTTCTTCTGCTGCACTTACCATTCCATCCCTAAGGTTCTGCCATGTTCTTTCCACACATTCTTTTCTGCCATCGATGGTGTCAAGCTTTTCGGCTACCCTCGCATGATATTTGTCCCTAGTATCCGCTTCCTGAAGCTTCCAGCTTCGGATGCGACAAACCGACTGTGGTTCTGTTACTGCCGTCCGGTAGCGCCAACCCGCGAACAGACCCCTAAATCTAGTAATCACTAGATAGTGATCCGTTCCCAGGTCAGCACCCCTGAACACTCGCGTATCCATCACCTGTTTTCGCAGTCGGTCATCCACCAGGAACAAATCGATCATACTTCTTTCATTCTTTCTTTCTCTAGTATACATATGGATTTTCTTGTGATTAAACATAGTGTTTGTCACAAGAAGACCCTTTTCCTTGCATACCGCCAGTATAAGCTTGCCAGCATCATTAACCCTTTTATCGCCAAACTTTCCAAGTACCGACTCGTACCCTGGTCGAGCGTTACCAACCCATCCATTCAAATCACCACAAACAACAATTCTTTCGTTTCCCCTAGCCAAATCTAGAACTTCTCTTACATTCTCCCAAAACTCCTCCAGCTCAGCCCTGGACGACGAAGCTACCGGCGCATAAACAGCCAAAAGGAATAACTTCGTCAGTCCCAATTTAAAGCGAACCCAGAGAAGTCTTGAGTTCACAACGTTATATTCAGTCATAACATCGACCAACCGAGAAGACAGCAGCACCCCCACTCCCTGGCAGGCGTTCTCGCTCTCCGGGACTCCGGACCATAGAGCTAACGCCCCGCCAGGGAGCTCTTCAGTACCACTGCCCTTCCGTTTGGTCTCCGACATACACACGATCTAGTTCTCTTTCTTTCATTATTTCGATCAACTCATTCGTCTTATCTCTCATGCCTCCTCTAACATTCCCCGTGCCAACTCTGCACTCTGTCCTCCACCTTCCGCCGTGTCGGGCTGTGCGTGACGGGTGGCGGTCCCCATCGTCGCTTTGCGCGCTGCATTCCACACCAACGGGGACGAGCTGGTGTGCGTCGCCTTGGGGGGACGCCCTAACCCTCGTTGGCATGGGTGCGCAGCTGTGTAGAATTGCAGCCCTGAAAAGGGCTGGCAGGGGTCGCGACGAGCACGCTTCTACAATGACCCTGTATATGAATGAATGTTATAATTATTACTTACTAGAATAAATTATTATGATATCTACCTATTCTAACCATTATCTAACTACAATATTCCTTGCGAGATCAATATAATGTATTCGTGTCTATTCGGCTGAGCACCCGGAAACTTATTTTATTCTTTAGAACATGTACTCTGTGGCGGCAATCAAACAGTGTCAAATGTAGTGCGTGCGGCGCGGTGGTGACGATTGTATGCGATATCAATAGTAGCCGCCGGCACGTGTATCTTGACCTTGTACTTTCGAATAGCTGCACAATTTCTTTGACAGGTCAGTATCCGACCTTTGATGGCGCCGATAACAAGAGAGATGCACTCTTTTTTCTTTTAATGGATATTTTCATTCACAATGTATGTTTATGGTATTGTTCGTAATGCGCATAAGTCCAATTTTCCATTTTATATTACATTATTTGCGTCTCATAGAGTCCCTTAGCGTATATTTAAACTCCTATACTACCTGAAACGACACTCAGTCCTAACTGCAAGACGCAAGAGTCTCGCAAGCTTGGTCTTGTTCTTGCGCAAATCTTGCACGGTCCGTCTTGGTCTTGGTCTTGCTAAAAATAGGCGGTCTTGTTCTTGGTCTCGGTCTTGCAAAAATGCAAGAACAAGATCAAGACTGCAAGACCAAGATCGATTTTGGGCAACACTAGTTCTATGCAAACGACGCTGTAGTTTTTGAGTTATAAGAAAGTGACTATATTATCCGTATGACCATATTACCCTCACGTACTATAGTTAGTTGTTTTTTAAGTTGATTTTTCGAATTGTTGCTAATAATTACCAAGACTTGTTTGTTATTATATTCTATATTAGTTATAGTATACGACTTTGTGTATTCGTCTCTGTCCTCCTCCTAGTTTGGTCTTATAAGGCGGCAAAGCTTAAGGTGACCATATTACCCTAACGTACCTTATTAATACTGCTTTTACCAGCGACATCGCTCGCGTGGATTTTAATTTAGCAACACTAATGTTCTGTGCCGGGCTGCCACATCGTACAATTTGATACAATATGTACATTTATTATTAGGGGTTAAAGAATAAGGTGCGAAGCGAAAGCGAAGTTGTGAAGTGAAAATCGCTATGAGTAAATCCATCACACATATCAAAAATGCCCTTAAACAAAGCTCCTCCATAGAAAAGTAATGATAATAGTTTGGTGTTCACTTCATGGTATAGTATATAACTATAGCTTTTTTAGATCTGGTATATCCATATGTCTATTGTGAAGGACTTTGTAGAATGATGGCGACAATCTCACAGAAGCAACTCCGACTCGTTAATCGATCTTAGCCATTTAAATGATAACGCAAGACCGCACACTGTTCAGAAACAGTATCAGAATAGTTTATTTGTCATACATAGGTATTAGGTAGGTTACATTTAAGATCTTGCGAGGGTTACAATTATTAGAGCGCTATGTTTTGTCTTAAAGACATACAAATATAATTGTGTGTTCTTTTGAAAATCATGCCTTAAAATAAAGTAGAATAAAAAATTAATTAAATTGGAATACTAGTTAAAATTCTAATAAAATATATATATATATATATATATAAATATATATATATATATATATATATATATATATATATATATATATATATATATTAAACCTAGCAAGCTAACAGCATAGCAAAGTGGCGAAGCAATCAGCTTTGTAGCGGTTTTTAACGGTTGCCGTTGAGCAATCAGTTTCAAAATAGGAGGTTCAGATGCCTGGGTGATCAGTAATCGATTGCTGAAAACAGAATTTGAAAATTCAAATCCGTTCTCGAGATAATCGTGGGACAGACGGACTGACGGACAGACATCGTGAAATCAATAAGTGACTTCGCAAGCTTCGCTACTTAATAATAAAATTTAAATTAATGACAATAACAAAAATAATAAAGGTCAATAATAATAGTCAATAAAAGTAATTAGTCAAATTTGTCATTCAAGAACTCATCAATTTTATAATAACATTTGTCTATTAGTAACTTATTCAGCACCTTTTTAAATTTAAATAAGGTCATATTTTTTATTGGATCAGGTAGTTAATTATAAATTCGTGGGGCAATACCAAAAAGCTGTTTTTAATTAGTAATGTTTTACATTTTATGTAACATAACTTATTTACGTAGTGGGTGCGTACATGCGTGGTTCGACGAACCGTTTTAACTTTATAAGACCTGCAATTAGGATACCATACGTCACTCTCCGTATTAGCCAGACTTAGTTTCAACCGTTTACAATTTTTACTGCAATTTGGACAACTGCAAGAAAAAAAAATGTTTCTCAGGAAGCGGTATTCTATCGCAAAGACATTAATTTGCAATGATTCAAGGCATGACATTCCCTTGAGATGCCAGAAATATACAACCAGCGACCCGCTCTAGCTTTGCTCGGGTGGGATCTATTCTCATAACCATCAGGTATATATAGCCTCATAACACGTCCTGTTCAAAACTGAAAATTTTCTATTTACAAAATGTTGGAATACTTTATCTTCTATTTTGGAATACTCTAATCATTAAAGAGATCACGTTTGGTGTTGTCTGACAAAAGTCTTTACTTACTGCGATTTTTGATATATTTTTTCTCGTGGCTTCTTACATATTGACTGCGAAAGGGCAACACTTTCACAGAATACCTGCGTAAAATAGCAGCATATTGTTCGGCTTTGCATTGTGAATAATGACATCCCTCTTGCTCGTAACGAACAGTCCTTTTTAGTCCTCATGGGTGACAACAAAATAATCGGGCCCACCAGTGTACGACGAAGTTAGTATAACGTTGTGAAGCATCCTGCAAATGAACGTAGTTTTCTGCTCTTAATATAACTTGGTTGTTACGGATATTTTTTTTATAGCATAGGCAAAGGGTGACAAACGAGCACACAGTCCACCTGATGGTAAGTGGACACTGTGGCCCATAGACATCTACGTTTATCTTCAATTAAGAATCAAAATGCAAATGTGTTTTTGAACCTTTGAGGACTAAGATGGAATGCCACGTTTCCAGTAAAAAGAATCTCCGGCTTTCTACACTCACCATACGAAACACATATATAAGCTTATCCTCTGTTAAAATTTTTCATATAGTTCGACTAAATGATTCGTTAAGGTTAAATACCTAATTAAGGCACTAAAATTGTTGTTTTGTAATTGTACGGTAATAATAGTAGTAACTACATGCATTAAATTGTTTTACTTAGCGGTGATCCTATGGATTAACTCGAGAAACATTGAAGGCAATGGCTGAGCCGTCTTCTCCTCGACAAAGCTTTAAAGGATTTAGACTCGCCGCCCGCCGTGAGCATCGGTTTGTGTTATCCGTTGTAATTATTTCTTGCAAATAATATTTCAACTTGTTTCTACTTCGTGATACCTTCTAAGATATTTATTTAAATTGATGAATATTACAATAACATGGGACTGTTTTAATCTAATAATTAAAATATTTAATTGGATTAGAATTAATACCGTGTTAGACACAATAGCTTCACAAATAACTTATTATAAATGTAGGTTTTTTTTTTTATAGGAGAGGGGGCAAACGGGCATGCGGCTCACCTGATGGTAAGTGACTACCGCCGCCCATGAACAACTGCAACACCAGGGGAATCGCAGACGCGTTGCCGGCCTTTTAAAAAGGAGTACGCTCTTTTCTTGAAGGTCCCTAAGTCGTATCGGTCCGGAAAAATCGCTGATGGTAATCGATTCCACAAGGAGGTCGTGCGAGGAAGAAAACATCTTCTAAATCGCACAGTGGTGGACCGCCAATCATCCAGATGGTGTGGATGGTATCGGGAGTTCTGCCGCGATGATAGGTAATAAATGTATAACGGCACGTGCGGCGGCGTCGGTGTAGCTAGACAGAATTCTTGTAAATAACACGTGCTCCGCACACCTGCACCATTGCACCTGCGGTGGCGCCCGTTTTGCTTGTATAAAACGGGATTTCTATATTTCTGTAGTACATTAGTTTGATCTTGTGGTGTAGTCTGTGTAAGCCATGTAAGCGCTAAAAAGTGTTTTTTTTTCGAATTAATTACGAAAAAGAATAGATGTAGATGTCTGTGGGCCGCAGCATTTACTTACCACTAGATAGACTGTGTGCTCGTTTGTCACTCTTATTGTATAATAAAAAAAAACATGAAGATTTCTCTACTATCTCTTAATATATCGTAATTGACAGAATTTTGTCACGGCGGCTAATCCGAACGGAGACTCGCCACCTGCGCAGGACAGGGTTATAGTGACATGGTTTATACGCAAGCAGAGGTGCACTCTCTATTCCCTCACTCTCATAGTCCGATGAAACGGTAATCCAACACGACTGGAGAGAGATCAGGCGCTGTATCAACGGCTTTACGTGCTTTCCGAGGCACGGGGGTGAAACACTGCCAACTTCCTGATTCTGGGTTACTACTGAGAATTTCTTGTCAGAAAAACCAAATAACTAATTTGGGCTCGACCTGGGATTCGAGAACCCAGGACCTCATAATCAGCAACAGGGCCTAAAACCACTAAACCAACGAGGTAGTTAACGTAAAAGTAAGTGTATTGTATATGTAATGTAAGCCTTCCGGAAGAAATTCTCTAAATGATGGTAAATACACGAATCTCATGATAAGAGGACGTAGAAAAATATATTTGTAGGTTCAAGATGACAGCACAAACAATCATCACAACATATTCCAGAAGGTTACTTGAAATTAATTTCTGAAAAGACTCAATCTGCATTCAATAAAATGGTTCGCATTTCGAGCAATTTTTCAGTTAATTTACAATAATTTTTTTATAGGATGAGGGTAACAAACGAGCACACAGTCCACCTGATGTTAAGTGGTTGCTGTGGCCCATAGACATCCACATCTACCCTCGATTACGAATCAAAATGTAGATGCGTTGTTACCCGTGAGGACTAAGATGGAATGCCTCGTTTCCAGTAAAAAGGGTCTCTGGTTCTCTCTCACTCACCATACGAAACACAGCAGCTGGTACTCTGTGAGAGCATGGTCCCGATCGAGCCGACCCATTCGTGCTTCAACTATACCAGTCATATAGATGCAGCATGGCTATACCACGTAAAAAATGTTGTATTGAAATTATAAATTTAATCAATGTCTGAACCAGGGCTCCAAAGTCTTTGTTAGAGATTTGTCTGCCAGACAGAGCCAACTAGCAAGGCTGAAGACCGAGTGTAGCAGCGTAGTTTCTGGGACATCTTAGATTTTGAGTGAGATTGAGAGGTTCTACGGGCAGCTGTACATATCCTCGTTGGAGCCACATGCAAATGTGAGTAACGATCCAAGAGCAAGTCTTATCCGACACTCTTCCAATAATATTCCGGACATCAGTCTGAGCGAGATTAGAATGGCTCTCCAGCACCTTAAAAACAGGAAGGCCCCAGGCGAGGATGGAATTACAGCGGAGTTTCTGAAAGCGGGTGGAAAACCGTTACTTAAAGTCCTTCAGAAGCTCTTTAATTACGTCCCTCATGGTGGCACTACACCAGAAAGGTGGAGCAGAAGTACGGCGGTCGTGTTCTTCAAGAAAGGCGACAACGCTCTCTTGAAGAACTACAGACCGATATCCCTTCTGAGCCGCGTCTACGTACTGTTTTCGAGAGTCATTACGAATCGTCTCGCATGCAGACTTAACACTTTGCACTTACAATTTGCCACTATGTCTGGCGTATGTGGACCATGAGAAAGCCTTTGATCCCGTCGAAATTTGGGTGGTGCTGCAGTCCTTTCGGTGGTGCTAAGTTGACTGTCGGTATATCGTGTTTGTACAAGTAGGGATACGATGGCTATCCGAGTACAGAACCTGAGTACGAAACCTATCCAACTGCAGAGAGGTGTAAGACAGGGTGACGTTATTGCTACGAAACTCATCACCGCTGCATTGAAAGATGTTTTCAAGCTACTGGACTGGAAAGCTTCGATTTGCCGACGATATAGTCCTTATGGTAGAATCGCTGGAGGACCTAAGCACTATGCTCAATGACTTCAATAGTGTTTCCCAACGGATAGGTCTTAAGATGAACATGGACAAAACAAAGATCGTGTTTATTGTCCATGTCACATCTATGCCGGTAGTTGTTGGGAGCACTAAGCTCGAAGTTGTTCACGAGTATGTTTAACTGGGACAAATAGTCCGACTAGGTAAGTTCAACTTCGACAGAGAGGTCAATCGACGGATTCAACTCAGCTGGGCAGCGTTCGGGAAATTACGGCATATCTTTTGGTCAGGTATACCTCAAAACTTAAAAACTAGACTGCGTGCGACAACCAGTGCGTGTTGCCAGTGATGACCTATGGAACTGAGACGTGGTCCTTCACTGCTGGCCGTATGAGGAAGCTCAAGGTCACTCAGCGAGCTATGCAGAGGGCTATGCTCGGGGTTAGTCTGCGTGATAAACATAGAAATGAGGCTATCCGCAGTAAATAGAACCAGAGTTATCGACATAGCTCAAAAAATTAGTAAGCTGAAGTGGCAATGGGCCGGCCATATGGCTCCAAGAACAGACAACCAATGCGAAAAAAAGTTCTCGAGTGGCAACCTCGTACCAGCGGACGAAGTGTAGAGCATCCCCCCACTAGATGGAGTGACGACCTGGTAAGATATGCAGGAAGTCGATGGATGCAGGATGCTAAGGACCGTGCTTTGTGGCATTCCTTGGGGGAGGCCTATGTTCAGCAGTGGACTTGTGAAGGGCTGTAATGATGATGATGATTAATCAATGTCTAATTGACAATAGACTACTTCAGATAATAATATGCATATTCAATGCTCAATGTATGTACCTAGTTATTAGGTGACATAAAAATTATGTTTAGTTAATTTTTTATTCGATTAATATTTTAATATTTAATATTTTAAATTCTCTGGCACTCTACCATCGTTTTGAATTCTTCAGTATCGAACGGTTGCCTGGAAGATATAGCCAAATATAGCTACTTAGCGACAAGAGCACCGATTCTATATTTTCAGATTGTAATATTGTTTGTAAGCATTTGTTCTAATTATACGGGGTAAAGAGTTATCTATCCATCTTGGTAAGTGTCCTTCGATAGTTACGAATTATTAATATTTATATTCATGGTCTTCTGTTATCTTAAGATACAGAAGATACACATATCGAGAAATTTTATCCATATCATATTTCATTTCATCGTAATTTATTAATTTATTTTCATTTATATATTTTTTTGGTTTTTAGCTGTTTCTATTCCCGGTAAGCTATAGAAAAAATGTTTTATTGCGGTTATTTTTTCAAATAAAGGAATATTTCCTTTTAGTAGTGAAATTTGATAAATTATTCAATATCTTATGTACTTTATCTTCCGTGTCACGTTTATTTTACCACACTGTATAGCGATGAGGGTCAATAACTTGACTAAATAAATATAATTTTCTTGGAACGAAAGTTGTGTGAATTTTTCAATATAAAACGGCAATTACATACTTGAACCATTTAACTCCTAATTTTTAATCTATATATTTTAATACCTATAATAAATCTAGCTTTTTTACTTTCTGTATTCTGTGCCTATTCTTCATTACATTTTGAAAACTTTTTCATTCAATCAAACCATTATTGGAAACACAAAGACCATTGGTCTGAGGGCATGATTTTCCGTGCTGGTGAAGGCTATCACGGCCTCATCTGGCTCCTTAAATGTTAAAACTCTCATTAAACCTTTGATTTATGGGAAAATAAAGAAATCGCATGGTGTGAGGTCTGGACGCCAAAAGTAACTTTGTCTTGTTCGTGGTGTACGCCGAAGCATTGTCATGGTGCAATAGGATGCGACTTCTTGGTCGTTTTCCCTTAATTTTTCAAAGACACTTGGCAAACGAATAGTGATGTACCGTTCAACGTAAACTCTTTTTACTTATCAAATGATTGTGCAGACAGGCCCTGTCTGGGAAAAACAATGCAATATTTTTTTCTGCTCACGCTTCTTGCCTGCCTCAATTTTGTTGATTTGCTGTCGCCTTCGAACACCCATACAGCAGACTCTTGTTTTATCGAAATGTAGTAATATATCCATGTTTCATCTCATGTCACAATGTCTACATGATTGTAGGCTGTTATTTTTTTTTAAAAAGTCCCGCTTTTTTTTGTTTTGCTGGTTCTTCCTAGGACAGAGGCTTTTTTTCTAACCGGTGGTATTTAAACATAAGAGTGACTTTAAATAAGTATAATTTATAATTTACATTGAATAAAAAGTTTCTGTCTCTGTTTCTTTTTTATACATTTGAACGTCTATACATTTGAACAACTCAAGCCCGTATCTTCTGGGGTAAGTTCATGAGATGTTCAGCAGGAGCAAACCTTCCTAACTTTTAAATATTGATTTGAAATTTTTTAATATGTTCGTTTGGTTTAGAATAGAATCATTTTTATTCAATATTGATTATTATATAATATTTACTTAATTAAATACTACAATTTTAAATATACTATATAATTTACGGCCCAATGCGCCACTACGTCCCATAGTGCGCCAAATCGATTCACGAACTAACAGATTGGCTCAACACTTAGCGAGAATACTCTCACAGCTCAGGGGATATACAAGAGCACACACAAAGGATTTCTACCATTTTGTCAGTGAGATTAAAGACCTACATCTAGCAGATAATGAAACTATGCTCAGTTTTGATGTGCAGTCTCTGTTCACACACTTACCTGTTGAAGACTGCATCTCAATTGTAACTAGAAGGCTGGAGGAAAACAACATGCCCGTAGAATATGCAGTATTACTCAGACACTGCTTTACATCTGGAAGGAAGAGTTCTACAAGCAAGTAGATGGTATGGCATTGGGCTCACCTGTATCTCCCATTGTCGCCAATATATTCATGGAAGACTTTGAGGAGAAAGCCCTGCTTACTTCCCCCGTAAATCAATATGATAAAAAACAATTGACACGCGACTTCCTGCCAAAAATATTTTATTATTTATTATTATATGTTTCTTATGTTTTAAAAATATAAACATTCTAAAGAACAATGGCAGACTTACATACATAAAATTAGTTGAAAAGAAATGGTAGCGTCTATATCTCTCCTCCTAATTTTGGTTTTATAGGGCAATAAAGCTTAAGATGACCATATTACCCTCACGTACTTACTATAATATCAACTGTCAAAATGGCGTTGATAAAGGAGCGCCTTTTTGACCCTTTATTATTTGATAGACTGATCAAGAGCTATCGTATCACAGAGCGTTCTATGCAAACGACGCTGTAGTTTTTGAGTTATAAGAAAGTGACTATATTAACCGGATGACCATATTACCCTCACGTACTATAATTAGTTTTTATTAAGTTGATTTTTCGAAGTGTTGCTAATTATTGCCTCCTAGTTTTGGTTTTATAAGGCGGCAAAGCTTAAGGTGACCATGTTACCCTCACGTACCTTAGTATTTCGATTATTGTATCTCCATTAGGGATGATCGATAATCATCGATGATCATCGATGTCAAAAATGAAAACATCGTTGTTTTAACATAGATGTTGCCACATGTCAAACATCGAAACATCGATGTCAATAAACCCATATTCGATTATTGCGTACTTGCGAACACTGCGAATCCGTGAAATCAATATCAACTAAATCTTGCATCTCCTGTAAAATATTTAAAATTTTGAATAATTCAGAATGCTTGAACGCATCGATAACCTAAAAATATTTCATTATAGAGTATCAAATTTAACTGTCAAGTATCAAAAGTAATGTCGCAGTTGTCACTGATTTTGTTTTATTAGTGCTGTCGTTGTTGGTTGTCTGTTTCTTTGTCGGTTGTTTTTAAATAATCCGATGGTTGATCTCAACTCGATCCAACGCACGTTTAGAACAATGTTATTGGTTCTACCTATCTAAAATGAAAAGATAATCTTGCGGTGAGATATTTGACCACAATCGCTACATCAACGCCATCTGAGCAGTTATCTACCGATTTCAAAAAGGACCACTGAAATGTTCAATATTTCTTGATGCAAAATAATGTATTATAATAAAATCCAGTTTGTTGGCACTTTATAATACTTTGTATATGTATTTTAATATAACGGACATATTTTTTAATAATATTGTATAATTGAACGTAGAAAGAGGCGTTGAGCCTGTAATTGTGTTGTCAAATGTCAAGAAAACTGTATGTTCTTTTTTTAATGTGTAACTTTTTTCTGGTTGAACCGATTTCAATGATTTTTTTTTATTTGAAAGCTGGTGCTTCGTCATGTGGTCCCATATAAATTTGACCCATATAAGTCTGACCAATAGTTTTTGAGTTATCTTTCATAATTTATATTGAAGTCAGTTGTACAAAATTTTTATTTTTAAATTATTTTCAATAGCGGGCTCAACTCTTTATCAACAGAGAAACAGATTAAAAGGTACTTCTTTGTAAAGTTATTTCTTCAATGATTCGGCAAAAATATTGGACTATATAACAAATGAACTAGATATTTGTTAACTACTTCCATTTTTTTTTAATTACTGTTTGTGTAAAATATTATGATTATTTTTTATTCATTTAATTCTAACTTATTAAATACATGTCCAAAAAACATCGATAATGGCCAACATCGATGTTTTGAGTAGGATAAACATCGAACATCGATGTTGAGCTATCGATGTCAACATCGATGTCATCATTGATGTTTCTACAACATCGATCATCCCTAATCTCCATTAAATATTTGCATATTATAAATGTATCTTTCTGGCATGGCTTCTGGGACATTGTGCCATACGGTGACATTTTGTTTTAGCTAGTAACATGTTGCCATAACATTAAATGGAATTGTTACATAGTACTATGATTGAGATAATGTTTCATTACAGAAAGTTCGTTGTAAGAGACTTATTTTCAACCCTATCACTTTTATTTTTATTATTACTGATAGTACAGTTATTACTAATACTTTTTATAAAAATAATATGTGTTTGTGTGATGTATTGGTAGTCTTACAAAGTGTATACGAAAATAGTATGAATATTGAAAATGGCAACACTTGAATAGTGTAAAATGATTCGTTATTTGATATTTCTAAAAGTATATATTTGTTTCTGTGGCTTTAATTAAAATACATTTTATTTGAAAAATAATAAAAAAAAATCATTTTATACGTCAGTTATTTCTAGACGCAATAATTTTTGTCAACTATTTTTCTGTCCTTGTTATTTTGGAAATAATAGTTTGAAGTGGAATTTGATATGTAAAAATGGTGCGATTTTATGTATTAACTGTCTACGCATGTGAACTATTAGTGGAAACGGTGAAACAAGTGCTCTGATGGTGATGGATTCTCAAGATAAGCTGTTTGTTTGCATAGGCGCCTTTAGATACCATCGCCAACTGTCAGCTGTCTGCTGGCTCAAGTTGCCGTCGAAATCTCCCAAGGGCTGCACAATGTGACGCATCAACATATTGTGAAGCAGTGAAATTCTATATACTCAAAATAAAAAAGACAAGCCTGTATGGCATAGTTCCTTTGCCTGCTCTTTCGAGCGAATAATAAAAACAACAACCTTGTTATTTCAAAAGTAATGAGCGGCCAGGAGCGCAGAACTTTTGCCCTTTTTGTGCCCTATTTAGCAGAATGCTATGAATAATTGAATACTAAAACAAGATTTCAAATGTAAGCTGCGAGACTTAAAATATCGCTTTTATCTAGTATTACCTTTGTATGTTAATTTTAAAGAAACAAAAACAAAATATCGAGAGTTTGAAAGTTTTTTCGTAAATAATAAGCAATCTTTTTTTTAAATTAAGTCTACTCAAAAAAAGGCTTCGTTAGCATTAAAAGTACAAAAAAAGCAATGATTATATTTGTTACAGACTATTTCTTTACAATTTTGTTGGTTTTGTATAATAAGATTTGATTATGTATAATTTCAGGAACACTATAAAATAAGATAAGGCTCTATTTACTGGCAACTCTAGTTCTGTGCCAAAATAAGCATAATTTTCCTTCTGCAGGGCTATTCACAATCGTCTCGGAAAGCGAAATCGACTCGGATTCGATAACTTCTCGCACCGAAACCAATAAACGCTATTCACATTTAACGTTCGGATAAAGGTCACTTAGATACATCCTATAACTATTGTATCGTGATTTAGTTACATGCATTTACGAATTTTATAGATAAATAGGCTTTTGTATTTTTTTAGAGTAACGCCTGAACAAAAACATAATGCAATATTTTGGAGTAAGCCATTGATATCGAATATAAAAAATATATAATTTAACTATATAATAAATAACAAAAAAACTGAGATATGTCTCGTTTCTGTCGGGTCTGGGTTTTTTTCTATGGGGCGTGACCGTACTTCTCAAAAACTTCTTTCTTCGTACAAACGTCAACGTTTGTTTTCGATAATTGTGACAGTTTGCATCGGAAACTTTACGAGAGCTCTGATGCTGGCGAAAACTTTTCGAATATTGATGATTAGAACAAATAAATAAACCCTTTTAATTATAAGGTAGGTAACAAAAATTAATTACAATAATCTAAGACGTATTTTCATATAATTACTTCAATATTTGCACTTAATCGTAAAGCTGAATTTTTGTGAAAGGTGTGTTTTTATAAGTTTTCTATATACTTAAATATATAATTTAATATAGCATATGTTACTCAGAGATAATATAGCTTTTTGTGAGGGGGAACAACTGGCGTTCGCCGTCGTGCGCACTACGTACACAAGTGTAAAATGTCAAATCACCAAAATGTATGTAACTATTGTGTCCCTACAAAAATCACTCCAAATGGACCATCATAAGGATGTTTCAGGGGTCGTTTGACAGTGTCTTCCCTAACGAAAACGTGAGTAAAAGACTTTAAATTGAGCGCGCATTGTGTGTGTGTGTGTGTGTGTGTGTATGTGGGTGCGTGTGTGCGTATGTGTGTGTGCGTGTGTGTGTGCGTGCGTGTGTGTGTGTATGTGTGTGTGCGTGTGTGTGTGCGTGCGTGTGCGCGTGTGTGTGTGTGTGTGTATGTATCAACCTATATTTTTTATCTTCTCTATTTTGATTATCGCTGCACTGCCTCTTCTCTTATGTCTGTTTTAACCTAATGGTTGACTGGTAGATAATAAAATAAATATACAAAAATAAATACATAACAATACAATAATAAATACATAACAATTTGCTCAGTAGTTTCAGTTTTCAGTGGTAATAAACATACATCTTCACATTCATCCATTTATTACAGCTTATAAAACTTTACTGCTAAATACAGACCTTCTCCATAGTTAAAGATAAAGTTACGGCCTATATAAGTCCTGCTGCTGGGCACAGGCCTCCTCTCATGTCCGCCGCGCTGCCCTAATGCGTGTCGGCGAACACGTCTTCAAAATAATTTTTTTTCATATTTCGCAGACATGCAGGTTTCTTCACGATATTTTCCTTCACCTTAAAATTGCAATTCATAATTTCATTGGTGGCGGCGGGTTTCGAACCCGTATTGCTCGCGTACTGTGAAATTTACACCGAACGCTTAGTCCCTGAGCTACCACGGCTCTTCCCCATAGATTGCCTGATATTTTTTTTATAGAATAAGGGTGACAAACGAGCACGCAGTCCACTTGATGGTAAGTTGCTGTGGCCCATAGACGAAGTCTATGGGCCACAGCAACTAGACTACATCTATCTTCGTTAGCGAATCAAAATGCAGATGCGTTGTCACCCGTGAGGGTTAAGATGGAATGCCTCTTTTCCAGTAAAATGGGTCTCCGGTACCCTACACTCACCATACGAAACACAGCAGCGTTGAGCTGCTATTTTACGCTGGTATTCTGTGAGAGCGTGGTCCTTCCCCGGTCGAGCCGACACATTCGTGTTACAACTATACTATTAACATAGCTGCAGCATGGCTCTACCACGTATAAAATCAAATTTCTAAGGATGCTAATAGCTTTTTATAACTTTGAGCTGTTAGCAGAAAGAAGATGCTGTTCATCTTTTGTTTCAGTTTCCTTCTGTCGTCTCTTACGATACTGCACACCCTAATACTTACCTTTATAACATTAGTGTAATA
This sequence comes from Parnassius mnemosyne, assembly GCA_963668995.1. Classification (NCBI taxonomy): domain Eukaryota; kingdom Metazoa; phylum Arthropoda; class Insecta; order Lepidoptera; family Papilionidae; genus Parnassius; species Parnassius mnemosyne. The sequence goes on from CAVLGL010000085.1 coordinate 17,583,333, forward strand.
GATACATTTTATGTTTTCGGGATTTCCGCGACCATAGACAAGCAGACGTACCTATAGTCCTTATTAAGCACTAGAGTAATTTTTGCAGCAAAGTGAGAGAACAACGTAACCAGGAACGTTACATAGACTGAGAATAATACTTTATATGGGGGAAACCCCGGACGGCAGTTAGTGTTTTATATCCACAAGTTACATAACAAAAAGGCATTTAAGTATCATAATGTGTTCGATGAAATGCCTATATCTTCTTTATCTTTGTCAAACCCTAACAGCCTTAAATCTGACAATTCAATATTTTGATTATATGACGGATTTGTCATAATCGCCACGCTTGGCAGGTTTGCCGATCGCCGTGACAGACGTCTGAGCAAACAAAAGACGTCTGACAAACGACCACACAATCCACATAAGTAAGCAGATGTTGTGGTTCATAGAAATCTACATTTATTCTCAATTAAAAATCAAAATGCCGATGCGTCACCCCTGAGGACTAAGATGGAATGCCTCTTTTCCAGTGAAAAGAGTCTCTTGTTCTCTATACTCATCTTACGAATTACAGAAGCATTGAGCTGCTATTTTACGCAGGTATTCTGTGACAGCGTAGTCCTACCCCGGTCGAGCCGAGCTATTCATGCTACAAACATAATATAGCTGCAGCATGGCTCTACCAGGTATAGCGCCTCTTACGCCTCACAAAATGAAAAGTGTGATGATTTCTCTTACATCACACTTCAATAATCTAATATAATATTATAATAAAATATTCTTTTCAAATTTCGTTTCTTTTACAGATTTTTGTTATAAGACGTAATAAAAAAATTAATTTGATAATCTTTACAAGGACTGTATCTTTTCAGAGACTTCAGAGAACTCTTTATTTTGTTTAAATGAGAACATTATTCTGCTTAATTATAATTAGGCGACTAAACTTGTATTGTGAGAATTATTTAAAAATATATTTATTTTTGTTACATTATGTACAATTATGTTTATTAAAAAGTTACAACTTTTATTCATTCCAATACATATACATTTTACAGCTGGGCCCAGCAGATTACAGGTCTCCCCTCTGAGAGGGTTTTGACTTTTATAGGACAGCAATTAAGAGTCCGCCGTTCTGCTTCAGACCCGCATGGCGGTCTTTACATGATATATGTTTATATAAGCGCTCGCTGTAAATTACGTAGTACACGAGCAACCTTAATTCAATATCCGACGGCACCAATGTAATTGTTGATTTACCAGGTGCTAGGTGGTGAAGGAAAACATCGTTAGGAAACCTGCATGTCTGCATGTCAAAAAAAGACCGAAACAAGAAGGGAAGGTCAGGTAAGGGAAGGGAAAGGAAGGGAAAATAAGTAAAGATAACATTAGAACGATGAAGGCGGAGAAGATTTTTTTGTTTTTTATGTGGTACAGCCACGCTGCCATGTGTAATGGCTGTAGCACGAATAGGTCTACTCTAGTAGTTGATTGGAGAAGGACTGCTCTCGCATAGAATATCAGCGTGAAGTAGCAGCATAATGTCTGTAAAATCTTAAACATTCTCATACATTGTAACAAACACCTGCATACACTCTCACCCTATGGGCACTCTTAAGTTGTTAATCTCGCCATAACTTGGAAAAGCAGAATCTTCTAAAATATTTGCTTAAAAAGTGAATCAAAATCAAACAACGTAAATCATTTTGTTAGTGATAAAATAAAATGTAATGAAGCTTTTTACTGGTAAAGAGACATTTTATCTTATACAGAATTAAGTTGGATAGGTTAGGTTAGGTATCTGTGAGAAGAACGGGTTCCCGCCTTGTCGTGGCGGGGGGGCTTAGTAGCCGTGGCTTGGTCAACCACGGTGAACAAAGAGGAACCCCTTGGCTGGCCCGAGGTGTAGGGCCGGACCGAGGTGGCTACTCCGAGTGGGCTTGATGAGCCCACTTCGGATGTGTGTTGGTCGGCTGCGGTGCGAGGGGTGTCCGCTCCCTCTACCGCTGCTGCCGAGGTGGAGTCGCGGAGGAAGAGGAGTGCTGGTATGGCGATGAGCCACTCGCCCTATCCTCCGCGACTCAGACGGGGCTGCACCGTTGATGCGGTGGTGGTGGGGCCGCGGGGGGAGAGGAGTGTTGGTGTTGCGAGGCGCCGCTCTCCCTACCCTCCGCGGCCGAAACTTGGTAGGCGGCGGAACCCGAGACCAGATCCGCCGCTGGGGTCGGGAAAGCGGGCGCTCCAAAGCGCTCGATTTTCCTGGTCCCATGGCCCTCCGCGTATCGGACTCGGGGGGTCCGATACGCAGGTGGAGTTGGAGGCTGTGGAGGGGGGTAGCTGAACACCTCGCTACCCCGTGCAGGAGACGAGGCCCGGACAGACCGGGCCAGCACTAGTGTGGGGCTGCGGAAGAATTTGGATTCCCGCGGCCCCGCGCGCACGTGTGAGGAGACACCGTGGGGTTTTAGCCGGTAGGAGTCCGGCATAACTATCCGTTTGCCCCCGCAGCCGGAGGTATCCATGAGGATTTCCCCATGAAAAAAAAAGGTATCTGTGAGCCATAGCGTTCACTCACCATAAGGTGGACTGTGTTGTTTGTCACCTTTATTTATATAAAAATAAAGATATTAATTTATTAAATAAGTTTTTTCTTAAATGAAAGGATATAATATTATTCTTTCACTTAAGCTAGTATTGAGAGACGATCTCGAGTTAAAGTTCTAAATTTTGCAATGTCAAGATTAGTACATAATAACGCAGACTTAAATGTTGTAATTGTGAAGTTTGAGTTTAAACCTTAAACTCGAGATTGTTCTTGAATATTGTCCTTAAAGTTGTCTTTTTGATTTCTAAAAATTGTTAGGGTGTATGCAAGCGTTTTACCTCAATTAAAATATTTTTTAAAAATTATTCTTTATAATTTTCTCTTTTTGTGTTTGTCACTTTCGTAGTGTAGAAATAATAAAGAAATATTGAGACAGTTGTATCAATAAATTGTGTAAATATCCTGCTGTTTTGAGTGTCTATTAATTTATTAAGTCAATAACTGTCACTGTGTTAATTGCTCTAATTTTATTGATAACCGGCGTTTAATTGTTTGTTCACTGTTTCCATATCCGATTCATTAAAAGTTAAGGCTTCATCGTTATCGTCATGTAGGTGGTAGAGTTTTGTTTCAGCGTATTACATCTGCAGCCCGGAAGGATTTGTTCGACCAGGAATTGATCACGCTTGTACAGCGAAAAAGCAGCGTGAAACAGCAGCAACAAGTTGCTGTTGCATGCTGAGTGAAGAAAACCGGATAAGTTTTTGACTGGTCTCATACCAGTTTTATGAGGCGTTCCAAATAAGTCAACTATCACGTACTCGTACTTTTATATGTTAGTATGACAATACACATGTGCATTTTGATTCTTTATCGACGATAAAGGTTCAAAGGTCTATTGACTTCAGTACCTTTGGTAGGTAGATGTCATTGACATCATGCGCCGTAGCATCATATGGATCCCGCAGGCACCGATGAAATTGTTAATTGATAGTGCAAGTGCCACTTGCTCTAAGGTAAAAAAAAACATGGGTAACCTGCACGTTTGAGGAATCAAATATTATGAGGGCATGACTATAAGTTACATATATTTTTTTAAAGGAAAGGTGTAATAAAAATAAAACATAGACAGTTCCGTGTAGTGGCGGTTAAGAATATCCACTACTCCATATCATCCCGTGGGTGTCGAAAAAGGCGACAAAGGGAAACAGGCAGGAGATGGGCAGCAGTATCTTCCTTATAACAGCAAAATTACAATAAAAAAACTGCGGTAGCCAACCCGCTCGCCAAGCGTGGCAACTATGGCAAATACCCCCAATGATTAGAGCAAGAAAGAGACGGCCCCCAGTCCTCGGCGGCCCCGCTATTCCTAGCTACGGTGGCGAACATGGTACCAGCGGGGCATTCCTCCAAAACCCACTATACGGTGTTAATGGGAGACTTCAATGCAAAACTAGGCACACGAGAGAACGGTGAGTTGAAAATAGGGAAATTTGGAATAGGGCAACGGAAGCCAAGGGGCCAGCAGCTGGCCGACTTCATGGAGAAAGAGAGACTCTTTATGATGAACTCTTTCTTCTAGAAGCGGCCCCACAGGAAGTGGGGTACATCTTTAATTCCGTCCTCCATAGTGGCACTACTCAAGAAAGGCGACAACGCTCTCTTGAAGAACTACAGACCGATTTCCCTTCTGAGACGGGTCTACGTGCTGTTTTCGAGAGTCATTACGAATCGTCTCGCACGCAGACTTGACGACTTCCAGCCTACCGAACAAGCTGGTTTCCGAAAGGGCTTTAGTACCATAGACCACATACATACCCTGCGACAGATTGTACAGAACACAGGAGAGTATAATCTGCCACTTTGCCTTGCGTATATGGACTATAAGAAAGCCTTTGATTCCGTCGAAATTTGGGCGGTGCTGCAGTCCCTTCAGCGGTGCCAAGTTGACTGTCGGTATATCGAAGTGTTGAAGTGTTTGTAAAGTAGAGCTACGATGGCTATCCGAGTACAGAATCAGAGTACGAAACCTATCTAACTACAGAGAGGTGTAAGACAGGGTGATGTTATATCCCCGAAACTCTTCACTGCTGCATTGGAAGAAGTTTTCAAGCTACTGGAATGGAAAGGATGCGGTATTAACATCAATGGCGAGTACATCACTCACCTTCGATTTGCCGACGATATAGTCCTTATGGCAGAATCGCTGGAGGACTTAAGCACTATGCTCAATGACCTCAATAGTATCTCCCAACGGATAGGTCTTAAGATGAACATGGACAAAACAAAAATCATGTTTAACGTCCATGTCACACCTATGCCGGTAGTTGTTGGGAGCACTAAGCTCGAAGTTGTTGACAAGTATGTTTACCTGGGACAAGACGGATTCAACTCGGCTGGGCAGCGTTCGGGAAACTACGACACATCTTGTCGTCCTCAGAAAATTAGATTGTTTAATCAGTGCGTGTTGCCAGTGATGACTTACGGATCTGAGACGTGGTCCTTCACTGCTGGCCGATTTAAAAACTGTTAAATCGGAAGTACCAGTACCAGAATGATGGCGAGAAAATACGAAGAAAAAGAGGAAATATAAACTCACCATACTTAGATATTATGTTTGAGCTTTCCTATTATCGTAGTATATAATATATCTGCCCTAGGAAAAAACTTTACAAACATTTCGATCTAATTCTAAATATTAAAGTCTGGTTTCATTGTAAGAAGTTTAGTTTCGAAAACAGCAAAAGCGAAATATATCAAATTTACAGTCTCGAATTACAATCATCATCATCATCATCACCATTATTACAGCTTATAACAGTCTACTGCCTAACATACGCCTCCCGCGAAGATTGTCTCATAGGAGAAAAAAGTGCCATATTTGCCACGTTTTGCAGGCAGATTGGCAACAGTAGCTTTTTTCATTTTATTTGTTATCAGGTGGGCTGTAAGTTCGAGTGTCACTTCAGTTTTAAAAATTTTTTTACAGTTTAAAAATTAGAAAGATGCTGCTGCCTATCTCCTGTCAAATTTTCCTCTGTCGCTGTACGTAAAAATAAACAGTTATTAGATATTAAAGTTGGTTTATATTTTACTGTTGAAAGTAGCCAAAATATCAATAGCCTACCACATAGCAACAACTCAAAACTATTAGACAAACACCCTTGTAATTCCATGTACACTTAGGAGCCGTTGAATACATAGAATTCCTGAATAAATCTATTATAGTTGTGGAGTTATTAAGGTCTGAAAGCTGTCATTCATTCATCAAAATCCTGGGCCAATTTTAGGAAATAAACTTAAAATTACTCGTAAAGTTAGGTTATAAGCGCTTTTAAAGCAAAAATATCTGAAAACCATAAATTAGAGTGTTAGAGATTAGAGAGAATTGTACAAAAGGCAACTTGAATGTTTTACGACATTTTCTACTGTAACTTTGAGTGGAAGAGATTGTATAATGGGGCTGTTAGGTTGTTTATCGGTGCGGCTATTTAGTTCTAAGTAAGTTACTTAAAACTAACCGCACCAATAACTTTGTCTTTATTTTAATTCCTATAGTTTAAATAAAACAAAATATAAGAGTTTAAAAAGCTCATTATACAACATGCATTGATTACAAGTTGTAATTATTCTAGTGAGAGTACTAGGTAACCATAAAATTATTACATTGTCATCGGTTCTTATTACGTTTGCAAAATTTTATTGCATTATTCAGACGTCTGGAAGTGGGTGATAACTGAAGTACAAAATTCCACCAAATTCATAATTCATTCTTACATACATATACATGTCAAGTTATATTTGAAAGCGTGTAAAATAGAAAACAATAAGCATGAATATAAGAAAAAAAAAAACGTTGAAGTTCATATAGGTACTGACTCTATATAGTTTGTGGTAATGACTTAAATTATTATAAAAGGATAAAACGGGATTGTCGATTTCAGCGAAGAAAGAGATCATAATTCTGAATGAGTGCCAATTTCCATAGCAGTTTATATCAAGGAATACACAACAATACAGGAACTCTGGGCTGAGATTAATTTGATATTATTATATTTTTTTTAAGGCTTCGATCCTTTTTGTTTTATTATTATCATGAATGTAAAGTACAAAATCGATAAATTCAATCCAGACATAAACTGTTTTTTCTGGACTGGTGTAATCCATTATGATACTAAATTAAGTTTTTGGCGACAACCTTTACTCTATGTCGCATTTCATCTTTTCGGTGACGTAAAAGGCCATTAAGGAAAACGCTAGAAAATTTATTTAATACATTATCCCAGAGATGGTATTTCAAATATTGCACTACTACGTCTTTATCAGTCATTTTCCAATTCTACTACTACCTACTACCCAAATTACATTTGCATATTTATTAAGAAATAAATCGAAGAAAAACTTTATTTTTCAACTACTTTTACGGGTTCTATCGCGTTTAAATAACTTATTTTTATTAATTCCCGAAGTTTCGGACCATGAAGGGTAACTGCCTGCCTTGTTTTATTTCTGAAAAGCTAATTAAAAAGAATTTTGTATTTTTTTTAATATTATATGACTATCATCTTTAAGTAGTTATAAATTTTTTGTCAGAAACTCTTACTAGCTTGACAATAGTGTTTTTGATTTAATTTTGGTAACAATTTCAGCAAAATGTTTATTGATTTATTTATTTACATCAACTGTCAACAGTACTCACACTATGCTTAATATATAAAATAATTTTTACAAGATTTATGTAGTCTGATATGAGAAACAGTTACAGACATACACATCACTGACCGTAAAGTTTTACACTACTACTAAGGAAATAAAACTAAAAGTAACGTAATGCTGTGTATGGGGACACGTTATGATAAACAAAAAATCGTAAAACAATCTTAAAAGTTAATAAATAATATTGTAGATCGCAAAATTCCTTTAACACTGTAACAATTGCCTCGTTTTCTAGTAATAACATTCATAATAAGACGCATAAGTAAAATCGCGATGATTTTAAAATAGTTTTTAACTTGAACCGTCATTTTATTTTTATATGTGTATCTCGGTACTTAAATTCCCAGTATACCCTATAATATAAATGATAATAATCTCCTCCAGACCAAACTCCGTCCACGGTGGCCGGTCTTAACTCAGACTAGCCATCTGCGCAGCACAAGATTACAGCGCACGAGTGTGTGCGAACTGCGAACACAGGGTGCACTCTCTATTCCCTTACTCTAGTAGTCCGATGGGGGAGCTCCGATACGACCTGAGATAGATTAAGCGCAGGACTAACGGCTTTACGAGCTTGACGAGACACTGGGATGAAACACCGTCAACTTCCTGACCTGGATTTCGAACCTAATAATTAGCAGTCGTACTGATCACTAGACCACTAGATTTAATTATGGATGATGTATATCTTTTCTATTATTAAGTAGTTTGTATTTTTAATTAATGATACGCATGACCATAATCACCCGCCATGGTAGGTAGCTTCGTGGCTTAGGGCTCGCTGTACATTCACAATGCGCGAGCAAGTCGGGTTCAATATCTGATTCTGATTTACCACCTGCTCGCATGGTGCCTATACCAAATGCTATAAAAATCTTATGGTTTTCGACATAACTATAGGTAAAATTATCCAGTATGCGTCAGATGTAAAATATCCAGATCAGCGACGGCCAGCGGCGTCGAAGATGAAAACCGCCAGGTACTGCAATCGTCAACCCGCCTACCAAGCGTGACGATTACGGAAGTTCTCCCTACAAAGGGAAGGGACCATGTCCAGATTTTACGGACTTACGAAGAAGAATACTTATTAATATCACTAGCGCCGTCTAGTATCGAGTAGCAGAACTAGGAGAGTCAAGAACTTTCTAGAAATTTCCATAGCAGAACTTTCTGGAACTATTGACACCTAGTCAATCGGGACCGATATGTACTCGAATATTCTAGATGTTCTACAGTAGAAGGTTCTGGAAACTATCTGAGGCCCTATATAAGGTCGGTATAGACCGTGACCGGGGCAGTATTGAATTGGAAGAAGCGAATACTTCGAAGCGATACAACTGCGAACTTAAGTGATCAGTAATACAATTGTGTTTTATTATTAGTGTGGTTTTAAGTTGTAATTAGTGTTCTGTAATTAAAGTATAAATTTTGGTAATTCAATTGGCAGTTTTTAATTGTCTCGAACCCCAAGCTCGTAACAATACTACTGTATGGCAGCAAGCATTGCAAGCACTGCTCTTTGACGGCAGATGTACGTAGGAGGGTGGTACCTATCCAGACGGACTCCTAGGAGAAAGGAGTCCTATCGTCTAGTATGTACAGATGCTAGGCGGTAGGATTAAAATAGCTAGTTTTAATTCCAAAAACCCATTTCAAAAACAGCTCGATGATGGGAGATAGCTGTCAGTTACAATAGGTCACAGTGTGATGATCGTGGAAAACGTAAGATTCTGGCAGACCCCAATGTCAAGCAAAGTCTAATGAAATGATAGTTATAATATAATTTTGTATCATAATCTGATCTTAAATCTAGTAGAAAAATAATTTCAGGCTGATAAATAACGTTTATCAAACAATTTAATTAACAAATTTTTTAAGTATTCTAAAAACATCATTATAACATTAAATTATATTACCTACGTAAGTTCGTTAAAGCTACGTAGATCGACAAAGTTTTTTCATCGTCTTATCTTTCTAATTAGGTAGAGTGTATTTTATTACAGACTGGTGTTAGTCATGAGATGAAAGTTACTAATTGGATAAAATACAACATTTTTTTATAGGATAGAGTGACGAACGAGCACACAGCCCACCTGATTGTAAGTGGTTGCTGTGGCCCATAGACATCTACATTTTATTCTCAAAAAAGAATCAAAATGCAGATGCGTCGTCACCCGTGAGGACTAAGATGGAATGCCTCTTTTCCTGTAAAATGGGTCTCTGGTTCTCTACAATCACCATACGAAACACAGCAGTGTCAAGGTGCTATTTTACGCTGGTATTCTGTGAGCGCGTGGTACTTCCCCGGTTGAGCCGACCCATTCGTGCTACAACTATACTGCTAATATAGCTAAAGCATGCCTCTATCACGATGTATAAACGAATTAAAAACTATTTGTCAGTAAAAGTTTCTCCGTTACTTGTTTGTTCAAGGTTATAATTTATTTAATGGACTTTTTTATCTATTAGTTAAAAAAATCAGCTCTAAATGAATTTTTTCTACGAAGCAGTTAAACAGCTTATTAAAATCCACTGCTGAGCATAGGCCTCCAACACAGATTGCCTCATAGAGAGGATATTTGCCATAGATGCCACGCTAGGCATGCGGGTTGGCAACCGCAGTGTTTGTTTTTATTCGTAATTAGTAAGACGCTGCTGCCCATCTACCGATTTGTTTTCCTCTATCGCCTCTTACGACACAGTGACAATGAAGGCACAGGACAATGCAGACACAGTCACCTTTGTGTTTGAAAGCCCTAATCAAGAAAAAGTGTCAGATTATGAAATTAGCTCATGAATTTGGATCTTGAACACTTAGGCATTCCAGAGACTGAATACAGCTGTACAATCCGCATGCCAAGTGCTGAATTTGCCAGAATTTGCCGTGATCTGTCTCAGTTTGGAGGTCAATGGTCATTTCTTGTACAAAAGAAGGTGTAAAATTCTCGGCGTCAGGTGACATTGGTACGGCAAATATTGCATTGGCACAAACAGCATCAATTGACAAGGAAGAGGAGGCAGTTGTTATTGAAATGGATGAACCTGTGACCCTTACATTTGCCTGCCAGTATCTCAATTACTTCACAAAAGCAACCTCACTAAGTAACCAGGTCCAGCTTTCGATGTCGGCTGACGTACCATTAGTAGTGGAATATCGCAATCCAGACATTGGTCACATCCGCTACTATTTGGCACCGAAAATTGAAGAGGAAGATAGTTAGATTAGTTATTTTTAAGTTTCTTTTAATATTAATTCATTTTATGTTAAAACTACGTGCCTTTTTACTTACAATCACGTCTGAATAATACAGTTTTAAAATTTTCTGCATCATTGTTATACTTCATTTCTCATCTATATCATTATTGTCATCATCATCATTATTTCAGCCCATCACAAGCCTGCTGCTGAACATATGTCTCTCCTCAAGAACGCCACAATGCACGGTCTTGACATCCATTCACAACTTCTTCGCCTTCACACTTCGCTTAGTACCGAGGCTGCAACTCGAAGGCCTTTTTTCCCCATCGGTTGTCGGTACTCCGAGCTATATTGTGATCGTCAGACCGGTACATTTACACTTCAGCTTACTGATCCGTACTGCATATTGTATATAAATATTATGATGTATTCCTTCAACGCCGAGCACGTGGTAAATCAGCACTTAAAATTACAATTAACAACTTCATTGGTGCCGGCAGGGATCGAACTCGAGTTGCTCGCGCACTGCGAAATTTACAGCGAGCGGTTAGCCCCTGAGCTGAAATAATAGTACTACGTGCCCTGAGCTACTACGGCTCTCTGCAACTTTACTCTTCTTCACAGCTTTAATTGTTTAATAACAATTAATTAAAACTATAAAAAAATATTTTTACAATACCTTTATGATAAAAAAATAAAGAATAAATAAATACATTACATATGTTTAACACAATATGTTGTCTTTTTCCTATTTATAATTTTTATGTATTTATTTAACCTAATTAGGCGAGAATTTTTTTTTCCTTTATTTTACTAAACAAATCGACACAACCATACAGTAAAACATATTCCCACAAAACTGTTTACACAGTTTGTCTGTGGAATCCAGTCTCACAATAATACTTAAAGGATAGCTATGGTACAATTTTTTTCCTTAATTACATAATGATAGAAAGTGTCTATAAACCATCTTTTTAAATACATTTTTCTTAATCTCGTGTCGAATATCTTTGGGCAGACTATTCAGAATATACGGTATTTGTTTCTTTAATGTTCTATCTCCAAAGTAGTTTTTTATTCTAGGCACTTCGAATTTACCCTCGGACATCGACCGGGTACCTTGATTCTGTTTTACAATCGTCAAGTTTAGCTTTTGACAGTCATGGTTATTTATAGCCAGTAGATATTTATGCTTTAAACTAACAGGTAGAATCTTACAAATTTTAAATAATTGAGAGTAGTTATCTTTGCACTTAGCTTTAGTTTTTTTTTGTTTACGAGTAATTTTAAAAATCTAATCTGAAGAGCTTCCAGCTTTTAATTATTACTTTTGAATGTAAGACCATAACTGTCAAGAGCATAACTGAGAATAGAATCTATAAGTGAGAAATAAAGTGTTTTCAATGTAGTAACTGGTACTTTAAAACTTAAGTGGTAGAATTTATTTAGAAGAAATCTTAGTTTATTACATATGAAATCCACATGACATGACCATGAAAATACTGAATCCACAACAACACCAAGATACGTCACGCGATCTACCCTTTCAATAGGATTACATTTAAAGTTAAATAGGTTATCATGAATGCAAGAATAACTATGAGTATACATAAACGGAGGTGAATTTAAAGGCTTTAAGTAAGGGGAGTGTATGACAAGTAATTTAATTTTTCTGAATTCAAAATGATACCATTGTCGTGCGACCACCCAACGACCGCATCTATATCATGCTGCACTTGGCAACACGTCTCAGCGAGATCGGTCCCGGCGCGTAATGTACATAAATCATCCGCGAACAGCCGAGCAGTGGTGGAGCACTCCACATAGACTATTTACGTGTAATAAGTAGCAGATTGGCCCAGTCCCTGATCCCTTCCGAACTACCTTCACACGAAAATACCACGCCGTTAGGTAATCGCGGAACCAGTGGTTTAACGGTTGCCCCACACCACATTCTTCCATTCCATTCAAAAGTGTGTCCGTTTCTAAGGTATCGAAGGCTTTTTTAAAATCATAAAAACTAAGACTACACATTTTTTATCTTCTAAATATGAATTAATCTCATCTGTAAATTTTGATAACAGTGTGTTTGTACTTTTACCCTTTTGGAAGCCATATTGGCATTCATTTAATATTTTATTCTTTTGTAGATAACTTCCCAGTTGATTTACTAAACATTTTTCAATAATTTTGTCAATACTAGATAAAATAGCTATAGGTCTATAATTAGTAAAAACTTTACGGTCACCTTTTTTATGGATGGGACGAATGATGGTTTCTTTTAATTTTGATAGAAATTTATGCAGGCTAACAGATAAATTAACTAACTTAGCTAGTATGGGACTGACTTTATTCACAACTAATTTCAAGTCAGACATCCGCACAAGATCGCTGCCAGGTGGTTTGTTTTTGTCCATCTTATCGATTACCTGTTCACATATTTACTACTAACTGGCTGCCATCTCATGCACATGTCCGATCTCTTAACGTAGTTATCTCTTACCAACCATTTGTCAGTGCATACATGTTTTATTTTATCTATTTCGCTAGAAAAACTAGTAGTGAACTTATCACATATCTCCTTTATACTACCTTGCCCTTCCATATTTGAAAGTATTAAACTGTCTAAAGATTGTCTATTCTTTCCCAATAAATTATTTATCTTATCCCATATTTTCTTAATATTATTATTACAATCCAATATACTCTGCTTATCATACTCAACATTACATTTAAATATTGCTTTGTTACACTTATTTCTATATTTAGTATATAGTTCAGTCGTTTTATCATATTTTTTGGATCTTTGCACCAATTATTAAAAAGTCTGTCTCTGCTGCTAATGTTCTACTCTGCTCTCTATGCTACTTAAATATGCCATTAATAATAATAGTGTTCTCCAAACCGAATTTTGATTCAGGTAACCTATCTCAACGGAGCCATGTGCACAGTACAGGATTATAGTGATGATGTAATCTATACTGCTTACCCAAAAAGCTCTTTGTTGTTTGTAAGTTGATAGTTGTATCGTTAGTTGTAATGTTCAAATACTTACGTTTCTTTTCTAGTTTCATTTCTGTTCTACAAATTGTCTAAGAGAATTCAAGGTCAAGATCAAGCCTTGATTTTCTGACTATAATTAACTCATAAAATTTTATTAATACTTCTACTAGCCCGTAGTAATTAATTTCGCCCCATGAGTGTCGTAAAAGCAGGCTACAAGAAACGTATGACGGTAGTGGCTTATGTACAGGATACAGATACACGTTTACAAGCAGATCAAGAAGAAGGAGATATGTGTACGCGCAACCACAGGCACGCACTCGTCTTATTTTTTTTATTATAAAAAGGAAATATTCGTTCTTACTTGTGCCAAATTAACTCATTTAATAGTATTCACTTGTATATTCGTATCTATTTAAAAAACTGCAGCGTGTCTTTGATACGTTAAAATTTTGAATTATTAATGATTAACAGGTAAGTCGAATTAAAAAAAATACAATAATATCTTTATTAACAGCTATGGTTTGTTGTAACTTGCTACATGGCATGAAGTCTGCCAGGGTGCATAGGTCCACCCTAATTACCCTTAATTTTAAGGCATTTAAGATTAAAAAAAAATATTAATGAACGTTAAAAAAATAAATATATAAAAGACGTAAAATTTAACACTTTAAAGTGTACGTAAATGAGTTATCTAACGGCTGTCCGAACAGCCCGGCTCTGACGGTTAGCTCGTATCATTCGATGTTCTGGCCCGTGAAAACCGCCCGGGGACGCGAGTGTACGGTGTGTACGCGGTGTATACACGGTGTGGAGGGGTGTGCCACATGAGTAAAGAAACCGACCAGAGGGGAAGCTACATACAAACGGCTCGCTGCGAGTACACCCATACATAGCGCAGCGATGTGTGCGTGAGCTCTCACCGACAGGTTCACCGACGCTCCGTCGGGGTACAAACCGGTTTGCGCCGGCTCAGTCAGAGTATCCATGAAAGGGCTGTTAGTCGTGCGCATTTAAATAAATAGACCAACAATATTTCGAAATTTTATACATCAATTAATTTATTAAGTATTTTTGCAATTATTAAATAATTAGATTAAAGTATTTTAATAAGAATAATTAAGAATTAAGTTATTATAAATTTATATAGGTAAATAATAAGTTTTCTGTATAAGCAAAATGCCTAATAGTTGTACAGTATGCATGAATAATTCTAGAGAAAATAAGGATATTTCCTTTTTTTGTAACCGAGAGATCAAGTGAAGTAAGTACCTATTTACGTATTATATACAATAATACTAGGTAATAACATTGATAGGTAAGTGAGAATGTGTTAGAAAGGTGCGTCGCCGAGTGATGAAGTCGGTCTCACCTACTTAAAACGTTAGTCAGTCTAACTTTGACAGTGCCATAGATGGCAGGATATCCTACGTAATAAGGCTAAATGTGTGACTTTATCCACCCACATTAGTATAATAATAATAATTCATTTATTTCGGACAAAAAGAATATCCATAGTTGGTGGATAGTGTTGGTGCAAGTGGTGCTGGTGTTGGTGGATAGTGTTGCTGATGGTGTCAGTGGTGGTGGAGGTGGTAATATCGTAGGTAGTGGTAGTAGGCAGTGTACCAACAGTGGCTTCATCAACACCACTACCATAACCACCATTACTATCACCACCACCGCCACTGCCCACGACCACCATCACAGCCACAACTACCACCACCACCACTTACACCAAAACTCTTGATTTCGAACAATTAATAAATATGTTGTTACATTAATATTAGTTATAATTAATACACATGTTGTCTTATGCTATAAAATATTTTTATTTTTTCCTTATAATTTTCACATGCATCAGGTGACAACCCTATCAGAATAGGTATAGATTTTCGACGTTGTTAGGAAGCTTCCCCTCTGGTACTCTTTACTCTGTGGGTGTGCGGCGCGCCCGTCTGCGGACTCGCTGCGTCCCATCCGTTGTTGCCCTAATGGTGGGCACTCACGGTCAGTTAAACTGATCAGTTTAACTGACGTACATTCAAAACTGACCGTGAATGTGAAATCTTAAGTTGAAATTTTTAACTGAAGAAAAACACACGGATTTTTTCGAACGTGCTGTCAGTTAAACCGCTCAGTTGAACTGACGTACATCCAGAAACTGATCGTGAATGTGAAATCTTAAGTTGAAATTTTTAGCTAACGGTAACCCACGTATTTTTCCGGGCGCACCGTAATCCGCTGGCTTCAGTTCGTTTCCATTATTGGTAAGTACATACTTTCTTAGTAGCTTTTATTTATATTTCATTTTTTTTATAACATTATTTGTATGCTGTTTAGATTTTATATTATTTTATATATTTAGAGAAGTTGGTTTGACAGAGGATGAGACCAAGGTGATTGTAATGATGTCATCTTCCTTATGGTGGACTCAGAAGGTGGGTAAAGGGTCTCAGTGATGCTACTACGTAGAACCATCGTGTTTGAACTCATTTTCAAATAGGTAAATGGAGACCTAGATTACTGTTATAATATCACCTTTATGTTGGTGCAACCCGAAGGTGAGTATAGGATCTCAGTGATGACACTAGATAGAAGGATCGTGTTTGAACTCATTTGAAAGGGCTCATAAAGACCTAGGTGACTGTTATGACCTTACGTTTCTGATGGTGCAATCCGAAGGTGGGTATAGGATCTCAGTGGCGGTACTAGATAGAACGGTCGTGTTTGAACTCATGTGAAAGGGCTCATAAAGACTTAGGTGACTGTTATGATCTTACCTTTCTGATGGTGCAATCTGAAGTTGGGTATAGGATCTCAGTGGCGGCACTAGATAGAACGATCGTGTTTGAACTCATTTTAAAGGGCTCTAAAGACCTAGGTGACTGTTATGACCTCACCTTTCTGATGGTGCAATCCGAAGGTGGATATAGGATCTCAGTGGCGGCACTAGATTGAACGATCGTGTTTGAACTCATTTGAAAGGGCTCATAAAGACCTCGGTGACTGTATGACCTCACCTTTCTGATGGTGCAATCCAAAGGTGGGTATAGGATCTCAGTGGCGGCACTAGATAAAACGATCGTGTTTGAACTCATTTGAAAGGGCTCATAAAGACCTAGGTGACTGTTATGACCTCACCTTTCTGATGGTGCAATCCGAAGGTGAACGGCACTAAGTAGAATGATCGTATTTGAACTCATTTGAAAGGGTTTATAAAGACCTAGTTCAATGTGATTATAATACTTTCATGACGGTGAAATAAGAAGGTGGGGTAAAAGATCTCAGTTGTGCCCCTACGAAACACCATCGTGTTTGGGCTCATTTGAAAGGGCTCAAGAACTAACTACACAAATAATATAAATATAATAAATAGTACAATCAGTATTATTACTCACTTAATAATGTTTTCAGGCAATTAAAAAAGCAGCAAAACTCCCAAGTAGGTACAAAATTAGAAATCGACCATATATTTTACAGGCAATAAAAAACAAGGCAGAACGGAAAAAGCATAAACAACTACTACAACCAGAAGACGAATATATCTGCGTACTTCAAGAAAACCTACAAGTTAACACCAATTCCTATAAATAACCAAGTTACCTGTACTCAGTATTTAGAATTCAATGATTTTTGACTGATTTATTATACGAATACTTACACATTTAATAAAACAAACTTTTCGGATTTTATTTTGTTTAACTTATTTTAATTCGTGACGTTTGGTTGCTTCAACTTTATTTTAGTATGTAACACGTCGAGAGGTCAATTAGATAAATATAGAAAGCTAGGCCATCCTAACTATTTCCGTTACTGAAAACCGATAAGCATTATCTGGTCATCATAAGACCTTTAGAATGTGCCCATGCCCACGGATTTTTTTGGGCTCACCGTAACCGGAGTGCAAGTTAGTATCAGTGGGGTGTCGCCCGCTCTACAGATAGGTAATTTAATAAACAGATAAAAATAAATAATACATTTATTAAATAAATAAAATTTACCATAATCAATAAAATTATCATAATATCTGACCCATTTCTTAAAAGTGTCTTAATACTGACCTTATCATGAATAAAAATATCTTTTGAAGTGTTAATATATAGGAAACGATATATATATATATATATATATATATATATACAGGGTGTTTTTGGAACGCTCCCGAAAACTAAGACAGGCGACAACACCAAGTATACCTTTGATCATGGGTCACAAATAAATTCGATCCTGATGAAAAAAAAATCATCTTTTTACAAGGTTTTATTAGCTTTATTCACGCGCCATCATGTTAGTACAGCTAAATGAAACGATAATTTCATAAAAAATATCATGAAAATACTGAAACATAAAACCAGCAGTGGAATGACTGAATTGATATCACCTGACCTGAGCTAGATAAAGGTCAATGTACGCGCGAACACAAATTCGCGCGGCCCGCAACTAGCGGGCCTTCCAACAATACCGAATAATTTACAACACGTGTCTAAATACCTAACTTATCTACTTAACCTACTATTTTGCCACTGTGCTTATCTCCACGTAGCCACTTTAATCCGAATTTACAGGTTAAATAACCCAAATAACTGGTTCGATTCCCCGCTAATGAAGAAATACTTAAATGAAATGTAACCAAGGTTGGAGTCATGCGTTTTTATTCATCGTGTAGGTATGTTTATTATTCTCGTGTATTCAGTTATGTACCTATTCAGATTAGTCTAGTACTAAGTTATTTAAAAAAAAATAGTTATGAAACAGCTTACTGCTCTAAATCCTCCGTGGTCTTATGAGATGCGGCTCAAATTGTGCTCCATTCATTTCAAGGCAGACTTGGGTGCAGGCGGGGCATCATCGTGTGGTCTTCGACACAGTCCGTACGTAGTTTCTCGAAAGCATCCACGATCCTTTGGCGCATTTCTTCAGCACTATCACATTCACGATTAAAAACCCTTTCTTTCACATACCCCACAAAAAGAAGTCTAACGGAGTCAGATCTGGTGAGCGAGGTGGGCAAGCGTGTGGTCCTAGTCTGCCGATCCAGCGATCATCAAATAGCTCATTGAGGCGCTCACGGACTAACCTCACGAAATGTGGAGGGGCACCATCATGTTGGAACTATGTGCGGCGATATTCAGCCAACGATAGGTCGTTTAAAATGTCAACCAACTGTTCATTTATAAAGTTTAGGTATCGCTGTCCGTTCAGTCGCTCTGGCAGAAACACTGGTCCCAGTATGCGATCCTTAAATAAACCTGTCCATACGTTAACCGACCATCGGGTTTGTGCCCGGTTTGTCGAACAGCGTGCGGGTTAACCTCTGAATACACGTGTGTATTTCTTCGGTTCCACAGGCCGTTTCTGGTAAATGTCGACTCATCCGTCCAGATAATGTGCTCAATGGAACCAGGCACACGTTGTTGCTGATATAATAACCAACGGCAGTATAATAACCACTATAAACGTACGCGTTAGGCATTATTAAAACAAAAAAGAATCCAAAAACGTAACAAAAACTTTAATATCAACACGTAATCACAAGTAAATTTATTAAACAAAACGATTGAACTGTCGCTCGCGCACGCGTGTTTTGTACACGAAACTGTCTCAAAAACTAAAACCAACGAACCCCGTCAAGGCTGAAAATTACTGCGTCACAAGCGTGAGGCGACAGGGTTAGGCATTCTGCCGTCATAATAAAAAAGGAAGTAACTAACAAAAACGTAAAATGGAAATAAAAAATAAATTGATGAATTTTTCTTTCAGACCCCGTGTCTAAAGTATATTAAAAGGTATCTATATTGAAATATATACGTAGAGACATGAAGATTTTAAGGACGAACTTATTTTTTTTTTAAATTTGTTTATTTATTTAAATAAAACGAATTTTCCTTTTCATCTTAGCTTAAAAAATACACCTGGCAACACAAAAACATCGAAGGAAAGACGCATATAACTATTTGCGTCTTTCCAACCTAATAAATTAAAAAACAAAACTGCCATTCATTTAACAATTTTACATATTTTGGAAAGGTCATTTGAAGTTGAAAGGACGCTAATAGTAATTTACTACTTTTTTTTAAAATAAATATTAGAAAAGCATTGGTAGTGAGACACAAAAAATAATAATTTTAAAAAGTAATGATTTTAAAGGGGATATCATACAAGACTTACTACGATAATAATTAAAACTTAAAAATTTTGTACAACCGACTTTAATATAAATAATTAAGGATAACTCAAAAACTATTGGTCTGACCTCGATCAAATTTATATGGGACCACATGTGAAACACCAGCTCTTAACAATAAGATATAAATTCTTAATAATAAGATATAGAATAATAAGACAAGACCAAGAATAATTGAAATTTAAGTAATCGATGCAAATATTGTTAAAGATGACGTAGCAACTGGTTAAAAAAGTCTTTTCTTTTATGTTGAATTTGTATGTCTTTTCTACTAAAAAAAGTCATCTGTGATCAACAGTTACGTCTAAAATTCTTACGATAATTTCTAAAATATTGATATTTGTGAATATTAAAAAAATTTAGTAGATGCGCCTTCTTATCATGAATCGAATGGTATATTTAACTCATTTATTCATAAATTGTTAGATGCGCCCTTTTTTCTTACGACCGCGTGTTTCGTACCGAGCTAGATACAGGTCGATAGCGGAGGGGGTGTGGGTACAATCGCGTTCTAAAGTACTACATGGTATTGGGCTATTGTTTTATAATATTATAGTAATTAATTGTTTTAATGTAGAATCATAATAGGTGTTTTACTAGCTACTTAGAACTTTGGAAGAGGTGGGAATTAAAAATGGATAATGTTTACATGAGCATTATTTGTTATTTCTATCGTAAAATATAAAGTAGTTTGTAACAAGAAAACTTTAGCTAAGGGTAACACGCCGTACATTATGACGTCTTGGGTCACATGGAAGCCAGATGTTAATGGTGTGTTGGTGTTACTGGATGCTACTTGATCATCACTTTCATCTTCGCTTGAGCTTCCGTCATCAGGTCGATCACATGGTAATTTTTTCGGTATTCTTCCTCCACACTTTTAACTTTACTGCACAATTTTCCCCATTCACCTTCTCCTATCATATTTACCTTTTCGATCACTAGTTTAGTCATAAAACAATAGATATAAATAATTTTTCTTTCCTTCCTTTTTAAAACATCGTCGCGAGTCGCAAAGTAAGCTGTGTATGCGACTGTATTTTTGGAGCGAACAAAGCGCGGGAACCAATAGCATGCAGGCACACTAATACTGGCGGATTGTTCCCCCGTCGCGCGCCTTTCGTACCAATATGTGATAAATCGCTCAGTGCCCAAGTTCAAGGCCAGCGTTTGTTTTTCACCGTTCGCGCGTACATTAACCTCCATTAGTCAGGTGATATCAATTCAGTTTCCACTGCTGGTTTTATGTTTCAGTATTTTCATGATATTTTTTATGAAATTATCGTTTCATTTAGCTGTACTAACATGATGGCGCGTGAGTAAAGCTAATAAAACGTTGTTAAAAGATGATTTTTTTTTCATCAGGATCGACTTTATTTGTAACCCATGATCAAAGGTATACTTGGTGCTGTCGCCTGTCTTAGTTTTCGGGAGCGTTCCAAAAATACCCTGTATATATATATATATATATATATATATATATATATATATATATATATATATATATATATATATATACGGAACGGATTTCATTTCTCGATCGACAAAGCCGCTGCCGTGCGCGTTTAGTTGGCGTGACTCCTATAAATTAAAAATATCATTTCCTATCTACGAGTATTAACTAACTGTTCCCCGCAACTTCGCCCGCGTGTAATTTATTACGATTGGATTTCATTGGTTTTAATGTTTTTGCCCGGAACCCTAATACTTTTTCTAAATTAAAAGTAGCCTAAGTTCCTCCTTATAAGCTATCTGCCACTGAAAGTTTCGTCAAAATTGGTTCAGCCGATTCGGAGATTAGCCGGAACAAACAGACAGAAAGATTTTACAATAATACAAAAATTTTAAAAATTGTGTATTAGTTATAAGTACCCTATGTACTTTCATATGTATTTAGTAAAAAACTTTTATTTTGACATTACAAACAGACACTTCAATTTTGTTTATTTGTATAGATATATATTAATAGACAGGATGATGATATGTGTGATGTAATGATATTAAATAAGATTTAGATATTATTAAATATATGATATTTTATAGGAGAAATATATAAAATTATATATATAAAAATAAAATATAAATTTAATTTATATAAATATATATATATATATATATATATATATATATGTATATATGTATATATATATGATATTTTATAGGAGTCAAGCAAACGAAACGCCCACGGCCACGCCCCACGTTTGAACTAGGACTGTTGATAAAATATCGATATATCGAATTTTTGGACGACATATATTGAAGTATAAGTTTGATATTGAAATATAGATAGATATACGACAGTCAATATATTTTTTAAAATAATTTAATATTTCATTTTTTCACGTAAATCATTTAATCTACAACACCATCGTAAACTTAAGTTCTAATCCTTGATTGATCCAATCTACTATACTTTATTTACACTATATTATGTTTTTAATTTTTCCGCAGTTTATTTATTTGCTTATTATCTTACAAAAAAAGAAATATAATTTTGTATAGTATATCTCTGTGATATTAAAATCACTATAATCTATGAAGCTTAGTACTACTTTACTTACTGTGAGTTTTGGCAGGAACTTGACCATCGACGGATGGTTGCTCCTGTTTAATCGTTTAAATAATCGTTTGAAGTGGATTTTTATCAAAGTGATAGAGAAAACGACGAAATAAGTGCTTCGATGTTGGTATAAGCCTCAAGTTATTTTAATCGCTTAGGCGTCTTATGATTTACTTCCGTGCTATCAGAAATAGCTGTTTAAAGTTAAAGTTACAACCTATATACGTCCCAATGCTGGGCACAGGCCTCTCCTCATTTCTGAGAGGGTTTTAGGGCAATGAAACGTCCGCCGCGCTGCCCCAATACGTGTTAGCGAACTTCACGTTTTCGAAATTTTTATTTTATTTCTCAGAAATGCAGGTTTCCTCACGATGTTTTCCTTCATCGCCGAGCACGTGGTAAATCAGCACTTAAAATTGCAATTAACAATTTCAGTGGTGCTGGCGTGGATCGAACCCGGGTTGCTCGCGTACTGTGAAATTTACAGCGAGCGCTAACCATCTGAGCTACCATGGGTCATTAATAATTACTAAGAACTAATTTAACCTAACATTTTCATAGATTTATAATTTAATTTGTTTAATAAATATACTATATTATAAGCTGTGTACATCATTTTTAAGCAATAAGCATCGGTATATCGCTTATGTTTTCGACATATAAAACTCATATATTGATATATTTATAATTATATAATAAAAATAAATATAACAGTCCTAGTTTGAACTGATCAGTTGGAATGATCAACTGAACTGACCGTGTGTGTCGAACTTGTTTTGGATTAAATCCGTTTGAAATGATCAGTTGAACTGATGTCAGTTTAACTGACCGTGTGTGGGGACCATAACAGCGTTTGTGGCACTATGTGATTGTGTAGTGTTTGTGTAGGACTGGCCGGCGACGTTTCGGTCGTCGGAATCTAGCAGAACCGGGGCGAGGGTTCGAATAGAACGTTACGGGGCCTCCGGAGGCTACCGAATGGAGTTTGTGTCTAACTCTAAAGGACAGTTTGCTCTTGATGTTCACTAGAGAGTGGAGGCGACTAGTGACGAATTTGGCTCGGTTGCGGACATTGCGAATGTGTTTCGCGAATGTCATACCGTGGTCGAATGTAACCCCTAGGTATTTGGCCGCTGATTGGATTTGGTACTGGCGGCCGTATAGGGTGATCGTACCTATCGATTTCTTGGGATTTTGTTTTTTCGGTTGAGGGGGGGGGGGAATCCTTTGAAAGTATATTGCTACACTTTTCTGAGGATTCACTTCGATTCTTCATAAGCGGAACCAATCGTCTGTTTGGGGCATCTTGGTCAGAATTCTTATGTTATGATGGGCGAAGAGTGCAGTATCATCGGCGAAAAGAGCAGTATTCACTACTGGGTCCTTCGGGATCGGGATGTTACTCGTGAAGAGTGCAAAGAGAAGCGGGGGGAGGACGAAGCCCTGTGGGGCTCCAGCTTTGAGGGGACGCTCTGTAGGGCGCGTATTCAATAGCGAAAGTGACGATTTGCAAGGAAGGCTCTGACAATGTGGGTAAGCCTAGCAGGCACTTTGAGTTTATACAGCTTTTAAAGCAAGCCGTGGTGCCAGACTTTGTCAAACGCTTTCACGACATCGAAGAAGAGGGCACCGGTCATAGTGGTTCTTATATGTCGACAGTGCCTTAGGCTAGCACCTCATGGGCGCCCCTCTGGCGGCCATATTTTATCAATTATAACTACTTACTTGACTATATTTAACTATATTATAATTTATAATATATATTGGAATTGCAAAATAATTAAGACACGTAACATGTGGGCGTGAATGAAAAACGTGAGGAAAGAGTGAGGGTGATATAGGAGTAATCAAGAAGACGTAGCGCACTTTGGAAGCTCTGGTCTATATCTCTATAGAAAGTATAGTTTTTGTTTTATGTAGGTACTTAATTGATTTTCCGTTTAATTTTTAATTGATATTTTCCGGTTTAAAACTTCAGCAAGCGCCCCTTTGTAACCTTGCACCCCTAGGCCCGTGCCTAGTTTGCCTTAAGGCATGATCCGCACACTGATGTTCACGTATCAAAATAATATTTTATTATTTAACATTACAGAAACGTGTCGATGTTTTAGCGTCTTTACGTCACGCGTGTCAAGTGCGTCATGGCTGGCCATCTGAGACGGTCAATTAATTACTGTCTGCTGCGTTCCTAGTACGAAAGAGACTGTAGTTAAAATTCTTATTAGCGAACGAAGAGATATATTACAAAAAAAAAAAAACCACCAGGGTATAAAAAGTTTTTAAAACAGCCAACGTTCTTGGCACTACACCGCGGAAAGTAGGACTGTCTGAAAACTTTTTTATAGTTTTAATTTCTTTCTTTCTTTATTATCAACTATCGTTTGCGGCAGCTTAGGGTTGAAGTGGAAGGAGACGAAGACTTCCTATATTACTTTTATTCTCTAACTTACAAGTTGACTTAACTAACAGTAGTTGTCACAGGACAATGTGAGTTCACAGTGATACTAGACTACCTAACTTACGTTGTAGAGCCATGCTACAGCTACATTAGTAGTAGGTATAGTTGTAGCACGAATGGGTCGGCTCGACCGGGGATGGACTACGCTCTCATAGAATACCAGCGTAAAATAGTAGCTTAATGCTGCTGTGTTTCGTTTGGTGAGTATAGAGAACCGGAGACCCATTTTACTGGAAAAGAGGCATTCTATCTTAGTCCTCACGGCTGACAACGCATCTGCATTTTAATTTGCGAAACGAAGATAGATGTAGATGTCTACGGGCCACAGCAACCACTTACTATCAGGTGGACTGTGTGTTCGTTTGTCACCCTTATTCTATAAAAAAAAAAACGAAGTGGTGATCGAAGCAACTGATGCTTGGCACTTATGTGGCTGCTTCCTAACGACAGTTTTGATATTTTTGGATCTGAACGTTACCGTAATAGGCTACCATAAGTCTGCAGATCTAGGCCTCCCCATAAATTGCTTCAAAAATATTTGCCATATTTGCCACTCTTGAATTGTTTATAGAATAAGTGTAACAAACGAGAAATACATCTACATTTATTATCAATATAGAATCAAAATACAGATGCGTTTGCACTCCTGAGGTCTAAGATGAAATGCTTCGTTTCCAGTAAAAGGGTATCCGGTTCTTTTTACACTCACCATACGATACACAGCAGCATTAAGCTGGTATTCTGTGAGAGCGTGGTCTAATGGTCCTACACCGGTCGAGCCGATCTATTCGTGCTACAACTACAACCATAATATAGCTGCAGCATAGCCCTACCACGTCTAAAAAGACCTTGCTTTGGGTCTTCAATAACACGAGATTCATGAGTACCATTGCAAGAGTTCGACTCCCTCACTAACCTACTGCTTGTGCAGTATGGTGAGTGTGAACAAAAAATTATAGTTTTCGATGTAAGATTTGAATATGCTGTGTCGTAGTATATAAGTCAAAGTTTAGCAAGGGCATCCTAATGGTTTATGATGCGGACTGCAAGTTCGGAAATTCAAGGGTTCGAATCTACCATTCGACTAATGTCGTGAACCATTCCCAACACAAGCACTACAATCTTAGGTGGTAGTAATGTAAATAGTATTACTTGTATTTATTTTTCAAATAATACTTTTAATAGAAAATTAAACGTAAGTAGCTACAGAATATTAAATACTGGATTTATTAAATTGTAATATAAAACTGTCTAACAAGGCTCTACAGAATTATTTTCTTATTTGCGAGGCAACAGGATTGAAAATAAAGCGGATAATCTATTTAAAATAATAAATGCAGTTCATCATAAATTATTTATGATGAACTGCAAACAATTATTCTTCCGTATTATAATATTCATATTATAATTTTATTCTGTCTCAATAATTTTATATACGAGAACGTCTATAATCTTATGAAATTAAAATCTGTGCTGTGATCAGTTACGAAATATGTTTTTATTTAATTCTTATGGGCTTTGTAGGTATTTAATGACGCTTGCATAAAATGCCAGATGTAGCAATACTTAGAAAAAATATTTTAAACACTTGTTCAAGAAACTGTGCAAAATTTGACCACGGTAGGGATGGGCAAGGGGAAAAAATATATCGAATCGATATTTTTAAACAGTATCGGTATATATCGCGTGATTAATATCGATATAATCGATATATATTTGCATGGTAAAAGATATGGTCCAAAATTTTATATTACTGATGGTTGGACGAAGAAAAAAGAAAACAACCACCACACATAAACTAAATACTTTTGTACCTCCTTTTGTTGTTAAGTACATGTTTTGTCATTAATACAACATTTTAAACATATCGAAATTGATACAAATTCGATACTCTAAAATAAATATCGATATATCGCAAATTAAAATATCGACGATATATATCGATCTTTTTATTAAAAATATCGATATTACGATACATCAATATTTAAGTCTAGACCACGAAATAAAAGTAATTAACACGAAGTCGGAGCTGCGACAGTTTTCACGCTCGGTGTGTCAACACGTCTCGCTCGAGCAACAACAGCCTGTCAATAATCCTTTATTAACAGGCTGCTTTGGCGCTTTGTTTTATCTCCTTCATCTCACACTGTTATGGTTGTTTTGTACTAGAATTTTAATAAATATACCCATATTAATAAGCCTCAGGTCAATCGACGGATTCAATTCGCCTGGGCAGCGTACGCGAGATTACGACATATCTCGTCATTTAAAACATGGAAACTAGCATGTACAGTGTACAACCAGTGATGTCCGCAATATTATAGAGGCAATGGGCCAGTCAAAATTCAAAGAACCAACGACCGAGGGGAAAAAAAGGTTCTCGTGTGGTACCTACGTATTGGTTAGAAAAGATGTAGGTCAACCCTCCCACTCAATGAAGTGATGACCTGATAAGTGTTGCAGGAAGAGGATGGATGCAAGTTATCAGGACCATGTTTTGAGGTATTCTTTAGGGGGCGGCGGGGCGGGCTGGGTTTAGCAGTGGACTTGAGAAGGGCAATAATTATGATGCTGATACTTTTGAGGACAATTATTTTTGTTAGTTTACATTTCTCTAATGACTCTATACATGATTCTAATATTACGAGACCTACCAGACAACATTGGGTGATAGGTTCTTTTACGCCGCTACCTCACGACATCTGGTGATAATAATGTCATCCAGACCGAATTTAGGTCAGCCAGTATCAACGGAGACTAGCCATCTGCGCAGAACTGGATTATAGAACATATCTCTTTTCCCTCACTCTTATCCGATGGGACGGCAATCCGACACGACCGGAGAGAGATCAGGTGCAAGACCAACAGCTTTACGTGTTTTCCAAGGTGAGGAGTTTAACACATGATATAAAAACTCATGAACTTATTGCAATCACACTTAACAATTAACCAATTAATACAAAAACAATTAACTCATCTTAAACGTTTGTGTATTACTTATAAAATAAATAAAATTGTAAATATTCGTTTGTTCAAAATCCTAAATTTTCGATAGTTCTTCACCTATTGCTTTGAAAGTTTTTACACAACGTCGCATTCAAATAAGCGTATGTTTTTTTATATAGCTTCTTGAAAATTTACTTAGCCGCAGGAACGCGTGGCTGAATACAGCTACTAGTATCAAATAAAAACTTAATGCCTATTGTGGATACTTTAGATGTCTAGCAAATTAGCAATTAGTTACTTTGATACTGTTATTCTATATTTTTTTTACGTTTGAAGTAATTTTGAGAAATCAGTAACAAGCTTGAGTAAGATATAATTTACTTTATCAGGAACACACATTTTTATTTAAATGGACCGTTATTATTATTTGGTCTTATTGTGCCTTTCTTTGAATGTGAAATATTTTGCCTAAGGAAAATAAAAGACGTAAAAAATAATTCCAACAAGCCAAAAAATATAGCTTATATCTGGCCTCATTTACCTGTATTCTGTGGCTCATTATAAATAACGAAATTTTTTGTCATATTTTGTTTGAACTTGTGTTATCTCTTTAGACAATATAAAAATCAATTGTCACGATTTCGATGAACTTTTTTTTTTATAGGATAAGGGTGACAAACGAGCACACAGTCCACCTGATGGTAAGTGGTTGCTGCGGCCCATAGACATCTACATCTATCCTCGTTTGCGAATCAAAATGCAGATGCGTTGCCACCCGTGAGGACTAAGATGGAATGCCTCATTTCCAGAAAAAGGGCCTCCGGCCACCTGCACTCACCAAGCGAAACGCAGAGGTAAACCTCTACTTCACGCTGGTATTCTGTGAGGTCGTGGTACCACCCCGGTTCGAGCCGGCCCATCCGTGCGACAGCAAAAGCTGCCGCGTGGCTCTACCACTGTGTGTTGTGTGTCCTTGAGTGGAATAGCTTAGATTCACAGTTAAACCCGGCTGGAAATGTTTCAAATTTTTTCAAATTTCATACCATTTGTAAAAAAAATATTGTAAATTGATTTGAGGTTGATGAGAGGTTTTTTCCTAACCAGTGGTAAAATTAAAAAAAAAAAACTGGCCAAGTCCGTATCGGACCACGCACAATGTGATGTGAGGTAGGGTTCCGTAGTTGACCGTCACAATTCGTGGGCGTCCTTGATAATGAGCATAATAAGTGAGTTCGCGGTTTGACCTCTATAACGACTAAAAATGGGCCCAAATAGGAAGATCGTAACTGCAGGACTTATCTTTAAATCAGCCTTATAGGGCACTCCGTATTCAAAAACGATTAAAAATCTTTTCAACTTTGATAATAATACCCCATCTATCTTGCAAATGAAAAAGTAAAGCTAACAGTAGTAATACATATCAACGGGGAAGTGCTAACAACTCCTAACTTACACAAACCAAATTTTACAGGAGGCGAAAAAAACCGTTTTTTATTTTTTAGATAAGTTTAAGAAAAAATGAGTAAATGGCAATTTTATACTTAAATGGACCGCTTGTAAGGTAATAATCAAAATTTGTTTGGAATAAGTATTTAGCGAGATAATGTAAGATAGGAGGTATCACCAAGCTGGTGTGGCTAAAATTTTAAGATAGGAGTAGTTACCATACTTCAAAAAAGTAACAGAAATCATTGAAAATTATTATTTCTCGTTGAAGTTTTTAATCATAATCGGCGATAATATAAGAAAGTAATCTAAAAATTACTTAAAATAGACCAAATATTCAAAAATTAACGAGAACAAAGTTGAATGCTTTAGGTCAACATTCTAAATTGACAAAGCGGCGTATAGAATAGAATAGAATAATTTTTTATTCAACATTGGTTATTACATAAAACTTATTGAAAGTCATTTTTTATTTACCACTGGTTCGGAAAATACCTCAGTTCTGGGATGAACCAGTAAGAAACCCAGCGGGACTTTTTTTAAACATAATTTCACTTAACAATAATTTTGTTTATACAATTTTTAAATGATTTTTCATAGAACCAGCATGGTGGCGATCACCCTATTCCCAGGGGTTAGTTTCATTCATGTATTCCTTGATATTATAATAACCCTTTTTGTACAGTTTTTCTTTAATAAAACTTTTAAACTTGTTTATTGACAAACTTTGAATATGTTCTGGGATTTTGTTGTAAAAGCGTATACATTGCCCCATAAATGAATTACTGATTCTGTGGAGTCTAGTAACTGGCATTACAAGCTTATGTTTGTTCCTAGTATTTAAAGTATGCACATCCTTATTCTTATTAAAGCTATTTATGTTTTTATGCACATACATTACATTCTCATAAATATATTGCGATGCCAAAGTTAATATGTTTATTTCTTTAAATTTTTCTCTAAGGGACTCTTTACAATTTAGGTTATAAATAGCCCGTACTCCATAAGACATTACGCTATGAAAGTAACTAAAATACACTAATCTAGCTCTCAACATCTGTGAGACTTCTTATCTTTCTTACAGCATATGCTGCAGAACTAAGTCTGCTTGCTAATTTAGATATATGGGGGCCCCATTAAAGTTTCGCGTCAATAGTAATACCAAGAAAAACAGTGGTATCCACAAGACCCAACTCCTCCCCATTTAACAGCACATTGGTATTCGAATGTTTTACATTAGGTATTGTAAATTTAATACACTTTGTCCTATTGCCGTTTAAGAGCATATTGTTGGCGTTAAACCAATGTACCAATTTCGATAGAGCATTATTTACATCGTCATAATTAATTAACTGTCATTTAACTTTGAAAATTAAAGAGGTATCGTCAGCAAATAATACTATATCGTGATTGTCCCCTACAAGATAAGGTAAGTCATTAATATAGATTAAAAACAGGAATGGGCCAAGAATCGAGCTCTGAGGAACGCCCATTGATACTACCGATCCGGAGGAACCTTTACCATTAATCATTACTTTTTGAATTCTGTTACTTAAATATGAAGTAATAAGTTTAAGCGCTAAATTTTTACACCGTAATGTTGTAGTTTCCTGATTAATGTCTCATGATGAACACAATCGAAAGCCTTGGAAAGATCACAGAAAATACCTAAGGCATCTCGTGAATTCTCCCAGGCATTAAAAATATATTTCATAAGCTCAACACCGGCGTCAGACGTCGAGCGACCCCCTGTAAAACCAAATTGGTTTTTATGAAGTAATTCGTTTGTATTAAAAAAGTTAACAATTGATCCAAAATTATTTTTTCAAAAATTTTACTGAGAGTTGGTAGTACAGAAATAGGTCTAAAATTAGCGGGGTCCAATGTACTACCAAATTTAAATAAAGGTATTACTTTACTATACTTCATTAAATTAGGAAACACACCAGAATCGATACAAGTATTAAAAATAATAGCAAGATGAGGTGCAATTAAATCTATTATGGACGCAATCACTGTAACGGAAATCCCCCACAAATCTGCGGTCTTCTTTACATCAATGGTTTTGAAGTATTTTACAACATCTTGCGATAGTACTTTTTCAAATCTAAATTCTTTTAAACAGGTGTCAACCTTCTGTTTGAGTAATGACTCGGCGGCAGTTGGAGAAGCATTCAATGACTCTGTTGTCAAGATAGGAACATCAGTGAAATATTTCTCAAACACCGCTGCGACTTATTGATTTGATTTAGTCAATTCATTGTTAATTTTTAATTGATAGTTTGAGTTACGAGGTTTGTCTTTACCGGTTTCATTGTTAATTATACTCCACGTCATTTTAATTTTATTCTTAGCCGTCTTAATTTTGTTGCTAATATGTAACGATTTGGCTGTGGAGCAAACTCTTTTAAACATTTTAGAATAATTTTTAACATATTCTTTAAAAGCATCGGAAAGATTATATGATTTTTCCATGGTAAAGGTCATATAACCTTCGTCTGCTTTTATGAATTCCTACTGTCGCCCAATCATTAAATGCCTTGCGACTGTTTCTGGAGAATGTTTTTTTAAATTCATTGCTTATAAGGGTAAATAATTCTCCATATAAATAGTCTGCATTGTTCTTATAAGAAAGTGATGGAAGGTTTTTTACCATATTACTTCTAAATCTCTCCAGGCGTTTTGTATTGATAGGAACAAACACACTTTTCTCAATTACCTGTTTTTTGTGCATATAAGGTAATGAAACCAGTTGTCCACAGTGATCTGAACTAAGTTTTTGAATTATTGATTTGTTGATTGGTACAACACCTGTAAAAATATTATCAATACAAGTTGCACTACACCCCGCAATACGTGTAGCTTCAAAGAATAAATTATCAAGATTATAGGATTTGAACAAAGAGCAAAATTTAATACTGATGGAAGAAGTTTCCAGGAGATTGATATTAAAGTCTCCACACACTACATGAGATTTATTCTGTTTATTAAGCTTAACTAAAACTTCTTCCATAACCTTTTCAAAGGTATCATAATTTGAACATGGGGGTTTGTAAACACTGACAACAATAAGGTGCTCAAGCTCAACGCATGCCATTTCTACAGTACGCTCAACAGAGAGGCTCACAATGTCTTTACGTTCTTTACATGATAAGGATTTATTAGCTAATATTAAGGAGCCACCACGTAACTTAGTATCTCTATTGTACGAACTGACCACCTCGTGATTACTGAAATTAAATATGGAGTTGTAATCTTTCAACCAATGTTCAGTAATACATAAAATATGTATACTGTTACTATTAAAAAATAATTCAATTTCTAATTCTTTGCCTAACATACCTTGTATATTTTGATGCACCATGTTGATACAGTTTTTATTATTGTTATTTTGTGAAATTACATAATTATGTATTGGTAAGTTGCATTCTAAGCTATTTAAATTATCTTTGCTAGAAATTACCTCTATTGTCTTATTATCTAATTTAAATTACTTGGAACTGGTTCCAAATCAAATGTAAAATTATTTTGTTGCTCAAAAGAAGCAGGTGTCAAGGTAGCCAAATCATTGGCTGAGTTAAAATATAAATAATAAGATAGCGTATTTGCTGCCAGTCTTAAACTATACTTTGATAGGTTTTTTTTTAATTATTTAAATCAATTAAATGAAATTTATAATTATTACAATTATATGTCAGTTTTACATTATTATTGCATATTAAATTAGTCATTTGGATATTTAAGTCATGTC
The DNA here is from genome assembly GCA_963668995.1 of Parnassius mnemosyne. Classification (NCBI taxonomy): domain Eukaryota; kingdom Metazoa; phylum Arthropoda; class Insecta; order Lepidoptera; family Papilionidae; genus Parnassius; species Parnassius mnemosyne. The sequence goes on from CAVLGL010000085.1 coordinate 17,616,126, forward strand.
TTAATTTATTTTCCTGTGGCAGATCCCATAAGTAAGGCAATGTAAACAAAACAATCTTGTGAACATTTAAATTATTTAGAATTTCAATATAATCCAATAATTGTTTTTTATTCACATTGCCCCTTCTCCCAATAAGAAGTATCAATATACAATTAGAACTATGGCTACTTATTAGAATTTTATTTATAATTTGATTAAATGTTGCTCCAGACATACAATAATTAGTAATTTGGTGTTCCTTTAGACAGTTATTTAATACTAAACCTAAGTTTTACCTATATCATCACTGTACACAACAATATTATTTTTGCTAACATTTAAATTATTCAAATTATTTATTGTTCTGGAACTGTCATGGAGTTTATAAGTAGGAGAGGGATTCTTTTTCTCCATATTATTAACACATACTGTCCCTGAAGTAACCGGTAATGAGCGCTGACACTCACACTGATGTTTTACTAATGACTCAAAACGTTCCTCATTATATAATGATTTCTTATATTTACGCGAACACTACACATTTAAATAAAACTAATTTTACGGATTTTATCGCGTATATTAACTTATTTTATATTCCCGACGTTTCAAGTACTTTACAGCACTCATGGTCACGGGGGGGACTGAGGTGTATGACGTCCCAATGTCATAGTTAACCACGGCTACCTCCAGATTAAAAATTATTAATTTTTGTTCCGATCTACGCAGTATGAACTTACAGTATCATGAAGTCTTGCAGTTGTATGCTTGGGTTGGGATTTAATTTTATTAATTATGGGATCCCAAGCAGATGGTAGCACCCAGCCATCTTCTCTATTGAAATTAGGATGTTTCTTGATTTCAATAGCCTCGCGAATCATCCTTGGAAGGAATCGGTGTTCTTTAGCGAGGATTTGTGGTCTATCAAATCTAATGTAGTGACGGGGGCGATCCTGTACATGTTCACAGACTGCAGACTTCCCGGAGCGTCTATTCTTCACATCAGCTATGTGTTCTTTAACGCGGGTTTTGATAGATCTTTTAGTTTGTCCTATATAAGAGAGACCACATTCACAATCAAGCTTGTACACTCCTGCATCTTGCAGAGGAATATTACACTTGACTGATGGTAAAAACTGACTAATCTTCTTCGGCGGCTTGAAATATGTTTTAATGGACGCACGCTTCAAGATGTAGCCAATCTTGTCAGTGACACCTCTGACATATGGCAGTACAGCAGGCACTCGCTCGACTGTGGCCGGCTTCACTCGTTCACTGTGACGTAGGCGCGGGACCCGAAGCTTATTGTCGTGCAAAACTTGCTTGACGTGTTGGAGCTCGGCGGCCAGATGTTTACTGTCACAGATCCCTCGTGCTCTCTGAAACAAAGATTTACCCACGGTAGCTAACTGTGAAGGATGGTGGTGAGAATCACCGTTTAAATATCTATCTGTATGGGTCTTTTTTCTATACACAGTGTGGCTCAAGGTGTTATCAGGATTCCGAATTACTAACACATCTAGAAAAGCTAAAGAATTGTTTGCCTCTAACTCCATTGTGAACTGAATTTTAGAATTTAAGGAGTTAAGATGGTCTAGAAATGCAGTTACTTTATCTAAAGGGAGAATTGTGAAAGTGTCGTCTACATACCGCTTGTAGAATCTTGGTTTTACGGGAGAAGTACGCAGGGCTTTCTCCTCAAAGTCCTCCATGAATATATCGGCAACAATGGGAGATACAGGTGAGCCCATCGCCACTCCATCTACTTGCTTGTAGAACTCCTCCTTCCACAATAGGTAGCCAGATGTAAGGCAGTGTCTAAGTAATACTGCATATTCTACGGGCATGTTGTTTTGCTCTAGCCTTCTAGTAACAATCGAGATGCAGTCTTCAACAGGTAAGCATGTGAACAGAGACTGCACATCAAAACTGACCATAGTTTCATTGTCTGCCAGATGTAGGTCTTTAATCTCGCTGACAAAATGGTAGGAATCCTTTGTGTGTGCTCTTGTATGTCCCTTGAGCGGTGAGAGTATATTCGCTAAGTGTTGAGCCAATTTGTAAGTTGGTGAATCGATTTGGCTCACTATAGGACGTAGTGGAGCATTGGGCTTGTGTATTTTTGGTAACCCATACAACTTCGGTGGTTTGGCACACGTAGGTATTATCGATTTTACGTCTAGATTTAATCTTTCGGAGTGTTTCTTTATGAGATCACTAGTTGTTTTGAGTGTGTTATTTGTTGGGTCATTTTTAACCTTTTTATAAGTACTTGCATCCGACAAAAGTTCTTGTATTTTAGAATTATAATCCGACGTATCCATGACTACCGTGGCATTTCCCTTATCTGCGCGGAGAATCGTGAGTTCTCGTTTATTGCGTAGGTTATTCAACGCTTTAAATTCGTCTTTAGGTAGATTCGGTTTTGGCGCTGAACTTCGACGTAACATAGACGAAATGTCTTGACGTATCGCTTCCAAATCTTCCTTTCGCATATTGTTTTTAAATAAACAGTCCTCGACACTACAGATAATTTCTTCGTACGGTAATTTTTTAGGTGTTAAAGCAAAATTTAGGCCTTTCGACAATACTCTAATTGTTGCATCATCCAGAGTTTGTTTTGACAGATTATAGACCGCGCTTAATCTATGATCCGCGTTCGTAGTCAATGGTTGCGTTTCGTTCTCACGTTGACTCAGATGTTTGACATTTAATTTGGTCGTTAATTTTTGATATTTTACTATATGTTTGTTTTTGCATTCGTTATATTTATTAATTTCTCGTTTATTTAACATTTCGATGCAAACATTATAATCAAATGTCGTTAAAACTGCCTTTAACTCACTGAATGATGTGTCTATGGATTTGTTTATGGTATGTAGATCGGAGCGTTTTTGTTGGATTACCGTTCGTAACAACTTTTTACTTGCCTGATTTAAGATCTTAGCGCTTCCTCGAATGTCCTTTTTAGTGGATATTTTGACACACGTAGGAATGATATTATTGTCGCGACATCTCTTCAGAAAGTTTAATGCTGTTAGATATCTTGCGCGCTTAGTCATGAGATCTTCTAATCGGCGAATTTTATTTGCAATTACCAGTCCGTACTGGTTCACATAATGATTTCTTATATTTACGCGAACACTACACATTTAAATAAAACTAATTTTACGGATTTTATCGCGTATATTAACTTATTTTATATTCCCGACGTTTCAAGTACTTTACAGCACTCATGGTCACGGGGGGGACTGAGGTGTATGACGTCCCAATGTCATAGTTAACCACGGCTACCTCCAGATTAAAAATTATTAATTTTTGTTCCGATCTACGCAGTATGAACTTACAGTATCATGAAGTCTTGCAGTTGTATGCTTGGGTTGGGATTTAATTTTATTAATTATGGGATCCCAAGCAGATGGTAGCACCCAGCCATCTTCTCTATTGAAATTAGGATGTTTCTTGATTTCAATAGCCTCGCGAATCATCCTTGGAAGGAATCGGTGTTCTTTAGCGAGGATTTGTGGTCTATCAAATCTAATGTAGTGACGGGGGCGATCCTGTACATGTTCACAGACTGCAGACTTCCCGGAGCGTCTATTCTTCACATCAGCTATGTGTTCTTTAACGCGGGTTTTGATAGATCTTTTAGTTTGTCCTATATAAGAGAGACCACATTCACAATCAAGCTTGTACACTCCTGCATCTTGCAGAGGAATATTACACTTGACTGATGGTAAAAACTGACTAATCTTCTTCGGCGGCTTGAAATATGTTTTAATGGACGCACGCTTCAAGATGTAGCCAATCTTGTCAGTGACACCTCTGACATATGGCAGTACAGCAGGCACTCGCTCGACTGTGGCCGGCTTCACTCGTTCACTGTGACGTAGGCGCGGGACCCGAAGCTTATTGTCGTGCAAAACTTGCTTGACGTGTTGGAGCTCGGCGGCCAGATGTTTACTGTCACAGATCCCTCGTGCTCTCTGAAACAAAGATTTACCCACGGTAGCTAACTGTGAAGGATGGTGGTGAGAATCACCGTTTAAATATCTATCTGTATGGGTCTTTTTTCTATACACAGTGTGGCTCAAGGTGTTATCAGGATTCCGAATTACTAACACATCTAGAAAAGCTAAAGAATTGTTTGCCTCTAACTCCATTGTGAACTGAATTTTAGAATTTAAGGAGTTAAGATGGTCTAGAAATGCAGTTACTTTATCTAAAGGGAGAATTGTGAAAGTGTCGTCTACATACCGCTTGTAGAATCTTGGTTTTACGGGAGAAGTACGCAGGGCTTTCTCCTCAAAGTCCTCCATGAATATATCGGCAACAATGGGAGATACAGGTGAGCCCATCGCCACTCCATCTACTTGCTTGTAGAACTCCTCCTTCCACAATAGGTAGCCAGATGTAAGGCAGTGTCTAAGTAATACTGCATATTCTACGGGCATGTTGTTTTGCTCTAGCCTTCTAGTAACAATCGAGATGCAGTCTTCAACAGGTAAGCATGTGAACAGAGACTGCACATCAAAACTGACCATAGTTTCATTGTCTGCCAGATGTAGGTCTTTAATCTCGCTGACAAAATGGTAGGAATCCTTTGTGTGTGCTCTTGTATGTCCCTTGAGCGGTGAGAGTATATTCGCTAAGTGTTGAGCCAATTTGTAAGTTGGTGAATCGATTTGGCTCACTATAGGACGTAGTGGAGCATTGGGCTTGTGTATTTTTGGTAACCCATACAACTTCGGTGGTTTGGCACACGTAGGTATTATCGATTTTACGTCTAGATTTAATCTTTCGGAGTGTTTCTTTATGAGATCACTAGTTGTTTTGAGTGTGTTATTTGTTGGGTCATTTTTAACCTTTTTATAAGTACTTGCATCCGACAAAAGTTCTTGTATTTTAGAATTATAATCCGACGTATCCATGACTACCGTGGCATTTCCCTTATCTGCGCGGAGAATCGTGAGTTCTCGTTTATTGCGTAGGTTATTCAACGCTTTAAATTCGTCTTTAGGTAGATTCGGTTTTGGCGCTGAACTTCGACGTAACATAGACGAAATGTCTTGACGTATCGCTTCCAAATCTTCCTTTCGCATATTGTTTTTAAATAAACAGTCCTCGACACTACAGATAATTTCTTCGTACGGTAATTTTTTAGGTGTTAAAGCAAAATTTAGGCCTTTCGACAATACTCTAATTGTTGCATCATCCAGAGTTTGTTTTGACAGATTATAGACCGCGCTTAATCTATGATCCGCGTTCGTAGTCAATGGTTGCGTTTCGTTCTCACGTTGACTCAGATGTTTGACATTTAATTTGGTCGTTAATTTTTGATATTTTACTATATGTTTGTTTTTGCATTCGTTATATTTATTAATTTCTCGTTTATTTAACATTTCGATGCAAACATTATAATCAAATGTCGTTAAAACTGCCTTTAACTCACTGAATGATGTGTCTATGGATTTGTTTATGGTATGTAGATCGGAGCGTTTTTGTTGGATTACCGTTCGTAACAACTTTTTACTTGCCTGATTTAAGATCTTAGCGCTTCCTCGAATGTCCTTTTTAGTGGATATTTTGACACACGTAGGAATGATATTATTGTCGCGACATCTCTTCAGAAAGTTTAATGCTGTTAGATATCTTGCGCGCTTAGTCATGAGATCTTCTAATCGGCGAATTTTATTTGCAATTACCAGTCCGTACTGGTTCACATAATGATTTCTTATATTTACGCGAACACTACACATTTAAATAAAACTAATTTTACGGATTTTATCGCGTATATTAACTTATTTTATATTCCTAACTTAACTTAGGTTAACTATGACATTGGGACGTCATACACCTCAGTCCCCCCCGTGACCATGAGTGCTGTAAAGTACTTGAAACGTCGGGAATATAAAATAAGTTAATATACGCGATAAAATCCGTAAAATTAGTTTTATTTAAATGTGTAGTGTTCGCGTAAATATAAGAAATCATTATGTGAACCAGTACGGACTGGTAATTGCAAATAAAATTCGCCGATTAGAAGATCTCATGACTAAGCGCGCAAGATATCTAACAGCATTAAACTTTCTGAAGAGATGTCGCGACAATAATATCATTCCTACGTGTGTCAAAATATCCACTAAAAAGGACATTCGAGGAAGCGCTAAGATCTTAAATCAGGCAAGTAAAAAGTTGTTACGAACGGTAATCCAACAAAAACACTCCGATCTACATACCATAAACAAATCCATAGACACATCATTCAGTGAGTTAAAGGCAGTTTTAACGACATTTGATTATAATGTTTGCATCGAAATGTTAAATAAACGAGAAATTAATAAATATAACGAATGCAAAAACAAACATATAGTAAAATATCAAAAATTAACGACCAAATTAAATGTCAAACATCTGAGTCAACGTGAGAACGAAACGCAACCATTGACTACGAACGCGGATCATAGATTAAGCGCGGTCTATAATCTGTCAAAACAAACTCTGGATGATGCAACAATTAGAGTATTGTCGAAAGGCCTAAATTTTGCTTTAACACCTAAAAAATTACCGTACGAAGAAATTATCTGTAGTGTCGAGGACTGTTTATTTAAAAACAATATGCGAAAGGAAGATTTGGAAGCGATACGTCAAGACATTTCGTCTATGTTACGTCGAAGTTCAGCGCCAAAACCGAATCTACCTAAAGACGAATTTAAAGCGTTGAATAACCTACGCAATAAACGAGAACTCACGATTCTCCGCGCAGATAAGGGAAATGCCACGGTAGTCATGGATACGTCGGATTATAATTCTAAAATACAAGAACTTTTGTCGGATGCAAGTACTTATAAAAAGGTTAAAAATGACCCAACAAATAACACACTCAAAACAACTAGTGATCTCATAAAGAAACACTCCGAAAGATTAAATCTAGACGTAAAATCGATAATACCTACGTGTGCCAAACCACCGAAGTTGTATGGGTTACCAAAAATACACAAGCCCAATGCTCCACTACGTCCTATAGTGAGCCAAATCGATTCACCAACTTACAAATTGGCTCAACACTTAGCGAATATACTCTCACCGCTCAAGGGACATACAAGAGCACACACAAAGGATTCCTACCATTTTGTCAGCGAGATTAAAGACCTACATCTGGCAGACAATGAAACTATGGTCAGTTTTGATGTGCAGTCTCTGTTCACATGCTTACCTGTTGAAGACTGCATCTCGATTGTTACTAGAAGGCTAGAGCAAAACAACATGCCCGTAGAATATGCAGTATTACTTAGACACTGCCTTACATCTGGCTACCTATTGTGGAAGGAGGAGTTCTACAAGCAAGTAGATGGAGTGGCGATGGGCTCACCTGTATCTCCCATTGTTGCCGATATATTCATGGAGGACTTTGAGGAGAAAGCCCTGCGTACTTCTCCCGTAAAACCAAGATTCTACAAGCGGTATGTAGACGACACTTTCACAATTCTCCCTTTAGATAAAGTAACTGCATTTCTAGACCATCTTAACTCCTTAAATTCTAAAATTCAGTTCACAATGGAGTTAGAGGCAAACAATTCTTTAGCTTTTCTAGATGTGTTAGTAATTCGGAATCCTGATAACACCTTGAGCCACACTGTGTATAGAAAAAAGACCCATACAGATAGATATTTAAACGGTGATTCTCACCACCATCCTTCACAGTTAGCTACCGTGGGTAAATCTTTGTTTCAGAGAGCACGAGGGATCTGTGACAGTAAACATCTGGCCGCCGAGCTCCAACACGTCAAGCAAGTTTTGCACGACAATAAGCTTCGGGTCCCGCGCCTACGTCACAGTGAACGAGTGAAGCCGGCCACAGTCGAGCGAGTGCCTGCTGTACTGCCATATGTCAGAGGTGTCACTGACAAGATTGGCTACATCTTGAAGCGTGCGTCCATTAAAACATATTTCAAGCCGCCGAAGAAGATTAGTCAGTTTTTACCATCAGTCAAGTGTAATATTCCTCTGCAAGATGCAGGAGTGTACAAGCTTGATTGTGAATGTGGTCTCTCTTATATAGGACAAACTAAAAGATCTATCAAAACCCGCGTTAAAGAACACATAGCTGATGTGAAGAATAGACGCTCCGGGAAGTCTGCAGTCTGTGAACATGTACAGGATCGCCCCCGTCACTACATTAGATTTGATAGACCACAAATCCTCGCTAAAGAACACCGATTCCTTCCAAGGATGATTCGCGAGGCTATTGAAATCAAGAAACATCCTAATTTCAATAGAGAAGATGGCTGGGTGCTACCATCTGCTTGGGATCCCATAATTAATAAAATTAAATCCCAACCCAAGCATACAACTGCAAGACTTCATGATACTGTAAGTTCATACTGCGTAGATCGGAACAAAAATTAATAATTTTTAATCTGGAGGTAGCCGTGGTTAACTATGACATTGGGACGTCATACACCTCAGTCCCCCCCGTGACCATGAGTGCTGTAAAGTACTTGAAACGTCGGGAATATAAAATAAGTTAATATACGCGATAAAATCCGTAAAATTAGTTTTATTTAAATGTGTAGTGTTCGCGTAAATATAAGAAATCATTATGTGAACCAGTACGGACTGGTAATTGCAAATAAAATTCGCCGATTAGAAGATCTCATGACTAAGCGCGCAAGATATCTAACAGCATTAAACTTTCTGAAGAGATGTCGCGACAATAATATCATTCCTACGTGTGTCAAAATATCCACTAAAAAGGACATTCGAGGAAGCGCTAAGATCTTAAATCAGGCAAGTAAAAAGTTGTTACGAACGGTAATCCAACAAAAACGCTCCGATCTACATACCATAAACAAATCCATAGACACATCATTCAGTGAGTTAAAGGCAGTTTTAACGACATTTGATTATAATGTTTGCATCGAAATGTTAAATAAACGAGAAATTAATAAATATAACGAATGCAAAAACAAACATATAGTAAAATATCAAAAATTAACGACCAAATTAAATGTCAAACATCTGAGTCAACGTGAGAACGAAACGCAACCATTGACTACGAACGCGGATCATAGATTAAGCGCGGTCTATAATCTGTCAAAACAAACTCTGGATGATGCAACAATTAGAGTATTGTCGAAAGGCCTAAATTTTGCTTTAACACCTAAAAAATTACCGTACGAAGAAATTATCTGTAGTGTCGAGGACTGTTTATTTAAAAACAATATGCGAAAGGAAGATTTGGAAGCGATACGTCAAGACATTTCGTCTATGTTACGTCGAAGTTCAGCGCCAAAACCGAATCTACCTAAAGACGAATTTAAAGCGTTGAATAACCTACGCAATAAACGAGAACTCACGATTCTCCGCGCAGATAAGGGAAATGCCACGGTAGTCATGGATACGTCGGATTATAATTCTAAAATACAAGAACTTTTGTCGGATGCAAGTACTTATAAAAAGGTTAAAAATGACCCAACAAATAACACACTCAAAACAACTAGTGATCTCATAAAGAAACACTCCGAAAGATTAAATCTAGACGTAAAATCGATAATACCTACGTGTGCCAAACCACCGAAGTTGTATGGGTTACCAAAAATACACAAGCCCAATGCTCCACTACGTCCTATAGTGAGCCAAATCGATTCACCAACTTACAAATTGGCTCAACACTTAGCGAATATACTCTCACCGCTCAAGGGACATACAAGAGCACACACAAAGGATTCCTACCATTTTGTCAGCGAGATTAAAGACCTACATCTGGCAGACAATGAAACTATGGTCAGTTTTGATGTGCAGTCTCTGTTCACATGCTTACCTGTTGAAGACTGCATCTCGATTGTTACTAGAAGGCTAGAGCAAAACAACATGCCCGTAGAATATGCAGTATTACTTAGACACTGCCTTACATCTGGCTACCTATTGTGGAAGGAGGAGTTCTACAAGCAAGTAGATGGAGTGGCGATGGGCTCACCTGTATCTCCCATTGTTGCCGATATATTCATGGAGGACTTTGAGGAGAAAGCCCTGCGTACTTCTCCCGTAAAACCAAGATTCTACAAGCGGTATGTAGACGACACTTTCACAATTCTCCCTTTAGATAAAGTAACTGCATTTCTAGACCATCTTAACTCCTTAAATTCTAAAATTCAGTTCACAATGGAGTTAGAGGCAAACAATTCTTTAGCTTTTCTAGATGTGTTAGTAATTCGGAATCCTGATAACACCTTGAGCCACACTGTGTATAGAAAAAAGACCCATACAGATAGATATTTAAACGGTGATTCTCACCACCATCCTTCACAGTTAGCTACCGTGGGTAAATCTTTGTTTCAGAGAGCACGAGGGATCTGTGACAGTAAACATCTGGCCGCCGAGCTCCAACACGTCAAGCAAGTTTTGCACGACAATAAGCTTCGGGTCCCGCGCCTACGTCACAGTGAACGAGTGAAGCCGGCCACAGTCGAGCGAGTGCCTGCTGTACTGCCATATGTCAGAGGTGTCACTGACAAGATTGGCTACATCTTGAAGCGTGCGTCCATTAAAACATATTTCAAGCCGCCGAAGAAGATTAGTCAGTTTTTACCATCAGTCAAGTGTAATATTCCTCTGCAAGATGCAGGAGTGTACAAGCTTGATTGTGAATGTGGTCTCTCTTATATAGGACAAACTAAAAGATCTATCAAAACCCGCGTTAAAGAACACATAGCTGATGTGAAGAATAGACGCTCCGGGAAGTCTGCAGTCTGTGAACATGTACAGGATCGCCCCCGTCACTACATTAGATTTGATAGACCACAAATCCTCGCTAAAGAACACCGATTCCTTCCAAGGATGATTCGCGAGGCTATTGAAATCAAGAAACATCCTAATTTCAATAGAGAAGATGGCTGGGTGCTACCATCTGCTTGGGATCCCATAATTAATAAAATTAAATCCCAACCCAAGCATACAACTGCAAGACTTCATGATACTGTAAGTTCATACTGCGTAGATCGGAACAAAAATTAATAATTTTTAATCTGGAGGTAGCCGTGGTTAACTATGACATTGGGACGTCATACACCTCAGTCCCCCCCGTGACCATGAGTGCTGTAAAGTACTTGAAACGTCGGGAATATAAAATAAGTTAATATACGCGATAAAATCCGTAAAATTAGTTTTATTTAAATGTTCCTCATTATATTTACACAGTGTCACCAGTTCGTCCATGGCCAGTATATGTTCCTTTATTTCATTTTGAGCTAAAAAATATCATAGAAAATACAGTATAGCTCACATTATATTATGTATGCCTTGCAGCAGCTTTTGCTGTTGCACGTATGGGCCGGCTCGAGCCGGGTTAGTACCACGACCTCACAGAATACCGGCGTCTCGGCGTTTCGTCTGGTGAGTGCAGGTGACCGGAGGCCCAATTCCCCCCCCCCCCCCCATCAACATGGTAGCGGAATTACGTCATAAACTACCCCAGGAGGGTACCAGTAGAGAGGGTTCGGACCTGTCCATCCTTTGGCTACGCGTAGACAGCGACGACCATCCGCGCGTCTACGTGTGCCTCTATAGGTCCCATAGCGGTAATGCCGAAACAGACCGACTCATCGACCACGTCCAAATGGCTACAGATTCCTTGCTACAACAGGTCCCATCCGCAGAAATCGTGATCCTTGGCGATTTTAACGCCCACCACGCCGAATGGCTCGGTTCACGTTTAACCGATCATGCGGGGAGATCTGTTTATGACTTTGCCTTGGCATATGGTCTGACACAACTGGTTACATCGCCTACGCGGATTCCAGATGTTGAGGATCATACACCTTCCCTGTTGGACCTTCTGCTGACCTCTCATCCGGACGGATATCAGGTTTCCGTCGATGCCCCTCTTGGCTCTTCGGACCATTGTCTGATCCGGAGTGTGGTGCCACTCACGCTCCCCTCGCGGTTGCGTTCTGCAGGTTGCCGCCGTGTTTGGCATTACAGGTCGGCGGATTGGGACGGAATGCGGTCTTTCTTTGCTTCCTACCCATGGGGGCGGGTTTGCTTCTCGCCGGACGATCCCAGCGCTGTTGCTGACTCTGTCACTGATGTGGTGCTACAGGGAATGGAACTATTTATTCCATCATCTGTGGTACCCATCGGAGGCAGATCTCAGCCTTGGTTTGGTCGCTCCTGTAAGACTGCATTACGCAGTAAGCAGGAGTGTTATCAAGCCTGGGCTGCGGCTTCGGTGACTCGGGATGTAAACACCAGCACGCTCAAAAAGAAGTATAACTTCGCCTCCAGGTCCTTTAAAAGAGTTATTGCCAAGGCAAAGTCAGAGCACATAGGCAGAATTGGCGAGAAACTAGTACGCCTTCCTTCGGGAACCCGTGCATTCTGGTCTCTCGCCAAGGCTGTCCAAGGGAATTTCTGTAAGCCATCACTACCATCTCTGCACAGGGAGGACGACTCACTGGCCCACGACGCTAAAGAGAAGGCCGACCTTTTAGGCTCCCTTTTTGCGTCCAACTCGACTGTTGATGACGGGGGGAACACACCGCCGACCATCCCGCGGTGTGAGTGCTCCATGCCGGATGTGCTGTTCTCACAGCGCTCGGTTCGCAGAGCACTCCTCTCCCTTGACATCCACAAGTCGAGTGGGCCTGACGGAATCCCCCCAATTGTGCTGAGGACGTGTGCTCCGGAGTTGGCACCGGTTCTAACGCGTCTTTTCCGGTACTCCTACTCCCTAGGCGTAGTCCCGAAATCATGGAAGACAGCTTTTGTCCACCCGATCCCTAAAAAAGGCGACCGCTCAGACCCGTCCAACTACAGGCCTATCGCCATTACCCCCTTGTTCTCCAAAATAATGGAATCCGTTGTAAACTGCCACCTCATGCGGTACCTTGAGGATCACCAGCTGATTAGTGACCGCCAGTACGGTTTTCGTCGGGGTCGATCAGCTGGTGATCTTCTGGTCTACTTAACTTATAGATGGGCGTTGGCAGTAGAGTCCAAGGGGGAGGCATTGGCCGTTAGTTTGGACATTGCGAAGGCCTTCGATCGGGTTTGGCACAAAGCGCTTCTTTCGAAGCTCCCTTCCTATGGGCTTCCCGAGAAATTATGCAATTGGATCACCAGCTTTCTTGCAGATCGGAGCATCAAGGTCGTTGTAGACGGTGCATGCTCCGACTACAAGCCTATTAACGCTGGTGTTCCACAAGGCTGCGTGCTATCACCAACGCTGTTTCTTCTGCATATCAATGATATGTTGCAAGCCGGTAGCATTCATTGCTATGCGGATGACAGCACTGGTGATGCTCTCTACACCGGCCGTGCCAATATTTCTCGGGAAAACGTCACCGAGTACCGGAACAAACTTGTGTCTGAAGTCGAGTCTTTGCTGGACAAAGTCTCGGATTGGGGGCGACTAAATCTAGTCCAGTTTAATCCTCAGAAGACACAAGTTTGCGCGTTTACCGCTAAAAAGAACCCCTTTGTCGTATCTCCTCAGTTTCAAGGTACTCCCCTTGTTGCCTCAGCCAGTATCGGAATCCTTGGCCTCGACATATCGAGTAGCGTGCAGTTTCGTGGTCACTTGGAAGAAAAGGCCAAATTGGCCTCTAAAAAGCCGGTATTTCATGCCGGCTCAACGCCTGCAACTTTACAAGGCGCAGGTTCGGCCTCACATGGAATACTGTTCCCATCTCTGGGCTGGGGCTCCCCAGTGCCAGCTTCTTCCACTTGACCGCATCCAGCGCAGAGCGACTCGAATCGTCGACGACCGAGTCCTTTCCGATCGGCTCGACTCATTGGCACTGCGAAGAGATGTTGCATCTCTTAGCATTTTCTTTCGCATTTACCATGGGGAGTGCTCTGAGGAATTGTTCGGATTAATCCCAGCCACCAAATTTCACGAACGCACATCGCGGCAGAACTCCCGATACCATCCACACCATCTGGATGATTGGCGGTCCACCACTGTGCGCTTTAGAAGATGTTTTCTTCCTCGCACAACTTCCTTGTGGAATAGCTTACCACCAGCTTAACGCCTGCAACCAGCTTAGCTTAGCGATTTTTCCGGACCGATACGACTTAGGGACCTTCAAGAAAAGAGCCTACTCCTTTTTAAAAGGCCGGCAACGCATCTGCAATTCCCCTGGTGTTGCGGTAGTTCATGGGCGGCGGTAGTCACTTACCATCAGGTGAGCCGCATGCTCGTTTGCCCCCTCTCCTATAAAAAAAAATGTATTCAGGAACTTCCATGATCTTATCGCCTATGAACTATGAGAATATGCATAGAGTTTTTCAGTTCTAATGCTTACAATTGTAATTCAAGTATAAAAATGGAACAATTTAATAAAATTAAATACTATTAGGATCACTTACTAATTTCTTTAAAAAGAAGGGAAAAAATTACTTTGTTTTTATTACTGACTAATCCAGTCGCAATCTAGTTACGAACTCCTCATAACTGCAAGATTAAAAACACCAAACTCACTGATGTTGCGCACGCCGGTGCACCGGCTAATGAAAATCCTGTCCCTTTCACACTGCAAGATACGCACCGTTTTTATCTCGCTCTAGAGCGGTAACTTTGTACTTGCGCAAAGATAGGAGATATTAGCTCAGTTTTATTTGCTATGAAGTTACGAGATGTTTCCATTAGTAAGTTAGAATATATTTCCTGCCAAAATTAATCAGGTTGTGATGGACCTTAATATAGGAGATATTTCTTCGGTGCCTAGCTACGTCAAATTTGCGAATTTCAACTTAATTCATATACCAGTAGACACGCAATTCATTCTCTATCGAACTGCATTCATGAGTCGTTCAGGGGTGTCACTTCCACTATGGAAGGTATGGAGCACTCCATACCTCAAGTTTTTCAAGGTATGGAATTCCATAGCTGAAATTAGGAAATAAATCGCATATTACTACAAACCCCATATAAATAAATCGCAAGCCCTTAAACCTCAATACCCCACATCTTATAGTTCAATAAATAAGTTGAGTATATACACTGCAAACTCTTAAACCTTAATACCCCACGAGTAATGCGAACAAATTTGAAAATCGCGCCACTATTTTCCATACCTCAGATTTTTACAAAGTGACACGCCTGGAGTCGTTTCCGTAAAAAATGTAAGTTAGGAGTTGTTAGGCCTCAATTCCTCCTACGCTGACGTCGGTTGCGTACGGTCGGTCGCGTACGCGTACGTAGCAAACTACGCGCCGCTGTCATCAGCGTCTAGTGTGGGGCTATATAGAACACAATGTACATTAGTATGCGCGACTGACGTACGCGACCGACATCAGCGTAGGAGGAATTCAGGCATTAGCTCTTCCCCGTCGATATAAGTCGTTTACTTCATAAAATTTTTATTTTTAACAGTTTACAATAACATTACAAAGTTATTAATGCAGCTAATTTTAGGTTATTTTCTATGGAGTTGTAACGAAATTTTTACTAATCCAAGTGCATTTTATAAGTTGGTCGACTATTAAGTACTCGTTTACTTCTTAATTCTACTAAAATATGATAGTTTTCCTTTTAATTTCATTATATATATACTACTATTGTGTATACTTTTCACATTTCCAAAAACAGTGGTTTAGATGGTAGAGTGGGGGGGGGGGGGGGGGACACATGACTCTAATGAAAAATTAATATTTCGCAAACGGACTCCGGATTCAAAAAGATGTTGTTCCACACCCCCAATGTTTTTAAAAGACCTATCCAACGATACTCCACATGATGGAATAGACGGGTAGTTAAAATCATCATCCAGTTACTTGTATGGGAAGTACCCAAATTAAAATTGTTTTTTAAGATTTTTCACAGTTAGGCGCATTAGTAGGCGAGATTAATATCTATAACTATGCACGGACGGACATGGCAAAACTATAAGGGTTCCTTGTTGTGTTATTACGGAACCCTAAAAATGACTTTCAACATTCTCTTCCTTACTCTAAGACTTTTTCAGAATTTAGATGATGTCTGCTTACTTTTTTACTTCTTTTCTCTTGTTACTAAAGTTAATTTTTGATAATGTGTAGATCACGTATTATAAGATAATATATCTAAAGCTTATGCTAAGGTAATCCAATTTATTACGTTAAAAGTTGTTGGTTTTCTGAATAAAAAAAAGATTAAAAAAAATTGTATTATTGTGCCGCAGACATAGCGGCGTAAGAAAATGGGGCGATGGGAAAAGCAAGAAAGATTTTAAGGATTCTAATATATATAACTAATATTTTGTTTATGTACCTATTTCACTTTTTTTCAACTGCACATCATAACACAGATATATCATAGACAAAATATAAAATAATTGCTTCATTCGCCTTGACATACCTCTACAGACTATTTAAAAAGGAACATTTGAATAATTACACAAAATTAAGTAGTAATTATTTGTTGGCATCATTTTAAAATTCTTTGGCGGCATTCTTTACTCTGTGGGACATTTTCACCACAGACTATTATGCGTTTGACATTGGCAGTATGAACGTAAGCACTGAATGTTTTATTTTATTTTATTTATCGTATTTTTACACATATTATATTAAATAAATGTTAGCTTTTTGTAATCCTTCTTAATATAAACTTTAATCCCCCGTGACCACGGGTGCTGGAAAGCACCCGAAACGTCGGGAATATAAAAAAAAATAAGTTAATATACGCGATAAAATCCGTAAAATTAGTTTTAATTAAAAATGTGTAGTGTTCGCGTAAATATAAGAAATCATTATATAAACTTTAATTATGCCAAATTTCACTCTCCTGAAATATGTTAAAAATAGGTTCAAAGTTTGCCCTCCACGTAAAGATAAAAAATAACAATATCATAATTTAAGAATTGATTATTTCTAAACTAGGAAAAACTTTTTGCACAGGAATTAAAGACTACCTATATTTAATTATTTTATAGGATAGGGTGACAAGCGAGCACACAGTCCACCTGATACCATCAGGTATGGTACCAGTGGCTGCTGTGGCCCATAGACATCTACATCTATCTTTTTTGCGAATTAATATGCAGATGCGTTGTCAGTCGTGAGGACTCCGGTTCTATACACTCACCATACGAAAGTGAGCAGCATTAAGCTGCTATTTTACGCTAGTATTCTGTGAGAGCATGGTCCTTCTTCGATCGAGCCGATCCATTCGTGCTACAACTATACTATTAACATATCTGCAGCATGGCTCTACCACGTAAAAAATATGAGAGAAGAATATGAATAATTAGTTACACGTAATTGTGAGCTTTAGGCGCTTCAATACCTTAAGATTTAGATTATTAAATTATTATCCAACCCTTGCAAAAGTTTGAACCGTCGGACAATGTTAAAATGTTGTTTTAAGTGGATTTAATTTTCATATAAGTTAAGGATACAATTTGGCTCAGTTCAGTCTAAAGGGATTTTAAAGCAAACATTCAATGTAATAAAAAAGTTTTAACTTTATATTACATTGAATGTTTGGAGTTATCCATGGAAAAAACCTGTATTCAAAGTAAATTTGTAACAATCCCCTTACTTGAAATTATCAATGAATTCTTTATTTGATTCTTACTTTTATGCCCTTGCAATTATAAATTTATTTTCGTGATAGAGCCATGCTGCAGCTATAGAAGGACCACGCTCTTATAGAACACAGGCGTGAAATAGCAGCTTGATGCTGCAGTGTTTGTATGGTGAGTGTAGAGAACTGGAGGCCCTTTCACTGGAAAGGAGACATTAGCCCTCAGGTGTGACCATGCATTTGAATTTTGATTCCTAATCTTTAATAGATGCAGATGTCTATGGGCCACAGCAAACGCTTACCATCAGGTGGTTACCATCGCCACCTTTATCCTCTAAAAGATTTAGATATAGAATGCCTTATTTTTCTTACTAACATTGGTTGAAAGACGTCAATATATTATTCACTACACCACGCCAGTCTACGCTACCGATAGCGGCGGCGAATCCTTGCTCTGTGTTCTCAATCTACTGATTGCTATATTACCACTTTCTTAGTGACTTTCTTTTTTCGAAAGAGGTGCCTTTACTCACTACGTAGGTCGAACAAACAAGGTGAACAAGCCGATTCTCTTGTAAGGGTATTATAGCTTGCAGTGCGGATTATGAGCACTGATGTGTGACATGTGCAGTTAGTGTATTTAAGTCTTCTCCATGGTATGAGGTTAAGTGCAGGAGTGACGACGTTAATAAACTTTTTGCAGGCATTTTGTTGCTATTTTACACTGGTATACTCCGGTCGAATCTGGCTTTGTAAAAGTTCCCCAGTCGAGCTATAGCTATATGGCTGTACCACGTATAAACTGCCATTGACCGGTTGTGATCAGATGGTTTTGGTGGGCCGGTTATGAAATTGGTTGCGCATGGAACTTTTGTTTCTTCGTGCGATTAACTTCAGTGCACATTGAACCGAACTGTCACAACAAGGTTTTCATAGAAGTAGCATGTGTTTATGTTTTTCTTCTTAAAATGCGTGCAAGGGTACGCCGAAAAAACACATTCCATCAATTATTAATAGGTTCCGGTGTTATATAAAGATTTAAGATCACGTCTTCACAAGCGTGCTGACGATAAAAGTATAATATTTTGAAACGATGACGATTTCATCAATTTTGGCGCGTGATTAAAAGCTTGTAGCTTTAAAAGGTTTTAAGGAGGTTGTTCTCCATCGGCCGATCGCGTTCGGATCGGAATTTTGTGTACCGTCATAGATTTCAGGCCAATTTAAGCGTTCATACGTCCTTACACCTATCCTAAATACCTATGTTGAAGCTGGTCGATAGTTTAGCCGGCCAGTTACTTTGTTTCCATGCGCGCGAACCTCTAGTGATTAGTGCACAGAATACGAGTGCGAGGTACGAAAATGTGTGAAAAAAATAAATCTGAACTAAATAGTTCCACGTAAATTCTCACAAAATCGTGTTGACTCCTTTGTTACCCCATTAGCCCATCACCAGTCAATAGGATTTAAGCCATGATTACAAGCCTATCGGGTCTGCGGTCACCGACCCGTCAAGCTCGGTGACATTGAGTGTGGGAAAATCTTTAAAATATTAGATCACTTAGCGTATTTATGCTGAGTAAAGTTATAATTTATAATAAAATAATAATTAAATTATTATTTATAATATAATAAAATAATAATAATTCATAATTTATAATTAAACATTTTGTACTACCGACTTCAAAATAAATTATTAAGAATAACTCAAAAATTATTGGTCAGGAACGAAGCACCAACATTCAAATAAAAAAGAATCGTCGAAATCGGGTCTCCCAGAAGAAAGGTATGAGGTAACACACATAAAAAAAGAAGTTGGTAGAAAAAACGGTAGGTAGATAATAGTTTTGTGTAAAGAGAATTTATCATTTATTGTATTTAATGTAAATTTGAGAAAGATTTGGAAATAAGAAAAAAATGCATTATGTAAAATATTTATTTATTACATGGGAAAACATGGTGAATACATAATACATCCCAGACGCAGCTCTTTAACTTCACGTCTCCAATAAATAATACAACAAGATTATAATTTTAGAAATAATATATTAAATATTCATAATAACATTTTGGCACATTCAAAACATTTAATATACAAAAATACTATGCAATAGTACCTAATTACTTTAACAGGTCGTATGCCTATTACCTATCTACGTTTGAATCTTATTAAATGTCTTTTCATACCAAATAGTGTGAACAGCATTTGGTGACTTTAATTTTAGGTTTGCAATAGTCTGTAGTCTAACTTTACTGCATAGAACGAACTATTGACAATTTCAAACTGTATGGAAGGGAGAGCTATATCAAGGAGTTTTAGAAAAATACACTTTCATTTATATATATTATTTGATTAAATATATCTCATTTTACATCAAAAATATAATAACACAACAACTTTATAACAATAAAATAGACTATTAATATAATATAATTCTTCTGTACGTGTGTTTGTAACTGAACTACTCCTAAACCGCTGGACCGATTTTGTTGAAATTTTTTGTGTGTGTTTCATTGGGTCCCTGGATAGTTTAGATTAACAATTGGACCGGTAGGTGGCGCTGTTGTCGCGATCCAGAAATCACCCGTGGGAAGACGGGACAGATCGATAATGTATTTATAAATGCTGAGTATCAGTTAAAGAATGCCACTGCTCGTGCCTATGATCCGGAAATTTTATGCAATCCATCCAATGTTTTAATCTTCTTCCTTTGCTGCTCGCACCTAGTACAAGACTACCCAGGAAGTCGTTAGGTTTTCCGTAGTCCTTATCCCAAAACGTCAGTGTTAAATTTTGGCGGGAAAGCTCAGTGGGACGCGTCTCAAATAAAAACTCTTCATTCCAAATTGGATTTAAGTTACGCCATTTTATTGACGTCTTGTGCTTTTTATGATAAGGATCTGGATCTAGGTGCCTGTAATTTAGAGATATCTTTAGTTAATATCAAAACAATAATTTTTTAATATGTTAAATAAGATGGATAGGATAAGGATATATATATGGATCAAGGTACTTGTAATTGAAAGATATCTTTAGTTGATATCAAATCAATAATAATTTTATACGTGTTTAATGAAAAAGGAAATCTAGATGTTATATAAATCCTTTTTCTTTTGCTATCGAGGAAGGGAATGATAACAGTAACATCACAATTTCGATTAACTACTTTTTAAGGAACAGATAGAAAGCTACTCACAACTTAACGAAAGGATCTGAATATCCATTACTGTCCCGTGGTGGAAGTTCGGCAGCCCTGCAAATGGTCACCACGAGTGCTCGCTTTTTCGTGCTATAGCAGAGAGCTAAGAGTACTCTAGGTCCTGTAGGTTCAGTACCGGTGGCTCCAGATAACGCCAGCCTGAGTTGAATCGGAGACTTGGCGCAATCTCTAAGAGAAACTGTAGCCGATCCCATTTCGTCACATCCGTACCTGTATGGTATAAATAGAGATGTTAAAACAGCGCTTCAAGATCTAAAAATAAAATACAAAATGTTGTTTTTTTTATACTAAATATAAATTTATTACCTATCGTCATCAAAAAGAACGATTTCTAAAGATTTCGCAGCCAGATCGGATTCAGTGATACCAAAGAAGTGAAGTGTTTCGTTAAATTCTGGATTTTTGGTCTTGTGCACTGTCTTTGTGCGTAGCCTGTTAGAATATGTTCCTTCTAAAAGATAACACATTAAAATATAGTTAACAATAAAAAAAAACAACACAATCGTATTAAAGAAATTTAATTTAAACTTTAAATAACTAATAAAAATAACCCGAATCGGAAAACTTATGTCCTATCTAATTTTTCTTTGAAAGCCTTTATAGGATGCGTCTTATGAAACATTTCTTCAATCTTGAGCTTATATTCTTGCAATGGCTTGCTCCCTCCTGTAAGTAGTCTGGAGCAGTTTTAACGTATATGCCGCCATTTGTCAACTGTCCGACACGTGGTGCACCCTGTTATACGACGACCTGTACAACTGCCTCGTACAGGTCGTCGTATAGCAGGGTGCACCACGTGCAGGCGAGGTTTACATTGGAAGAAGAGTAGGTGAATTTCACCTTACAATATTACGTTATAATATTCAAAACTATTAAATATTTTAATAGAAGGAAAGGTAATGCTATAATCTACTCGTATAACCCATAGACAACTACATCACTCATTTAGGGATCAATCACAAATGCGTTTTCACTCCCGGGAAACAATATCGCCTAAACGGGCGTCTTTTCTAAATTCACCAAATGAAACACGGAAAGTGTGGTTCTTCCCCGTTCGATCTGTTTGATATTGTAGCCATAATACATTAAAAAAGGTATATAACAATATAATTAAAATATTATTAAATTATATTCCATACTACAAAAGATATAAGGAAAAAACTTGAAATACCTCTAGGCAAAATTTCTAATCTACAAAATGGATCCGATAATCCAGTCATGTCCATTCCAATTAGACCCCTAGCTCTTAAAACGGTCACTGCGAGGGACGAAGTGCCGTTATCATAGGCTAGTTTAATTTCCAGCGTTCCAAATCCAGCATCGGGAATTGTTGTAGGTCTCTCCGGTTGAGTGAGTGGTTTAGATATTTCTTTTCTTATGCTGCGAATGCTGTAGGCACTTCCCTTGCTGCCTGTTCGCTTAAGCCCAGCAACAGAGCGTTGGTTGAGACTTTCAGTTCTGTGAAGACTGAGGCCGCTGACACCGTGGGAAAGGATATCGGTTTCGTTCCAGTCGTGATGAGTGTCCTTAAAGCAGTAAAAGTTAAATAATAGATAAATAACGCAATGCATATTTTTGATATGTGATTTGCCGCTTAGATGCGTGTACGAAGTAAAGCTTGTGGGATTACATGTAGGCTTGGGTGGAATATCATGGAAATGAAAATAATAACAATAGAACTAGATCCGAGCGGACGTCGCATTCGTCATGATTTTTTTTATTAAAAAAAAACGTTTCATTCACACTAGAATTTTCTCCTGTATCATTTTTTTTATAGGATAAGGGTGACAAACGAGCACACAATCCACCTGATGGTAAGTGGTAGCTGCGGCCCAAAGACATCTACATCTATCCTCTGTTACAAATCAAAATGTAGATGCGTTGTCACCCGTGAGGACTAAGATGGAATGCCTCATTTCCAGTAAAAAGGGCCTCCGGCCACCTGCACTCACCAAGCGAAACGCAGGGGTAAACCTCTACTTCACGCTGGTTTTCTGTGAGGTCGTGGTACTACCCCGGTTCGAGCCGGCCCATCCGTGCGACAGCAAAAGCTGCCGCGTGGCTCTACCACTGTTAATGTTATCATGGAGGCAGTTT
Source organism: Parnassius mnemosyne (assembly GCA_963668995.1). Lineage (NCBI taxonomy): Eukaryota > Metazoa > Arthropoda > Insecta > Lepidoptera > Papilionidae > Parnassius > Parnassius mnemosyne. Next base: position 17,638,929 of record CAVLGL010000085.1, read on the forward strand.
ACAAACATATATTGCACAAGGACAAACATCCAGACCCGGAGCAATTATTTGTAGGCCATACAAATACTTGTTTCGTGCGGAATTCGAACCCGCGGCCCCAAGCGTTGCAACTCATTGCTAAGCCACTATGCCACGGAGCCGTCAATTTTTTCAGATTTTTTTTCACTGCCGAGAACGTATTAAATTAGCATTTCAAATTGCAATTTACAATTACATTGGTCCCGGTGGGGATAAGACCGGTAGGCGTATTACGTATCTTGCAGAAGGCTAGCGATAGCGAAATTAGAACAATAATCTACATCTACACTACTATTATAAAGAGGAAAGATTTGTTTGTTTGAATCGAATAGGCTCCGAAACTACTGGACCGATTTGAAAATTTCTTTCACCATTAGAATCCTACATTATTCCTGATGAACATAGGCTATACAATATTTACAAAAAACTTAGGGATCCGTATGAAAACTTCGTTAATGTAACCTAAGGTGTGAAAAAAATACCAAAAAGAATCCTTATATCGCGTACGCTGCGGAAACTATTGATAATAGAGCAAAGTAATGTATGTCAGTTTTATAGAGGATATCAATATCTACAAAAAAGTCTGCGATACCATATGTTTAAATATTACAGTTGTGACACAATAACTACTTTTTCAAGTTAAAATGTCAAATAGTAACGACGGTACAAAATAGGCCACATTATTCGTATCAGTATCTATCATGCATAAGCACCAATTCCGTTACATGTAATTTTAGTAACATATTTCATTTTTTAAATCTTTGTTAATTCAGCAACCGTCCGTCGTGATGTCTCTCTCGAAGTTCGCATGTCGCAAGGCGCAGACGTGTGATATACGCGGTTGAAACCGCGGGGCACAGCCAGTTGTTGATAAATCGCAGATTCATATTATGTAGGTACCAGCGATAACCAAGCCCTATCTAAGTAGCGACCACAAGGCAGCGCTGTCGCTAGTTAGCTTAATTATCGCTGATACATAATACGAATCTGCGATTATCAGCAATTATTGTTCTAATTTCGCTATCGCTATTCGCTAACGCCTACCGGGTTTTTCGCGCACTTTAAAATTTACAGCGAGCGCTTAGCATATAAGCTACCATGGCTCTAAAAAGAACAACACCACATATAATACACTATTTACACAGTGTAAAGCTAGGTTTTTGTTGTTTATCGAAGTATACTATATCAGTCCATTACTGAACATGGGCCTCTCCCATCGTATACAGGATTTACGCTTGAAAATCGCAATACCAGATATCTTGCATTTTTGAGGCCCGTTGTTGATCTGTGTACTTTATAATGTACGTTTGGGGTATACGAGATGGCTAGAAGTCATGAGAGTTTTCTGCCATTTGTCATCATATGCCACAGTGTCATCAAACGATATCTACGGAACAACGTGGGGTCTAACCCCACAAAGTTATTTCCATAGCATAATGCCGTATTGATTTATTATGAAGAAAACGTCGTCGGAGTTTCGTCGTCGTCGAACGGTCATAGAAGAAGAAGTTAAAAAATGTTAAAAGAACCAAACAGCTTCTAGCCACGAGTTCGAATCCAACACGGATGAGGAATTTGTTTGTCTTACAAATAATTGTTCCAGGTCTGAATGTCTTTTTGTAGGATGTGTAAAGCGCCTTCATCATTTGGAATAAATTCCTAGTGTTTACTTTTTTATAAAAATATGTGTAAATATGTATGTAAATATTTTTTAAACGGTTTTATTTAGCTCACCCCGTTTGTTTTATTTATTATTCTTGGGTCAAATTTAGTAATTCAAATTTCAACCTCTTCCTGTCAACCGATTAATCTGAAATTTTGTATACACTTTGGATTTTGGTGACAATACAATTATGTTTATTCATTATCATTATAAATTCAAGATGGCCGCCGCTATAAAATGGCGGATTATTTATGTTTTATTAATCCCATCAATATGGGTATCAAATGAAAGGGCTCAACAAGCAGAATACAATATACTATGAAAAATTGAAATACAAGATGGCGGCCGCTACAAAATGGCGGATAACGTAGGTTTTATCGATCCCATCAATATGGGTATCAAATGAAAGTGCTCAACCAGTATAATACAATGTACTATATAAAATTAAAATCCAAGATGGCGGCCTAATAATAAGATTTAAATTTAGAAATTGAATCTGTAATTTAGGTATCTGATTAATCCAGCCTGAATCCACCACCCAAGTCAAGATTTTGTATCGTGTTGAGGACTGTGTGGCGTTAAGGTGGCTAAAAATGATACGTCGTTAGCGGTACACCACCCAAGTTAAGGTGAAAGGTTAAAACGCGCCGAGAACTGTATGGCATTAGGGTGGATAAAAATGATATGTCGTTAGCGTTTTCCCCTCAAGACTCAGGCGCATCTTGTTGTACATAGCCTTGCCCCTTTATTGGACCTCTGGGGGGGTCGACCGTTTAAATGTCCATTACTCGTGGGAACAAAATGGTAAAAAAAAAATATAAAAAATACAAACACAAATAAAACAGAAACTGCAACACAACGTAAACGAAGGCTTCAAAAAGCGAAAGAAAAGTATAAAGCAAAACGAGCTAAAGAAAGTGAAGGTGATAGAAATAGTCGATTACAGAAACGACGGGAACAATTAGCGTCAAAAACACCTGAGCAATATGAGGCCAGGTTAAAAAAGCAACGTCAGCGATATACACAAATGACGGCGTCAGAAACGCCTGAAGAATATGAAGCCAGGTTAACAAAGCAACGTGAGCGATACACACAGATGATAGCGTCAGAAACGCCTGAAGAATATGAAGCCAGGTTAACAAAACAACGGGAGCGATACACACAGATGATAGCGTCAGAAACGCCTGAAGAATATGAAGCCAGGTTAACAAAACAACGGGAGCGATATACACAGATGGTAGCGTCAGAAACGCCTGAAGAATATGAAGTTAGATTAATACAAAGCCGTGAAAGACAAAGACAGCAGTTGGGTTCAGAAACGCCTGAACATCGCGATACGAGGTTAAATAAACTACGAGAGCGTACCCAGCAATGCAGAGCTAATAATCTGCAGGCATTCGAGAATGCTATTAACACAATTTGTATACATGTTTGTGATATTTGTACCAAACGTTGTTATCCTAATCAAGTTCGTACAGTTCGGTACAACGCTGCTGCATTAACATACTTACCTGTGGAGTTAACTTCGAAAATATCATTGTTATTATGTTCCCGCTGTCAAACACATGTTACTAGTAATAAAACAACAGCACCACCAAAAACTTACTGGAATTATCTGGATCCAGGTTCTATACCAGACGTTATTCAAACATTGAGGCGGAACAACGTTTGCTGTGCAGAATAATTCCCTTTGTTAAAATCGTGAAATTTAGTGGCCTCAATGGGCAGTACGGTTTTCGCGGACAGGCAGTTTTATTTGCCCAAGATATCTTTGAAGTCAGTGAAAGACTGCCTAGTATGCTACCAAGATCTGCAAGCCAGGTAGGCATTATTGTAGTAACCGAACGATTAGAAAATTTGAACATCACCAGGGAATTCACAATATGTCGCGAAAAAGTCTATAGTGCTTTAAGATGGTTAATCAGAAATAACCCGCTTTACAAAGATATACGTATTGACGACAATGCCCAAATTAGTGACCAGGAGTTAGTACGACTTAGTGTGCCCGAATTGTCTGAAGATGAAGCGTCCGAAAGGAATGAAAATGAAATTCGAAATGCATTCATTCCAATTAATAATGTTGCAAGAATTATTCGAGCTTCATGGCATCAAGGTGACTACAACGTCTTTACTTCGCGATATGCTGGTGTACAATGTAGTGCTATGTCGTTGGCGAACATTGTCCGAGCTGCAATCCTAAGCCCTAATCAATGGGACGTCAATATTCTGAATGCTAATATGTTAGCGGGTGACTCCTTATATTGCTGGATTCGTACCCAGCTTGATCCTACTGAACTGGATGAAACAGGATATTTAGATCCTGCTTTGCTAAAAATGTGGAAAGCCAATATGGATATACAACCGTGTGGTACAAATGAGTCGATTGCGTATTACATCGCTAAATACGTGTCAAAATCAGAACCTACAAACCTAGATGGTGAAGTATCTCGAGCTATTCAACAAATTAGAAGAGAAGAAACTGATGTTTCGCGTAAGCTGTTTAAAATATGCATGCGCATATTAAGAGAACGTCAAGTTTCAGCCTGCGAATGCGTAATCAGGCTATGCCATATGAGTATGCGTGACAGCTCGAGAAAAACAATTTTTGTCAATACTCGTAAAGCGGAACAAAGGTATAAAGTGTTGAAGTTTAATGAAGCTGGTCAAGCAGCAGGATATTGTGCCAATATTTTCGAACGATATGAAAAGCGACCAGCAGAGCATCCCAACTATGATTTTAACAATATGTGTCTCATAGAATTTGCGATGTTATTTGAGCCACACTACACAAAACCGCCAGTTATAAATGAAGAGAGCATCGATACCGATGCTTATGCACCGCACGAGCAAACAACAAGAAGGCGTCTTATAACTTTAACAGACAACACCAAAATAACTATTAGAAACACGCCAGCTGTAGTACGGGTACCTAACTTCGTAGCAGCTTCTGATCCAGAGTCATATTATTAGAGTTTTCTAATCCAGTATATGCCGTATCGCAATGAGGCCGAACTTTTAGGAGAATTTAATAGTGCCAGAGATGCGTTTCTCGCCAACGAAGAAAGTTTAAGACAAACAAACGCCTACTTGGAAATATATCGTGAACGTGACAGGCACCTTGAAAATGCATTCGCGCAAGTACACGAATTTCAGATACTGGAACACGCAGAGCCGATGGAACTAGACCATGAAGAAGAAGTTCCTTATTTGCCAATGAATGAAGACCAGTTCTTACAGGCTAAGCAGTCTATGATTGCAGGACAAAAGGAAATTTTTACATTAGTTACCCAGTCCATACAAAATCAAATGTCAGGTGCTGAAGAACGTTTAAAAATATTCTTTACAGGAGTAGCTGGTGTGGGCAAGACTTTTCTATTAAAGTTATTACGAGACCAAATTAATAGGTGCTACGCAAAGGATGCGGTTAAAGTCTGCTCACTAACAGGAGTTGCAGCTAGATTAATAAATGGAGCTACGATACACAGTACTTTAAAATTGCCTGTACAGAAAGACGGTCGCATAACAGGTATGTCACCACTGTCCGGAAACTATTTGCGAATAATGAGGCAACAATGGCATCAGACAGAATTTTTGATTGTCGACGAGATTTCCATGGTGTCTTATCAAATGTTATGCATGATGGACGCTCGATTAAGGCAAATTAAGAACTGTGAAAATGAGTTTTTTGGAGGAGTAAACGTATTAATTTTCGGTGATCTTTTACAACTGCCTCCTATAAAACGATCAGGAACACCTGTTTTCAAACAGCCAGAACATCTCCAACCAGCTACACATCTCTGGCGTTTATTCACGCTGTGTGAATTAACTGAAAATATGCGTCAGCAAGGTGACCAGACTTTTATTGATATTTTGAATGCTTTGAGAGTCGGTGAGCTAAAAACCCAACATTTTAGTATTTTAATGGGAAGACTTCTTCAAGACACGAGTGATGAGTTTGCAATAGACAAAGCGTTAAGGGTATACCCCACAAATCAACAAGTTAACGACCACAACTCTGCTGTATTGAATTTGTACAGAAATAATGGTGTTCGCATTTACAAAATAAAAGCGCAGGATCAGCTAGTACACGCCACACGAAATGCAGACAATGTGGATATAGCTACTATAATACCAGCTGATATCAACAAAACTGGGGGTTTACCAGCGGAACTGCAAATATTTGTGGGGGCAAAAGTCATGCTACGGTCCAATATTGACGTTTCAAAGGGATTAGTAAATGGCGCTATAGGCTACATCAACGAAATCGTTTGGCCTCAATTTCGTCGAACTCAGATGTATGCAACAGATGTACCTTCCGTCCGAATTGATTTCGCAAGAGACGGAGTACATCTTATACACCCGAAAGCCATACAGTTTCCAGCTAAGTACAATTACGGGACGGCTGAAAGAAGAATGTTGCCTTTAATACTATCATGGGCTTCACAATACATAAAATACAGGGCAGCACTGTGGATCACGCAGTCGTATACTTAGGTGCGAAACTGTTTGAAGAAGGTCAAGCCTACGTAGCTCTTAGTAGAGTAAGATCTTTGCAGGGACTACGTATAGAGGAGTTGGACTGCAATAAACTAACAGGCAAGAAACCTTGCAATAATGAAGCACTAAATGAATTAAACAGAATGCGAAATAAAAACTAAAAACTAGAAAATAAAAATAGGTAAAAAAACTTTTTAAGTTAAACGGTTTTATGTTAAGCATACATTGCAATGTTTAAGATAAATGTACTAAAAACCAAAAAATAATAAAATAGATACAGTCGTGGGAATTATAAACATATGCATAGACTAGACTAAAATAAAACCGTGGGGCACGTCAATTGTCTACAAATTATCGACTTAATGTGCGATAGAAGAATCGTTTAATTTGTCGTTAAAATAGGCAGTTGGCCCGCAGACGGTGAGGAAATTACTTACTATTTTCTTGCTCATGGAAATTCCAATAGTTATACACTCCATGTAAATAAAAGAGATGTTTCAACTAGTTTATCGTTGGACATTCACACTGCTGGCTGGCGAGGAATCGTTTCACTGCTCGTAGTTTGTCTTTAATCGACAAAACATATGATAAAAGTACTACTCGCTCACCACTATGAAACCCTCAAACTCGCTTATAATCGAGCTTGCTAGCTTGTTTCCACATTCTAGCCCTACTTATCACACGTCCATCGTTGTCGGTTGAACAACTGCCTAATTATAGTGTAACATTACAAAACAAACATTTTAATCAACGATTGTAGACAATTGACGTGCCCCACGGTTTTATTTTAGTCTAGTCTATGCATATGTTTATAATTCCCACGACTGTATCTATTTTATTATTTTTTGGTTTTTAGTACATTTATCTTAAACATTGCAATGTATGCTTAACATAAAACCGTTTAACTTAAAAAGTTTTTTTACCTATTTTTATTTACTATTATAAGCCATTGTTTAATTTTTTTATTTCATCTGAATCTAAGTGTAAATGTAGATGAAAGAGCACTGACTTAGCTTAACAAAAACCTAATCACTTTTGCCTTGAAGACTCTCACAATGTAATCGGATGGAAAGACAGATGATGGCAAATTATTCAACACACACATTGTTATGTATTACGAACGAGGAAGCAAATCGCTTGGTTTGAATTCGTAGTATGTAGACGTCCTTCACCCAGCCAGATACCGTCCTCGTATTATTGGAAGATCACTCAATCTACAGTAAGTAAAATTAACATATTATATATTTCGTTATTTTTTTTTAAATAAATGCACAATAAATATTAAATATGCGTATAAATCCAATATTCAGTCACTGGAACCATATCAAATTTATCTAACAGAGATATGTATTGTCATTTCACCGCAGATGATGAAGGGACTGTCGCGTCAGCTTAATAAGTCATACGTCACGTGTACGTCATACTACACCATAATAGAAAATGGAGCAAACAAATGCTAAAGATTTATGATGAGCCTTTACTATTTATAAGTTTTTCCTAGTAAAAATATTTAAGCTTGTTCTTTTCCGTTAATTGCATTTCTACTTTTCAAACTGCCAAAGTAATTTTTTGGACAAGTGTTGTTACTCGTATAACTTTTTGTATAAAATAAGCGTGACAAACGAACACACAGTCCACTAGATGGTATACAGGGATGCAACAGCCAAAGACGCCTACACATACATCTATCCTCAATCAACGAAAAAAAAATGTTTATATTTTATTAGTTCCATTTTTATTATTACAATAAAAGCGAGAAAGGAATACTTCCGTAAACTGAGGCTTACTCCTAAGGCCTTGTTTATTTTCTTAATTGTATTTCCTATTTATCTAAAGCCGTTCTAAAGTATATTTGTTTATTACTATGTTTTTTGTACCACGTTTTTATTAACTCAATTTCGTGTAACTCTGTTCGGGTGGAATTTAGTAATTGATTTTAAATTAATTTCCCGATGACCTTAAGACATGAAATTTTGAACATAGCTCCAAATTGGATGACAATGCAAGAACATGAACAAAATCGTGGTGATGTATGTTTTTTTTAATATTACATAATTTTTAAAATTTCACTTTTCTGTGTGGAAGGTAAAGGGGAGATCTCCCGCCTAACCTAAAAAAATGTTTTTAGGTTTTTATTTTTCGAACATCTTTGTAACGGCTCGACCGATTGCCTTGAAAATCTAATCAGCTCGAAGTCTCAATGAACACTTTCAAATGCCGTGCCCATGTCGATCGGTTAATTCGTTCGAAAGATATCGTACGACAAAATTTTATTTACTTACATACACATACGCGGCCAGACGTCCAGCCGGAACGGCTTCCTAGGATCTCAAAACGTAATAATCTGATGAAAACTCGCATTCTCAAAATCGAACCGAAAGCTATAACTTCCTACTTTTGAAAATAATTAATTCTCAAAGCGGGAAGTTAAAAATCACTCGTAAGAAATAATTACGACATTAGCACAATCTCCTCCCGGCGGGCGGTACGTGCCTGTAAATGGCGCGTCGCAAACCTCTATAGTACTAAATATTTGTAGCAATCTCATAACAATGTAGTAATCCATGTAAGTAATGTGTTTGCTGGTGAACATATTGGCTGTTATGACACATGAAGTAGGACTCCATCCACGAATGACCTAGTAGACAAAAATTTGATATAAGTTGTATTGTATTGTTCAGTTTAAAAAAAATATAGAATAAGGATGTGAAACGAGCACATAGTCCACCTGATGGTAAGTGGATGCTGTGGTCCATAGACATCTACATCTCTACTATAAGAATCAAGATGCGACCCCTGAGGACTTAGATAGAATGCCAGAATTTCCAGTAAAAAGTGTCTCCGGTTCTCTACACTCACCATACGAAACATATCAGCATTAAGCTGCTATTTCACGCTGGTATTCAATGACAAGACCTAACAATTTTTACCCCATAATCAGGTACGTAATATTACCGTTACAGTCTATTAAAGTCCACTGCTGAACATAGGCCTTTTTTTATAGGATAAGGGTGACAAACGAGCACACAGTCCACCTGATGGTGAGTGGTTGCTGTGGCCCATAGACATCTACATCTATTTTCGATTAAGAATCAAAACGCAGATGCGTTGTCATCCGTGAGAACTAAGATGGAATGCCTCGTTTCCAGTAAAAATGGTCTCCGGTTCTCTACACTCACCATACGAAACACAGCAGCGTTAAGCTGCTATTTTACGCTGGTATTCTGTGAGAGCGTGGTCCTTCCCCGGTCGAGCCGACCCATTCGTGCTACAACCATAATATAGCTGCAGCATGGCTCTACCACGTATGAACCTTCCCAATATATTGCCTCGAGGGGTATAAAAAGCGCGTGTACGGGGTGAGCGCGGGATCAGTGCGGAGTGGGAACGAGGCGGGCGCGTGGCGAGCGCGTGGCGGGCGCGTGGCGTGTGCGAGGCGTGTGCGATCGATAAATGCAATTTCAGATTTATTGATTTGTCATAAGACTCAAATTATATGCAACAAATTTCAAAGCGAGTTAGACGCGGGTGATGACGCGCGTGGCGTGCGAGTAGCGGGTGCGTGTCGTCGAAACGCGCCCTTACACTTATCTTAAGCACTAACAGTAAGAGATATTCTCAACACCACATAAAATAATCCGCGAAGAAAAGTTATAATCGTCGTAAAAGTCAGCCAAGGGAAATGTCAAGATTAACTCACAGCCTCCGATAGATAAAGGAAAATACGTGCAGTGTATCCGCTTGGCTCCTAAACATGCGGTAGAGCTTGTTTGTCACTCAAATACTTAAAAAGTGCCTGTTTTACTCGATCGATTTTGCAACGTGGGAGAGCCATGCTGCAGCTATATTAATTAGGAGTATATAGTTGTAGCACGAATAAAATAAATAAAATAAAATAGCCTTTTATTTCTAAAATCAAAAATTACAATTGAATTTTTTTTTTTAAATTAACCTTCGCCACTAATTATTCCAACCTGTGCATTAAAGTCACCCATTACTATGATATGGTTACTTTTTACTTTGTTTATTGTTTCATTGAGGGTTTGATAGAACTGCTCTAAGTCACTGGGGTTAGCTTGCTCTGTTGGGGCATATATTTGTAGGATTGTCCAATCCTTGCAGGAAACATCATATTAATATAGGCTATACGGTCACGTATGCCTCTGAATTCCTTTATTTGGTTCTTCAGTGAGGCTTTAATTAGGAATCCGACTCCCCTTTGTCCCGGAATCACACCTTTATAGTAGAGTATATATTGGTTACAGTCTTCGATTGATTCTCAAGTGCATTTCGCTGATGCCCAAAATATCCCATCGTAGTTCCGATACCGTGTAGTGGCGGTCAAGAATATCCACTACCCCATATCCTCCAGGATGTTTTCAAGCTTCTGGACTGGAAAGGATACGGTATCAACATCAATGGCGAGTACATCACTCACCTTCGATTTGCCGACGATATAGTCCTTATGGCAGAATCGCTGGAGGACCTAAGCACTATGCTCAATGACCTCAATAGTGTTTCCCAACGGATAGGTCTTAAGATGAACATGGACAAAACAAAGATCATGTTTAATGTCCATGTCACACCTATGCCGGTAGTTGTTGGGAACACTAAGCTCGAAGTTGTTGACGAGTATGTTTACCTGGGACAAATAGTCCGACTAGGTAAGTCCAACTTCGACCGAGAGGTCAATCGACGGATTCAACTCGGCTGGGCAGCGTTCGGGAAGCTACGACACATCTTCTCGTCAGACATACCTCAAAACCTTAAAACGAAATTGTACAACCAGTGCGTGTTGCCAGTGATGATTTACGGAACTGAGACGTGGTCCTTCACTGCTGGCCGTATGAGGAAGCTCAAGGTCGCTCAGCGAGCTATGGAGAGGGCTATGCTCGGAGTTTCTCTGCGTGATAAACTTAGGAATGAGGATATCCGCAGTAGAACCAGAGTAACCGACATAGACCAACGGTTTAGTAAGCGGAAGTGGCAGTGGGCCAGCCATATAGCTCGAAGAACCGACAACCGATGGGGAAGAAAGGTTCTCGAGTGGCAGCCTCGTACCGGTAGGCGAAGTGTAGGGCGTCCCCCCACGAGATGGAGTGACGACCTGGTAAGACATACAGGAAGTCGATGGATGCAGGTAGCTCAGGACCGTGCTTTGTCTCATTCTTTGGGGGAGGCCTATATTCAGCAGTGGACTTGTGAAGGGCTGTAATGATGAATGATGATGATGAGTTCCGATAGCGCGATTTCAAGCTCCCGAAGGTTTGCTTTTGTTCTTAGTCTTTTAGATTATTTTTCTACCGACTTCAAAAAGATGGTACGGTACTCAATTCAACTGTGTTTTTTTTATGTGTTTTACCTCATAACTTTTTTCTGGGTGACCCGATTTTGATGATTCTTTTCTTATTTGAAAGCTGATGCTTCTCATGTGATCCATCATCATCAAGGTATGACCAATAGTTTTTGAGTTATTTTTAATAATTTATATTGAAGTCGGTTGTACAAAATTATTAATTTTTAATTATGTGTTAGCAGAGTTTGTTATTTATTTGATATTAAATTTCACTATAAAATTTACATTAGCAACTTAATGCTGCTGTGTTTCGTATGGTGAGTGTAGAGACCCGGAGACCTTTTTTTTACTGGAAAAGAGGCATTCCATCTCAGTCCTCACGGCTGTCAACGAATCTACATTTTGATTCCTAAACGAAGATAGACGTAGCTGTCTATAGACCAAGCAACCACTTACCATCAGGTGTATTGTGTGCTCGCTTGTCACCCTTATCCTATAAAAAAACACACAAGTCCATGTAATGTTAAAACTGGACCAGATGAACAACTTAATTATATTTATGCAACCTAATCATTATCATAGAAACAATACACTACTATGTATTTGTTTACTACAAGCTTGTTGTGTTTTAATGTCTAAAAATATCTATAAATTATAAAAACAATATACATATACTATATATGTGTAGTATTTGCAAGTTGTTACGTATTTTTAATTATTACAACAGGAAAAACTTCATTACGATGAAGTAAACACACCTTTTCATTGTAAAGACATTACGATAGGTACACATAACCGAGACTCGCGTAGGTGTAAAAACGTCCGCAGTATATAAAATTTTGATTACGTAATAATAATAAATCCCACACATATTACTTTTCATAGTAACCTTTGCGGGTGCGCGAAAGTTACATTAATATCGGATGAATGGTAGGAAAGTCAGAAAATGGAAAGAATTGCTTACAGAACGAACAAGGAAACATTCTCATAGAATATATCTGCTTTCTGGACTCTCTTCTGTGAATTTCGTAGTTTGAATAAAGTATATACTCTTTTGCAAAAAAAATAAAAACAAGCACCTAAGCAAATAACCTATTTTAATGTTATACTATTAGATTGTTTATTAATTTTAGGTAGTTTTATACTCGGAATTTTATAAATTAATTAGCAAGGAATAGTTTCCACCAGTTTTATCATAAACGTTTAAGTTCAAAATAATGTTAAAGTTCAAAGCGCTAGTAGTGTATCTGATCGCTAAGTAAAAAGCAAACATGTTTTTCATTTGTTTTTTTTTTTGAATAAAGTAACAGCAGATCAAAGTTTAGTGTGGAATCTGACCCCCTATTGCTGAAATCATAGCGTGCATTTGTCTATGTAGCGCCGTCCAGAAAAAATGGATTTTCGCCAAGAGCGTCATGGGGCATTAGAACTTTCGTTATGTATCGGTGTCCAGTCAGTGTGCCATTTTTGATGAAGACTAACTCCGATCCAACGAATTTATTCTTGCCTTAGACATAAAAGAGTCCCTACCATACGGTGAGAATTTTTCAAAACATCGCCTCTGCAAAGCGTTTCCCTCGTATTCGTAGCACTCGTCGACGTTGGTCTTCACCGTACAGAGATATCATGGCTTCTTTGGAAAACAATACCCTATCCCAGTTTGCGTCATGAGTCCACGATACACAATTTCGAGCTAAGCTAAGCCTGGGAACTGGGTGCTCACGAAGTAATTTAGGACCGCGTGCTGGGCGATGTCTGCGTATAATTGGCACTAGAAGCCTCCTTCTGAACATTCATAGACTAATTTGCATATTTATTCAAAATTTTAAGGAAATGAGATAATGCAATAAAATGGACTAAATGTTATTTAAAATTCATATTAATTTTCGAAAGTTGCGAATGTGTTCGCACCACAAAATGTAGTAAAAAGCATTTAGTTATATGTACTACGTAGGGGAAGGGGGGGGGGGGGGGCAAGACGGGGTCCTTAACGTTTGGAGCCTCGGTAAGACGGGGTACACTACTGGGCAAGATGGGGTATGGAAGACATGTTCTAACTTTGGTCGCAAAACTCGCAAACAAATATTGCTTCATCGTCCTCGTCAGTAGTATAGTTGTACCACTTCTAGACCACCTGAGTCAGACGTGGTTCAACGACGTTCGTCGACGCCCGATCCTAAAAAAAAAAAAAAAAAAAAAAAAAAAAAAAAAAAAAAAAAAGGTTTTGAATTTAGTGGAGCAATGGTTGATCGACCTGTGCTGTTGTTGTTAGATGGCCACAGCACTCACACACAAAACCTTGACGTCATTAATGAAGCTCGTTCAAACGGGGTTATTATATTATGCTTCCCCCCATATACGGGTCATCGACTTCAAGTTGCTGATGTAGCATACGTGAAACCCTTGAGCACATACTACGACCAACAAATCACAGCCTGGCTTCGAAGCCATCCGGGGATGGTGGTAACCATCCGGAAAGTAGCAGAGATTTTTGGTAAAGCCTTTATTCAAGCTTCTACTATGGCAACGGCTGTAAATGGCTTCAAAAAATGTGGGATTTGGCCATACGATACAACAGTTTTTTCCGATACTGATTTTGCTCCATCATTGACGACAGATATTCCACAAACAGAGAGAATATCCATCACTGAAGCATTGCCACAAACCACTACGTCGGGCAACGGAGCAACAGCTCCAACAATACCTGCAATTGACGAACCGCTGATATGCCGCATTTCTGTTGTTATGACACCATCTGAGATTGAAGCAGAGCCTGAGCCAGGATGCTTCACTTGTATTACCAATATTGAAATAGATCAAAGGCCAACTACTACTATTTAAACTACTAGTATTTTCTGTTGTTAGTCCTCAGCAAGTGATGCCTTATCCTGTAACTCGCAAAATTTCACGGGTGACAAGGAAACGACGAAAAACGGCTATCATAACTTCTTCCCCGTATAAAAACGAGTTAGAAGAAACAATTAAAAAAAAAAAGAAACTGGCAGAAAATAAGAAAAAGAAAAAAAGAGAGGTAAAAGACCAAAAAAAGAATAAGAAACCCGAATTGGCTTAGAAAAAGAAGAAAAAGAATTCCTCACCAGAATGAGACAACGAAGAAGATAATGTCCCTTGTTTTTACTGGCATGAAAAATACTTGGATTCTAATGAAGGATGGGCTGCAAGTTCTCTCTGTGGGAATTAAAAAAAAAAAAAAAAAAAGGTTTTGGCATGCTCTGATCACGAATCCGCGGTCCATTTTTGTGTAGAATGCACGGTTCCAGAGATGTGTAGATCAATTAGCTAATATCTAATTGATATCCGGTAAGGGCCTCCACCGTCATTAGCGTCCCATTGTTCCTATTTCTATTGTTCTATTGTTCATTAATCACCTTCATTGCAGCGTGTGCGTCGACTATATCAGTGCTATTGTGTTATAGTTCTTTGTTTATACAACGCTAATCTGAATCATCAATAAAACACATTACATAATTTTGTTACAATTTTTATTTATAAAATACAAAATCTTATTAATTATTATCTATAAAATAGGAGCGAAACATCTCATCCACTAAAATATCGTTGTACAATGTGTTCCTTGTAAATATACTCGTAAAACTATGTATTGAACATCCTTGAAACTTATATAGTAAATACATTAAGCAATATTCGCCACAAACTGAAGTCCACTCATTCTGAATCCTATCAACATTCCAGTTCCATCTTTTACAATTCCTTTTTAAAAACTCTAGATGATATCGTACAGGTGATCGTCCATATGAATCAAAATATTGACCGACGTCATTCGTATCGATATATAAAGCTACCCAATGTGACCCTGGTTTATCATCTGTATCCAAATTACATATTATATACGTTGGTACGTGGGTATACATAGGCAGTCTATTAGCTGCATAAACATTATTTTCTAGACTGGGGTGAATCTTTTTCAGATGTTGTTGTACATCTAGTGTATCCATGATATTACTGCTATTAGTAGATTATTACAGTACCTAGCTACTCAATGAATAACATAGGAATGGTCAATTATAGTGATTTCTACATATTAAATTGCATTTTTGTGATATACAAATCGTACTTGAGTCATTGATCACCAAACAAAACACAATACGAAGAAATGTTGAGATAGGCAACGGAAATGTGAGATAAACTGATATGTTTCTAAATATTAAATTGCATTTTTGTGTTATACAAATCGTGCTTGAGTCATTGATCATCAAACAAAACACAATACGAAGAAATGTTGAGATAGGCAACGGAAATGTGAGATAAACTGGTTGACGCATAAAGTAATTATCAACTCATTACGGAAATACTTTAGATTAGAATTTTTACGTACTGGTGGTATATAAGACCAACAAACGCAGTCATCGAGTTAGTGTACGGTCGTTTGGCTACAGTGGATCTATCAATAGTACATTTTGTGTTACTTCAATACACCAAAGGCTATGGATGTAAGTGTTTATTCTATTGACTAAATTACTTTTTTTCTATTATTTTCATGTGTGTGTATTATTTTATTTAAATATTGTGTATGTATATGATTAAGCCGTGGTAACTCAGATGGTTAGCGCTAGCTGTAAATTTCACAGTACGCGACCCGGGTTCGATCCCCGCCAGCACCAATTAAATTGTTAATAGCAATTTTAAGTGCTTATTACCACGTGCTTGGTGGTGAAGGAAAACATCGTGAGGAAACCTGCATGTCTGAGAAAATTTCGAAGGCATGTGAAGTTCGCCAACACACATTGAGGGAGCGCGGCGGACATTTCCTTGCTCTAAAACCCTCTCAGAAATGAGAGGAGGCCTATGTTCAGCAGTGGACTTTAATAGGCTGTAACTTTAACTTTTTTAACTTTTATGATTAAGTGTTAACAAATTGATATTAACATGATAACTGTGTTGTTGCAGAAATCATTGAGCTTCGATGAAGATACCTATAAACAGTATTACTACTCGCCACTCTCCCCTCAAGAAGAGAGTGATAACCTCGTCATTAATAATAACACATGCGATGGTGGAAAAAGAAAATCGCAATCGATTGATCATTTTTTTGAAGCTGAATCAAAAATAAAAAAGAGGAAGGGAAAACTTCAGTGAAGTGTGCACCAGTGCTTTTTTCTCCACAATCATGGAAGAGAATACGGAACTATTCAATAGCGAATTAAATCAGGAGTTGTCTAAAGTTTGTGAAGAAATGGAGAGGGGTCAACTGTTCGATTCGTCATACGATGATGAGTTGTATCATCACTGTGCGATGGTTGAAACACAGTTTAAGTACGTAAAATAAACATTCATTTCGATCATAATTTACATATTGTCTTATACAGTTTTTAATAAATTTAAGCATTTTAGCAGTCAACCACTACAACTTGGAAGAGGAACGAAGCGAACGTGCAGCAAAGAATCCAAGATCATCAAAAAACCAACAACGGAAGCAGAAGCGCATACCTCTGCAGGGAACAGTATCAGTAACGATGATCAAGTGGAATGTCCAACGTGCCATATATTTATCAAGAAACGGTATTTAGCTAATCATTTTAAAAGTAATGTTCATAAAAATAATCTTTTAAATTCACATAATTCTTTATCAAACGTTAGTGTTATTGAATCTGCTTTTGGAAATAGGATTTTAACTTATAAAATCAAGAGTAGAGTAGATCGTTCGACATGGGTAAGTTTTGAAACTCCTGAACTATTTTTAAATTCTATTAAAGATGATATTTTATTTTTATTACAAGAGTGTATTCATCAACACATAATTTTTAAGGTAAACTTCATATTGCATGCTGATTTTGTTCAACAAACTAAAGATATTCATGATACGTTCGATTTTCAAACGCTTAACTATATTATTTGTCAAGGAGATGACTTAAATATTTTTCTTTCATCTTTAAATGATACAATTACTACTAAAATTAGTGCTTTCGAAAAAAAAGATAGTGGATGGAGTCTAAAAAACATAAAATCTATAGACATGAATGTTAATAAATTTAACCCCCTACGCGGTACTTCATACATAGATCTTCCTCGTGACATAAAATTAAAAAAGGCTGTTATAAATGTAAAAAACAAGGATTATTTTTGTTTTAAATGGGCGTTACTCTCGGCGTTATATCCTGTAAACAAACACACCGATCGGGTATCATCGTACGTTAAACATGCAAATAAACTTAAATTTGATGGTATTTCCTTTCCGGTTAAAATTTCTGTCATAGCAAAAGTAGAGAAATTAAATGATATTAGTATTAATGTTTTTGGGTTAGAATATAATAAAGAAAAACGATGTAATTCTATAGTAGGTCCATTATTTTTAACAAAGTGTCGTAAAGATAGACATATCAATTTATTATTTTTTTCCAAGGATACAAAAAATCATTATTGCTATATAAAAAATTTATCGCGGTTAGTTAGTAAACAAATTTCAAAAGACGGTCACATCATGTACATTTGTGAAGCATGTCTACTTCGTTTTCCATCTCAGGAAAGGTTAAATAACCATGAACAATACGATTGTGCTCACATTTGTACAGTATTACCAAACAGTGAAACTTTAAAAAAAAAGAATTGGTTTGGTCAACCTATTTCAAATGATAAAATTAAATTTGATAGTTATGAAAAAAAGTTAAAGATACCATTCGTAGTTTATGCTGATTTTGAAGCATTTTTAAAACCAATAGAATCATGTTCTAACGATCCTTCCAAACCTTTCACTCATAATATTCAGAAACATGAAGTACATAGTTTTGGATATTATATAAAATGTTCATATGATGATAAATTATCAAAATATGTAACATATTGCGGACCCAACTGTGCACAAGTGTTTATGGAAAGTTTATCTAACAATCTAAAAGAAATAAATAGACTTCAAAAATATCCACCACTTCCGCTAACAAATGAAGACAAAAACCAAATTTCAAATGCAACCATTTGTCATATTTGTGAAACTGAGTTGGCAAAACATTTTTATGATTTTGATTGGTACACTGGTAGTTTTATAGGTGTTGCTCATGAATCATGTTGTTCGAAGATCAGAACATCTAGTTATATACCAATATTTTTACACAACCTTAGTCACTATGATGCTCATTTTATTGTTCACGCGTTAAACTTTTGTGATGGTGAAGTCGAAGTTATACCTCAAAATAAAGAAAAATATATATCCTTTTCCAAAAAATTAAAAGTGAATAACCGCGAAATTATATTGAGATTCTTAGATTCATTTAAGTTTTTATCGTGTAAATTAGAAGAATTGGCCAAAAATCTCAGTAATGATCAATTTCAAGAATTACGTAGAAAGTACCCTAATGATGAAGATTTCTTTCGTTTAAAACGGAAAGGTGTTTATCCATATGAACTTATGACTAATTATGATAGTTTAAGTCTAACATCGCTCCCTGAACAAAAATGTTTTTATAGTTCACTCACAGATTCACATATTTCAAATGATGATTACAATCATGCTAAAGATGTTTGGGAACATTTTGGGTGTTGTAATATGCTAGATTATTCAAACCTATATTTAAAAACAGACGTTTTACTTTTATCCGATGTATTTGAAAACTTTAGAAAGTTATGTATTAATACATATGATTTAGACCCTGTCCATTATTACACAGCACCCGGTTTAAGTTGGGATGCAATGTTAAAATATACAAAAATAGAATTAGAACTTTTAACAGATTATGAGAAAATTGCATTTATTAGATCAGGTATCAGAGGTGGTGTATCTCAATGTAGTAATCGTTATGCTAGAGCTAATAACAAATACATGGAGGATTATGATACAGGGAAACCAAATTCATATATCACATATTTTGATGCCAACAATTTATATGGTTGGGCTATGTCTCAATATCTTCCTACTGGTGGATTCGAATGGGTAAATCCAAATACAGAATTTAATGTGTCTAAGACATCAGACTTCGGTTTTATTTTAGAAGTTGATTTGGAATATCCAGATGAACTTCATGATTTACATTCGGACTTTCCTTTATGTCCAGAAAACATTTGTGTAGGCAATATTAATGAGAATAAACTAGTCCCAAATTTAAATAATAAAGATAAATATGTAATTCATTACAGAAATTTAAAGCAGTGCATAGAAATGGGGGTTAAATTAACTAAAATTCATAGAGTTTTAAAATTTAAACAGTCTCCCTGGTTGAAGATGTACATAGATCTAAACACAAAATTAAGAACTTTAGCAAAATCAGATTTCGAAAAAGATTTTTATAAATTAATGAATAATTCAGTCTTCGGTAAGACTATGGAGAATATTGAAAAAAGGGTTAACATAAAATTAGTTACGCACTGGGAGAACCAGGGTAAAGCTTTAGGTGCTCAAGATCTAATCGCTAAACCACAATTTCATAGCCTTTCAATATTTTCGGAAAACCTAGTTGCGGTTCAGTTGCGAAAAACGAAGTTAATATATAACAAACCAATTTATTTAGGGTTTTGCATTTTAGATATTTCAAAAACATTAATGTATGATTTTCATTATAACTATATGATTAAAAAGTTTAGTAAAATCACATTATTGTATACAGATACGGATAGTTTAATATATCATATATTTACAAATGATTTTTACACTGATATAAAACCTGACCTTTCATCATACTTTGATACCTCAGATTATGATACAAATAATATTTTTGAATATCCAAAATTAAATAAAAAGAAATTAGGTTTTTTTAAAGATGAAAATAATGGTAAAATCATGAAAGAATTTGTGGGTTTACGATCCAAAATGTACGCTTTTAACTTAGAGAATAAGACTATAGCCAAGGCAAAAGGGGTAAATAAATGTATCACTAAAAAGATGACAATGAATAGTTATAAGTCTTCTCTATTTAATAAAAAAGTGCAATATTATAGCATGCTTAGATTTAAATCAATTAAACACACAATTTTCACACAAAAATTAAATAAGATAGGTTTATCATATAATGACACAAAGAGACATATTTTAGATAATAATATTGAAACATTAGCTTGGGGTCATTATAAACTGCGTTAAGTGTTGATAGTTTTTACTTTTATGTCTGCGTTTAAGAAAAATTTATATTGATTGTAAAATTATGATAATACTATAATATGACGTAGTTTATTACATATTTAAACATTGTTTTATTGTAAATAATTTAAGTTAATTGTTGTTTCTATTTATTTGAGGTTGAGTTAATTGTAAAATTATGATGTACTAATTGTGTTAGAAATAGTATACAGATAATTCTGTTTTATATAATTTTTGGAATATATATTAATTGTTTACACCAACACTTTCATTTTTTATTTCACCCCTTTGAACTTTAGACGTGTGTTATGTTTCACTTTATCCATCCGTTCACTGCTATTGTGGCAGGACCAAGTGGGTGTGGGAAGTCAAATTTTGTAACAAATTTCATAAAATCAGTTACAGAAATATGTAATTGTGATTTTAATCAGATCACATGGTGCTTTGATGAAATGCAACCATTATATAATTTACCAAATGTTAACTATCATCAAGGAATTCCAAATCTTAATATGTTTGATGGTGAAAACCCACATCTTGTTATTATTGATGATCTAATGAGAGAGTCCGATGGAAGAATTGTGGATATATTTACAAAAGGTAGTCATCACAGGAATCTTAGTGTATTTTATCTAACACAAAATTTATTTCATCAGGGTAAAGGACAAAGAGACATATCTTTAAACTCAAGTTATATAATATATTTTAAAAACCCTCGAGATAAAACTCAAATAAGATATTTAGCAAGACAAGTATCACCAGATAACCCAAAATTCATTGAAAATGCCTACAGGGATGCAACTCTAGAGGCGCATGGATATTTAATGGTAGATTTAAAACAGAATACCAATGATTTTTGTCGTATCAAGACAAATGTCTTTCCATTTAATGGTTTCTGTACAGTCTACGTCCCAACAAAAGAGTTTAAATACACCAAGAATCAAACAATTGAAATCATTGCTAAATGATGCATCGTCGACTCACAACGTATAAACATTTGCTAACCGCTTTGCATACGCTTAAACCAAAATATCAAAGAGCATTACTTAAAACGTGTGATGAAGAAGAAATTAACTGTATTTGTGAGTGTATTCATAACGTTTTACAAGGAAAAGTACCTCTTAAAGATCAGGATAAACAAAAATTGAATAAACATAAAAACATACTCCGTAAACTAGTACGTAAGTGTAAACATAAACTAAGAAAAAATATAATTATACAAAAAGGAGGGGCTTTCTTACCAACAATATTAGGTGCAATATTGAGTGGATTAGTGAGTGGACTAGCCAGTTAACATGGAAAATGCAAAGAAAATGATACTTATCGAACCTGGATTGATTGAAAAATTAAAACAAGAAAATAAGGTTAATAGTAATTTATCTCGATTAGATATTGAAATGCAAAATATTATGAATAGTAAGACGGAAGACCGAAAGAAATGGATATTATATTTACAAACACTGCAAAGATACCTTCATTTTACCGAAGAGGATCGTCAACCACTCAAATTACCAATTTATTCTGATACATCTAATGAAGATTCAAATGAGTCAAAAATTGGTTTTAAAAATAAAGATAGAGATCTAAAAACTTCAGTTGATATTGAATCTTTGCTGGAGGAGAATCGATCCATTAAAAGTAAAGAAAATGATGAAAATCCACTTTACACACCAGCTCAAATACTCAGTTTAATACCAAAAACTTATCATAAAAAAGGGCAGTTATTATTAAACTTAGTTGAAACAAGTAAAAGTAAAATACATTGGGATAACGAAGGTACAGTCATAATTGATAGTGAAAAAATTCCTGGAAGTAATATTGTTGATTTAATAAATGATTCACTAAGACCCCTAAAAAGAAGTGATCCGGTAGGGTGGGTTTGATTTGCTGAAGCATTAAAAGATATTAAAGTACCACTTACTTATATTGGAAATCCAAGGAGATGTGAGTTTATTAACCAACTTCAAGCAAAAGATCTGAACAAACCCTCTGAGATTGAAGTTCAAGAGTTTTCTACACCGTGCAGTAGAGATAAAAAGTCTACAACTAAAATACGTAAAGGACTTGAGTGGGAAAAATGGACTCCGTACTAGAAGAAATTAACAGGATTTATTATGATCCATCTAATCCCGCTGGTTTTGGTAGTATTGATAAATTATCAAAAGCCATGAAGGGTAAAATGAATAAAAAGCAAGTAAAGGAATGGTTAAAATCACAAGAAACATACACATTACATAAACCCATTCGAAAAAAATTCCCGCGTAATAGGTACATTCTATCAAATATTAATGAACTGTGGCAAGCTGATTTAAGTGATATGCGAACTTATTCTCAATATAATGATGGTTTCAAGTATATACTTTGTATTATTGATGTATTTAGTAAATATGCTTTTGCAAGACCAATGAAAAAGAAAAACTCAGAAACAACTAAAGAATGTTTTGAAAGTAAATTTACTGAAAGTAATTTAACACCTACTCACATACAATCCGATAAAGGTACAGAATTTGTTTCAAAAGATGTACAAAAATACTTTAAATCCAAAAAGATTAATTACTATACCACTAACAATCCTGACATTAAGGCCAGTATTGTTGAACGATTTCAAAGAACACTAAAAATGAAAATGTGGCGTTATTTCACTCATAATAATACTTATAGATATATAGATGTTTTACAAGATTTAATATACTCTTATAATCACAGCTTTCACTCTAGTATTAAGATGTGCCCATGTGATGTAAATTCCAACAATATTATGACAGTTTAGACTAATCTTTATGATAGACGGTCAAAAAAACTTTCTTTAGAAAATCCTAAACCAAATTTCAATGTGGGTGATTATGTTCGAATAACTAAATATAAACATGTATTCCAAAAAGGATATGAATCAAATTGGAGTGATGAAATATTTATTATATCTTCAATAATTGATAGATCTCCATGGGTTGTTTATACAATAACAGATTTACAAAATGAACCAATAATTGGTACTTTTTATGAAAGAGAATTACAGAAAATCACTTACAACCCCACCTCAAAACATAAAATAGATAAAATAATTGACACTCGTTATTCAAGTAACAGAAAAGAAGTATTAGTGAAGTGGAAAGGTTATCCAGATAAATTTAACAGTTGGATTTTAGCTTCTAGTTTAAAAGAAATATGAATAAAGAAAGTTTCTATTTAACTTTGCTCAGCAATAGTTCAATGGAATACTTTCCTGATAACAAGACCACAAATTTTTCAACGAAATTACCAAAAGCTATAAAATTAGAAGGTGAATGGTCGGTTGGAGTTGTCGAGTTTCAATATCCATGTACCATGTTTACTGTTCAAGACCATGAAAATGTTATATACATTACAAAATCTATGTTAATGCCTAATGAAGATAAACCATCCACAGTGTACTACAAAAAACATATTCCAGCTACCAACTATGATAACGTTGAGCATATTTTAAGAGTGTTAAATGGTATCGGAGAGAACTTGAAATTTCGCTATGATGAAATAACAAAATTTGTGTCTATTTCGGTATTGGATAAAAATATAACATCCGTAACATTATCACCCAAATTAAGTTTACAGCTAGGTTATGAACCAAATAAAAATCTCCTAGAGAGAAATTTTGGAAAGTGTCCTGCTAATTTACACTTAGGGTTACCATCTCAACTATTTCTATATTGCGACATTATCGATGCTCAGATTGTGGGTGATGTTATGACTCCTTTATTAAGAGTCATTTCATTAGATACTACAAAATACATTTATGGTGCAAATAAAATGCACGTTTTCTCTCAACCTCACTACTTACCTGTTATGCGAAGAGAGTTCGATACGTTGGAAATAGTTATAAGATCGAGTACAGGACAAAAAATACCATTCCAGTTTGGAACCGTGTGTATTAAACTACATTTCCGAAAATTATAATAATGAATTCTCTTCGTGATCATCATAAATGTCCATATGAAAATTATTATACACATCAAGCTGGATCAGGAGTTGGAGTAATTTATAAGGGTTCACCATATCAACGCGGTCATGGTATTGGGAGCTTCTTAGGGGGGTTATTCAGATCAGTTTTACCTTTACTTTCAAGTGGTGCTCGAGTGATTGGTAAGGAGGCATTAAGCGCTGGAGTAGGACTTTTATCGGATATGGTTCAAGCCCGTCCTATGGAAGCCTCAATAAAAGATCGTCTAAAGCAAGTTAGTACGAATTTAAAACGAAAGGCTGATGAGAAAATTGATCAATTTAACATGACTGGATCTGGGTATAAAACTAAAAGAAAACGATTGACATCGTTCATTCCACCATTAACTGCTAAAGTGAAAGCTGCGAAAAAACTTAGTCTAAAACCAAAAAATATCAAAGATATATTTTCAAACTAAATATGTCTTTCCTTCATAATCATTCTTGCGAGTGCGTTAAGTCAGAATTGGATTTGTTTGCACTACCGTCTACACAAACTAGCATTGAAAATGGATTGTGGATTCATTATAAACCAATTTCATCTCTTGGTGATGATGGACCTATCGAGTTTCAAGTTCCTGGGACCGGCGATGACTACATAGATTTGTCTCATACATTACTCCACATAAAGGCAAAAGTATTAAATCAAGATTCAACTAACTTGGTATCTACTACAATAGTAGCACCTGTAAATAATTGGCTGCATTCACTTTTTAGTCAACTTGATGTTTATTTAAACCAAAAACTTGTATCACCACCTAATAATACCTATGCATATCGAGCATACATGGAAACCCTTTTAAACTATGCCCCTGCTGCTAAACAATCTCATCTTACTTGTAGTCTTTGGTATGAGGATACAGCAGGAAAAATGGATTCTACAGATGGTAAAAACATAGGATTTGTTAAAAGACAGGAATTGATTAATGAAAGTAAGGAAATAGAAATGATTGGTCATCTTCACGGTGACATTAAAAATGTTTGCATTACGGACGCAACTCTTATTGTTCGACGAGCACGAATTAATCCAAGTGTATTACTCGCACATCAAAAAGTTTTAGCTTCTACCACTGCTAAATATCCTATTACTCGAGCTGAAGTAAAAGTTTTAACAATTCCTTCAGGTGTTCAAGGAAAAACTCTTGATAATATATTTTTAGGACAGGTACCGAAAAGATGTATAATTGGATTTGTGAACAATTCTGCATTTAATGGTTCCCTTACTAAAAATCCATTTAACTTTGAAAACTATGGTATTAATTCTTTCAGCTTATATATTGATGGTCAACAAATACCTTCAAAAGCTTTGCAACCATCTTTTAATAATAGCATATTTACATCAGCATATCATACTCTATTCTCGGGAACTGGTATTCACTTTCTTAATGAAGGAAATGGAATCTCTTGTGAACAGTATGGCAAAGGTTACTGTCTATTAGCATTTGACTTAACTCCTGATTTATCAGCTAACTCATCAACTCATTGGAATCTCATAAAGCATGGTAGTGTAAGAATAGAAGTACGATTTGAATCCTCATTAATACAAACAATTAACTGTATAGTTTATGCTGAGTTTGATAATATTATTGAGATAGATAAAAACAGAAATGTTACTGTAGACTATAGTAGTTAAGGTTATAATATGTGTTGTGTGTTAGATTTTATGTGTTATGTGTAATGCATTTTGTGTGTATGTAACTATGTGAAACGTTATAAAATTAAATAAAACAAATTGTATGCAATATATTTTTTTTATTTCTTTATAAATCTTCTATTTAATCTAATACAAAACACTGTTCGAGTTGAAATTTTACATAAGCACACTGACTAAACCACTGAACATGCTGCTGCCAAGGATCATCATCATCTTCCCAATCTTTTAAACCACCACCACAATGGAAACACTTGGTCCCGTCTGCATGGCCAGTATAAAAGAAACCAGCTTCTGCAAGATCTTCAGGTTTCTGTCGCATAACTAGAGGCCAGTTTTCGAAACTAAGCAAACGGCTAGATTTTGAACTGAAGAATGGATATTCAGCTCTTGAGTACTGCATACTCTTCTCGTTTTCTTCTCCACTCAGTGTTGTAGTTTTGTTATTCAATGATGTGTTTTGTACACGTATGCCACACTCATCTCTTCCTTCCGCTCTTGTCTTCCTGTAATTGAAGTAAACAGAATCACATTCACTAATGATCAGCTAATGACTGTCATTGTTAAAAAAGTATTTTTTAACTTTTTCACTTTCTGCTACTGTCTTTGTTATATAGTATACGAGGGCGTTTGTGTTGTCGTAGATGCTATCCTTATTAGTCTTTACGTAATATTTAATTCTAGTGGAAGCATGTTTCCAATGATCAGTAGTTGGAATCTTGGATAGCTTCTTCATATCGTACATTTCAATTTTGATGAGATGCGTCGCTTGGTCTCCGTCGTCAGAATTAGTAGAAATGTATGATACACCATCTCTAGCGGCTCGTGCTACGGTTGATGATAACAGCTTCCTCTTTTTTATTTTTGATTCAGCTTCAAAAAAATGATCAATCGATTGCGATTTTCTTTTTCCACCATCGCATGTGTTATTATTAATGACGAGGTTATCACTCTCTTCTTGAGGGGAGAGTGGCGAGTAGTAATACTGTTTATAGGTATCTTCATCGAAGCTCAATGATTTCTGCAACAACACAGTTATCATGTTAATATCAATTTGTTAACACTTAATCATAAAAGTTAAAAAAGTTAAAGTTACAGCCTATTAAAGTCCACTGCTGAACATAGGCCTCCTCTCATTTCTGAGAGGGTTTTAGAGCAAGGAAATGTCCACCGCGCTCCCTCAATGTGTGTTGGCGAACTTCACATGCCTTCGAAATTTTCTCAGACATGCAGGTTTCCTCACGATGTTTTCCTTCACCACCAAGCACGTGGTAATAAGCACTTAAAATTGCTATTAACAATTTAATTGGTGCTGGCGGGGATCGAACCCGGGTCGCGTACTGTGAAATTTACAGCTAGCGCTAACCATCTGAGTTACACGGCTTAATCATATACATACACAATATTTAAATAAAATAATACACACACATGAAAATAACAGAAAAAAAGTAATTTAGTCAATAGAATAAACACTTACATCCATAGCCTTTGGTGTATTGAAGTAACACAAAATGTACTATTGATAGATCCACTGTAGCCAAACGACCGTACACTAACTCGATGACTGCGTTTGTTGGTCTTATATACCACCAGTACGTAAAAATTCTAATCTAAAGTATTTCCGTAATGAGTTGATAATTACTTTATGCGTCAACCAGTTTATCTCACATTTCCGTTGCCTATCTCAACATTTCTTCGTATTGTGTTTTGTTTGGTGATCAATGACTCAAGCACGATTTGTATAACACAAAAATGCAATTTAATATTTAGAAACATATCAGTTTATCTCACATTTCCGTTGCCTATCTCAACATTTCTTCGTATTGTGTTTTGTTTGGTGATCAATGACTCAAGTACGATTTGTATATCACAAAAATGCAATTTAATATGTAGAAATCACTATAATTGACCATTCCTATGTTATTCATTGAGTAGCTAGGTACTGTAATAATCTACTAATAGCAGTAATATCATGGATACACTAGATGTACAACAACATCTGAAAAAGATTCACCCCAGTCTAGAAAATAATGTTTATGCAGCTAATAGACTGCCTATGTATACCCACGTACCAACGTATATAATATGTAATTTGGATACAGATGATAAACCAGGGTCACATTGGGTAGCTTTATATATCGATACGAATGACGTCGGTCAATATTTTGATTCATATGGACGATCACCTGTACGATATCATCTAGAGTTTTTAAAAAGGAATTGTAAAAGATGGAACTGGAATGTTGATAGGATTCAGAATGAGTGGACTTCAGTTTGTGGCGAATATTGCTTAATGTATTTACTATATAAGTTTCAAGGATGTTCAATACATAGTTTTACGAGTATATTTACAAGGAACACATTGTACAACGATATTTTAGTGGATGAGATGTTTCGCTCCTATTTTATAGATAATAATTAATAAGATTTTGTATTTTATAAATAAAAATTGTAACAAAATTATGTAATGTGTTTTATTGATGATTCAGATTAGCGTTGTATAAACAAAGAACTATAACACAATAGCACTGATATAGTCGACGCACACGCTGCAATGAAGGTGATTAATGAACAATAGAACAATAGAAATAGGAACAATGGGACGCTAATGACGGTGGAGGCCCTTACCGGATATCAATTAGATATTAGCTAATTGATCTACACATCTCTGGAACCGTGCATTCTACACAAAAATGGACCGCGGATTCGTGATCAGAGCATGCCAAAACCTTTTTTTTTTTTTTTTTTTTTTAATTCCCACAGAGAGAACTTGCAGCCCATCCTTCATTAGAATCCAAGTATTTTTCATGCCAGTAAAAACAAGGGACATTATCTTCTTCGTTGTCTCATTCTGGTGAGGAATTCTTTTTCTTCTTTTTCTAAGCCAATTCGGGTTTCTTATTCTTTTTTTGGTCTTTTACCTCTCTTTTTTTCTTTTTCTTATTTTCTGCCAGTTTCTTTTTTTTTTAATTGTTTCTTCTAACTCGTTTTTATACGGGGAAGAAGTTATGATAGCCGTTTTTCGTCGTTTCCTTGTCACCCGTGAAATTTTGCGAGTTACAGGATAAGGCATCAC
This sequence comes from Parnassius mnemosyne, assembly GCA_963668995.1. NCBI lineage: Eukaryota > Metazoa > Arthropoda > Insecta > Lepidoptera > Papilionidae > Parnassius > Parnassius mnemosyne. The sequence goes on from CAVLGL010000085.1 coordinate 17,668,145, forward strand.
TTGCTGAGGACTAACAACAGAAAATACTAGTAGTTTAAATAGTAGTAGTTGGCCTTTGATCTATTTCAATATTGGTAATACAAGTGAAGCATCCTGGCTCAGGCTCTGCTTCAATCTCAGATGGTGTCATAACAACAGAAATGCGGCATATCAGCAGTTCGTCAATTGCAGGTATTGTTGGAGCTGTTGCTCCGTTGCCCGACGTAGTGGTTTGTGGCAATGCTTCAGTGATGGATATTCTCTCTGTTTGTGGAATATCTGTCGTCAATGATGGAGCAAAATCAGTATCGGAAAAAACTGTTGTATCGTATGGCCAAATCCCACATTTTTTGAAGCCATTTACAGCCGTTGCCATAGTAGAAGCTTGAATAAAGGCTTTACCAAAAATCTCTGCTACTTTCCGGATGGTTACCACCATCCCCGGATGGCTTCGAAGCCAGGCTGTGATTTGTTGGTCGTAGTATGTGCTCAAGGGTTTCACGTATGCTACATCAGCAACTTGAAGTCGATGACCCGTATATGGGGGGAAGCATAATATAATAACCCCGTTTGAACGAGCTTCATTAATGACGTCAAGGTTTTGTGTGTGAGTGCTGTGGCCATCTAACAACAACAGCACAGGTCGATCAACCATTGCTCCACTAAATTCAACAAACTTCTTAAACCAGCCAAGGAATAATTCAGCTGTCATCCAGCCAGAATCGCTACACACACCCCAAGATCCAGGCGCAACATTCAGCATTAGCTGAGGATCCATCCTCTTTCTTGGGTATACCATCATTGGAGGCATGTATTGGCCGCTAGCACTAAAACAGAAGTTATGGATCCCACTTGTTTTCTACCTTTTCGTGCAATTATTTTTGACTTGGTTTTAAGTACCAGGGAAACTTCTGTTCCATCACAATTATATATTCTGTCCGACGAAAGTGTGTGCTCATCATAAACGTTGCCGAGGAAGTTGAAAAACTGTTCAACAGCTTGTTTATTAAACCCAGTGGCACGTGCAGCTGAAGTGTTTTCTGGTTTTCATATCGACAATTCTGGATGCCTGCTTAAAAATCCCTGAACCCAATCTTTGCCAGCTTCTTTTTTTTCAGAGTTAAAGAAATGTTGCTGCCTATTTTTTACTGCAAAAGTGTATGCCAAAGCCCTTAAATCTTTTGTTGTAAGTCCGTAAAGACGACTCTCCATATCCATTATATAATTGCAAAGTTCTTTCTCTTCATTATCAGAAAATGTTCGCGTTTTTGGGCCTAAAGGAACTTTCACCGAAGTTCTAGGAGCAGCAGGATCTTCTAGGGCTCCACGAGCTTTTTTAACTTTTCTTTCGAGGGTCGTTTGTGGCACAAAATATGTTTTCGCCGCTAATTTGTACCCCATTTTTCCTTCAATTACAATACAATCAATACATCTACTGCATTTTTCATACTTTGTTCACTCCAATTCCCTCTCTCTTTCTTTCTTTTATAATTTTTCACCATCCTAAAAGGATCATAAAGTGCCATAGAGAAATCATAATTTTCTTCGAGGGGCAAGATGGGGTGCCCCACACGCTCATTTGAATAAAATAATATGCCTTCAAAAATTAAATCGAAATATGGGAACAAACATGTCCTTACCTGCTGGTGTAATCATTGATAAACAAGTATAACTTTCAATCAGTTCTAGACAACTAATGTAGAGGTACAGAACACATGCGATGTATAAGACGAAAATCACTACGAATTTGACATAAACTGAGTTTTTGGTGGTAGGGAAATAACACATGGACTCACAAGCCGGTCACAGCGCTGATTGATAAACAATATAATAACGCGTCATTACGCTCCAGAGCGGCTGTGATTGGTCGTTCATACGACCGATGAGACTCTTGCCCGCTACTCATCTTGCCCCCCTTTCCCCTACTAGAGAAGCCATTCCAAACAAAAATTGTGCGCTACTCTATGTCTTCGCGCATGCGCGGGAGATAGTAGAGTCGCGCATGTGGGAAGCTTTAATTTAATATAAAATAAGATACTAATATCAAATATATATATATATATATATATATATATATATATATATATATATATATATATATAAGAATTTCATATACAATGCTCTTATTTTTATTTAAGCAAACATATTTCTAAATAAAATGTAATAATAAATATCTTATACAAAATCTAAATACAGATCTTCAATTTACTCAATATGTAGTTTAGTGTACAGATTGCAGTACAGTTCAGTTGAACATAGTCAATTTTCGGAATGCGAAATTTAATTTCTTTAAAAACCAACATCAGGCTAAAATTTAAATTTGGAACCTTTTTTTTGGGCCAGTAACATGTTCAAATGATTAAAAACTTTTTCGTTTGCGGGCATGAAAAAATCAAACCCGCCCGTTTTTCACAAATGAGCTTATATTGACACGCGAAAAAAAACACGCCCGACTAAATCTAGTCCAGTTCAATCCCCAGAAGACACAAGGTAAAAAGAACCCCTTTGTCGTATCTCCTCAGTTTCAAGGCACTCCCCCTGCTGCTTCAGCTAGCATCGGAATCCTCGGCGTCGACATATCGAATAGTGTGCAGTTTCGTGGTTACTTGGAAGGGAAGGCCAAATTGGCCTCTAAAAAGATTGGCGTGTTCAACAGAGCGAGACTTTCATGCTGGCACATCGCTTGCAACTTTACAAAGCGCAAGTTCGGCCTCACATGGAATACTGTTCTCATCTTTGGGCCGGGGCACCCCAGTGCCAGCTCCTTCCACTTGACCGCATCCAGCGCAGAGCGGTTCGAATCGTCGACGACCGAGATCTTTCTGATCGGCTCGATACACTGGCGCTGCGTAGAGATGTTGCATCTCTTTGCGTATTTATCGCATCTATCACGGGTAATGCTGCGAGGAATTGTTCGGACTAATTCCAGCCGCTCAATTTCATCATCACACATCGCGACAAAACTCGCAATACCATCCATACCATCTGGATGATTGGCAGTCTACCACTCTGCGATTTAGAAGAAGTTTTCTCCCTCGTACAACTTCTTTGTGGAATCAATTACCATCAGCGATTTTTCCGAACCGATACGACTTAGGGACCTTCAAGAAAAGAGCCTACTCCTTTTTAAAAGACCGGCATCGCATCTGCAATTCCCCTAGTTCCCCTGGTGTTGCGGTTGTTCATGGGCGGCGGTAGTCACTTACCATCAGGTGAGCCGCATGCTCGTTTGCCCCCTCTTCTATAAAAAAAAAACGCAATTGTAATATTAAATTTCAAATTTGTAAATCGGATGAGTATTAAAATGCGCAAAGTCCAAAATATAAATGTGTGTTGGTGATACATTGTATCTTCATATTTACATCTTGTGTGATGAATGTAATCCCTGGCGCAGTGGATGAGTTACGGCGCTGTGGGCCCGAATCCTGCACGGAACAAGTATTTGTCCTAATAATAACTGTTCTGTATGGATGTTTGTCCTTGTACAATTTGTGTATGTAAACTGCCTTCGCAATACAAGAGAAAATCATAATATCTATGTGAGTAACGTTCTTCAAAAAAAAAAAAACTTATGACTTAAAGACAACATTACTATAATGAATGAAGGAACCACATTTACTTACGTGTGACGAAACTATCGACTTTCTACTGTCGGTATTGCTGGGCTGCCTAGAGAACGTCGGCGCGTGTACACTGAGAGGTGAACCAGGCTCGGAGTCCGTCTTTCCTTCATTACTGCTGTTCCCCGCGTCCTTGGTACAATAAAATGTTTTAAGTGACCATTAGTTAACGAATATGCACACTTAGCAATTATTGAAGTTGTTATAAAATTTTTAAAGTTGCCTGCAGGTGTCCATGGACTACAATCAAGTACTTACCATCAAGTGAACTGTATGTTCGTACGTGAATTACTGATAGAAATGAAATCATAAAAAATTACAAGTATTAAGGACTTGCAGCGCAATAGTCGCAAAGCAAATCTAGAGATCAAAAATGTAGGTACCTAGAAACACTAAAGAAAACAAGGATGATGGGGTTGTTATAAACTAATTTGCTCAATTCTTCTTAATAGTTTATAACAAACCCATTATAATGGCTTTCCGCAAAGTAACGCCTGATTCTATCAATACGAGGATGATTTAATAAACATTGTACTGTGTCTATCTAAAAATATAGGCTGCAAAATCATGAAAACTGACATTAAAGATGTATACAGAGTACAAGGTAAAAAAAGAAATCAAGGAAAAAAGTTTTTGTTGAAATGATATCTACTATCCTGGTGACTGAATTCTTGAAGACATGCAAGACCTATAACATAAAACAAAGAAAAACTATGTACCAAACATTTAGGCTTTGCAAAAAAACGAAGATAGCACCATATTCATTTCCGAACAACTGACTGCAAAAGGAGCTCGCTTGTATTTCTTAGCAAGAGAGTTGGCCAAGACGAAGGTTTATGAGTATTGCTGGACCGCATAAGGTAAAGTATGTCAGGAGAGACGATAAGTCACCAATCATTGTAATTAGAAATGAATCTCAAGTACATAATTTGATGCAAGAAATATGACTCATATGTACACCTATGTATATTGTACCCTCTTAAATCATACTTTATTATAATCTTAGTGCATAAAACTGTTAGCATAAATTCATTTTTCACATTATATACACTGAAACAAATACACACAGAGTTTTTAACTGACAACAAACATAATTATACAAACATACTTTATTATATAAAAGCTTTTAGAAAAATTTACTTCGCAAATATCCGCGTTATAAAATAAAATGATGTGTCTTACGTAGTATGAAGAGCACCTCTCGCTCTCCCTCAATTGCGTGCACTATCCCCGTCACCACTAATCCCAGCACCGCTACTCCCAACACCACTACACTAGGCAAGACACACCACTGACGATAATACGACACGTGTTTCGCCTCTACACGAGGCTTCCTCAGGTGATATAGACTCTACGGTGGCTAACTGCTAAGTGAGCGGCGAGCCAAAATAAGTGCCTTTTATACAGACCGCTGACGCAACCGCTCTCTACTTAAGGAGCGAGCGACTGCGTCATGCGATAAAACATGCGACCAATCACTGCCGGACTTATGCAGCCGTTTGTTAAATTAAAAACAAACCGCCGCGCAACGCCCACCCTCCAACCACGCAACCAATCGCCGATCACCGTGAGAGTGACAAACGACCATATTGCGAGGCTCTCTATTGTTAGAGAGCAGGCTTAAAGATATTTAAGAGAGGTGAGTTAGTAACATTTGTTTGTTCATTCAGCAATGCAACGGTACCATTGTTACTTTTTAATATCTCTAACTGTTCCAGCACACACAGCCGCAGCTCTTTATTACATGTATGTAAGACTTTAAAGGAGTGGTCGTTGGCTAGGTTGTGTCCAGTGTCCAAAAGATGTTTGGCAAAATGGGATTTATCGGGATTGCAACCTGTACGCGGCTAAATGCTCTTGAAATTTAAATGCTCTTCATACTAGGTAAGACACATCATTTTATTTTATAACGCGGATATTTGCGAAGTAAATGTTTCTAAATGCTTTTATATAATAGATTTCCACAAAGTAACGCCTGATTCTATTAATTATACTTTATTATAAATTACTTATTTTTTATATACACCTTTTTATTCTTACATTTTTTAAGAAATGCCATAAAAACAATCAATTAGTTAGTTCAGGTAAATATCACATTTCTGTTATAATTAAAAATACATACTTGCAAATTTATACAAATTTTATACGTGGTAGAGCCATACTGCAACTATATTATGGTTTTAGCACGAATGGGTCGGCTCGACCGGGGAGGGACCACGCTCTCACAGAATACCAGTGTCAAATAGCAGCTTAAGGCTGCTGTGTTTCGTATGGTGAGTGTAGAGAACCGGAGACCCTTTTTACTGGAAACGAGGCATTCTATCTTAGTCCTGACGGCTGACAACGCATCTACATTTTAATTCGCAAACGAAGACAGATGTAGATGTCTATGGGCCACAGCAACCACTTACCATCAGGTGGACTGTGTGCTCGTTTGTCACCCTTATCCTATAAAAAAATATATTAAAATATCTAATGCATTATTTGAATGATAAATAATAAACCTAGCAAGCTAACAGCATAGCAAAGTGGCGAAGCAATCAGCTTTGTAGCGGTTTCTAACGGTTGCCGTTGAGCAATCAGTTTCAAAATAGGAGGTTCAGATGCCTGGGTGATCAGTAATCGATTGCTGAAAACAGAATTTGAAAATTCGAAACCGTTCTCGAGATAATCGTGGGACAGCCGGACAGACGGACAGACATCGTGAAATCAATAAGTGACTTCGCAAGCTTCGCCACTTAATAACTTACAACTGTGCTATAAAATCACGTATAACAAATTATTGCTAATACTAGAAAAAAATACTTACTGTTATCCGATCATGGAAAATAGCCCCTTAATGATTATGAAGGAAATAGACCGATTGGAAATTGCCCAAGCTCGCGAACTTTTCTCTGTGGAATTGTTTACCACCGGTGATTTTTCCGGACCGATACGACTTAGGGACTTTCAAGAAAAGAACTTACACCTTTCTGAAAGGCCGGCAACGCATCTACGATTCCCTTGGTCTTGCAGTTGTTCATGGGCGGCGGTAGTCACTTACCATCAGGTGAGCCGCATGCTCGTTTGCGCCCTCTTCTATAAAAAAAAAACTAGAACTAGACGAATTTTCTAAGCACATTTGCATAGATAATTTGGATCTCAACATAACTTCACACAGCATTTATTGTAACTTTAATGAATTTTTGCTAAATTTATCTTGTTTAAAAAACAACATTGACGTTATAGTTCTAAGTGAACGTAGAATAAACGCTAATAAATCTATTCCCCATATATGTAACTACACATCCTTTTCTACAAGAAATCACCTTAACCAATTTTAGGTTAAAAGCTTTTGTAAATTTAGTGTTAAAGAAGTAAAATTAATCCATGCTTCGGGCCTACAAATAAATAATATTGTTGTACTTGGAATTTATCGCTCACCCTCAGTAATGCAGAAAACTTTATCGCTTCTTTAAATAAGTGTTTGCATAACATCAAATCGTTTAAAAATATCATTATAACAGGAGATATTAATATAAATATAATACCTAAATGCAACGAACAAGCATTTGAATATAAAAACAGACTGAGTTACTTGAATATGCTTGCAATGCAAGGGTTACTTCCGGGTCACATGACTCTTACAAGGGGTAAAGCTTGTCTAGATCATTTTAATATAATAATAGATAGAAAGTTTAAATCTGTATCGATTGCTATATTAAGTACTACTATTACTGATCACGAAATGATATTTCTGAAGTTTATGAACGTGAGTGATACGAGCAAAGGCTCTAACACCAAAACGTTAATTTATTTTGAAATTGCTTGTGTTTTTGAAACATAACAATATATTAGATCTTTTATCATATTATGACCCCAACATTATAACTGAACTTCTAATAGATACATTAAGAAAATGCCTCCTAGATAACACTAAAATGACTTTGATTCCGCGTAATAACCGTATAATCAAACCTTGGATGTCTCCTTATATATTAAGGTGTATAAGAAATAAAAATAACATGTAAATAAAGATTAAGTGTGATCTTCATAACAAAATATTAAAATTAAAGTATCGAAGGTATAGAAATTATTGCAATAACTTAATTAAAAAACGAAAACGCAATTATGATCGTGAGCAATTATCTAAAGCTAATAACAACCCTTAAGCTATATGGAACGCAATAAATAAGATAACGTATCGTATATGTAATAAAACCCAAAATTGAAAGCTGTTAAATTTAAAAACTGACCCGTCTGTATCAGTAAATTATGCTAATAATTTTTTTGCAAATATTGGTAAAACCTTAGCTGACACTATTAAGTCGAATCGTACTTGGCAAGCGTCTACTATTATTGACAGACGAGCAACCTCTCATCCTACATCCTTTGTATTATTAGAAACTCACTCTCAGGAAGTATCATCATTACAACCCTTCACAAGTCCACTGTTGAACATATGCCTCCCCCAAAGAATGCCACAAAGCACTCTCGTAAAAGCGTAACTCTCAGGAAGTATACAGTATATTAATACATCTCAAATCCAATAGTGCTCCCAGATGGGAAAGCATATCGAGCGAATTATTTAAGATGGCACATGAGTTTGTTGTTCCAGTGATCTCCCACTTGGATAATCTGTGCTTTAATAAGGGAATATTTCCAGATGTCCTTAAAACAGTTATAACTCCCGTGTACAAGGATGGCGACAGGAATGACGTAGGTAGCTATCGACCCATTTCTGTTTTCTCCAAAATTCTTGAGAAGTTAATAAATGTGAGATTAATAAATTATCTTCACATATATAATATATTATCTAATTTTCAATATGGTTTCAGACAAGAACTTTCTACGGAATATGCAGTCTTGGAATTAACTTCTTTCGTTGTAAATGAAGTAGACAATAGGAAAAAATGCTCAACCGTATTTTTAGATCTTAAGGAAGCATTCGATACCGTTTCTGTTCCCCTCCTTGTACACAGGCTTGAGGATATGGGTATAAGGGGTAATCCCTTAGATTTATTTAAAAACTATCTTAAGGATCGCAAGCAGAAAGTAAAGATAGATGAATACTTAAGCGAGGAATCAGATATAACATTCAGAGTCCTACAGAGCAGTGTTCTGGGTCCTACGTTGTTATTAGTCTACATAAATAATCTAAATAATATGGACATTAACGAAGGCTACATAATCTCCTATGCAGATGATACTGCAGTAATATTTACTGGTGACTCTTGGAATTCTGTATGTAGTTCTGCTGAAGAAGGACTTGCAAGCATCGCCAAGTGGCTGAACTCTAACCTACTTACTTTAAATATTTTGAGAACCAGTTATGGAAGGTTTAGAAATTCTATTCGAACTCAACCTAACATCAATTTCCAAATTTAACTTCACACATTAAATGATCCCTTAAGTACTAGTTCCTGCTGTTTATTAATTAGTAAGGTCTCCGAGACCAAGTATCTAGGAGTCATAGTTGACCAACATTTGTCGTGGCATAGATAAATTTTAATCATGAATGTATTTAGGAAACTTACTTGAACATATAAAACACTAAGAAATATAACTACGAAAAATTTTCTTTATCAAATATATATTGCTTTGGCTCAATCTATTTCAATATATTGTATTCCTGTATGGGGTGGTACTACTATAATTAAATTTTTAGAAGTTGGGCACAGATACTTATATTTTATAGTTGGTACGGTACACAAGTTTCAACGTTCAAATATAATTTACCAAATCCATATATTAACATACACATACAAATTTCTGCGTATATGAAAATCTCCATTTTTATGTAAACGAAAATATTTAGAGAGATGAAATCGATCGATGCACTGTTCGCAATACGTATCTGTGATAAATTTTATCCAAATCAGACAGAAGTTAGTTTGAGAGAAGATAGGCAGCAACCAGCAACAATGTTCACAGCGGAGATTAATTAGCAGCTTAATGCTGTTGTGTTTCATATGGTGCTTGTAGAGAACCGAAGACCCTTTATCCTAGAAACGAGGTAAGAAAACCTATTTTGGGATATTTATAATGGCTGAATCGATTGTAATAAAACTTCACAAACAGATAGAGAGCAATATAGAGAGCTAGGCATATTTTATTCCAAAACTTGGAGAAATTAAAAAAAAAGAAAAATTGATATCTAGTCTTTGATTACTAGCTCAAACGTAAATAACGCCACATTACTAGATCCTACCCAGGCAAAGGCAGGGCGAATCCCTAATTCTATATAAAAAATAATAAGGGTACCCAAATCTGAAAAAATAATTTCTAGTCCATACAAATATTTCTTAAATGCTATCGAACTCCCCGGCCGCCAAGCGCTTGGCTACTGCGCTATAGCTACAGAGTCGACAGACACACATTTTGATTTGATTTTTTCTGACATTGGATGTAATAAAGAAATTTTAAGAATTGGCTGCTTAGGGTGTAAAATTCATAAAGTTATAATCATCGTTATTATAGCCTATCTAAAGTCAACTGATGAACATAGGCTTCCCCCAAGCAATGCCATAACGTAAGGCCCTGAGCCACCTGCATCCATCAACTTCCTGCATTTTTCAACGGCTCGTCACTCCATCTAGTGGGGGACCATCCTACAATTCGCTTACCACTCGAGGCTACCACTCGAAAACCTTTCTTCTCGCTCGTATATACAGCACATTACTACTTTAGTTTACGATTGTTGCTGTTGACGATATATGTTATGTTATTTTTAATTAAATTTAATATAATCTTTTACTTCTATTTTTTTATCGTATAAACATAAAATTCAACTTGGAAAAGGTCTTAAAAATAAATTTATGAATACTAAAACCATTCTACTATATGCAAGTTTCATGACAAAAGATATACGAGGAAATTTAATTCGAGTAAACGTCTGTCTCTGCGTACTATCCAGTTTACAGCTTGCGTTCTATAATTAGCACAACAATACAGGTTCTTGTCTGGAGCACTTGTTCTAATATGGCTAAATTACAGTTGTTAATAATATTAGTTCAAATAATCAAAACTTAAAAGTAAAGTTATATTCCTATACAGTGTGGTGTTTAAAGAAAGGTTACGAATGGCTCACTGAACGTCGTAACATGAACGTAGACTACATGCAGTAGAAAAAGTAAAGTTGTAGCCCATACACGTTCCACTGCTGGGCATAAGACTTATCTTATTTGTGAGAGGATCAATAAGCAGTAAGTGTCGGCGGACACGCCCTGGCAATATTGTATTCAAAAAAGCTTTTAAAAAATTTACTTCGCAAACATCCGCACTATAAAATAAAATGATGTGTCTTACCTAGTATGAAGAGCACCTCCCGCCCTCCCTCAATTGCGTGCACTATCCCCGTCACCACTAATCCCAGCACCGCTACTCCCAACATCACTACACTAGGCAAGACACACCACTGACGACAATACGACACGTGTTTCGCCGCTACACGAGGCATCGTCAGGTGATGTAGACTCTACGGTGGCTGACCGTAAAGTGAGCGGTGAGCCAAAACAACTGCCTTTTATACAGACCGCTGTTTTGGCTCAACAAAAACGAGTTTTTTTTTGGCAAACGAGTATACAGTCCACCTGATGGTAAGTGGTTGCTGCAGCCCATAGACATCTACATCTATCCTCGATTACGAATCAGAATGCAGATGCGTTGTCATCAGTGATTACCAAGATGGAATGCATCATTTCCATTAAAAAGGGTCTCCGGTTCTTTACACCCACCATGCGAAACACAGCAGCGTTAAGCTGCTATTTTACGCTGGTGTTCTGTGAAAGCGTGGTCCTTCCCCGATCGATCCGATTCATTCGGGCTACAATCATAATATAGCTGCAACGTAGGGTCTATCAAATAAATAAATAAATCTTTTCTTCTTACCTGTAACGACCTTGCTAATTCAGTGTCGTTGTAGCGCCTGGTTGCCTTACGCTCTGGTAGAATATATTTAGGCAAGGACTTGTAAAACCACGCGCCAGACTTCTTCCACATCTCCCTGGTCTCAGCACAGAGGTTGCACATGTACTGTTCTCTGGAATATATTGGCGACCTGATCCAAATATTTAATAAATGTTAATTTAATGATTTATTTTATGCAGGGCACATACATGCAATTCCTCCGACAAGTATGTACTTAAAATAACACGTTCTTCTTCGTCATCCCTTAAAAGTCCACTGTGGACTTCTTCTGTTTTAGGGAGGATATGCCTCGAAGGCAGCGTCTCGCTTACTTGACGCTGTTGTCCGTCGCCAGATGCTTAAATTAATTTAATATATTATTTCAAGCACTTTCATGGCGGACGACGGGCATAAAGAAAGAAGCCAGTGTACACTGACAAGGAAAATTCCTTGCAATACTACGAGCGTCTAATACTGCTGAAATATTCTACCGGCCCTCGATCGCTCAATTTTTCGAGTACGCAGTCGAAAAGTTGTTCATAGCGAGTTTATTATGAGCTTCATAATAGTAGGTTAAAATTTCATTTCATTATAAATTCCAATAAACATATTATAATGAAAGGATCTAGTAATATAATTATTACAGTAAAAATATGCATAATGGTAGATTGTTGAGCATACCGCGGAAACCTTTACTGAGTTCTTAGAAACCGCTTGAAACTTATTAGCCTTCAGCTAATACAGTGTCGAATTAACCACGTAGTAAAATTAGCAATTGTTACAGGTCCCGCGCAAAATGGGGCCCCGCGTGAAACCTATTATTAAGACATGGTATATTTAATTTTTAAACCTAACTTGTAACATTATACCTTTTTTGACAAAGACAATCCACGTCAGACAATTGGTAAACCATTATATCGTTGGCGAAAATAAACACAGAATTTAATTCGGTAAGTGCACAATTTTCAACCCCCGCCATGCCGAATGGTTCGGTTCTCGTACTATCGATCCAACCGGGAAGATCTGTTTACGACTTTGCCTTGGCATATGATCTGACGCAACTGGTCACTTCGCCCGCGCGAATTCCAGATGTGGAGGATCATATACTTTCCCTGTTGAACCTTCTGCAGACCTCTCATCCGGACGGCTATCGGGTCTCCGTCGATGCCTCTTTTGGCTCTTCGGATTACTGCGTGATCCGGAGTACAGTCTCCATCAGTTGCTCATTACAGGCACGATCGGGAGGCTGCCGCCATGTGTGGCACTATAGGTCCGCGGGTTGGGATTGGATGCGGGTTTTTTTTGGATCCTAGCCCTGGTGGTGGATTTCCTTCAAGCTGCATGATCCCAAAAAAATTTTAGCTGAGTCTGTCACCAATGTGGAACTTTTCATCCCGTCATCTATAGTGCCTATCGGCGGCAAATGCCATCCTTGATTTGGACGCTTATGCAAAATTGCGTCACGGCAAAAGCAGGAGTGTTACAAGGCCTGGGCTGACACATCGGTGCCGGGATGCAAACACGTTTTTACGTAGTAGAGCCATGCTGCATCTATATTATGGTTGTGTACTGCGAATGGGTCGGTTCGACCAGGGTAGGACCACGCTTTCACAGAATACTAGCGTAAAATAGCAGCTCAATGTTGCTGTGTTTTGTATGGTGAGCGTAGAGAACCGAAGACCTTTTTACTGGAAACGAGACTTTCCATTTTAGTCCTCAGGAGTGGCAACGCATCTACATTTTGATTCTTAATCAAGGATACATGTAGATGATAGATGTCTATGTGCCACAGCACTGCAGCAGCGAAGGCTTTCGATCGGGTTAGGCACAAAGCGCTTCCTTCGAAGCCTCCCTTTTATGGGCTTCCCGAGAAATTAAGCAATTGGGTCATTAGTTTTCTTACAGATCAGAGTATTAAGGTCGTAGTCAACAGTGCATGCTCCGACTTCAAGCCTGTGAATGGTAAGGCACGCAGACTTGTGATGCCAGTTCTGCTTTTTCCTACCATGTTCGTTTATCTCTGGGCCGGGGCTCCTCAGTATCAACTCCTTTCACTTGACCGTATCCAATGAAAAGCGGCCCCGATTCCGATCGACTTGATCAAGTAGCTTTGTTAACATACATTGCATTTATATGCATCTTCTACCGCATAGACTACAGGGAGTGCCCAGAGGAATTGTTCGGATTAATTCCAGCTACTGAATTTCAATACACTGCGATAAAACTCGAAATTCCATCCTCATCATCTCGATGGCTGGCGGTCAATTACAGTGCGATTTACGCGGAATTTTCTGCTTCACACGACCAAACTGTGCTATTTACTGTCACCAGCGGTTTATCCGGAACGATACGACAAACTTATACCCATAAAGGACATATCATATATTTATCTAAAACAACATGCGAGGAATTTATCAAATTAATTGCATCAAGCAAGAATTGCATCAAATTCATGAAATGGAAATACAAATAATGACAGTTACGTGGAATGGAATATTAGAACGCCTGCAAGCGACTAGTGCGTCACTACAATCGTCTAATATAGACATTAATACAGAATACCCTTTATGAATCATTCTATGTATATGTCCAAACAATGCGATCCACATTTTCAGATATTGAAGCAAAATCCAAAGATCTGACGGGCTGTCATGAATATCAGTAACAGATTTCAATACGTCGCAAGTGAAACACAAATTACCACCATTTTAGCGGTTCTAGTACAGACAGAGAGTTGGGTTTTCATCCATAAAAATTTCCATTAACTAAAGAGCTAAAACACAACGACCACAGACAGCGCCGTCTATTCGCTGATTTTGCTTTAGAGCATTTGGTGTCTGACCCTGCTTTTGAATAAAAAAAATCCAGTGAAGAGGCTCATTTCTGGTTGAGTGGCTTTGTTAACAAACAAAATTGAGATTCATCAGGTGTGTCTACACTCCGAAACTCGCTGTTTGGTGTGAATTTTGTCCGGCGGTATCATTGGCCCTTATTTTTCGAATATGCGCAAGGAGCCGCGCTCACTCTCAGTGGCTACCGATATAGGAAATGATAACAAATATTTTATGACTTAGGACAGATGGTATGGACCTCACAAACATGTGGTTCCAACAGGACGGCGCCTCTTGCACAAACTGCACGGGACACATTTATTGGATAATAAGTTCGAGGGCTTCGTCATCTCACGTAGTGGCGACTTCAACTGGCCACCGAGATCGTGTGAGTTAACACCGTCTTCTGTGGGGCTACGTGAAATTTTTGATCTATGCAGACAAACCACAGACAATTGTCACCCTGAAAGCCAACGTAACACGCGTTCTTCATGAAACTGAGCCCCATTTATGCGAAGATGTCATTCAAAATTGGTCCACCAGGTTACACCACCTATAGCGGAGCTGCAGCGGTCATTTGGCTTAAATTATACTTATAATTTTAATGTCAATTTGTAAGTAATATCCATAAGTATTAGGACAGTATTATAAAATATAGTATCAATGTGCTAGTTTTTGAAGTATGTTAAGAAAAAAAAAAATAGTTTTTTTTTTTTTTACTTAAATTAGCATTGTAAATGTTTTAAGATATTTGGTAGGGAAAACTTTCCATGATGTTTATTTTTATTTGATAGATGCTATTTTTACGTTTTAAATAACATTTTTTTGACATCTGTAGGACCTTTCTGTCCAGAGAAATCTGCATCTTTTGGCAGAGGTCCGACAGGAGGGGGTTAGACCCCCATATATGGGTGTTTTTGTCGATGAAATTAGGTATATTTTGTAACCTTCAATTATCGCTAGGTCGTGACCGGACACACTGTATATTTCATACATAATTTC
This sequence comes from Parnassius mnemosyne, assembly GCA_963668995.1. Taxonomy (NCBI): domain Eukaryota; kingdom Metazoa; phylum Arthropoda; class Insecta; order Lepidoptera; family Papilionidae; genus Parnassius; species Parnassius mnemosyne. Next base: position 17,683,464 of record CAVLGL010000085.1, read on the forward strand.
ATCGAATGTCCTTTAAAATAAAATAAAAATTGTGGCAATATCACTTGCACAGGTTGTTTTATTTCATTTCAAAGTTCGAGCGCTTTTAATGAAAATCCTGTAGAAACTCAAATATACGTATTGTGCACAGGACTGTTATTTCGATGAAATACAGTGTTTCTGCAATGTAAAATATTTATCCAATATTGCATGCATACCAAATAGTTTTGAAATAGAATGTTACATTGAATGTATCGCTTTTAACGTACATTTATGATCTCATGAATATTGAACGTTTAAGATTAGGTTTACAAAACAAAATTTTGACTGCAATTGAATTATAAATTCAGATTTGTGGCTTGAAAAATTGTCATGTTCATTACAACTGACAAGAATATAGAAGGAAAGGAAGGAAGATATTATGTATCTCTTGACGAGTAAAATTTAACCACAAATGTTTGAAATATTTTTTATAGGATAAGGGTGACTAAGGAGCACACAGTCCATCTGATAGTAAGTGGTTGCTGTGACAAATAGACATCTACATTTACCCTCGATTACGAATCAAAATGCAGATGTGTTGTCAACCGTGAGGACTAAGATGGAATGCCTTGTTTCCAGTGAAAAGGGTCTCCGGTTCTCTACATTCACCATGCGAAACAACAGCTATTTTATGTTGGTATTCTTTGAGAGTACTTCTCCGATCGAGTCGACCTATTCGTCCCATTAAAGCACGTATAAATATTATAATAATTTAAGTATCTGGCGAATGACAGCAACATCAAATGTGCGAGATGCTGCAATCTGCAATCCGTATGCCAAGGGTGACAATTATAATTAAGGGATATCTTCCCTAAAACGGAAGAGGCTCATGTCTACAATGGAATTTTAAGGGATGACGAAGAAGAAAATATTATTTTCAGTTCATGGTTGTCGGAGGAATCGCATGTATTAGGCCCGCATAGAAAAAAAAACTACTTGATTTCATAAAAGCTTTAACAAAAATTTACTTCGCAAATATCCGCGTTATAAAATAAAATGATGTGTCTTACCTAGTATGAAGAAGCACCTCCCGCCCTCCCTCAATTGCGTGCACTATCCCCGTCACCACTAATCCCAGCACCGCTACTTCCAACACCACTACACTAGGCAAGACACACCACTGACGAAAATACGACACGTGTTTCGCCTCTACACGAGGCATCCTCAGGTGATATAGACTCTACGGTGGCTAACCGCTAAGTGATTAATAAAGATATAACGCGGATATTTGCGAAGTAAATTTTTGTTAAAGCTTTTATATAACGAATTTCCGCAAAGTAACGCCTGATTCTATTAATTATACTTGATTTCAGTTAATAATGCACTTTAATTTAAATTGGCTTAAAATTTGTACAAATGTTATATAGAATGTGAATGTGAATGCTAAATAAGTACATCCATCCCTGATTATTGCAGTTTAGTCTCACACACGTCTACATAGACAGTACTGTCATTACATAAACTTTAAATTATAATGTCAATGTTGCAAACAAAAGTCATCCTCACTCTTGCCAGTAAGCAGCAAATAGGTCTTCCCCATAGATTGCCTCATAATGGGAAATTTTTCCATAGTTGCTACGTTTGGCAGGCGAGTTGGCAACTGCAGTTTTTTATTAGTTTAAGTTGTTATCAGTAAGATGCTACTGCCCATCTCCAGTTTTAGTTTCTTCCTGTCACCTCTTGCGCCAGCCACGAGATGATATGTGATAGATGGTTCGCTTACGCCACACTTACACGGCAATACAAGTAGTATGTACTTTTATTGCCGTGCAGCAACAGAAAATATATTTAACTCAGCATAAAACTGCTGCAAATAGCGGCAGCAGAGATGTTTAGTTGAACCCCACAGTATGACATATGTATGACAATTATAAATCATAAACTTTCTATGGTAGAACACAAACATTAACAAATTCACCTGTGTGGAGGCATTTCAATGACGCATTTAGGACAGGCAGTGTTGCGACAAATTGAGCAAGTTCTCAAGGGAGCTAGGAGTCTTGATGTTTCTCCGCAAAGTAGGCAGGATCGAGGGGCTGGACCTTGTGCTGAACGGCGCATTCCTAAGAAATTATAATATGTTCTTTTTTTAAATTCAAATTATTCTGCCTGCTGAGATACTATATTAGGGGTGGGAATGCTACTGTGAACTTCTCTGTTTAGAGTGGGTTGTATCAAGTAGACTGTTTTCTCGTTTAGAACTCCAAAATCATGATATAATAACAAAATATTTGTATTCCCTTCTTATCTTAAAGTTAAAACTTCTAAATGATGTTGAAAAATGTAAAATTTAATTTTCAAAAAAAAATCGAAATGAATTAAACTCATTTGTAAAAAAACGGGATGAAAAAAATACAATACAAAATAGGTTTTAATCGTTTGAACAGTTTACTGGGTGGTTAAAAAAGTGCCGAGGTGTATGACTGTACTATTTTTTCTTGGGACTGGTTTTAAAATAAATAACAACTTTTTACTACTTTTTACGGCGCGAACTACAGTTAATCATAAACCATAAACAATAATAATAAGCACTCACGCCTGTCACCCAGAGGGGTAGGCAGAGACTATGGACTTCCATTTAGCACGATCCTGACACATCTCTCTTACCTCCCTTACATCCATATACCTACGTTTACATACTCCATCGTTTGAGGGTACATTTAATCTGGCCCATCATCCATATATCACCAATTTGTTCGATAAACTTTCGCCTAGGCGTCCATTCCCAATTCTGCCGTTCACTTCTAAAACATAAATTTGCTTTCTCACTATTTCCTCGTTCATTCTTTCTGCATGACCAAACCACCGAAGCATTCCGTTGTTAATCCTGGTCACAACATCATCATGCAAACCTTTTTTCTTATCACACAATTTCTCACCCTGTAATTCAGAATCAGTCCTAACATAATCCTTAATGACCGCATTTCTAAAGCATTTATGCTACTCTCGTGCTTCTTCTGCCACAGTCAATTCGCCACTATACATTAAAGTAGAAACTAACACAGCATTGCAATTTGCCACACGTGCCTTTTTGACACATTCTGGCTTCCCAAAATAGAGTGAAGAGCCCCATTTACTCTATGCCCTCCGTTAAATCGTCGTTCTATATTCTCATAAAATCTACCATCTCTGCTAAATATACATCCCAAGCAAACAAACTCATCTACTTGCTCAACCAACTCCCCTTCCATTCTTATATCATATATTGTTTTATTTTCTTCTCTTTCAAAAACGAAAGTGACGTTTTACTTGCATTCACTATCATTCCCCTTTCTGTTAATGACATGTTCATTAATGTAACCGTCATTTGCAATTCGGCCGCTGACGGTGTAACTAATATCGACTAGTTGATATTAACCGAAAATTAATATCGACTCTAAATAACTATTAGTACATTTTTATTGAATTATCTCATTTGACATTTTAAACCATTGTTATTGTTGCTTAGCGGTCTCGAAAATGGTAGATGAAGTGATAAAAGCCATCAAAATGATTATTCTGCTTGAGGAGATTTGCAGTCAATGCTTCGCAAATCTTCGTGTGCGGACCTCAAGAACAACTTCGAAGAAGTAAGACATATGCAAATTGGTTTATCGTCAGGAGGAGGCTTCTAGTGCCAATAAATGCAGATACCGCCAGCCCGTGGTCCTAAATTACTTCACGAGCACCCAGTTGTCAGGCTTAGCTTAGTTTTAAATTGTGTGTCATGCACTAAAGAACACTGGGAAAGGGTGTAAATAATGAAGCCAGGATAGCTGTGTAAGGTAAAAGCCAACCTCGGCGAGTGTTAAGAAGAGGAGAAGAACGCTTTTTAGAGGCATATTTTTAAGAAGTTACACCTTATGGTGGGGGCTGTGTTATGTTTTGAACAGGAATAAATTCATAGAACCGTACGGAGTTAGTCTTCATCGAAAATAGCACACTGGCTAGACACCGATACATAACGGAAGTTCTAATTCCTCATACACAACCCGTATTGGCCGCTCTTGGCGTAAACTTGATTTTTATGGACGACAATCCTCGCGCCAACCGGTCTGGAGATGTGCATGCGTATATACTAGAGGTTGGAATTCGTCACTTGGATTGGCCAGTTCGAAGCCCCGAGTGAAATCCAATAGAGGACGTCTGGGATGTTCTGAAGCGACGAGTGAGATTAGTGCAGCCGGCTTCGCAGACCATGAGTGAGCTCAAGAATGTGATTACCGCGGAGTGAAAACGTATTTCGGAAGAAACCATAAGAGATATACTCTTCAGCAATAGGGGTCACACTCCATACACAACTTTTATCTGCTTTTACTTATTAAAGAAAAAACAAACAAAAAACGTCTTTTATTTTCACTTAGGTAGCCGATACACTCTAGCGCTTTAAACTTTAACACTATTTTAATTAAATCAATCAAAATGTTATGATAAAACTGGTGGCAACTATTCTTTGCTAATTAATTTATAAAATTCTGAGTACAAAACTAAAATCTAAAATTATCAAACAATCTAATCTAATAGTAACAATAAAACTGGTTTATTGCTTATATTTGGAATAGAGGTTTTTTTTTATAGGATAATGGTGACAAACGAGCACACAGTCCACCTGATGGTAAGTGGATGCTGCGGCCCATAGATATCTACATCTATCCTCTGTTACAAATCAAAATGTAGTTGCGTTGTCACCCGTGAGGACTAAGATGGAATGCCTCATTTCCAGTAAAAAGGGCCTCCGGCCACCTGCACTCACCAAGCGAAACGCAGAGGTAAACCTCTACTTCACGCTAGTTTTCTGGGAGGTCGTGGTACCACCCCGGTTTGAGCCGGCCGATCCGTGCGACAGCAAAAGCTGCCGCGTGGCTCTACCACTGTTTTACAATTTTACAACAAGTTTATACTAGTGGAACCCCTGTAAGGGTTAATGCATAAGAATTAAGGTACAAGATATTTTAATTTTAAGCATTTTGCGACTTAAGATTTTCACGTATGAGCGTCCTTATGAGTGTCCGCAAACCTACGCTTCGGAGGCGCGGCGATCGGATAACTCATTATGTACATTGATTCGTGTATAGGGATAACGTAGTAAAGATCTGGCGCACAGTCACGAACTGTTATTAAGTCCGGTGAAATTGTAAAAGCTAACTGACTAACAGCACTGACATCACAGAAAATAGACGAAGAAAATAAGCCGCATTCGATATTTAAATTGTACATTGTAATGGTTTTTGTGGTTTTCAGTACAATGTTAAATGGAATGCAGTCCCACAAGAGCGGTTACTGCCGTTGTAAAAATTGTAATAAAATCTAAGCTTTGATTGCGAAAAAATAATAAATATTTTATAGGAGTTGATGTAAGTAATGTTCAATTCGGTCGTGTAAGTACATATCCTTTGCTAATAATATTAAGGGGTTTCGAATCGAATGTAAAACAAATATATTCTAATTATCTAAAGTTATATTGTAAGTCTAAAGGTATGTTTCATATGTATATAGAAATATGGATTAGTATACCCTCAAGTCTGGCAACTATTCGTCCAACTCGTCTCGCCTCGACCTCGTCTACCTTTTCAGCTCTCTTGACGACAGCGGCGATGGCCTCGCGCTCCGTCGCGGTCAGCGGGGGCTCGCTGCGGGCAGTACTCCATCCCGTACGCAGCCTGCTTTGAACATAGCCTTATTATTCAATAATCTACTTAAACACACTTTATGATATTATTCAAAAACGTTTTACTGAAAAATGTAATTTATTTGGTCTACTTTTATTTACTTTTGCACTCTATAGAATACAACAGATTAGAATAAAAATTATCGTGTAATTATTTTAAACGTCTTTGCTTTTACCACATTTACACACGTTAATACCATGAGAATTTCCCAGCATTCCTCATCGAATCTTACAAGTCTCGCAGAACGATTTTTGTGTGATGGGTTCTCTCACATCGCCACCGAAATTCCGAATCTTCCAAAAAAGTTCTTTAAATTAGTAGCCAAGTTGTTTCAACAAACAAACAAAGCTCTATCTTTAAAACAGCCATTAGAGACGTAATTGGTTAGTATTCTTGACATTTAACCTTTAGAAATTCACTTACAAAAATTTTACCGGGAAAAGTCGTTATTGTGCAATTGAACAATTGAAAGCTTGAATGGATTACACCCTTTCAACTCTCCTTTTAGTCTAAAAGTTTACGTCGTGTGATGTGCGGAATAAGAAAGAGTGGAAGTCATACCGGTTTGTATCTTTCTAGAATAGACATTTGTGTTCAAGCAGTTTATCATATCACCAATTATTATATACATATATTCTGAAACAGTACTAGATTTAAACACTTAATTTTGAAAAAAATAACATACCTCACTTCTATAGATGAAGATATTTCATTTCAAGAAAAAAAAAACGGGAAAATTGATTGTAAAACTACACACAAGCTACAAGGGGTAAACTTTTTTATTCTCGTAAGTTTTATCCATTTTATTGCGGCGTCTATTTATTTAACGGGAATACTTTAAAATAAAGGGCGTATTAAGCGGATTTAATACCTCGAAGCATTCACTAGTTGGAAGAGTAAAACAAAAATACTAACGGGTGCGAAATTTTATGACTTTTTAGCTAGCTATTATCACTTGGTTACGTCTGCTCAGAGTGGAATAATACATGTTTAAAACATATTTAACAATATCTTCTGGTGTTAATCCTTTAAAAATAGATATATATTCAACATCGGGAATTTAAGAAGAAAATTTGAGGGTTTGCTAAAGTTGTAACTATGCAGCAAGGGAAAGTCAATTCAATTCAATTCAATTTATTTGCTATTCTTGTTGTACATTTGGTCTTATATTTTAAAAAAAAATGTTCAAAACAAGAACCCTGCAAGGGCACTGCAAATATAGGCAATTATTAATATTATTATTACATTGACATTATAGTATTATAAAATTATCATTTAGTGAATATTTACAATTAACTTAAATATAAATTGGATCATATTATATTGTATATTTGTTTCAATTTCCTATTTCCTACTCAATCACTAAAAAACTCCTGCAACGAGTAATAACATTTTTTCGTTAAATATGTATTAACTTCCTTTTTAAATTTTTTAATGCTTTTAATGCTTCTGATTTGTTCTGGAATTTTGTTATATATTTTTATTGACATGGCATAGGGACCGGTGTTTACGATTTGTAATTTTGATGTAACTGTGGATAACTTTATTTTTGGTCTTAAATTTTTAGGGCGAAAATATTGAGGGAACTAGTCGATATTATTTCTAACTAGTGAGCATATTTCGGATATATATAATAGGGATGTTAATGTCAGGATATTATAACTAATAAAGTAATTTCTACAACTTGTTATCGAGTCAATATTTGCAAGTATGCGAATACATTTTTTCTGAATTAGAAATACTTTGTTAGCGTCTGTGTAGTTACCCTAAAGTACCACACCGTAGCGTATCCAGGCGTCTGCGTACGCGTAGTAGGCACAGGTTGCTGTTTTTAAGTCGGTAGTTTTTTTAAGTTCTATAAGAGCGTATGTAAAACTAGATAATTTTTTGACAATTTTATTAATGTGTTCCTTTCAACTTAAATGTGCATCTATATTTATACCCAGGAGACAGTGAGAGTTAACAGATTCTAAGGAAATATTTAGGTATTGGTAGTTGATATGTAAGGGGCGTTTTTGGTATGGTCTAAATTGCAAAAGTTTAGTCTTTTTGAAATTAATCTCGAGGTTGTGATATTGGAGCCAGCAATTTATTACATTTAAATTAGAGGTTAGGAGATGGTACAAATCTGTGCTATTGGGACAGGGGAGAATTAATGAAATATCATCAGCAAAAAGAACACAGGGGATATTACATATATTCGGATGGTCATTCACTTAAAAACAGCAAACAGCCCAGCACGCTACCCTGGGGTATTGAGTGTTTTAAGAAAATATTTTAGACCTTACAGTCTCAACAATTCTGGTTTGTGGGTCTCTGTAGCCTATATCTACATACTGGACGCGTTGATTAAGGTAAGATACAAACCATTCGTAGGCCAGACCTCTCACACCCACATTATAAAGTTTATTTAATAGGATCGAGTGAGAAACCCTATCGTATGCCTTGCTCATATCTAAGAATATACCAATAGCGTGTTGTTTCTTGTCAATTATCTTTAATACTTCCATTATGTATTTATATACTGCGAGTGCTGTAGAGGACCCTTTCGAAAGCCATATTGTCCGTCATTTAATATATTATATTTTTCACAAAAGGTATAGAGTCTGTTATACATGACTGTCTCAAATATTTTGGAAAATGTTGAGAGAAGAGCTATTGGACGGCAATTTTCGGGGTCGTCTATTTTGTGTAGCGGTTTGACTATTGCTATTTTTATTAAGTCTGGGACAATTCCTTGCGACAGTGATTGGTTAATAAGAAGGGAAAGTGGTGAGGCAAGTTCATCGGCACAAGTCTTTATTAAGGTTGGTGGTATTTCATCAAATCCTTTTATTTTTTAGGTTTTTTATGATATTAAATACTTCTATTGGGTTAGTTGGCTCGATAAATATAGAGTTATTGATAAAAAACAATAAAAATCTTTACGTGGTAGGTTTTTGCTATTTATTTTCTGTACTCTTCTGGTTGAGATTCATACATTATGCTTATATAATATTCTACTAAAATGAAAAATATTATTTTCGGCCTCAGGTCCATAGATAATATACAATTTTTATTACATTTTCTTATCACATGCGAGCACAGGGCCCACCTGATGGTAAGTGGATGCTGTGGCCCATAGACATCTACATCTATCCTCGATTACGAATGCGTTGTCACCCCTGAGGACTAAGATGGAATGCCTCGTATCGAGTAAAAAAGGGTCTTCAGTTCTCTACACTCGCCATACGAAACACAGTAGCATAAAGGTGCTATTTGACGGTGGTATTCTGTGAGAGCGTGGTCTATCCCTGGTCGAGCCGACCCATTTGTGCTACAACCATATCAAAGCTGCAGCGTGGTTTTACCACTTAAAATACATATAAACAACAATTTTATCTTACATGATACGTTATATATTATATAATAATCGATTCAGTTTCTAATATCTAACACAATATTAATAAAAATAAATATTATTCTTTCGGTTTGTCAGAGAACTCTTACTAGTTCGTTAAATTCTGTAAAAAATTAAAATTATATGCATTCTTTCTATTTTTTTTTTATAGAATTAGGGTGACTAACGAGCACACAGTCCACCTGATGGTAAGTGGTTGCTGTGGCCCATAGACATCTACATCTATCTTCGTTTGCGAATTAAAATGCAGATGCGTTGTTAGCCGTGAGGACTAAGATAGAATGCCTCTTATCGGTTCTCTACACTCACCATACGAAACACAGCAGCATTAAGCTGCTATTTTAGGTTGGTATTCTGTGAGGGCGTGGTCCTTCCCCGGTCGAGCCTACCCATTCGTGCTACAACTATACTATTAATATAGCTGTAGCATTGACAGTAACAAAATTACAAAAAATGAAAACTAAACGCAGATATCGCAATACTATTTTTCTATAGGCACTGTTTGATAAAAAAGTGACACAAACAGCAATATTTAATCACACTTTTGTTTCATGAAATTAATGTAACAGGTCATGCAGTTTTTCCTACACGTGATCATATCGGTTACCGTCATGTTATTAGCGCAACCGATTATCTTTACCACATACGATATCATTTTTAATCAATACCCGGCTTGAACAATCTGCATACCTATAAATAGAAATGGCGGATGACATTTTTAAAGCACTGGGAGTAAGGAGTAACGACTATTTAAGGATGCTCGATCACTTTTTAAGTTAAGTCTTTATAAGTCTGGATTTTAAAAGCACCACAGTTGGGCCGTAATATACATTATAAGCAAAAGTTGTTATAAAATTTGTGTACTTATTTTTTTTTCACAGAATTTTATTTATAATATAAACAGTTCTGAAACTACTTTTATATATATTTGGAAATTTTGGATACATCATGAACTAGCGATTCCTGCCGGCTTAACCTAGATAGGATCTATTTATGGAGCGTCATTTAATTTTTTTTTAAGTAACTACCCATTTATTTTATGAATTTTTCGATTCCAGGTAATACTACATCAAGTTTTTCAGAAGAAATATGGCCTTGATCACTTCTGGTATTGCTCTCTATCTGTTCTTTTTTTTATAGTATAGGGTGATAAACGAGCACACGGTCCACTTGATGGCAAGTGGTAGCAGTGGCTCATAGACATCTACATTTATACTCGTTTGCGAATCAAAATGCAGATGCGATGCCACCCGTGAGGACTAAGATGGAATGCCTCGCTTCCTGTAAAAAGAGTCTCCGGTTCTCTACACTCACCATACGAAACACAGCAGTATTAAGCTGCTATTTGACGCTAGTATTCTGTGAGGATGTGGTCCTTCCCCGGTCAAGCCCACCCATTCGTGCTATAACTATACTACTAATATAGCTGCAGCATGGCTCTACCACGTAACAAAAGATGTTCGTGAAGGTTCAGCCATTCCGAAAATTCGCCCGGACAGACAGACATATAGACAAAAATTTGATAATACCTTATGAGTTCGTTAAATGGCAATTATTTCGATAGGTATTACATACAGACACTTCAATCTCATTTATATGTACCTATAGATTAATTCAAATTCTGATATAGGTAAAAACTTTTTTTGCAAACTTCTATTACTGAAAAATAATATTATTATTTGAAAATGAGATTCCTTTGATACGCCCACAAAACTACACGGGCCGCCGACGTAGATACACCATTGAAAATATTAGCTTACGTTAGAAAATAAAGGTCATAATGAAGTATCAAAAGCTTCTTTTTTTTATAGAATAAGGTGACAAATGAGCACACAGTCCACCTGATGGTAAGTTATATTAGTAGTATAGTTGTAGCACGAATGGGTCGGATCGACCGAAGAAGGACCACGCTCTCACAGAATACCAACGTAAAATAGCAGCTTTACGCTGCTGTGTTTCGTATGTTGAGTGTAGAGAACCGGAGAACCTTTTTACTGGAAATGAGGCATTCCATCTTAGTCCTCACGGGTGACAACGCATCTGCATTTTGATTTTTAATAGAAGATAGATGTAGATGTGTATGGGCCGCAGCAACCAATTACCATCAGGTGGACTGTGTGCTCGTTTGTCACTCTATACTATAAAAAAACCTTTTCTGTCTAGGGGTCCATCTGTGTAGGACCACTCCCTTACTTATTTCTACCACCAAACAGCAGTGTTTGCACAGCTTATATCATCACAGTGTTGTGTTCCAGACTGAGGTTTTCAGAGTGCCAGTTTAATGGATTTTTTATAGGATAGGGTGACAAACGAGCACACAGTCCACCTGATGGCAAGTGGTTGCTGTGACCCATAGACATCGACATTTATTTTCAATAAAGAATCAAAATGCAGATGCGTCGTCATCCGTGAGGACTAAGATGAAATGCCTCTTTTCCAGTAAAATAGGTCTCCAGTTCTCTACACTCACCATATGAAACACAGCAGCGTTAAGCTGCTATTTTACAATGGTATTCCGTGAGAGCGTGGCCGTTACCCGGTCGAGCCGATCCATTACTACAACTATACTACTAATATTGCTGCAGTATGGCTCTACAACGTAAAAAATGCATTCCATCTTAGTCTCCAGAGGCAAAAAACACACATGTAGCCTTATTACTTTAAATTTGGTTGCAGTTATTCATGGGCTACAGCAGTCATTTACCATCAGGTGAACTGTGGGTTTGTTTGTCACTTCAGTTCTATAAAAATAAATAAACCAAAACCGATTGGTGAAGCATGACGTAAGAGCACGCACTTAAACCCTCCGAGACAGTCTGTGTTCAGCGGCTAATAAACAGGCTTCGACATACAATACAATACAATTAATTTTTTACACGCGATAGATCAGTGATCATAAATGAAAGAAGAAAGAGAGAGGTTATAGAGACAGATATAGTCTTTTTTTACTATTCAAAGTCAGCTCTTAACTACAATCCCACCTGACGGTGTTGTAGCCTATATAAGATGGTAAAGCGCACTGACTTAACAAAAGCCTATCCACTCTTGCCTTGAAGACACCCACATAGTAATCAAATGGAAAGATAGAAGCTGGCAATTTATTCCACTCCTTTGCTGTATGCATGATGAACGATGTAACAAAACGTTTGGTTCGAATGCGTGGTAAGTCAACAACGAAAGGGTGGGGACTGGCCGGACGTCTGATTCTCCGATGGTGGAAGGGAAAAGGAGGAATTAACTTATGCAGTTCTTGCGCACAGTTTTCGAAATGCATCCTGTAGAAAACTGAAAGACTGGCTACTTTTAGGATCGACCACGTTTAATTAACAGAGGAAATGAGTTCTATAGATTGACTCTAAAGACAGAGAAAGATTTTTTTATAAAATGTAACGGAGTGCACATGTCATTGAAGGGAAAGATCTTCTCTGTTCCGTAAGGACAAATTATTAGAAGAGTTGATATATATCCATTCAAAAATGCCTAACTCAAATCCTACAGACTTGTTATAGGGCGAAGCATCTCCAATGGAAGAATATCTACGGCATTTGGGCCGGTCACATAGCCCGAAGAACCAACAATCAATGGGAAAAAAGGTTCTCTTGTTGCAGCCTCGTATCGGGAAGGGAATTGTAGTGTGGCCCTCTCTCTACTCTAACTCTAATTGAATTGACGACCTAGTGAGAAATGCAGAAAGTCAATGGTATTCATTGGAGGAGGCCTATGTTTGTCAGTCGACTTGTGATGAAATGTAATGATGATGATAATGATGTCATATAGTCTCTTTGTAGCGATCATCAATGAATAATAAATGAATAAAATACTGTTTCGAAGGCATTTTATATTGACTTGGTCCCATTATTTATTCATATAAAAGCTTTTTACCTAATTAAAATAATGAAATCAGTTCTCGCAGTAATTAGAAGAGGTCTGTGCCTGACTCGGGGCTTATGTAGGCAATTTTTTAATTTTAATACATTTTTTCTCCAATTTTTAAGTATATTTTCCATTAGAAATATAATCCATCTCTAAGAGACATTTCCAATTCTATTTCACACTGCATTGTATGTTTTGTATTCGATCAATCATTCTGTCAAAGGTTGTCATAATCGATTTCCATTCAAAGAATTATATTAGCAATTGTAAAGCGAATATTCCAACAAAATAGTTCGGCTTTAAGTTTAATAGACGGTAAAAATATCATTCAGCAACATTAGTAAAATCATAATTGACAGAATCAAACCCGGAAACGCTTAAGTTATAAATTATTGTATCAAATAATTGCTCTCAATTATTTCCTCATCACATAATATGAGTTACAATACACTTTCATGACATTCAAATATAAAAAAATACGTCACGATTGACATAATCATGATAACAAAGAAAGAAAATTTGGAAAACCCAAAAGTGCACGCCACGTTCATTTAATTTAATTGAAAAAAATAAAAATAGCGACGATAATTTTTACAAGAAAAAAAAAACAGAGAATCTTATCAACTTTCATTAATAACTTTTAAACGGTGTTGAGTTTAATAACAAAAATCAATAAGGATTCTCCTTAGACTATATGAAATTATATTTAATACTATATATCTCAATTTATTGCTTACATTTCTATTAGAGAAGACTTACCAACGCACAGACCAACGGCTGTACATATATTTATCAATTACATTTTTTATTATGTAATATAAAGTGAATCAATTAGAAAATAAACTAATCTTATAATTCAATGTTTGTAGTTATTGTAAAATTAATAATAATATGGGATTTGTTGTCTAGCTAAAAGTATAAGAACGATTTTATGTCGCGAAATTGAGGTATGGCCACATATGGAGAGTAGAGCACAACGTGAGGGTTGTGAAGCGTGCAAAATTAAAAAAAAAGAACAACAAATAAAGACATAAATCCTTGGAAGACCTTAGCACTATGCTCAACGATCTGCAAATTGTGTTGAACAGGTAGTAGAAGACCTGTGAAACATTCAGGGGGTCGATCGAAAATGTAGATTGATCGCTTTTACATTTAAATAGAGAGAATTCTTTAACCTTTATAAGTATGTCGGAGCGTCTATAAAATACCCGGTTGGATCGAGGTAGAATGGAGGGTATATCGAGAAACCCCCTCTTGTGTCTGTAGTATAAAGTTCACTGTAGGTGCCATGCGCGAGAGATTCCGCCTAAGTCATTCAACGAGTGTGGTCATTCTACTAGTGCTAAGATAGTTTCGTGGTTCTGTTCGTTGTTGTAATTCTTCTAGTGCAGGCAAAGAGGATTGGTGTTGCTGAGAGGCAGCCCTGTGTTACATTGAGATAAGTAGTGTTGCTGTTGGTTTACATATTTTGGTGTTATCATGTAATTACGTACCTCACGTTACACTGGTGTGTGATTGTGGCAGAGACGTGTTACGGTGTGGTCGAACTGTAATTTCACTATACTGAATGTATAGTGCGTTACGTTGTCTTATTACTGATAATGATTAAACTGCGTAAACAAGAGAGCAAGTTGAATATCCGCGCTCACACTTTTATTATTTTTAACAGTTACCGCTATCCTGATGTATTTCCAAGATCACAAGTGGAATACTCTGTTGTAATCTCCGACACCAGAAGTGGGATTTCCTGTTGTCATTTCCGATCAGTAGATAGAATTCCTATCGAGTAATCGATAGACGGATTAATAATCGCTACACTAGACGACTACCATCTTTGCCGCTGTTCCCCGAACCCTATGATAATTAATACTTGACGCAAATGAGATGACTATAGCCTCGCCTATCAGAACGAAATGTGATGATGGATTCTTTTACGCTACCACCTCACGGCATTCTCCCTACAATAGCGGAGATTAGTGGACAGTAGTACACTTTTTTAAACAAATCAATAAAGTAGATGACATTTTAAATAGAATAAAGGTTTTCGAGTAAGTACAACTAGGTAGGGCGACTGCCACAAGATGACGTGACTTGGTAAGATGCTGAGAGTCGATCGCAGTTTGGCTTAGGACCGTACTTTGTTAATACTATAAAAATATCTTGAAATTATCGTTACGTAAAATCTGAAAAAAAAAAGTTTCGATAGAAAGGATGAGGAGATAATTAAAGGAAAAAAGGGATAAATTAAAGGAAAATTATCAAAATTGCGTTAACGGCTATTTTTTCTTTTTATTTATTATTTCGTATCGCATGAACCCAAAAAACTGAGAGAAAAAAGGTTAGAGAGAGTCTTCACTGCGACACAACAGGATTATAAAAATAATAACAATTTATTTAGACAAAAAAGGATAGATTATTATTATTGTATTATTTATATATTATTGATTAGTTATTATAATGTGCAAAGGCGATATATGCTCAATATAATTAACCCAATTGATTGGCAAAGACCGGGTAAGATGAGTGAGTGCAAGTATCTATATTCATTGGTGTTAGTTATGTTAGCCTTTTGCGTGATACAAAGATTTCTGACTTAGGCACAACCTGGCTGCAAGCCCAGAAGTTTTTATTTTTAATGGATTAGGGTGATAAACGAGCACACAGTCCCCTTTATGCCAAGTGGTTGCTGTGGCCCATAGACATCTACGTCTTTCCTCGATGACGAATCAAAATGCAGATGCGTTGTCACCCGTGAGGACTAAGATGGAATGTCTCATTTCCAGTAAAAAGGGTCTCCGGTTCTCTATACTCACCATACGAAACACAGCGGCCTTAAGCTACTATTTTACGCTGGTATTCTGTGAGAGTGGTCCTTCCCCAATCGAGACGACCCATTCGTGCTACAACTATACCACTATTATAGCTACAGCATAGCCCTACCACGTAGAAAACTATTTTGTGATATGTTATGTATAAAGTGATGAATGTGTGCTTCTTACAGTAAGTGTACCGAAGACTTTTACTGGTAAAGTGACATTCCGCTTTTGTCCATTGACGTTAACAGATGTTTGGATCAATGGGCCACGACATTCACATGTTAGGTGGATATTAGCATCTACTTACGATCACATGAACAGTTTGCTCGTATATCACCCTTAATTCTATAAAAAGACATGTATCTCGGAATAAATAATTTTTTATATCCTTTGCCGTCTTTGACATAATGGCTATTTTACAAAGTTATGGCTCAATGATCCGAATGACTTTAATAATAATACGTACGTCAGTCAGCGAGATTAATCTACGTCGTACGTGTCAAAATTCCAGAACATTAGTTACAATTTAAAAAAAAATTCAAAGAACATTTTTATAATATTTCTTTACCAAACTCAAATCAAACATTTTAACAACAAAAGAAAAACGCAATAAAAGTTATCGCATAGTCCTTTTCCTCGCTGTTTGATGCAAAATATGCTAGCTGTGACTCGCGGAATAGTTACTTCATTTCTGAATCATCACATGCCAATTTTTTTTATAGAATAAGGGTGACAAACGAGCACGCAGTCCACCTGATGGCAAGTGGTTGCTGTGGCCCATAGACATCTACGTCTTTCCTCGATGACGAATCAAAATGCAGATGCGTTGTCACCCCTGAGGGCTGAGATGGAATTTCTCATTTCGATTCTCTGTACGAGACACAGCAGCATTAAGCTGCTATTTTACGCTGGTATTCTGTGAGAATGTGGTATTACCCCGGTTGAGCCGACCCATTTGCGCTACAACCATATTAAAGCTACAGCGTAGCTCTACCACGTTGAAAACTTAGGTTATTTAGTTCAGTTTAGCCGCCAGTGATGCCCATATAGTCTCTAATTAAAGGCCTCTTGTGGTGGAGGTGGACAAAATGTCTACTGCATACGCACTATGATTTTTTGTGCTTGACAGCGAACCCCATGATCCGAAGATAACATAACACCATCCTTCTCCTGTGTCGCTATAAAAAATGAATTGCCGGAAGACATACACCGTCCAAGACTGAAGCAAGATTTTATTCTATGAGAAGCTCAAATAAATTCATAAATAAAATGCTCTTCTTATCAAATATATTTGTATAGTTCATCACTAGTTAAATCAAGAGACAATATTTGTATTTTTAATTTATTTAGGTAGGTATAGATGATGAGATAATTGTAGTGAGCATTACATAAAAGAAATGCTTGTTTGTATTTTGATAATGAAAGAGCCAACAAGCGATGATAACAAATGTGTTACAAATGACAGTTCACTTGATATTAATTGGTTACTATAGAGTAGACCATGGAAACCTACAACCAGTTTCAACCAAAGAAGGCTATTTGTGCGTTGTCATTACACTGGCTCTCTTTAACTAAAGGGTTCCAATTTCCATAGCTGTGAAAGTACTTAATAACTATTTGTTATAATATTAGCAATTTTGAGCCGCTATGAAGCTTACTTGAAGCAGCTCTACGTTCGCCAATTTTAGTTCATCGACAAAATATTGAATATCTGTTTCATTTAAAACAAGATGTTGTTATTGAATTATTAAATATTTGGATCATTCTTAACGGTACTTCATAATATGGAACGTTGTAACATATAACATATTATGGAATTTTTATAAATAAGACCGATGATTTTTTTTTCAAACATTTAAAACCCATTAGCATCTGAACGACCTCTGCAAAAAGCGTCATAATAATATTGTTATAACAGATATATTTTTTTATAAGATAGGGTGATAATCGAGCATACAGTCCACCTGATGGTCAGTGGTTGCTGATGCCCATAGATATCTACAACTATCCTCGATGACGAATCAAAATGCAGATGTTTTGTCACCCGTGAGGACTAAGATGGAATGCCACGTTTCCATTAAAAAGCGTCTCCAGTTCTTTACACTCACCATACGAGGCACAGCTTCTTTTTTACGTTGGTATTCTGTGAGAACGTGGTCATTCCCCGGTCGGGCAAACCCATTCGTGCTACAACTATACCAATTATATAGCAGTAGCATTGCTCTACGACGTAAAAACTTCATACTATCTTTAAACTAATCTTTTTTCAAACACGAAGTCAGTCTTCTTCATCTAATATGGGACTTGTGACAAATATGGTATTTTTAAATGTAATTTATCGTATTGAAATACGATTTTCTATTTACCAAATACACTAAAATATTTATTTATAAACTACTTAACTATTTTGTTTACATTTGACGTATCTTTTTAATAATAATATATATTAAACGGTAATCCGCGAATATAAAAGGGTAATCCGCAAATACGTATAAAATTACTCTTGTAAGACATATACGAATACATCACTTAGTTCATTATCCCGATAAATGACCCCACAGTGGAATTGATCCCGCAAGAGATTATGTAACAAAGAGTTTAAACTATATCATCTAGGCTTATTATCACGTCTTGGTAAACCTATTCCCTTGTTTGCCAATTGCTTAGCGTTTCACAAGGCATTATTTAAATGAATAAAACAAATTTATTCATTTAAATAATGCCTTGTGAAACGCGAAGCTATTTATGGCGTTATATAACTTTATTTTTTTTAAATATCTTGAGTGCTTTGCAGCTCCCATGCACCTCGTGACTGAGGTGTTTGACGTCCCGAAGACATATATATACGTGTTAATTTAATTTAAGTGTTTAACCATTACCTTTGTTCCAATTTAGCCGAACAAAGGTGCAGTAATAATAAGGACCACTCCAGATTCAAATGCAGAAGGTAATGCTCCTCGATACCGCCCCCTTTACCCGCCGGTTTCTTTCCCTTTCCTTCTAACCCTCAGCTGTTTGATCTCCCCTGCCGACGGCTTCCTTTAGGGTATTATTGTTCTGAGTATATTTATATTTATGTTTATAGAAAACATATTATCAGTATTTATGAAACCCACACAGACAAGAACACTATATTAACTTGTAATAATAGTAAATTTTTATTTCAGACCATGAGTCCATACTAAATTGTTAAGAAAGTAAAAATAAAGTTACGTCCTATATATGTCCTACTCCTGGGCATAGAGAGAGAGCCTTAGAGCAAGGAAAAGTCCACCACGCTGCCACAATGCGTGTTGGCGGACTTTACATGTCTGATATATATTTTTATTTCTCAGACATGCAGGTTTTTCTTAAACGCCAATTACCTGATAAATCAACACTTACAACAATTTCGATGGTGTCGGCAGGGATTAAGCTTGGGTTGCTCGCGTACTGTGAAATTTACGGCGAGCGCCCTGAGCCGTGACTGCTTTTAAACATGTAGTTAGTAACAATACTGACTAAGAACTATGTTAATATAGTCTCATATCAAACAGAATGTTAATACCAGTTTAAAAGAATTTAGATTTAAAAAGGTATTACCGCAAGATATTGTAAAATACTTCAAAACCATTGATGTAAAGAAAACCGCAGATTTGTGGGGGATTTCCGTGACAGTTATTGCGTCCATAATAGATTTAATTGCACCTCATCTTGTTATTATTTTTAATACTTGTATCGATTCTGGTGTGTTTCCTGATTTAATGAAGTATAGTAAAGTAATACCTTTATTTAAATCTGGTAGTACATTGGACCCCGCTAATTTTAGACCTATTTCTGTACTACCAACTCTCAGTAAAATTTTGGAAAAATCTATACAACTTTTTATATAAAAATTTTTTTCAATACCGATAAATTACTTCATAAAAACCAATTTGGTTTTACAAGGGGTCGCTCGAAGTCTGACGCCGGTGTTATTCTAACTAGTTCCATTAAGCGGTCACGAATTCTAAGATCGAAAGTTTTTGACAAGTCGAGGAAGCACGCGTCTACCGTCATCATTGTCTTCGCATAGCGTGGGAGTACACTGAAAGTATTGCGTGAATCATAAATAAAACACATTATATGTAAACTTATATATGTACTGCTTTTCAAAGTATTCTCCATTACATTTTAAGAACTTTTTCATTCGTTCTAACCGTTTTGTTTGTTGCCAACCCGCTTGCTAAGCGTGGCAACTATCCTCTCTATGAGGCAATCTGGGTTAGACCCATATTCAGCAGTGGACATGGTAACTGTAACCATTTTTAAAACTAATCAAACGTTCTTTATCAAATTAGGGATTCGCTGAGTACGAATATTAGAATCCAGCTGATTAATTCTCTGGTGTTAACGAAATTTGACTACATGGATGTTCTTGCTTACTTATACGAACAGAAAACATTATTCGGAGATTTCAAAACACATGTGCACGGTTAGGCTAATATGATAAAATTTAAAGGTAGATGCAACTTGCATATGGCTTATTTATTATTTAATTTATTAAAATATCGTACTCCACCCTATTTCGTAAATAAACTTACCCACTCGGTAACGCGCAGGGATATCAAAGAAGACGGTCTAAGTGGTCTCTTAAAGTTTCAAGCTGTCGTATTCAGTTATTTCGCGGAAACTTTAGATACGCAGCCTTGAAATGTTGGAACAATTTGCCACATCCACTATATAGTCTGACATAATTATAGGTTTTTAGAAAAAAAAAATGCAAAATTCATGTTCTCTATTTACAAAAACGTATATAAATATTATTTACAGCTGCCCCCAAACAGACATAATGTACTCATAATTAGCAAACGTCATATGTATGTAGGTATAAGATTTTATAATAATTACATTCATCATCATCATCATCATTTCATCCCATCACAATCCACTGCTGAACATAGACCTCCTTCAAGGAACGCCACAAAGCACAGTCCTGAGCCACCTGCATCCATCGACTTCCTGCATGTCTTACCAGGTCGTCACTCCGTCTAGCGGGGGGACGCCCTACATTTCGTCCGCCGGTACGAGGCCGCCACTCGAGAACCTTTTTCCCCCATCGGTTGTCGGTTCTTATATGGTCGGCCCATTGCCACTTTAGCTTACTAATCCGTTGGGCTATGTCGGTCACTCTGGTTCTACTGAGGATAACCTCATTTCTAAGTTTATCACGCAGAGAAACCCCGAGCATAGCCCTTTCCATAGCTCGCTGAGTGACCTTGAGCTTCCTCATACGGCCAGCAGTGAAGGACTCAATTCCATAGGTCATCACTGGCAACACGCACTGGTTGTACTGTACAATACTTACATTGTTGGTAATAAATAATTTGCGATGTAATTATTGTAAAATGAATATCTCCATCTCTTTTCTTCTTTTCAACTCACAATATGTTTATGTGTGTTAGGTGAAACAGTTATAGTGTGGTAATAGTTGTACTTGTTGTTGCATATTCGTTCGTACGTTACTCACTAGAGGGCGCACTGAAAACCACCTTCGTGAGTAATACCAAGAAATTATGCTGAGTGTAATGCTTTACACACATTAAAGCTTTGATTGAACTGCTTCCATTTTATTTAGGACTAGCTGTTCCGTGAAAATTATTACGATTGGATTTCATGGGTTTAATTTTTTTGCGGGGAACCCTAATTCGTTTTCTAAAATAAAAGTAGCCTAAGTTATAATATCAGCTATCTGCCAGTGAAAATCCCCGTCGAAATCGGTCTAGCCGTTTCGGAGATTAGCCGGACAGACAGACAAAATTTTTAAAAATTATTCTTTTGTTACGCCGTATATATACTTTCATATGATTTAATGTAGTAAGTGTAGGGCGTCCCCCCACTAGCTGGAGTGACGACCTGGTAAGACATGCAGGAAGTCGATGGATGCAAGTTGCTCATGACCGTGCTTTATGGCATTCCTTGGATTGTATAGATTTAGTTTTCTTTTTGTGTGTAGTTATAAGTTGTTTAGTGTACATATAACATATTTCGTAACATGTGTGTTGGCGTTTGTTGTAATAAATATTTTTTCTTTCTATCTAGACCATTGTTACCGAGCAATTTGCCCTTCTGCATGTTTTTAATAACTTCTTTTCTTCGAAACATGCTATATTGAGAAAGACGCCTTACATCCAATGGTCCCAGCATCATTTACATTATACGACAATCAATTCGAGGACGCTTGTATAATTGCTTCGTGAATAAATTAGCAATCATCATTAAGATCATGAACGTCGCCGACACTAGAGTAAGGCTATGTTTTTCATTTAAATTATTGATGTTTTTCCTGAAAATTTTGATAATATTTAGCCGTATTATTTGAGGCACGTAAATCTTATCTTGGCATCATTTTAATTTAGATTAAAAATTATTGCGATTTTCTAACTTTTCATTAAAGATATTGCCGTTTTTGGATTTACTCGCTAATAACCACAATTGATTTTTTTATAAGATAAAGGTGACAAACGAAAACACAGTCCACCTGATGGTAAGTGGTTGCTGTGGCCCATAGACATCTACATCTACCCTCGATTACGAATCAAAATGCAGATGCGTTGTCACCCGTGAGGACTAAGATGGAATCCGTCGTTCCAGTAAAAAGGGTCTCCGCTTCTCCACACTCATTATACAAAACACAGCAGCGATAAGCTGCTATTTTACGCTGGTATTCTGTGAGAGCGTGGTCCTTCCCCGGTCGAGCCGACCCATTCGTGCTACAACTATACTAGTAATATAGCTGCAGCATGGCTCCCTTCCTTTTATCGGAACTTTTCCACTCAGTCATAAATTTAATAATCGGTCATAACTATATCTAGTACATTTTCTATTTACATCGATCTGCAAAGTAGTTTCCGACAGTAGGGTTAATTGAGGACGACTAAGATTTTGTTTAATAATAAAAAATGAAATGAAAACCCTTAATTTGAAATGGAAAATCTTTAGTTTTAGACGTAATAATTCAATTTCAACATGTTTTTAATCTACTACAGTTTTAAAATGAAGTTTTATGTTCGGAGAACAAATGGCGAAGGTAACTCCGCAGGTATCCTCTTATGATGGCGAAGGTAACTCCGCAGGTATCCTCTTATTTGTTATTTCTTAAAGTCTGTTCCATTTCAATTTTGATTAAGAATTGGTATATATGGAATAGATGCATAGGTGATGAAAGCATATTCTATAATAAATTTATATGATATAATGACTTTTATTTCTTCATGAAAAATCACAAAATTGGTCTAACCTAAATAGGAAGTCGATATTATTTAGTTTAGGCTGTGGCATTCTTATCATAATAATTTCAATAGCCTCGCGAATCATCCTTGGTAGGAATCGGTGTTCTTTTGCGAGGATTTGTGGTCTATAAAATCTAATGTAATGGCGGGGACGATCTTGAACATGTTCACAAAATGCAGACTTCCCGGGACGTCGGTGCTTCAAGTCGAAGCACCGGCGTTCCGGGAAGTTTTTAATAAAATTTATATTCAAAAACTGGAGGTAGCCGGGCTAACTATGACATCGGGACGTCAAACACCTCAGTCCCCCCCCCCCCCCCCGTGACTAAAGCATCCGAAATATCGGGAATTAAAAAGTTAAATTAAATTCGATAGAATCCGTAAAAATTAGTTTCCTTTAATTTGTAGTCTTCGCGTGAATATAAAAAATCATCTCATCCAATTGCCTAAATTCGGTTTTGACTTCAACTTTCTGATTAATTTTTACACAAGAGAGGGCAAAAACAAATATCACTCACCCGATGGTAAGAGACAATCACCGCCCATCAGCAACTGCCACTTAATTTGTATAGATCATTGTCTTAAAGACGTAAAAGAAAGCTGTGGAGGCTTAGAGGATAACACCCGTATTCACAAACATTATTATTATATAAGGCACTCACAATAATTTCGAACGCAAAGGTTACAGATAATAATAAACAGCTACGCATAGTGCGTCAAATCAGCATAAATATCAAACTAGTAGTTTGTTTAGTTCAGTCTATTTTATTTTAGTGGTTGCTTCAATGATTTGAATTGAATTCATTTTACATTTTCTTCTAATTTGTTTTGTTTGAAAATTGTGATGAATTCCTGTGAGGAGGAAGAGTGTGTTAATGATATCCTTGACAGAATAAACCGGCAAAGTAAGATCAATACAAGAAAAGTGATACGTGACTTACAAAATCCTTTTGATTATTTGGTGATTTTGAAAGGCGCAGCTTTTCAAACGATATCGTTACGGACACGGGCAAAGAGTATTACATAACTAACACTATATAACTATAACACTATTCATAGACTATTATTTTACGGGCACGGGCACTGGTTATGAAGAGAGAATTCAATTACACATTGTCAAACTTGGTTTTCACATTTAACATTAACCTCACATCGCCTCATTCAGTGCTGTGCGTACGTACAACAAAGAGTTCTTTGAGTATTGTTCCTGAAATGAATGGCTTGTCATAGCGATCGCACTGAAAATATCATCACGAAATGTTAATGAATACGGGCATAAGCGCTCGCTGTGTAAGTTTCACAGTACGCGAGTAACCGGTGTTTGGTCCCCGCCGGCACCTAAGAAATTGTTAATTACAGCTTTAAGTGCTGATTTATCACGTGTTCTGCGGTGAATGTAAATATCACGAGGAACTGCATGTTTAAGTAACAACAAAATTTCTAAGACACGTCATAAGTACGCCATTAGTACACTCATTGGGGCAGCGCGACAAACATTTCCTTGCCCTAAAACTCTCTTAGAAATGAGAGATTTGTGCCCAAGAACATATTATATAGGCTGTAACTTTACATTTACTTTGTATTAAAATACTATGCAATTTTTTTATTCCATCCCAGTTTTTAAATCTAGCTTTCTTCTGTATTGAAATTGGGCATTTTATATTACTTTATTTCAAAAGCTTAATATAATAAATCATTGTGATACTTTTTAAAGTTTACCAGCTGATGAGCTTAGCGAGCTTTGTGATCTATGTTTTGCGTGACAGCATTGGTCATATTCTGTCGCATATTTATTCGCACATAATAACGTAGAGCTTTCCTTTTGTTTTTATGCCTACTGTGCTACGTGAACAATAGTATTCTATCAGAAGCCTAACTTATACACTTAGCTTTATCGTTAATTGGCTACCAAGCACAATGGCGCGTTGAAGTTAGGTTTTAATAAATGTCAATGTAGTGCCCACTAAGTACCAAGCTCCATAATCACGGTTCGGTTTAGTAAGGTTTCATTTAGGTCTAACAGTGGCGCTGTTTAATTAACGGTCTAGGCGTTAATTGAACGGCTACAATTTCAACATGTTTGCGATATTGTGTCGAGTGAAGTTTGTATCAACAAACCGATGTTTATGGGTTTTTACTTTTATTTATTTTTTATTATTAGTTTCAATTTATAAAAGCCAATTTAAAAAAGTGGTAGTTCAGATAATAAGCGCGGTATTATAAAAAATATTTAGGTGATTGTGAAGTCCGTCAACACGTTGGAGTAGCAACTGATGGCAACATAAGTCACATAAAAAATGAGAAAAACTTTGTGGGGAACGCAAATTACGTACGAGTATATAAAGTAAAGCAAAATTTAATTTAATCGGTCTGATTCAATTTTTCATATTGATTGGCTAAATATTGGTTCATTAACATTCCACTATATTATATTCGTTAATATTATGTATAAGCGTGGTACAAACCGTGTATTGGTGGTGGTGAGAGTAAGAGTTTTAACAGTGGTAGAGCCACGCGACAGCTTTTGCTGCACTTTGCATGTATGGGCCGGCTGAAGCCGGGGTGGTACCACGACCTCACAGAATATCGGCGTGTAGTGTGAAGTGTAAGCTCTGCTTCTGCGTTTCGTCTGGTAAGTGCAGGTCACTTACCAAACGTAGGTCCAATCACCCCCCCCTCCCCTCCTCATCAACATACCAACACCCCTGGAGAATCACTCGTTGAGCATCCACGACCAAGCTACTCCACCCCTGAGCGTGGGTGGTCAGGATGCCCCGCATATTTGGGGGGAGGGGGGTCGGGGGGTTCCTCTCAAGACAATAATAGAAGCCGTAGTCAAGGTTCGAACCTGTCCCTCTTTTGGTTAACGCGTAGACACCGACGATCATCTGCGCGTCTACCATCTTCTGCTTACCTCTCATCCGGACAGATATCAGGTCTCCATCGATGCCCCTCTTGGCTCCTCGGACCATTGTGTAGTCTGGAGTGTGGTGTCACTCACGTTAAAATCGCGGTGCATTCTGCAGGCTGCCGCAGTGTTTGGCACTATAAGTCGGCCGATTGGGATACGATGCGGTCTTTTTTTGCATTCTATCGCCCTTGGGGGCGGGCTTGCTACTCACCAGATGTTGTTGCTAATTCTGTCGCTGATGTGGTGATTCCCGGGATATAAATACTTGTGGCGGCGCTGTCGTCGCGCCAT
This sequence comes from Parnassius mnemosyne, assembly GCA_963668995.1. Classification (NCBI taxonomy): domain Eukaryota; kingdom Metazoa; phylum Arthropoda; class Insecta; order Lepidoptera; family Papilionidae; genus Parnassius; species Parnassius mnemosyne. The sequence continues at coordinate 17,709,674 of CAVLGL010000085.1, forward strand.
AAGCGAAACACATCGAAGCCTAAATCGCGCTAACAAAGTTCCGAAGTTAAAAGCAGTATATATAGAATAGATCCGAACTACAACTCGGAGCGTTGGCCGCTCCCCGGGCAGAACACCTTGCCCGGCGGGAGATCTCCCCTTTTCCATCCACCCGCCATATTGGTGACCAGCCGACGTGATATGAACACGTAACCAATAACCTTCGGAAACTACAACTTTAAAACCTTCGTCATCGTCCTCAAGTACCCCATTCATTCGCTCCCGAGCAAATATTGTCTGCAGTCTTCCCATTCTGCAAGCGGGGCATCCTGAGCACCCACGCTCAGGGGTGGAGTAGCTTGGTCGTGGATGCTCAACGAGTGATTCTCCAGGGGTGCTGGTACCCTTCTAGCGTAGTCTTACATTTAATTTCGCTACCATGTTGATGGGGAGGGGGATTGGACCTACGTTTCGTCTGGTAAGTGCAGGTCACTTACCAGACGAAACGCAGAAGCAGAGCTTACACTTCACACTACACGCCGATATTCTGTGAGGTCGTGGTACCACCCCGGTTTCAGCCGGCCCATACGTGCAAAGTGCAGCAAAAGCTGTCGCGTGGCTCTACCACTGTTAAAACTCTTACTCTCACCACCACCAATACACGGTTTGTACCACGCTTATACATAATATTGTTTAAAAGAGTTACGGTGATTTTGCACGGGAAAAACTATCGCTTTTACAACATTCCGTCTGATTTGTTTTCTTCACGAATAGTGAAAGTGCATAATATTTTTTTTTTGTTTTAATTGGGGTTTTATTACAAAATTTTAATAATACAAAATAAAGATAAAAAGCAATTATTCTTATATAAGCCGGAAAGAAAAATTAACTAAGCTTGCTCATCTCATTACTGAATATAAATATATATTCTTTAGAATAATTATAATTAAACCAAGAATTCTAACTAAAGGTACCTATATATTACTTAAATAGAGGATTCTAGTCATTATCTAGCGTATTATTTAGCCACCTTTTTCGACATCCATAGCAGCTTAATGCAGCTGTGTTTCGTATGGTGAGTGTAGAGAACCGGAGACCCTTTTTACTGTAAAATAGGCATTCTATATTAGTCCTCACGGCTGACAACGCATCTGCATTTTAATTCGCAAACGAAGATAGATGTATATGTCTATGGGCCACAGCAACCACTTATCATCAGGTGGACTGTGTGCTCGCTTGTCACCCTTATTCTATAAAAAAAAAAAAACATTCTTATAGCAGTAAATGAGCTCAGTTTCGATATTGAGTTTGTACACAAACACAGCTTTCTTTTCAAGTCGGTGGCATATTTTCGAGATAGATATTATAAAATTCTTTCGAGGCTTTGTAAGAAAATTATTTGACACAACACAATATGCACACCTGCAACCAACTCCACCGAGTCAGTAATTAACTCTTGGGGCGATGTATACGCTTTAACAACAAAATCTCAGACAATATACAAAATTTGACCTGCTCAAAGTTTGAAAACTTTATTAAACTAAGTTTGTATAAAAAGGGTTTTTATAATATTAAGGAATTTATGGTTGACATTAATCCCTGGGAATGTGGTGTTCGCTGCCAAGCTATTTCTAATTTGTTTTGTGTTGTTGATTATGTAAAATACATGATTGTAAGCTGTTTTTTTTAAAGTCCTGCTGGATTTCTTGCTGGTTCTTTCCAGGACAGAGGTTTTTTTTCCGAACCAGTGGTAATTAAACAAAAGAGTGACTCTCAATATGTATTATTTATAATCTATATTGGAAAAAAAAATTGTTTCTGTTTCTGTTTCTGTGCTGTTGTTTCAAAAGCGTTATCACCTCTGAGAACAAAGATGAAATTCCTTACAGCTTGAAATCATACTGTCTCTCTATATCCGTTAGACTGAAACAAAGCAGTATAAGCACTACTACTGAACGGCAGAAATAGGTACGAGGGTGGTACTTAGTCTGTTAATTAACAGGGTGCACTGCGTACCGGTGAGATTGCCTCAAGAATCTTAAGTTAGTGTATGCACTTACCTTAACAATGTTATAATGCGCGAGCAAACCGACATCGATCCCTACCCGTGACAATAAATTGTTATTTACAATACTCAGTGCTACTTTATCAAACGCTCGGCAAGAAAACGTGCATGTCTAATAAATATTTCGAGGATTCGTTTAATCTGTCAACGAGATTTTGGACAGCGTGGCCGGTATAGTTTTAAAATCCTTCCAAATACGACAGAAGACCTGTACCTAGCAGTGGGACGTGTTTTAATGCTACTTTATAAATGACGATGGATATTCGAATTATTAAGTGAGTAACGTGTCTCTAAAAACTAAACGTAATAAATGCTGTTAAGTATTTACCAGTCAACTAATAACGCGGCGGGACCAAAAGAACCAAAATAGCCTAACAAATCAATAAGCTGAAGTGCAATAGATCAGCCATATAGCTCGGCGAACTGACAACCAATGGGGAAGAAAGATTCTAGAGTGGCAGTCTCGCACCAGCAAACGGAGTGTGGGCCGGCTCCCTACTAGGAATATATCACACACACTTAATTAAAATTTCTAAATGAGCACAGGATAATAGAAAAAGCAACTACCTCGTTGATGGATGTGACAAAGTTTTTAATATACCACTGCGTTTAATTGCGGGACAGTATTCTTTCTAACGATGTGATTCATAAAAAAAACTCTTCAGCTGTGTTTTAGCAATTGTCAGTTTCGTCTAAGGATATTTTATATTGCAGAACCATTATAGAGGTAGATAGAGGTAGAGGTAGATACATAGATTGATAAAACATTTGTTTCTGCAATCACGCAAGTACGAGGACGTACAGTGACAAAACTAGGTACTTACTGACTTATTACACATAATTGTAAGAACTAAAAGTGCATGTGCGTTGTAAATACCTAAAACTGGCGTTAATATAGTAGTGCTGACCTGGACCTCAGTAGTTCTCCAGAATTTTGCTTTGCGAACTCAATCTTAAGTCTTAATCAAATAGATACTTTGATTTTTAAACTTAACTACACGTACCACATACGTGAGTCCATATTGAGTATGGAAGCAATGTTCAAGAAAGGAGTGATGTGACTTCTGTAAGGTGACTGTGTGTGTAATGTGACATCAAAACAGAACCGACAATATTGATTTTGGACGCACTTTTTTAAACGCATCGTTTTGCGGAATATCCGAGGTCCATAAACAATTATTAAGCGGACTATAAGAGCTAAGTGACCTCGAATGACGCACCCACACATTTACACAATTTCTGTATAGCATCAGGCCTCGGCCGGCACTGTCGGTACACGGGCGTTTGCATAAACCTGTGTGCATACACATGCGTACGTATTATGTTCAGAAATAAAAAATGGGATTTAAAGAAAAGTCTATTGGTTGGATTAAAAAATTAAAACTCTATTACGTTAATATGTCGCTTGTTGAATAGTCTGAAAAAAAAATCTAAATTATTGCAGTATATTAATATGGTTTACAATCGTTAAAATAAATTTTTAGACATATCTTTGTCATTTTTTTCTACGAGTATCGTATCAAATTAGTAGTATCATGTTTTGAACACACTATCTAACTAGCATATATCCTGAAAAATATCATATATTTTTCTGATTTTGCTTACTGCAGCAGATTATATACTTTAAGGCATTATAAAACTTGCGTTTAGCTCTTTTAGTCCCCTTAAAATTTCCGTAGACTACGGACTACGGACCGTAGCCAAACCTAGATAAGATGAATGGGTCACAAAGAATAATACGTAGCGATTTAGAAAGTATGTCATGGATTTTGTATAATACCTACATATAGAATGGAAAAGGGTATTTGATCATATTTTATAGGGGAGCATTACTGTAAGGAGTAATAACTAATAGAAGGAATTAAAAAGAGACTGTCTTCTCGACATTGTGAACTCTTTTATTCCGCACTTGCCATTTTTGTAAATAATTTATATAACTTTTATTTTACAGAATTACAAACAAACAGTCCAACTGATGGCAAATGGATGGTGTGGTCCATAGTCATTTCCGTCTATCCTCATTTAAGAATCAAAATGCAAATGCGTTGTCACTCATGAGGCCCAAGATGGAATGCCTTGTTTCTAATAAAAAGGGTCTCCGAATTCTCTATACTCACCATACGAAACACAGCAGCATTTAGCTACTATTTAAAGCTGGTATTCTGTGAGAGCGTGGCAAGCCAACCCTTTGGTACTACAACTACATTATAGCGGCAGAATGGCTCTACCACGTTAAAAACTTAAAATGTCAGCCTACGTTTTTAGTTGAACATAAGCACATCTTTTTCTTCTTCTTCATTGGCCTGTAAAAGTACACTGCTGTATTTTATCTATATTGGTTCATTGGTTCTTAAGCAATAATTCATTATTTGTTTATTTTATTCTTTCATTAATTTATTACAGCCAATCAAAAGTCTACCGCTGAATATAAGTCACACCCTTAGATTTCCTGGTATGGACGATGCAGGAAAATGCTGTGTCCCATCTCCTGTTTCAGTGATCTTCTCTGTTGTCTCTTAGAACATTTAGGTACTCTGTGCCTACTGGATGATAAGGGGTAGTAGATTCTCTCTCACCGCGACTACACGGCGAATCTACTTATTTATTTACAAGACACACAAGAACACAAGGGTCTCTTTTCTGAGAAGATTATGGAACTGTTTGTCCACCGCGCTGCTCCAGTGCTTATGTATGTTATTTGAGACCAATTAGTTTGTCGCTCAAAGACTAAGTTTAGCCATGCACCGAGGAAACCCAGACAGCATTCTTGGCACTATACCTACTGCGGGGAGTGTATGATAATTTAAGTTTGTAGTTTTAGAATTTTTGCCATGGTTATACATATAGTATATATAAGACCAACAAGAAGTAGTTATAACTAATATTCAACAGAGTTTCATTTCTATATATTATGAGGATGCGAAGGATGATACATGTTTGCGAGTGTGAAAGCGCGGACACAGCTGGTAGCATAAATCCCAACAAAACAATATGTCAAACTGTACATTGTACGAGTACATATCGGAATGAAGTTTTAATGAAAAACGAAGCAAAGCGGGAAGCGGATGTGTAGGCGATGAGATAAGGGAATGTCGCCGCGTCGCAAGGCCATGGTACAAGCTATCATTACCAATGCGACCTTACTGTCTATTTTTAGAAAAGAAATGAAATGTTTCCCTTATTTTTTAAGTTGTCGTGAGTCATACATCACGCATATTGTTGTTACCAGGGCCTGGAATTAGGGATCCGGCTGCAGTTGATTAAAATCTTGGAAAAATTTCCAGGCTTCAGTCAACGTCCAAAAAATCAATATATTGTAATAACGCTTTAAAATTCGTTTTAATTTCTCCAGCAATTTTATTGAAAACTGTAATTTGAATTTTTTTTTTATAAAATCATATTATTTGATCTGGGCATAATATAAGTTCTTTGAAAATGACATTAGTAGCTTACGCCTTACGATAGTACTTAACACGTTCACTAGCAAATACAACTAAATTTATAGCACGGATTCTCCCTCTATCTCTACGAGTATTGTTGTAGGATGTTTTGATCGAAACTCACTACAATACATTTTTTTAGTCGGTATTTAATTTTTAATGGGTAACTGCAGCCAATCAATTTAGAGCATATAAGTAAAAAACAAAATCGAGCAGACCAATCTTTAATCAAGATCTTTAATACACACTGTACACGTATTGATTTTTAAAATAGAAGAAAATTAAATGGAGAATGCGATTTTTAAAAGCAGTCTTGAGCTGCTTTTTGTGGCTACTTACACCGGTGTCCCTTGTCGTTAGGATCACGTCCGATATGTAAAGTATTAGATTCTTTGGAAAATAAATAATAAGAACAATATATATATTTCTTTAAATTTGTATTGTTTGTGTATCCTAAAAAGAGCTGGTTTATTAGGGCGGTTAGGAGAGTAAACGATAGTTTTTTGATAATGAGTGCTATAGGTACAGTTTTTTTTTTTGCTTTGCAATAAACCCGTACAATGCAATGTAATAGCGGCACGGCGTAAGAAAACCCCCCACCCCATATCATTCCGTGGGTTTCGTCAGAGTGACAGAAGGAAATGGAACAGGAGATGGGCAGCAGCATCTTCTTGATTACGAACTAAGTAATAAAACTGCGGTCATGCCAGTGAAGTGTGGCAATTATGGTAAACATCCGTCGGTCAATCTATGGGGCGCGTAAGCTTAGCAGTGGACTTTGTCTTTTGATACGCTGTAATAATGCTGATGAGTGATGACAATAGATCTAAGTGACATGGAGTTGTAGGTTTCTGGTTTTGGTAAATAAATAAAATAAATAATAAAAAAAATTACCTGGACCGGCTTGTAGATGGCCGTTTTTCAGTATGTAAGCCATTCGTTACATTTTTTTTTAAATATAAATACCAAACTACACATTAACAATCATGTTTCCGATATCATTAACTTCCTTATTAGGCAAACTATGTTATAAGAGATGTTTGAGCGAAAACTATTTTTCTATGGCTGTTGTACAAAGGTCCTTAAAAAATTGAAACGTAGTAGGGACAGAAATAAACATAGCTTCGAATAAAATTATATAAAAGTATACACTGAGTGTATTTTGTATCATTTAATTAAAGTTGCCATAAGGCTGGTCTTCGTCGGCTTACTCAATTACATCAAATAGGTTATTTGTATCGAAGCCTACCTATTAATTGGACTGTTTAACCCTATTACATAGGAGAATCTAATATGATTCGTTGTGTTTGGATTAACAATACGCGAGTACTAACCAAACACAATCTTTATATTATGTTTCGGTCTTTAATTTTTTTTTAACCATGGTCTAATACCAGTTTAATAATAACGCCACTTTTGCATGCGAGTGTGTGAAGTTTAACTGAGTATCTGTAAATTCCTAATTTGAAATTAGTTTTTCTAAAACAATGTTAAGCAATTTTCAAATAAAGGTTAAAATTTATTGTTTTTCCGTTCTATTTTATGTTTAATAATATTCTATTATATTTTTTTTTAATTTCAGATATATTTTAAATAGAAATTATGATATGGGGGTTTTTTTATGAAACCTTATACTATTTCGTGTGCATTCGTAGGCTTACTAACTGCTTTTTTGTAGGAACTATGTTGAATGGTTTAGTAGGTATGTATTGGGGTATTATAAGCCAAATGCAAAGAATTGTGTTTCTTTGCTTGCAGAATAAATTCAGGTCACTGATAAGCATGCTAATCTCATACCTGATGATGGCTTTCCAGGCGATAATGAATTAATTTTCGATTCTGATAGTGAATATATTCTTTCTGGGCAATTTGCAAATCACAGAAAATCTATTATAATCCCCGAGACAGATAGCGATTCCTCTAATGACGGAACTGGACTTCCACAATCCAAGAAAACAAAATGGTCCGAAGGGTATGATAATATATATTGAGGTTCAAGAAATGGTACAAGAGAAAGAATGGTACAAGAAAAGACAGGCAGATTCAGAAATCTGGTAAATGTCGATGCGTATTAAATCAGAATAGAGATGCAACATCAAAAGAGTTTTCCAGTTGCGAAATCTAGCTCCATCCAATGTTGGAACACCAACCAAAGAAAATCATAAATTTTCCTGCTCGGCATCAAAATCTGCTAGTATCCACGGTGAGAACCGATAAAGTTGACCATTATACCTGAACGACAAAAATGCCAATTTAACCAATACAAACATTTTTATACAAAGTGGATGAAATGAAAAGCTTTCTTAAGCGAAACTATTAGTTGAATTTTCATGACTGAAACGATTATGTTCCCTTACATTGAAATCCTAATTTCATTCCACAGTTTAAAGTATTAATTTCTTGTTCTACTACCTAATCATTTATAATATGAAAACATATTATACCTATGTTCGTAGTATTTTCAATAAAAAACTTAACCTTGTTGCATATGATTCCATTTAAGGTTTCGATCTCTTTTTCAGGTTCTGAAAGTGTACATATTTCATGTTTACTATCTATTTTTATCGTCAAATAAAGAATACAGCTTCCAGATATATTTTATGCATGATTCACGCAGTAGAGAGAGGAGAGAGTAAGAGAAATGTAAGAAACACGAACGTCAAACCCTAAAATTCTTTAGGTCCGGAACCCATGTAAATACTATACAAAAAATTATTAACCGCACTCTTTAAATAAATAGATGAGGTATGGACAGGTCCTCATGTTCGTCTACATATTTTTGATTTATTTTTAAGTAACATAATCTTTATTTTGATTTTATTAATTTTTCTATCTTAGCGCATATACATAATGGGACTAGCATATAAATTTAAACTAGATATGATGACAATCTGAAATAGGAGCTTGATTATTTTTTTTATAAAATGTCTATTTATATTTAAAAAAAAAACATATTTAGATACTTTAGTAATACTTTCTTAGTTAGTCATTAATTTTCAAACTATTTAAATGATAAAAAATTTAAAAATTTAAATATTAACATTATTTACTTATGAATTATAAGTATTATTAATAAATAGTAGAGGAAAACTTAACTTTGAAACTTGAAGACGTTTCTTTGACATATGTTATGATCAAACTGTAAAACAAAAATATTTTACTCACTTGGCTCGCAAAGAAAGTTGTCTATCGTTTGGACACACATATTTGTTAGCTTTACTTTGATAGTTCATTGCACTAAAAATACGAAATTAAGTATTTTGTTTACTCTAAACAGGAAATAGATTACCGCGCGTTCCCGCCTGTTGATTCCATCCAACTGTTGCTTTCCTTCGCGGCTTCGCGCGTGGCGACTTCTAATAATCGATATTTAACAACGAACATGAAAATAGCAATCGGTATAATTTAATAATTGTTGAACGTGAGAAAATAACTCAAATTTAACAAAATAAATGTAGAAATGTTACAAAAATCTGTAATTTCACTTAAGATTCAATAGTTAAATTCGACCGACGAACATTAAAAAAGGTCTGTTAGATATAATAGCTTTAAATACAAACTTTTCAAAACAAATCAAATAAAAAAAATCGTATCAAAATTTATATAAAGCTACAAACTACGAGCCAGTTCCTTGAAATAAATCTGGTTATCTAAATGTATCGTACTTAACTATTCTACCAATACCTACTAAATTTCTTTTAATTGATTTTTTATAACGACAAATCTACGTATATTTTGCTGGTAACATTAATTTTTAATCTTCTTTCGCTAGTGCTGTTATGTAATTCGCGCTGTTGTTAGCATTAACATGATAAACTAATAGATTTTTAGAACGGAATTCTGATATAAAACTGGTACTAATAGCGCTACTTAGTTTAAAACACACTTAAAACTAACCGCACCAATAACATTGTTGACATTTAATTAAAAAATAATTAATTACTCTTTTATTATATAATAGTGAAGCGTAAATTACGCCAGAAAAATTATTGAAGGCATGTATTTCTTTATAATAACTTTTAGCTTGAATATATAAAAAAAAGAGATAACAGTACAGCGTAGGAAAAATTGTTCAAGGCATATATTTATATTATTAAATTTATTTACGTAAAATTTCTTTATCGACGTAGGGAAGAAACTTAGTATGGTATTAAAAATTAAAAGCGTCACGTTTTCTATTAACGTTTCACCTCCGAGGCTGCATAAGTACACTAATATTTAACCTACATATGTAAAATATAAAATAAAAGAAGAATGATATGTCGTAAAGAAGTTCGTGTGAACTTCGTACGTGTATACAAAATTACTCGCTTATTTTTTGATATAAATAAAATAACAAAACTTTTTTTCTTACCAACTCTTGGTGTTTTGGCATCTTAAGTTTGAGCGTACAAACCCGTTTGCTCAATTTAACAAGTACGGCTACTATTAAACATGCAAGTGCACGTTTGATGGTGAAATCATGAAAAAATACTTCTCCAGTATTGGAATTCTAAAATGACTTACTTGCGTAACTTTACTGCAAGTGCAGGCCTTAGCTCGGGTGACCTAAAATCGAATAAAATAATAATCATAGGCCCATAGCAATGACACAAACCTCAATACATATTGTTGAATGTGTATTGCAATGGTGATAGTCTTGCGTGCCTTAAATAACTACTAATCCATAAAATTGGTGAAAATTACGGAACTTTAAAGATTAACCCTTCTGGTTCCAAAAAGTAAATAATGCTATATTACATACGCTGTTTTAAATAACGTTAAGCTTTTCTGCTATCTCCGGAACATCTCTAGTATTACAAATTTGACAACTTGACATTTCACTCATTTTAGTAATAATGGATGGCGCACTTGCGAAAGGTGGATACTTTTTCTTAACGCAAGTTTATGTTTTGTGGTGAAGTGAAAACAAAGTGATTATTAATGCCGTACCGCAGGCGCTTCTCTGCTAAAATGCCAGATTTCGATGACGAAGTTACCGTCGTCGACGTTTACGATTTGGCGTCAGATATAGGAAAGGAATGCGAAATTATAATAGAGAAATACGGCCCCGATGCTGTAACGGCGCTATTGCCGAAAGTTATCAATGCTCTTGAGCTATTGGAGAATTTAGCAGTAAGAAATGAAAAAGAAAATCAAGCTTTACATGAGCTGACTGCTAAAATTTCACAGTTGGAAAACGACAAAATAGAAAAGGCTGAATACAGACAACGGTTCGAGAAGGTAAGTTGTTGAGGTCATTGTTATTCGGCGATGAAGTTATTGGTACCTGATGTACTAAACGCACGAAACATTTTTTTAGTTTCGACATCTAAGAATGCATTTGCCGCACTTGCAATAGCGTTCTGCTAACTAGTAATGTTGCACGACATTGATATCATCGCGAAATGATTATTAGATTGCATTGGTTTCGAAATTTGATGTTGATGTTACTGCTCTTTAGCATGTTTGTTATAAATTCATTTAGATTTTTGTAACAAACCTTTTATCAATATATTTTACAAACATGAAAAGCATCTTTCAATATCAGTGGATAATCTATGTCTTCCTAGTGTCAGAAAATAGCATTGCACTCTTGATTGGATAATTGGATTGAATGTATATCCATAACTTAAAAGGAGTGTTCCAATAATGTACCTATTTAATTTTAAGTATTACTGGTTTGAGAATAAAGATTTTTTGATTTGATTTTTTGAATGTAACCTGGAGGCATATCTATGTTTATAATTGAACTTGTACTTTACTAAAATATGTATTTACTATAAAGTATTATAGTAAATACATTAACCATAATACTTTAAATACCAAATAAATGTAGTAATGGTGTGATGGGGGAATATGTCATCATCATAATATTCTCTCATGCACATTAGATGTATCATTGTTTTTATAAGTGCTAATCTCAGTAGTTTAGCATTTTAAATGTGGTAGAGCCATGCTGCAGATACATTAATTGTAGTTGTAGCACGAATGGGTCGGCTTGACCGGGGAGGGACCACACTCTCATAGAATACTAGCATAAAATAGCAGTTAAGGGCTGCTGTGTTTCTATGCTGCTGGCTGGTGAGTGTAGAGAATCGGAGACCTTTTTTACTAAAAAAGTGGGGTACGACTTTCCATTGACTCCCATCGAGTTGGGGGTTGATGTCTAATCCTACAATAAAACTCACACCATTTTTTTATTGTTATTGTCAGTAGAGATGTCGATTCTTTCCGAAAAAGATCGAATTTTTTAAATAGATTCGAATTGTAAGCTGACGTATCGATTCCCAAAAAATAGATTTCTAAAATATCTATATTTTTTTCATCTTTGCATTTATAATGTAAATATAAATCCATTTTATGAGAAAAAAATCCCCTTCATCATAAAATATAGGGGGACTGATTTAGAAGGATTTCGGTATCTATTTTGAGACTGCTATGTCTCCGTCACTGCAGGAAGAGCAGCCTCTACGCCTTAGCGTAATAAATCATAGGCATCGGACGAGATTTCTAGTGAGCCAATAATTTGAATATTGATTTATCTTACGAACGGAGTCATTTGGGTTGATCATTTACATGGATCATTTCAAATTTCAGTATTCTGAGATCTGTGAGACCTGTTTGATAATGTCAGTCCTCAGACATTACTATATACTCTTTGGTTGTAGGTTCGGTTCTGACAATCGTTTGATCCAGTATGTTCAAAAAATGTAACTGCAATCACCAATACTTTGATGCAACCGGGGTCAAATGAATGAATCATTCACAATTGACACATGTGTAACTCTAGCAATGAATTAAAATTAGCAGAAAATCTAACCCAAATAGACTAAACCTATATCCCACAAATTAGTCATGGAATCTGTGTATAAGTATTTTGATTTTCTTTTATTGAAGTGACAATTTGTTATTTACATTATTAGTATATTTATGGTATAAAGGTGTGTTATGGTATAAAGGTGTGATAGAAAGATGTATTAAATACCGAAATATTAAAGTGAGGAAATACATAATTTCAGAAATATACTTTTTTGAAATATTACAAAAATGTGATAGTACCAATAACTACTACTACTACTAATGCTAATGCACTACTGCTACTCACACGACTGACAGGTATGAGTAACACAAATTGACAAAATGTTTCATTTTATGATTTAAATTAGTCAAACTTGTGTACTGATATTTTAAAAAGTATGGTCAAGTGTCACTAAAGTAACTATTTTCATAATCATAAATAATATTAAAATTGCACCTTTATTAAAAATTGGACCTATATTATACTTACCAGAGCCTGAATATTTTTTTTTACTGAACAACCCCAGACTAGCAGAACAAACTATTCTGCTAAAAGTTAATAGTTGTTGGAATGTGTTACCAATTTTTTCTTTAAAATGGTGCCCTCACATTAAGATTTCCTCCTGTATCCTGCGTATATGACAAACATCCAGACCCAGAACAATTTATGGGCCATACAAATACTTGTTCTGTGTGGAATTCATACCTTCAGCATTAAACTCATTGATAATTGTATTTAAAACATTTTAGTATATCTTATTAGGATTGTATTGGTCTGTTAAAAATTAAAAATATCTGTCCACAATTTGCTTTGTACACCTTAAACCCAAGAGTTGATGATCTGTGTAAATAATATGTCAAAAGAAAGGGCAATAACTCAACATGTTTTTAAAAGGGTTTGAACTATATTTTTTTTTATGATGGCATAAACACAACATTTCCTTAATTTGTTTTTGGTTTCTTAAACTTAAATATGCATTGAATGTTTTTCTGATAATGAAGATGCTTGGAAATTATTTTGTTTGAGTAATCACACATGACTGTTTCTGGCCACTATTAGCAATTAATTGCTAATTTGGCAAAAAAGACTTTGTCTAAGACAAGCTTAGCCTAATTTGTTCTAAATGGTTTAAGGTATCATCCCCATTAGGCTTTGCACCCGTCTTCCGAACACCCTATATAAAAATGAATATTATACTGTTAGTGTAGTATATAACTTCTGACAGAATAGCTATATTTCTTAACTGAATACTATCTGCAGGATATTCCCCACTATTTCACATTCCTGGTGGAAGACTAGATATGCTTTTTTATGCTTTGATTCCTCCTCAGAGGGATCTCCCTTCCTTCTTTAAAGCCCTTCTGCAATTTCTTTAAAAGACTACTTACTACACATTGATTCCTCCATAGCAGAACCATCTCCCACTCTTTTTCCCCAGCTGGAAGACTTATAAAGAGCAATGGCAGAAAAATAGTTGACAAAAATTATAGCGTCTAGAAATAAGTTATATATAAAATTAGTTTTATTATTTTTCTATGATTTTTCAAATAAAAATGTATTTTTATTGAAGCCACAGAAAAAAAAACAAACATTTTTGGGAATATCAAATGACTTAAATCATTTTACTCTATTCAAATGTTGCCATTTAGTATATTTATACTATTTTCGTATAACGAAAATAGTATATGTATAGATGTTGTGTTGGTAAGACTACCAACACAACATCTATACATATAATAAAACTGTAAATAGCAGATGTCTGTACATTTTAAATTTTTGTAATAAAAGTGATTGAGGGGTACTAAAAATAAGTAATTAAATACATTTCTACCATTTTTAGAATTTTCTGTCTGTCTGTCTGTCTGTCTGTCTGTCTGTTTGTTTGTTAACGTATCACGTATAAAGTACTAATTTATATCATAAGAATTGTTAAGGAAATTATAAAGTGTATCTTCGGGTTACATTTAGTCTTTATTTCATTAAAATCAGTTCATTCCATCAAAAGTTATGATAAATATTCTGAAGTATTGGTAGGGAAGTATAGGTACGAATTTGCTCAACGGTGGCTTTGTTTGAGTCATCAAGTGCATTTTAAACTAATATCGTATCATAAATCATAGTTAAATTATGTAAATTAATGATATTATTATGTATATCGAAAACGCAGTAAACAAAAGTATTAAAGAACATATTAAATATATTATACAAAAATATATTAACCTTATTAACTAAATCTGAAGCACAATAGCTTTCCCATTTCTTCGATAGATGGTGGTGTTGTGAAAATGTAATGCAATTGCAATGTGGTTTATTCCTGTAGATGAGTTTTCATATTTACTGCTAATCTTTATTATATTACTCGCTGTCCTACTGCGTGTTGACAAACTCAATTTATTCTTTACCGCCGAGTACTCTATATGGTAAATCAAATTTTAAAAGAGCTATTAACAAATCGTTGGTTTTGGCGAGAGTCAAACTTTATTTTTTGATTACTGTGCAGGCACTGATTTATAAGTTCTCTTGCGTTTTATATAATGTATCAATTGCGTCAATTAATCTCTTTTATTTTTAGAATTGACGTTAGCAGCGCCATCTCTCTTTAAATATATACATATAATAAAAATGATGATAACATGTTGTGTCTCTTTCTGTACATTGTATAGGTATATATTTTGGTGGCTAAAATCATTATGGGGAACTGAAAATAATTAAATAAGAACATTTTATAATTTTTAGAATTGTCTGTATGTCTATTTGTCTGTTATTATATGAACGCATCAACGTCTAAAGGAAACATCTTTTATTTTCAAAGAAATCGTTAAGAAAATCATAAAGCGTATCTTCGAGTTACATTTAATCTTTGTTTTATTAAAATTGGTTAATTCTATCGAAAGTAATGATTATTATTTTGAAATGTATGTTCGAATTTGTTCAATGGCGCCATAAAATCTCAGAAATAGTAATAAAAAGATTTGTGTGTAAAAAAAACGTTCCATAATAATTAATATATTTATACTTAAAACACAAAAAGAGATTTAAAAAGGATCTTTTCTCACACAAAGGACGTAATAGATGGAGTTGTACAAATTACAAACTTTTCTGAATTGCTATGTTGAGATTTTTCGCCGATGAATCGTATTGAGACTTACCTTCCATCGAAGCCATACAACGGAATCCGACCAAAAATAAAAATTTTGCAACGAAATGTCGTGATATTGTATTTATAATATACGCAAAATCAGTACTGTCATTTTAGCGCTTTGGGAACTAGATTTAGCGCTTTTTTGGAATGTATAGCGCGCATTTCGAAATTTTAGCACCTAGCTTAATCTAGCGCTTTTTGGTGTATTTAGCACACATTTCAATATTTTAGCGACTAGCGGGTTATTAACTCTTTTATAACAGCACTGTTAGTCCACATTACCGATAATAATAATAATGACCTTTATTATTTTTTCCCACAAATAGTACATTGCAGTTTATCTTTTTCAAACATATTTTTTCCACAAAACAAAGAGCATGGGAGACGAGTCCAAACTAGGATACCCTGTGCTATGGATCTCCTGGCTTCCCCTTTAGGATGATCAACTTGATTTTTTTACCGACGACTATAAGCGGGGAAATCCCCTTTATTAAAGTTTTTGTTCATGGTTTTGGCAACGCATTTATTTTGCTTTATTCAGTTTCAGTCAATTGCTTAGAGCACAGCTAAGTTAAAAGTTACTTAGAAGTTATAACACAAAGAAACTGTGTAGCAACCGCAATCAGATGCTGACATCTGAAACTAAGTTGCGAAATACATTGCACTTTAAAACAATTAATGACATTTTTATTGTTCGTACAGTACTAACTACTGTTGACAGCAATTGCCATAATTATAAGTCGATGTCCTGCGAAGTATTGATACATCAAAAAAATATTGCCAGAAAAAAAACTTAATGTTGTTTTCTTTATTATGATTATATAAAAAAAAACACAAACTTTGTTTGTAGTTAATTTAGCGCGAAATCTAGGGTTTTTTTAAAGCGCTGTTTTCATGAAATCTAGCGCTTTTTGTGTTGTCCTAGAGCTGAATTAGTTTTTTTTTATCTGGCAGCACTGCCCAAAAACCCTCTATTAAGAAGTAACTTTCCTTTCAGTTTTAAGCGCGTTCAGTTCCCAGTTACAGTGAGCGTGTGTTATGCGATGACCGTAAATAAAGCGCAAGGTCAAACTTTACGCGTTGTAGGAGTGTACCTCAGTACTGACTGTTTTGCACATGGCCAACTCTATGTTGCTTTTTCCCGCGTTAGTAGCCCCCGTAACCTTTTAGTGTACACCCCGGCTAAGCCTACTTCTAACGTCGTTTACACAGAAGCTCTATCATAAACGACTTAGAACTTTGATGATAATGATTTATTTAGTTACCACTTATTGATACATTAATGAAATAAATCGTTTAATATTCTCTTACCTAAACGACAAATTGTTTATGTAAAACCTGTATACGCGAGCTACGCCGCGGGCACAGCTAGTACAAAATATTTTTATATTAAGTTATTATTAGTAATAACTGTACTATCAGTAATAATAAAAATAAAAGTGATATGGCTGAGAATAAGTCTCTTACAAAGAATTTCCTACAATAATACATTATCTCAATCATGGTACTATTTCACAATTCCATTTAATGTTATGTCAACACTAGCTAAAATAAAATGTTACTGTTTTTTTACTGGTTTTACGGCTCTGGGTTCTAGCCCTTCTGAGAATGTCACTATGATACAAAAGACCTGGAGCCATGCCAGAAATATACATTTATAGTATGCAAATATATAATAGAGATACAATAATCTAAAAACTCTCAATTATGTATTATGTATTAAGCTAACATCAAACAACCACAGGAAGCATGACTTTCCAAGTGACATAGGACATAACCTAAAAAGTTCAAATGTAAATGTCTTTTTTTTGACGCCTTCTCAGTACAAAATTCTTTGACAGAGTTATTAAGGGACTGTGGCTTAACATTTTAAGATATTTTTGGTATATAGACACTACCATTTCTTCTCAACTAATTTTATGTATGAAAGTCTGCCATTGTTCTTTTGCAAAGACACATTGGGGCAGCGTGGCAAACATTTCCTTGCTCTAAACTTCTTCAGAAATGAGAGGAGTCCTGTGTCCAGGGGTGGAACACATTAGGTAATATAGTTTACTTTCATTTTTTTACACTTGGTCATTTTAAGTTCACAAGATTAACTGCCAGTAATAAATTGGGTATAAATATCACTAGAAATCATCTGTTGTGCATCAATGTAGTGTTTATTCATTTCGGCTTGTTGTGATGATGATGAATAAGATATTTTGTATATCGTAATCGTGTTAGTAAATAAATATAGTTAAATATTTATTTACTAACACTTTATTTTAACATAATTGTACAAATAAAATACTCCATAAATATGGATTCTTTTTATAATCAAACATTTTGATGGTTTGAAGTAGTAATGTTCCTATTTTTTTTACCTATTCAGACATTAATTGAAATCGTCAGAACTTATTAATTGAAACTACCCAGTGGGCAACATTTCGCAAATTCATTTCCTACAAACTGTCATTTTAATTTAATATTTTTACATTGTTGCATCATATATTCTATATTTGGTTAACACTATTAACCTGAGCATGTTTTGAATTTCTGGTCATGGTTGTTTACCACATGGCTGGCCAATCTCTATGGTTCTTTTTTTAAAATTTGTCTGGTCTCTGTGCATATCTGTGCCTTCAACAACAATGATATTTTTTTATTGTGAACGACTTTACTTTAAAAATACACTTTTTATCTCCAAAGTTCCTACATTTTTTCTTTAATGATATTACTTTATACAGTTTCCAACGCATCTTTAACTCTATCACATGTATAATTATAGATCACAGTTATTTTTGGCTACTCAGCATTCAGAACCATATAGCGCTGTGGGTCTAACTCTAGTTTAAAACATGTTGCCATTCTGCAGTTATAAACACTTTCTGGCACTAATTGACCATTTGACATTATGTGCTTCTGTCAAGTATGATAGTAGGCATCCAAGACGACGTGTCCCTATAGATATAATCTTACTAATTGCAACAAAATTTAACAATGATTATATCTGTCTTTATTACCTACTGCAGCTTTGTTTTGTAATGGTGTGCTTATGTATTAATACAAATTCTGCTTGAGGTTCACATAGTATTTAGGAATGGCTTATTCATGTTTTGCTTATAAATTACCAGACTGGATGGTATTTTATAAGCGTTTATGATGTATGGAGCACACTCCTGAAGGTTTATCACTCTTCACGGTTGTACATATACTTTTATACAAGAGCTTTCTTAGCATCTGGACTTTATTATCTTTGTTGATTTGCAAGGGATACATTTGTTGGTTATTAGTGGTGAAAATGAATGAGGATATCTCAAAAGCCATGAATTCCTCCAAAATCCACTATATGGCGCTTATGGGACACTTCAACGCAAAACTAGGCATAAAAGAAGACGGTGAGCTGAAGGTATGGAAATGCGGAATAGGGCAACAGAACCCAAGTGGCCAGCAGCTGGCCGACTTCATGGAGAAAGAGGGACTCTTTATGATGAACTATTTCTTCCAGAAACGGCCCCACAGGAAGTGGAACTGGTCGAGCACCGATGGTACGACAAACAATGAGATTGACTTCATTATTACGACTAGACGGCAACTGTTGAGTGATGTCTCAGTGATCGCGTGGCTGAAAACTGACAGCGATCTCCGAATTGTGTCACACTCACACAGTCACACTGATTCTAAAAGTTAACTTAGTGAGGTCACATCTAATGGAAATCAACGCTCGGTACCCCCATGCTCTAATCCTAAGTCTCGAAAACTTTTATCTCGACTTACAAGTTATTTCCAGTGCCTAGAAGACTGCAGTGCAGTGACGATATGAATAACAAGCTCGTGGAAACTGTCCATGCGGTCGGAGCTAAGTTCTGCAAGACCCAACAGAGTATTAAAGAGGCGATCGAGTGGAACCAGGGCTCCAAAGTTTTTTCCAGAGATCTGTCTGCTTGAAAGAGCCAACTGTCGAAGCTGAACACCGAGTGTGAAGGCATCGTTTCCGGGGCACTTGAGATTTTGTTGGAGCCACACGCAAGTGTGAGTAACGATTCAAGAGAGTCTTATCTGACACTATTCCGATGATATCCCGGACTTCAGACTGAGCGAGATTTAGATTCGAGATTAGAATGACTCTCCAGCAAATTAAAAACGGCAAGACTCCAGGCGAGGATGGAATTACAGCGGAGCTTCTGGAAGCGGTTGGAAAACCGGTACATCAAGTCTTTCAGAAGCTCTTTAATTCCGTCCTCTATGGAGGGACTACTCTGGAGGCGTGAAGCAGAAATGCGGTGGTCTTATTCATCAAGAAAGGTAACAACGCGCTCTTGAAATACCACAGACCGATTTCCCTTCTTAGCCGCGTTTGGGTACCTACGTGATTTTTTCGAGAATCATTACGAATCGTCTTGCACACCATCTCCACTACTTTCAGCCTCTTGAACAAGCTGGTTTCCGAAAAGGATTTAGTGCCATAGACCACATACCATACCCTTAGGGAAAATTGTATAGAAGACCGAAGAGTACAATCTGTCACTTTGTCTTGCGTATGTGGACTATGAGAAAGCCTTTGATTTCGTCGAAATTTGGTTGGGCGGTGCTACAGTCCCTTCAGCGGTTCCAAGTTGACTCGAAGTTGTTGATGAGTATGTTTACCTGGGACAAATAGTCCGACTAAGTCCAACTTTGACCGAGAGCTCAATTGACGGATTCTACTCGGCTGGGCAGCGTTCGGGAAATTACGACAATCTTTTGGTTAGGTACGTATATACGAGGGCGGCACTGAAAACTTCGGGAATCAAGGAAGTGACACAACATTACTATTTAAAAATGTATTTATTGCTTTACGAAGTATTCTCCGCGAAATTTGACACATTTTTCCATACGATGGAACCAATCATTGAAGCAACCATTCCATTCGGAAGTTGGGGTCTCCAAAATGGCCGTTTTGTAGGCGTCCACAGCCTTTTCATGTGATGAAAATCCCTGTCCACGCAATTTATTCTTTATTTTAGGGAAAGTATAGAAATCATTAGGGCTTAGGTCGGGGCTGTACGGCGGATGGTCTAATAATAATTTTATGTTTTCTTGCTCTAATAACTCTTTTGTTCTGTGTGCGGTGTGAGAACTCCCATTGTCGTGAAGGAGGATGATGCGGCGGTTGCAGTTCTCTTTACGGAGTTCAGAAACGACCTGTGGCAAACAAATGCTAGCAACCATTCTGCATTAACCGTTCTTTGTCTCTCAAGAGGAATAGTCGTAACATGGCCGGGTTAGGAGACAAACGTGGCCACCATTTTTTTGCAACACTCCGTAAACGAACAATTTTTGTTGGCTTTAACTCATTTCCGAACACCCAAACTCGTGACTGGTTTTTTGTTTCGGGTTCGTACGCGTATATCCAGGATTCTTCACCTGATACAATGTTGTATACAGCATTTGAGGATCCTGCGTGGAATCTTTCGAGAGTTCTGACGCACCAAGTAACGCGAGCCGCTTTTTGCTCTTCACAGAGCGAATGCGGTATCCATCGGGAAATCAACTTTTTTACACCTAATTTTTCATGCAAGATTATTTGTATTTGACTCATGCCAATGTCTAAAGTTGCCTGAATTTCGCGGTATGTCACATGTCGATCTTCCTCAATCAGCTTACGCACAGCATCAACGTTTTCTTGGGTGACTGCAGTTTTTGGACGACCTTGACGGGGATCATCACTGAGCTTGACACGTCCACGTTGAAATTCAGCAAACCAGCGATAAATTGTGGTTTTGGATGGGGCTTCATCACCAAATGCAGAAATCATCCGGTCAACACACTGTTTTTGTGTTAAACCACTTCGAAAGTCATAATAAATCATCGCTCTTGAATTTTCTCGAGTCAATTCCATTTTCTCAACGACTAAATAAGTATGATAAAACCTTGTGGCAAGACCGAGAATCTTTTTTTAAATAAATAAATGGTATTCGATTTTTAAAAGCAAGGACTTTTCAATTAGAAAGGTTTTAATATAACAGGAACAGTGGAAATATTCTATTCCCGATACTTTTAGTGCAGCCCTCGTACCTCAAAACTTGAAAACGAGTTTATACAACCAGTGCGTGTTGCCCGTGATGATTTATGGATCTAAGACGTGGTACTTCACTGCTGGCCATATTTTTTTTTTCATAAAACTAAAGCAACAAACAGTCCACCTGATGTCGCCTAAGTTTGTAAGTGGCCACTACAGCTCATGGATACCTGTACTTCAAACAAAGGGTATATTTGTTATATATTTCTATTACCAAATAAATAATATGTATTGCTGTATGGTGGTGGTATAAGAGAGTTCATCATCCCATTTTTCCCGTGGGTGTAGTAAAAGCCGATTGCGTTTGACAATACGTCTACCTTGCGTAGTGATAAAAAGAATGTTTAATATTTTTTACTCGGTTTTCGCTCTGGTGATGTTGCTCCCAAATACCTATTGGTAGTATTTTGGTTAGAAATATTAAATTGATAAACCGTCGATCGGCAGAGATCTGCTCGTAGGTTATTTCTAGAAGATATTTCATCTCCCTTGCACTCCCCTATATGTAATAAAATTCTTAGTTATTATTTGATGGGCCTCAATCATACAGTCTCCTTGTGGTATTTTCGAAAATTGTTATTCGTTTAGAAATTTTTTTATGGATATGGAGTCCAGCAGTGGACTTTTATAGGGCCGTGTTTTATTTATACTTTGTTTAATTAAACAGAGATACGATGTCCACAAAATAGTCGTCCTATTTTGTGAGCCATCTTTGCGATAAAATATGAATAAGCATATGCAAATGTTGAAGAAAAAAGTTTGGCAGATGCGTTTTCGTTCCCATTTGAATTACTTGTTTCACTTACTATACAAAGAAGTTTAAAATCCAAATCAAATCGAAATATAATTTTTATAAGATCCGTCCGACGCGCACAATGTGAGCCTGTGCACGTGCCCCTCAAAAGATCTTTAATACAGAAAATATTGTTTCGATGTAACTTGGCCTTGCACACTAATTTTTCCGCATTACAGGAAATAATTTATATTATTTTGAATACAGTTGTTATGAGAGCTGAAGGCAAACTAACTAGCATCTAAATCGTTAATAGCACAATCCTCTCTTTTTGACCAGCCAGGATAATTAAAATAAAACTGTCAATGCCCAATATAACTTGTACGAATTCAAATATACATTGTTTTGTTACGTGGTAGAGTCATGCTGCAGCTATGTTAATAGTATAGTTGTAGCACGAATGGGTCGGCTCGACCGGGGAATAACCACGCTCTCACAGAATACCAGCGTAAAATAGCAGCTTAATGCTGCTGTGTTTCGTATGGTGAGTGTAGAGAACCGGAGACCCTTTTTACTGGAAAATAGGCATTCCATCTTAGTCCTCGCGGCTGACAACGCATCTCTGCATTTTAATTCGCTTACGAAGATAGATGTAGATGTCTATGGGCAACCACTTACCATCAGATGGACCGTGTGCTCGTTTGTCACCCTTATTCTATAAAAAAAAACCTGCCTTCACATTAAACTCATATAATTATATAATTTACGACCATATTATAAAGTGATTTACAAAATTTGTATGATCATCACCGACAGCCATTTTAAGATCACTGCTGGCAAATAATCCTAACGCTAGGGAAAGCGAGCTGATGAGCGTGGAACCTATAGCCCCACGGTCCCATTGGACTTATTAAGGCTGATGTGTACTAACCATTATAATATGCATTTTCCAGGTTATGTTAGGAAGTGTGCATTGAAAAACTTTTTGTTTAGTTTTCGCTTTCCGGTATGTCTTACGCATGTAATTTTAAATGCACTTTAAAAGGTTAAGGTTTTGAATTTGACTGTATTTTTAATGTAAGTATTATATTCTCGAGAATAAGAATCGATTATTATGCTGATTTTTTCGGAAGATCATAGTTTCACTGTGGTCCTATAAATTTTTATTTTTTTAGTTTTATAATCGATGGGGCTTATATATACGAGTATATATTTTTTAAATAATCAATAATATTGTATCATTAATATTATATTAAAATAATGTTACTTTGTGATAACTAAATATGGCGTACAATCCCTTAATGTATTTAAAAAAAGCCTTTCCAGTGAAATATTTCATACAAGTTTTTTATATACATGTTATTTTTAACACTGATGTTTTGAATTTCATCACATCTGGTAGAATTATTTAAATCACATGGGAAATGTTCTTTTCATGTTAATCAACTTTCAAGCTTCAACATAAAAATAGATTTTAAATTTTCATATGCATTTAGTTTCCACGATAAGTTTAGATGCTGCATCAACAAAGTCGAGAAAATTGCCTTCTCAGATAAAGGACATCGAATGACTTCTGACTTACAAACATTTTCAATAAAGGTGTTTCTCGTAGTTTTATTTTTCGATTAAAATTCTCAAAGGTTCTTATTTTATCCATATTCCAAAGTAACACTTTTAACAAGACAAAACATTTAAAAATAGTTTTTTTGTTACAAGTACCGTATATACATACTTTTATATGCATTATTAGTAAAAAAAGGCTGTTACTTGAACATTACAAACAGTAACTTCAGTTTTATGTACCTATTGGGATAGATATTCTTTTGATAGACCGTTAGACAAGGTCATCATCATTACAGCCTTTCATAAGTCCACTGCTGAACATAGGCCTCCCCCATGGAATGCCACAAAGCATGGTCCTGAGCCACCTGCATCCATCGACTTCCTGCATGTCTTACCAGGTCGTCACTCCATCTAGTGGGGGGTCGCCCTACATTTCGCCTACCGGTAGGAGGCTGCCACTTGAGAACCTTTCTTCCCCATCGGTTGTCGGTTCTGCGAGCTATATGGCCGGCCCACTGCCACTTCAGCTTACTAATCCGTTGGGCTATGTCGGTTACTCTGGTTCTACTGCGGATATCCTCATTTCTAAGTTTATCACGCAGAGAAACCCCGAGCATAGCCCTCTCCATAGCTCGCTGAGCGACCTTGAGCTTCCTCATACGGCCAGCAGTGAAAGACCACGTCTCAGATCCGTAAGTCATCACTGGGAACACGCACTGGTTGTTCGATTTCGTTTTCAGGTTTTGAGGTATGTCTAACGAGAACATGTGTCGTAGTTTCTTTCCCGAACGCTGCCCAGCCGAGTTGAATCCGTCGATTGACCTCTTGGTCGAAGTTGGACTTACCAACTTTTTTTTTCGTTGGACGTCAACAACTTCGAGCTTAGTGCTCCCAACAACTACCATGGACTTTAAACATGATTTTTGTTTTGTTCATGTTCATCTTAAGACCTATCCGTTGGGAGATACTATTGAGGTCATTAAGCATAGTGATTAGGTCCTCTAGCGATTCTGCCATAGTCCTATATCGTCGGCAAATCGAAGGTGAGTGATGTACTTGCCATTGATGTTAATACCGCATCCTTTCCAGTCCAGTAGCTAGAAAACGTCTTCCCATGCAGCGGTGAAGAGTTTCGGGGATATAACGTCACCCTGTCTTACGCCTCTCTGCAGTTGGATAGGTTTCGTACTCTGATTCTGTACTCGGATAGCCATCGTAGCCCTACTGTACAAATACTTCAGCACTTCGATATACCAACAGTCAACTTGGCACCACTGAAGGGACTGCTGCACCGCCCAAATTTCGACGGAATCAAAGGCTTTCTCATAGTCCACATACGCAAGGCGAAGTGGCAGATTATACTCCTCTGTCTTCTGTACAATTTGCCGAAGGGTGTGTATGTGGTCTATGGTACTAAAGCCTTTTCGGAAACCGGCTTGTTCGGGAGGCTGGAAGTCGTCAAGTTTGCGTGCGAGACGATTCGTAATGGCTCTCGAAAACAGCACGTAGACGCGGCTCAGAAGGGAAATCGGTCTGTAGTTCTTCAAGAGAGCGTTGTCGCCTTTCTTGAAGAACATGACCACCGCATACTGTTCCACCCCTCCGGGGCAGTGCCACCATGGAGGACGGAATTAAAGAGCTTCTGAAGGACTTCAAGTACCGGTTTTCCACCCGCTTTCAAAAGCTCCGCTGTAATTCCATCCTCACCTGGGGCCCTGCCGTTTTCAAGGTGCTGGAGAGCCATTCTAATCTCGCTCAGACTGACGTCCGGGATATCTTCGGAATAGTGTCGGATAAGACTCGCTCTTGGATCGTTACTCACACTTGCGTGTGGCTCCAACGATGATGTGTACAACTGCCCATAGAACCTCTCAATCTCACTCAAAATCTCGGGTGTCCCGGAAACGATACTGCCACACTCGGTCTTCAGCTTTGACAGTTGGCTCTTTCTGGCAGACAGATCTCGCAAAGACTTTGGAGCCTTGGTTCCGCTCGATCGCTTCTTCAATGTAAGCTGTATTGAAGTTGCGTAAGTCCCGCCGCATGCATTTGGAGATCTGTCTGTTCAGTTGCCTGTATGCTGTCAAATCTGTTGAAGAATGTAGCTTCATCTCCCGTCTAACAGCCATGAGATTAAGAGTGTGATCGGAGAGTTTTTGTGTTCTTCTGTGGCGGGTCTTGCAGAACTTAGCTCCGACCGCATGGACAGTTTCCATGAGCTTGTCATTCATATCGTCCACTTCATTGCAGTCTTCTAGGCACTGAAAACGGTTTTGTAACTCGAGCTCAAAGGTTTCGGGACTTTGGAATAGAGCACGAGGGTGACGGAGCGTTGACTTCATTAGACGAGTCCTCTCCAACTTAACGTTTAGGTTCAGTGTGCCTCTAACCATTCGGTGATCGCTACCAGTTTTCACCCTCTCGATCACGGAGACATCACTGAACAGTTGTATTCTGGTCGTCATAATGAAGTCAATCTAATTTTTTGTCGAACCGTCGGGGCTCGACCAGGTCCACTTCCTGTTAGGCCGCTTCTGGAAGAAAGAGTTCATCATAAAGAGTCCCTCTTTCTCCATGAAGTCTGCTGGCCGACTTCATGGAGAAAGAGGGGCTTGGGTTCCGTTGCCCTATTCCATATTTCCCTACCTTCAGCTCACCGTTCTCTCTTGTGCCTAGTTTTGCATTGAAGTCTCCCATTAACACCGTATAGTGGGTTTTGGAGATATGCATGGCTCTATAGATGTCCTCCTACATTTCCTCCACCTCCTCATCGGGATGTGCCGAGGTTGGTGCGTAAACCTGTATGACTTTCAGCTAATACCGATTGGTGATTCTGAGTATAAGGTACGCAACCCTCGTCGACACACTCAATCTTTAGAACGTTGTTAACGAGAGACTTGTGGACGATAAATCCGACACCTGCTTGGGACAGATGGTGGCCTTCCCGGTGATAGAGCAAGTTGCCGGATTCGAGGATTACCGTGTCCTCCCCTCTCTTCGGACCTTGGATAAGCCTATAATATGCCAGCGTAACTTGTCTATCTCTTCTTCCAGCTCCACGATCTTCTCGTCAGTCCTCAGGGTGCGTGCGTTGTATGTTGCCAGGACGAGTCGTTTTAGGTGACAACTGAACCAGTGAACCTCCACCGGAGATTCTTAGCACCCCCTGTCCCGCCGTTAAAATGGTCGCCACCGTAGCCAGGAATAGCGGGGCCGCCGGGGCCTGGGAGCCGTCTCTTTGTTACTCTCATCATGGGGGGTATTTGCCATAGTTGCCACGCTTGGCAAGCGGGTTGGCGACGGCAGTTTTTTTATTGTAATTTTGCTTGTTATCAGGAAGATGCTACTGCCCATCTCCTGCCTGTTTCCCACTGTCGCCTCTTACGGCACCCACGGGAAGATATGGGGTAGTGGATATTCTTAACCACTACTACACGGCAAGGTAGATATTTTTATTTGCCACGTATCAAACTTACAAAAATAAATAATGTCGTTTTTTGTGAATTTATGTATCTCCGTATGGTATATGACATTAGCAAAATTATTTCGCTATTACTACTCCAAACTCTCTTCTCATTAGAAAAAATAAAACATGTAAATAAGACGAACACCTTAATGAATTGGGAACAATTAACAACAGAGTGTACATGGATTTATTAAATTGCCTTTCATGGATTTTACAAATATGAAATATAAAACACGCGCAGGTTATGACGATGTTATGGTTTTTTTTTATTTAAACAATTTTTCTTTCTTTCGTCGCTTAAAGTAGTGCACATGTTAAATCCCTCTTAGCGTACTATATCACTTATTGTCTATCAATAAAACACGCAAATTTACTAATATATCTCATAGATTAAACACTTGTTTCACATTTGTAATTATTCAACTCTTCACTCAAAACAAACACTAAAATAGTTACATTTATTGCCACCGTTTTGCAATTGCATCATCAAATATAATTCTAATTTCTATAGAAACCGACTTGCGCCCCATACTAATCCGACATTACAGTGATTGTTCATAAATTAGAAAGGTGCGGTTGCCTGAATATAAGCCTGATATGAAGCAAACGAGTGAAAGAGAAATGGTTGAGTATGCCTCGATCGTCATTCAATTTGACGTCAGTCATTGACGCGTTATTGACCTTATGAACTTTGAGAATTTTTGTTACATCATTCATCATTGTTACAGCTAATATTATGAAGCACGTGATAATTGAAATATAATCTCATAATCAGTTTACGCACTCATACCCAGTTTATATACAAGCGCGTGAAAATTTTAATAATTCGTAATTGGTTCGCGTTCGGTGTAGTGAATTGCATAGGGCATGCTGGCCTTTTTTGGCTTGTATTGAGGTAACACCATTGAGTTCACCAGTAAATTCTTAGTAGACGATTCTCTGACTGACTTGCAACAATAATAGATTATTGCTGTGTCCACGGCGTCCACTGTATACGACTCCTCTCTTAGTGAATCACTAACATCGGCTAATGGCATCTCCACCGAAAACAGTTACAGTTTGAATGACATTTGAATAAAATTGAAAACATGATTGATTAAATATTTTGTTTCTTCAATCAAAAACGTTTGAAATTGCCGTTTTTTATGAAATAAGTTACCGTATTTTTTTCTATATTTTTATTTTTATTTATCATAGTAATCACCCATGCAATCGATGCATCTTCGCCAACGCAGTGGCAGTTTATTGATGCCCTTCTTGAGGAAATTAGCTGGACGGAAGGCAACAAATTCTTCAAAGGCATTTTGTACGGCCTCTCGGGTATTGCATCTTTTCCCGCCAAAAAGTTATTCAAGTCTGTATGCGCAAGGTGTGTTGAGTACGGATTAATAGCTTCCAAGCTCAGCTCTTGTAACTTGCAGACCGTTTGTTGTGCAGTATGCGGAAGGTATGCGCAAGGGCTGTTGAGTACGGATTAATAGCTTCCAAGCCCAGCTCTTGTAACTTGTAGACCATCTGTTATGCAGTATGAGGTCGCGCGTTGTTTTGCAGGAGCAGCGGGGACGAGCGATTGACCGAAGCTGGTTGGAGACGTGCGAGCTTCTCCATCATTGTGTTCAGTTCTTCACAGTACACATCTGCAGTAATTGCTGATCCCGTATAAGTATCATTCGTTTCCACAATCGCCTTTAATTCGTCATTGTCGACCAAAGTTTTCGGACGATCACGGGATTCATTTTTCAGGTCGTAATTTCCAGAACGGAAGCGGGCAAACCAATAGCAGCTGGTGTGTTCGTTTGTAGTATTAGCTCCGTAAATGTCGCTTGTGCCGCGTTGATGTCATGGTGGTACTCATATTCCATAATTATTCCAATTTTTAACGTGATGAAAATGATTCAAATGGGATGAAAACATAACGCCAATCAATAAACAAATGACAAATTTTGGAAAAATAATTTCAATGTATAATTTTTTTTTTATTCTCGCTTTAGGATATTATTAACTATTGTCTATAGAATATAAAAATTATCTTTTCAAAAAGTCTAAAAGTATCCGAATTCAGGTTTTTTCAAACTCCGAAAATATTAACTTTATCGCAAAAAGTGGTAGGATCTTTTTTGGAACGAAGTTCCTTATCGGACGGTACAGGCTTGGCGGATAAAAAGTGTAAGATTTTTTCGTCACTACCCCTTGCGTCATAGTGTAGACGGCCTTGGGGGCGAAATAAGAAAGTGAGATGGAATAATATCCATCTCCCTCGCACTTTTGCTTATCTTGCCATGAAAGAAATATTATTTTATTTTAAATGACGCTTCATTTTAATAGACGCTAGTAATTCATTTATTTGTATCTGTTAATAATATAATACCTACGTTATCAATAATAATATACTACGCAAGGAACTTCGTTCCAACCGAGTGTTCCACGACACTCACGCATTTTTTTATTCGTATTTTATTAAAGAATATAAAAAATATCTTTTATACTTTATTATTTTTCTTTACTTACATATTTTAATGAGTCAAAGTATCAGAATTTGGGAAATGTCAAACATTTAAAAATTCATAACTCTGAAAATATTAAAATTATCGTAAAAAATAATATCACCTTTTTTATTCGTATTTCGTTAAAGAATATAAAAAAAATATTTTATATTTTATTCTTGTTCTTTATATATTTTTAATGAGTCAAAATTTTCGTTCGAAATTCGAATTTGGGATTTATCAAAAATTTAAAAATTCATAACTCCCGAAAGTATTAATTTTATCGTAAAAAGTCATAGGACCGTCTTAATTCGTAATTCATCAAAAATAAAAATACATTGTCCCGTTTAAAATAATAATACCTTGCAATGGAAAAAAAATCGGTTTAAACACTCTGACACTGAGTTGCCCCATGGCAACATGCATTTATATCATCAGTGCATTTATATCATCAGTAGAACCATTTGAAAAGAATCGCATAAAAAATTGAGGTGGAATAGTTTTCAGTACTCATGCGCCGATTCCTCCTCCAGCATGGACAGGTGACAATTTTATCCCCGGGGAAAGGAGAAAATGTTTATCCCCTCGCTTAGTTTTATCACCCTTCGAGCATGGGCACACCGGTGGATATAATATCCACAGTAGATAAAGTGAGAGATAGACTTAGACTTAGATAGATTTTTTGTATGAATGTAAACTTAAACCCACGTCCAATGAACTAGGATAGAATTGTCTCTTTCAAAAGTCAAAAAAGCATAATTTTTATCTTTAATTTGGCTC
Source organism: Parnassius mnemosyne (assembly GCA_963668995.1). Taxonomy (NCBI): domain Eukaryota; kingdom Metazoa; phylum Arthropoda; class Insecta; order Lepidoptera; family Papilionidae; genus Parnassius; species Parnassius mnemosyne. The sequence goes on from CAVLGL010000085.1 coordinate 17,740,149, forward strand.
CATGCTACGGACGGAGTATATAATATGATGTCTATGACCGTTGCCGTGCTTAGGCATAGGGACAAGATATAATCGGGGGATAAAATTTTTGTCCCCAGCCCATGCTAGCCGTGCTGGACTAATTTGATCTTGACATTTTTTATGACCGCAATAACATCACAAATTTTTCTTTATCTTTTAAACGGATAAAAGAAGATCTTAGCGGTGTTTGCTATCAACGGAATATACTTCGTATAAGTATTAGGTCAAAAAATTTATAACGATAATTCGTCTTACCTTGATATTAATATTACACAAATCAAACGGCGCGTATCTTTAAGTACCAAGTTATGTTTATGCTTGACGTCACACGTCGCTTTGTTACATCTGCGTTTGCGATAATGCAATGTTCATCTTAAATGTAGATCTGCACAAATAAAGACTTCTTATAATTAAAACCTTTATGCCGGGCTAACTATGTCATTGGGATGTCAACTTTCTCTTTTGAAACGCTTGCTAATGAAAAATCCAAGTTTCGTTTATCAATAATTATAATTAAATGACACAGAGTTATAAGGCCATTTAAGATCCCAAATTCTTCTAGCTCTAGACGAGTCTATTAAAAAAAAGTATCTTAGACTTCGGTCACACGCAGCTAATATTCGCTGCGAGTGGATTCGCTGCCTGCCTGTCACACACAGCGAGTACTACACGAGAATTATCTATAATATGTATCTTATATTCCTAAATTTTCTTTTCAATTGCTCTTGGGTTGCTATTTCGAATTCCAACTCAATTCGTTAAACAATGAAACTGAACTTTTTCTTATATCGACAGCACTAAATGAGCACTGAATTATGATCCTATATCACTAGATGACAACCCGCCTGGATGTCAATTTTGGATCACATACTTTGCTGAACCTGTCAAAGTTACAGTTTACGCTATATGAAAATAAAATTTTGATTAGTAAATTTAGATTTATCGCATGTGCTTGCAGCACTAACTGAGCACTTAATTATTATCTTATTTCATTAGGTGATAGCCAACTTGAATGTCAGTATTTCATCACATACTCTGCTAAAGATGTCAGAGTAGCAGTTTACGGAATATGAAAAAAAAATGTGATTTTTTCGCATGTTCTTACAGCACTAATTGAGCACTAATTTATTATCTTTTATCATTAGGTGATAACCCACTCTAATGTCAATATTTTCATTACATATCTGCTAAAGATGGTAATGTAGCAGTTTATGGTATTAAAAAGAAAAAATAAATATTTTCCCAAACTTTTTTGCGTATATCGGCAGCACTAAATGAGCTCTAAATCATTGATGCTTCTATTTGGTGCTGTATTAGGCGGTTATCGGTTTAGGTTTTAGAACACCGCTAACTTAATTAAAAGCTAGCAGTTTTCTTAATTTTTGATCAAGCTATTTTGGCGTGAAATTTAATATTGCAGCACTAAATTAGCACTAAATGAGCACTTAATATTTAGAATTTTTTTTAGTGATTTTGCCCAAATGACCTTTCCAACTTTATAGACGTCATGAGACATTCTTTGCGGAGATCTATATTCAGCAATGGACTTTGATAGACTGAAATGAATAAATAAATTTAAACTAGGTTTATCACAGCTGCCAATGCGTGTTGTTTATGTTGTCATATATAAGCTAATATTATTCGCATAATAAATTCTTGTCTCTTTCGGATTCTTTCCGGATAGAAAACATGAATTTTGATATCTATATAATAGATTAAAAAGATGCCGACGGTGGACAAACGGATTTTTAAGACGAAAAATAAAGACATTTCATTTTAATCGCTTAACTGCTTGCAAATCTCTCAAAAAGCTGCTGACTCTACAAGTGCTAATAGGACTAGTTTCTATGAGTACAATGTTTTTTATCTTTTGTTTACCTTACAGGAAATAGAAGCCATCGAAGAGCAATGGCGCACTGAGTCAGCTGAATTGGTGACAGCTGTAGCGCGGCTTCAGGATGAGAATAAACGTCTGAGGCGGACTATAAACGCGCCTGCGGACGGTGAGTTCGTATACTCGTTATTTATTTTTAGGATTTTAAGACCAGTTTTTTTTCTATATTCCAGTTCCAGTTTTATAATAGAAGGTTTATGGGATGATATTTAAGAAATTCTAAACTTTTTTTCTAGAGTCAAAGTGATGTAATACACCAGACAACCATAATGTATTATTTTCAAACGCCTTCAACGCGTAAAATTGTTACTTACACAAAATATTATAAGAATATTTAAAAAATCTCCCGTGCACTGATGGTGTCAGAATATTCACTACCACATATTATCATGTGGGTATCGTAAGAGGCGACACAAGCAGCAGCCTCTTTATTATAACAAATAAAAAAATGAAAAAACTGAGGTTTCCAACTTGCTTGCCAAGTTTGGAAACTATGGTAAACATACCTCCTGTGAGCAAATCTATGGAGCCCTATGTTCAGCAGTGAATTTTATAGGCTGTAATGGATGGAACTTATATTGTGAACTTTGCACCTAAGTGATTCTTTTAAAATAATAATGTTTATGGCCAGTGATTGTTCTCGGGTCGAATTATGTTTCTCCGACTTGCTTCGACAGCATATCAGCGCTGGGAGCTCTGATGCTGTAGCATTATCTTTTATAAAGAATAAGGGTGACAAACGAACACAGTCCACTTGATGGCAACTTGATACTGTGGCCCATAGACATCTACATCTATCCTCGATTAAGAATCAAAGTGCAGATGCGTTGCCACATTTGAGGACTAAGATGGAATGCCTCGTTTCCAGTAAAAAGGGTCTCCGGTTCTCTACATTCACCATACGAAACACAGCAGTGTTAGGCTGCTATTTTATACTGGTATTCTGTGAGATCGTGGTCCTTCCCCGGTCGAGCCGACCCATTCGTGTTACAACCATAATTTAGCTGTAGCATGGCTCTTGTACGTTCAAAATCCAAAATTCATTATGCTGAGTCGGTAGCCCTCTTTGCTACAATCAAGTGTGATGTTTTATGTAAATTATTATTTTGTGTTTAGTTTTTTTTGGAGTATTTATATTTGCTATAAACACTCAAAAATATACATACATACACCATTACACTATAATATGTACATATTATATTGTAATGGTGAACAATTTAATTCTAAAATATCAATTTGAAATAGAGTGCTTACGTACATAGCAGCCAATTTATCGTCTCACCGATATGAGGAGTTGTCGTAGAAAGTAATTGTCTCACTCGCTACTGCTATATTTGGAGCATCGAGCTATGCGCCTAAGATAAGATTTACTTATAGGCCTGACCAGTCTGACATTTCGCTTCGCATCGCGCATTTACTTACAAGCGAGTTGTGTGAGAAGTGCAAAAAATCAAACTAAAAGACATTCAATTATTATTGATTTTAATTTTATTTGTTATTAATTTTATGTTGTGTAACATACTAATCGATATATCCATAGAAATTGATAACACATACATAATTTTAAAAAAAGAGTCATTAAGCGTTATTAAATTGATGTTTAGCATGTAAATTGGTAGCAAATCAATTCTATTCGATCGATTATATACATCCGATATTTATTATTATAAATATACATATATCGTGTATGTAATACAATATATTATGTCAATTATTGCATTTCCAAATAGTGCATGAGCAGTCGGCGCAAAGTTTAAACAATAGTTTCTTTAGACAATACTTAATAACATAATTAACAGTGGTAGAGCCACGCGGCAGCTTTTGCTGTCGCACGGATGAGCCGGCTCGAACCAGGGTAGTACCACGACCTCACAGAAAACCAGCGTGAAGTAGAGGTTTACCTCTGCGTTTCGCTTGGTGAGTGCGGGTGGCCGGAGGCCCTTTTTACTGGAAATGAGGCATTCCATCTTAGTCCTCACGGATGACAACGCATCTACATTTTGATTTGTAACAGAGGATAGATGTAGATGTCTATGGGCCGCAGCAACCACTTACCATCAGGTGGACTGTATGCTCGTTTGTCACCCTTATCCTATAAAAAAAATCCTTAAGAGAGGATAAAGAAAATCATTCGTAAAAAGTCATGGGACCTTTTTGATTCGTGTTTCATCAAAAAATATAAAAAAAAATGTATCCCGTTTGAAAATAATAATTCAACTGAAGAAAAAAATCGGTTTAAACAATATGGCACCGAGTTGGTAACATTCATACAACTACAACATTTATATCATCAGTAGGACATTTTTAAGAGAATCGCATAAAACATTGAGGTCAAATAATTTTCGGTACTCATGCGCTGATTCCTCGTGGATTTAGTCCACGAAAGTTTTAGTTTGAGTAGCTTGGTTTTCTATTTTAGGTGTATTTGTGTTGTAACTTTACGGACAAAAAAAAAAAATCAGTAAAAGAAATTCATTGAAATCTGTCTCACACATTATAATACTTGATAAGTTTTCTTCATAAGGCTAGATCACTTTCACGTGGTAGAGCCATGCTGCAGCTATATTAGTAGTACAGTTGTAGCAAGAATGGGTCGGCTCGACCGGGGAAGGAACACGCTCTCACAGAATACCAGCGTAAAATAGCAGCTTAACGCTGCTGTGTTTCGTATGGTGAGTGTAGAGAACCGGAGACCCTTTTTACTGGAAAAGAGGCATTACATCTTAGTCCTCACGGGTGACAACGCATCTGCATTTTGATTCGCAAACGAAGATAAATGTAGATGTCTATGGGCCACAGCAACCACTTACCATCAGGTGGACTGTGTGCTCGTTAGTCACCCTATCCTATAAAAAAATCAAAGAATAAACTATAATAACATAAAATTATTTTATTGAAAATTAATGTAGAATTTGTATCACTTGATATTATACCACCATATGAATTTGATAATAGAATCAATAGAAATCATGTGTATTTTAAAATAAAAATTACGTTATAAAGTCTCTAGACTCTAAGTTCTACCAAATTCCAATAGCCGAATCCAAAAACTAAAAGTTGTTTTTGAATTGCTAAGGTACTCAAGAATAATTCTTAAGTTGAAACTGACCTCTATTACTATTTAATACTGTTGGTGTTGCTAACGCTAAATAGGTCTTTATAGGAGAAAAAGAGAAACTATAAATATAAATGCATTTTAAAATGAAAATGTGCTTCGTTGGTCTAAAATGTATTACGTAATACGGCTTACGTCAAGCGGTAGTGGTTTAAGAGAGTTTGATAATCTTCTTTTGCCCCGTGGATGCCGTCGGAGGGAAGGGAATAAAAAAACTGTAATGCGATTATGTAACTCTGGTGGAAACCATTCCGCAACTGCGTATTGTTTTTAATTTTAATATTATTTTGTTGCCAGATATTAATGTAAAAAAACTGTTTATTTTGGTATAACTTTAACGATACAATGAAACCGAACGTTAATCCATATAATTAAATCGTGTAAGAATATCCACCATTCCATATCGTTCCGTGGGTGTCGTAAGAGTCGACAAAGGGAAACTGAAACAGGAGATAGGCAGTAGCGTCTTACTGATAACTCAAAATAATTCAAAATAAAAAAAATTGTACAATATAAATATTATTAAGAATAACTCAAAAACTATTGGTCAAACCTTGATCAATTGACAATTTATATGGGACCACACGAGAAGCGCCAGCTTTCAAATAAAAAAGAATCATTGAAATCGGTTCACCCAGAAAAAAGTTATGAGGTAAAACTATGGGACCACACGAGAAGCGCCAGCTTTCAAATAAAAAAGAATCATTGAAATCGGTTCACCCAGAAAAAAGTTATGAGGTAAAACTATGGGACCACACGAGAAGCGCCAGCTTTAAAATAAAAAAGAATCATTGAAATCGGTTCACCCAGAAAAAAGTTACGAGGTAAAACTATGGGACCACACGAGAAGCGCCAGCTTTCAAATAAAAAAGAATCATTGAAATCGGTTCACCCAGAAAAAAGTTATGAGGTAAAACACATAAAAGAAAATATACAGTCGAATTGAGTAATTCCTCCTACCTTTTTAAGTCGGTAGATAATGAAAAACTGCGGTTGAAAACTCGTCTATGAAGCGTGATAAGCGGGTTCGCACCTGCCGTTCAGCTGTGTACTTTAATAGGCTGTAATCGATAGAACTTCACTGTTGACCGGATGAGGAAGCTCAAGGTCGCTCAGCAAGTTATGGAGAGAGCTATGCTCGGAGTTTCTCTGCGTGATAAACTTAGAAATGAGGATATCCGCAGTAGAACCAGAGTGACCGACATAGCCCAACGGATTAGTAAGCTAAAGTGGCAATGGGCCGGCCATATAGCTCGAAGAACCGACAACCGATGGGGAAGAAAGGTTCTCGAGTGGCGGCCTCGTACCGGCGGATGAAGTGTAGGGCGTCCCTCCACTAGATGGAGTGACGAACTGGTAAGATATGCAGGAAGTCGATGGATGCAGGTGACTCAGGACCGTGCTTTGTGGCATTCCTTGGGGGAGGCCTATGTTCAGCAGTGGACTTGTGAAGGGCTGTAATGATGATGAATCGATGGAACGGTAATTTGGATGGAACGATTCCCTCCAGAGTTAAATAATCGCACTGCTGTATGTTTAATACTTGTAATCTATGTATATGATGTATATGTCTATGTTCAAAGATAAAAAAATATAGTTATTAATGAAGTTTATTTATGCTTGCGATTTCTGAATGCTGAAACTCCTGAAGGTGCTTCTTCATGAATTTAAGACGATATTTATTTCTTCAGATTAGTAAATCTGTTTGTATAATTTTTATTAAGTGATGATAGATGATAGATGTATGCTTTTACAGTGGTACCATAAATAGCAGGTCTATTCGCTAACTTTGTTGACTTCAAATGATAGCTACTTTACACACAAATGGAACTAATAACTTCTTCAATCTTCAAAATGTTGAATGAGGTAGAGGTTAAATAAAATTTACTCGTTCTCCATGATTTTGTATGTTTATGTGTCACAAATAGGTAATTTAAAAAAAATATTATGGAATGATGATGACGATGTCCTCTTGACAGGTTTTCGACCACGGCTCTCACGAATATAGTATTATCTCGATAACTCAAACCTCGTTAAATCGTAATCCTTAGTAAGTCTCGAAATTGTTGTTATGTCGAAAACTCATTAACTCGAAATTTTTAGCGTTTCTCTTGAAATTCGATTTATCGAGATTCCAATTATAAATAATCTTCACAGAAGATACAATGGCATAAATGTACGCGGTAGCGCTGATACAGATGCACTGAATAGTCCTATCTTAAATAGGCTTAGCGAAGTTGACTTCCTAACATAAACTTCTGAAGATTGACTTAAAGTTGTGATATGTTTATTCCCATTCATTTTTATAGGTATCTATGAGCGTTAACTATTGTCAAAATGTCAACGTGACTAAACGTGATTATCTGTTTCTATGTGCTATTTTCACTAAAAGTCTAAAAGAAATTAGAACAATAGGTTATTAACGATCTTATTGCTTCCGCGTTGTGCCCGAAGGATCGGGCTAAGCAACCGAAAGAGATAACTGCAGGTGAAATTAATTATACCTATGAAAAATAATTGATGATTATCATCCTTCCATATTCTTCCTTTTTTTTTGAGGAAACAAAGGAAGATGGTTGTGAAATTATAGTACGAAAATTGTTTCTTTAATAAGTAGTTTTGGTAGGTTTCTAGTTTATAAATAATTAATTTATGCAATTAAACAAAACATAGGAACATGGCAGTGGTAAATGTAGATGGCATCGTAAAAAATGTTTACTCTAGTGTCAATTATCCAGGGAGAAAACAGAGAAATACCTTTGCATAAACTAATCGCCATCTGATATTCTCTTAACTATTGATAATCATCATTACATACTTTCACAAGTTTATTGCTGAATATAGGCCTCCCACAAGGAATGTCCCAAAGCACGATTCCTGAGCCACCTGCACACATTGTCTGCATATCTTACCACGACGTCCACGTCACTCGGAACTCTATCTTTACTATACATGTATATTATTTAATTATTATACTTTAACAACAAAAATCTTGCAAAGATAATTTAGTTAAATGTACTTTTAATTACTTTGTTTTGACTGTTTACGTTATTGTGACAGTGATCACTAGATAGTTCTATGTTGGTTTCGCGTTCAGTATAAACAAGTTTCGCTTGGAGTCTACTAGTGCTTGTGTTTTTTACGTTTTATACATCATTTAACATTAGCATTTCTCCTCGCCCTCGGTCCGAGACAGACAAAATGTCGGATACAGTTTTCCCAAAGAGAATCTTATTAGAATGTAAGTTTGCATCTTATTGATTTAGCACGTAAACCACTTACTAGCGGTGTAAGAATATCCACTACCCCATATCGTCCCGTGGGTGTCGTAAGAGGTAACAACGAGAAGCCGAAACAGGAGATATTTCATAATTCATATTTAGGCAGCAGCATATCAGAAATATGCTATCAGAGCAACTCAAAATAATAAAAACTGCGGTTACAAACCCGCCTGCCAAGCGTGGCAACTATGGCAATATTTCCCCTATGCGGTAATCTATGCCAGAGTATTCCACTGTGGACTTTATATATACTGTATACAGTGTATAAGCTGTAATGGATGGATGGATAGATTTAGCATGTATCCGCCACTAATTGATAATATGTATTGTATATACTCAAAAGTCTTCTAACTCTCATAGTTATTATGTGTGTGGTGTAAATGTATATTATACTTAAGTATCGTTGCACGACATTTGCATAGACAGTAGGCTAATAAGTAAACTTTAATATTATTATGGATTTTGTTTTAACTTGAGAAGCCCACTTGGTTATTTTTCGGGCATGTAGGAAATAAGGATTTGTTTGCTCAGGGTTCCCATTTCATTGTCATTTGAGAAGATAATGCGTAGCAAATAAGACATCGCGTTTCAGAGTTCTAATCAGTTTAGTTTTTATATTTTTTTATGAAATAGTTGTTAATGGTAACTTGTAAATACAATGAGTCTTCGTTTTCCAACTATCGTTTTCATGTGTATTTGAAACCGTACATACATACATACTTGCCATTTGAGAATATTTCATACGAGGGCGGCACTGAAAATTTCGGGAATCAAGGAAGTGACACAACATTACTATTTAAAAATGTATTTATTGCTTTTCGAAGTATTCTCCGCGAAATTTGACACATTTTTCCATACGATGGAACCAATCATTGAAGTAACCATTCCATTCGGAAGTTGGGCTCTCCAAATGGCCGTTTTGTAGGCGTCCACAGCTTCTTCAGGTGATGAAAATCTCTGTCCACGCAATTTATTCTTTATTTTAGGGAAAGTATAGAAATCATTAGGGCTTAGGTCGGGGCTGTACGGCGGATGGTCTAATAATTCTATGTTTTCTTGCTCTAAAAACTCTTGTTCTGTGTGCGTTGTGAGAACTAGCATTGTCGTGATGGAGGATGATGCGGCGGTTGTAGTTCTCTTTACGGAGTTCAGAAACGACCTGTGGCAAACAAATGCTAGCATACCATTCTGCATTAACCGTTCTTTGTCCCTCAAGAGGAATAGTCGTAACATGGCCGGTTTTGGAGACAAACGTGGCCACCATTTTTTTTGCAACACTCCGTGAACGAACAATTTTTGTTGGCTTTAACTCATTTTCGAACACCCAAACTCGTGACTGGTTTTTTGTTTCGGGTTTGTACGCGTATATCCAGGATTCGTCACCTAATACGATGTTGTATACCTACAGCATTTGAGGATCCTGCGTGGAATCTTTCGAGAGTTCTGACGCACCAAGTAACGCGAGCCGCATTTTGCTCTTCACAGAGCGAATGCGGTATCCATCGGGAAAACAACTTTTTTACACCTAATTGTTCATGCAAGATTATTTGTATTTGACTCATGCCAATGTCTAAAGTTGCCTGAATTTCGCGGTATGTCACATGTCGATCTTCCTCAATCAGCTTACGCACAGCATCAACGTTTTCTTGGGTGACTGCAGTTTTTGGACGACCTTGACGGGGATCATCACTGAGCTTGACACGTCCACGTTGAAATTCAGCAAACCAGCGATAAATTGTGGTTTTGGATGGGGCTTCATCACCAAATGCAGAAATCATCCGGTCAACACACTGTTTTTGTGTTAAACCACTTCGAAAGTCATAATTTTCTCGAGTCAATTCCATTTTCTCAACGACTAAACAAGTTTGACAAAACCTTGTGACAAGACCGAGAATCTTTTTTTAAATAAATAAATGGTATTCAATTTTAAAAAACCAAGGACTTTTCAATTAAAAAGATTTTAATATGACAGGAACAGTGGAAATATTCCATTCCCGATACTTTTAGTGCAGCCTATGTATCATTATAAGAACGAATAGGCATTTGACTCCGCCGTAGTTGAATAACGACAGAGTCTATGAAGTGTCTATGAAGCATAAAAGCACATTAAAATTGAAAATATAAAAATTGAATACAATAAGAAGTGATAAAACTAAAATACAGAGTAGTGGTGTGAGGTAAAATCTATACACGTATACGTAAACAAAAGGGAAAAAGAACCATTACTAATAAACTAAACTTAAACTATTACATTATGATCCGTAACACTTGACTTGTAGTTAAGTCCTTACCCTTGCCTTTAATTTTAGTTATATAATTAAAAATACCGAATTCAATTTAAAAAAACAGAAATTGATACTGCTTATAAATTTCCTTCGTATTATTAAAATGAAAGCTACGCACAAATGGAATCTAAGCTCAGACGGTTATGTAAGTGGGAGCGCATCGAACTTTTATTTCGTTGAGATATCAACTTCAGCGCCCATTACACGATTTCTAAATTATCGGGCTCATGCGCGGCCTCTCGTCTAAAACTATATTTGAATTTAAATTTCAGAAATTTTCAATTCGATTTTTTTATCTCGTCACGGATTTTAAAATCAGTCGATTTGATTAGCGTTCATCATTCATCATCATCATTACAGCCCTTCACAAGTCCACTGCTGAACATAGGCCTCCCCCAAAGAATGCCACAAAACACGGTCCTGAGCCACCTGCATCCATCGACTTCCTGCATGTCTTACCAGGTCGTCACTCCATCTCGTGGGGGGACGCCCTACACTTCGCCTACCGGTACGAGGCTGCCACTCGAGAACCTTTCTTCCCCATCGGTTGTCGGTTCTTCGAGATATATGGCCGGCCCACTGCCACTTCAGCTTACTAATCCGTTGGGCTATGTCGGTCACTCTGGTTCTACTGCGGATATCCTCATTCCTAAGTTTATCACGCAGAGAAACTCCGAGCATAGCCCTCTCCATAGCTCGCTGAGCGACCTTGAGCTTCCTCATACGGCCAGCAGTGAAGGACCACGTCTCAGTTCCGTAAGTCATCACTGGCAACACGCACTGGTTGTACAATTTCGTTTTAAGGTTTTGAGGTATGTCTGACGAGAAGATGTGTCGTAGCTTCCCGAACGCTGCCCAGCCGAGTTGAAGCCGTCGATTGACCTCTCGGTCGAAGTTGGACTTACCCAGTCGGACTATTTGTCCCAGGTAAACATACTCGTCAACAACTTCGAGCTTAGTGCTCCCAACAACTACCGGCATAGGTGTGACATGGACATTAAACATGATCTTTGTTTTGTCCATGTTCATCTTAAGACCTATCCGTTGGGAAACACTATTGAGGTCATTGAGCATAGTGCTTAGGTCCTCCAGCGATTCTGCCATAAGGACTATATCGTCGGCAAATCGAAGGTGAGTGATGTACTCGCCATTGATGTTGATATCGTATCCTTTCCAGTCCAGAAGCTTGAAAACGTCTTCCAATGCAGCGGTGAAGAGTTTCGGGGATATGACGTCACCCTGTCTTACACCTCTCTGCAATTGGATAGGTTTCGTACTCTGGTTCTGTACTCGGATAGCCATCGTAGCCCTACTGTACAAGCACTTCAACACTTCGATATACCGACAGTCAACTTGGCACCGCTGAAGGGACTGCAGCACCGCCCAAATTTCGACGGAATCAAAGGCTTTCTCATAGTCCACATACGCCAGACATAGTGGCAAATTGTACTCTTCGGACTTCTGTACAACTTGCCGAAGGGTATGTATGTGGTCTATGGTGCTAAAGCCCTTTCGGAAACCGGCTTGTTCGGGAGGCTGGATGTCGTCAAGTCTGCGCGCGAGACGATTCGTAATGACTCTCGAAAACAGCACGTAGACGCGGCTCAGAAGGGAAATCCGTCTGTAGTTCTTCAAGAGAGCGTTGTCACCTTTCTTGAAGAACAAGACCACCGCACTTCTGCTCCACGCCTCCGGTGTAATGCCACCATGGAGGACGGAATTAAAGAGCTTCTGAAGGACTTCAAGTACCGGTCTTCCACCCGCTTAGCGTTAATGCGCTCTAATACTTAAAACACCTACATAATATGTTGAAATTGTCCGATACTTTAGTTAAATCTTCTTGCGTGTATAGCCGAATTGTGTTACTTCTTTTAAAGTTAAACAACATATAATAAAGCGGCTCTTATTTATTTATTATTATTATATCGTCTTACTACTATCATTACAGGATTACCCAAATACGATAGATAAGTCAGACGTCATACTAATTATATTAGATATCATAAGTATATTGTTATTATCACCTCTTCTATATTTTAGTTGTTTTTTTTTCTTCAAAGTTTTTTTTTCAAATAGGCTTGCATTCACGTATGCGAGGATGAATGAGGAATGCGAGATGCAAGAGGGTACATCTTCTTTTTTTATAGAATAAGGGTGGCAAACGAGCACACAGTCCACCTGATGGTAAATAGTTGCTGTGGCCTATAGACATCTCCATCTATCCCCGATGACGATTCAAAATTCAATTGCGCTGTCACCCGTGAGGACTAAGATGGCATGCCTTGTTAGCAGTAAAAAGGGTCTCCGGTTCTCTACACTTACCATACGAAACACAGCAGCGTTAAGCTTGAATTCTGTGAGAGCGTGGTTCCTCCCCGGTCGAGCGGAGCCATTCGTGCTACAACCATACCAGTAATATAGCTGTCATCTATAAATTATGTACAGTATAAATTCTTCCTTTAAATGTTTAACAGTGAACTTTTTGAAAAGGTTTTTAAAAGTTTATGCAGAAGTAATGTTGGTGGAATTAATGTTAGATTCTTAGACATTTTGTCCTCGTATGTCAGCAACAGCTGTATTATGTTTGTAGTAGGAATGGCTCAGCTCGACTAGAGAAGGACATCGCTCGTAAAGAATAGCAGCATAATATAGCAGCATAACAATTTTTTTTCATCATCATCATCATCATTACAGCCCTTCACAAGTCCACTGCTGAACATAGGCCTCCCCCAAAGAATGCCACAAAGCACGGTCCTGAGCCACCTGCATCCATCGACTTCCTGTATATCTTACCAGGTCGTCACTCCATCTAGTGGGGGGACGCCCTACACTTCGCCTGCCGGTACGAGGCTGCCACTCGAGAACCTTTCTTCCCCATCGGTTGTCGGTTCTTCGAGCTATATGGCCGGCCCATTGCCACTTCAGCTTACTAATCCGTTGGGCTATGTCGGTCACTCTAGTTCTACTGCGGATATCCTCATTTCTGAGTTTATCACGCAGAGAAACTCCGAGCATAGCCCTCTCCATAGCTCGCTGAGCGACCTTGAGCTTCCTCATCCGGCCAGCAGTGAAGGACCACGTCTCAGTTCCGTATGTCATCACTGGCAACACGCACTGGGTGTACAGTCTCGTTTTCAAGTTTTGAGGTATACCTGACGAGAAGATGTGCCGTAATTTCCCGAACGCTGCCCAACCGAGTTGAATCCGTCGATTGACCTCTCGGTCGAAGTTGGACTTACCTAGTCGGACTATTTGTCCCAGGTAAACATACTCGTCAACAACTTCGAGCTTAGTGTTCCCAACAACTACCGGCATAGGTGTGACATGGACATTAAACATGATCTTTGTTTTGTCCATGTTCATCTTAAGACCTATCCGTTGGGAAACACTATTGAGGTCATTGAGCATAGTGCTTAGGTCCTCCAGCGATTCTGCCATAAGGACTATATCGTCGGCAAATCGAAGGTGAGTGATGTACTCGCCATTGATGTTGATACCGTATCCTTTCCAGTCCAGAAGCTTGAAAACATCTTCCAATGCAGAATCGTCTCGCGCGCAGACTTGATGACTTCCAGCCTCCCGAACAAGCCGGTTTCCGAAAAGGCTTTAGCACCATAGACCACATATATACCCTTCGGCAAATTGTACAGAAGTCCGAGGAGTACAATTTGCCACTATGTCTGGCGTATGTGGACTATGAGAAAGCCTTTGATTCCGTCGAAATTTGGGCGGTGCTGCAGTCGCTTCAGCGATGCCAAGTTGACTGTCGGTATATCGAGGTGTTGAAGTGCTTGTACAGTAGGGCTACGATGGCTATCCGAGTACAGAACCAGAGTACGAAACCTATCCAATTGCAGAGAGGTGTAAGACAGGGTGACGTCATATCCCCGAAACAATTTTTTTTATCAGTGACTAATTGAAGACCTTCTTTACTGTTGATAAAACATTCCATCTTATTTCCCATTAATCGGTGATATCTATCATCTCGTAGGTGCTTATGGGCCACAACAGAAAATTACTATCAAGTAAACTGTGTGCCCTTTCTTACTGAAACTTGTATCAAAAATATTGATTTAATGTTCGCTCGCATATTCATCTCTCGTCATTTTCGTTCTCCTATTCGTTCCTGAGCTACATTACATTAGTTCACCACTGGAATTAGTTATTAATTTTTTATGTACTCATTTGCCGTGTGCGTGGCGGTAAAGAAAACCATCGTGAAGTCCAAAATAAGTTTAAAATATTTTGACGTTCATCAATTTTTGACTCTTTCCTGCACCGTAAGTAATCATTTTAGAACGCAAGGCAGGACTTGCTTTCCGCAGCGGATCATACGCATGTCTTTATTTTACTAATCAATATCTATACAAATAAATAAAATGGAAGTGTCTGTTTGTAATGTTAAAATTATAGCTTTTTACTAGATGCATATGAAAGTATATACGGCACTAATTTACAAAAAAAAACTATTTTTAAATTTTTGTCTGTCTCTGTCTGTTTGTTCCGGTTAATCTCCGAAACGGCTGAACCGATTTTGACGGGACTTTCACAGGCGGATAGCTGATGTTATAGGGAGTTACTTAGGATACTTTTATTTTGGAAAAAGAATTAGAGTTCCGCGCAAAAAAAAAATCCATGAAATCGTAGTAAATTCCACGCGGGCGAAGTCGCAGGGGATAGCTAGTTTCAATATAATTTTACAATAGATTTTTACTTAATCGACACATGAGCTTTGTAAGAGCATTGAAGCCATTGTAACATTAATACAATTATGTCCGGTCATGTTGAACCTGTTTGCGTTCGTGCAATCTCACTTTCCTTCCTGTAGGAACAAATGAAATTAACTTAGTAGTTGATTTATATATATATATATATATATATATATATATATATATATATATATATATATATATATATATATAAATCAACTACTATGCCTGGCGTAAGTGGACTATGAGAAAGCCTTTGATTCCGTCGGAATTTGGGCGGTGCAGCGGTGCCAAGTTAACTGTCGGTATATCGAAGTGCTGAAGTGCTTGTACAGTAGAGCTACAATGGCTATCCGAGTACAGAACCAGAGTACGAAACCTATCTAATTGCAGAGAGGTGTAAGACAGGGTGACGTTATATCCCCGAAACTCTTCACCGCTGCATTGGAAGAAGAACGTTCGCAGTACTAAACGTTCTCAATACTAAACGTTCGCAGTACTAAACTTTCTCAGTACTAAACGTTCGCAGTACTAAACGTTCTTAGTACTAAACGTTCTCAGTACTATACTTTCTCAGTACTAAACGTTCTCAGTACTAAACGAAATATGCACGATTGTGAAAAAATGCTAAAATATGCATTAACGCCGTAATTAGAGAGTTATATGCATTTGCATAATAGGCATAGTACAATTAATTTACAGTAAGTGCCGCACGTTTTTTTTTATAGGAGAGGGGGCAAACGAGCATGCGGCTCACCTGATGGTAAGTGACTACCGCCGCCCATGAACAACTGCAACACCAGGGAGTGAATTGCAGATGCGTTGCCTTTTAAAAAGGAGTACGCTCTTTTCTTGTACGGACAAATTTATTTGAAAGTTATATATATTTCAACTTTAATAAATGTATATTATCATTCCTAATTATAGAATACAACTCTTCCAAATTTAAATATTAATAAAATTTCCAAATTTAAAACCTATATTTCCACAATTATTTCTTCTGCGACTGCAACGCGCCTGGTACCAGCTAGTACAAGCTATTATAGCTATTATACTTATAAACAAAAGTTATATATCATTCAACTTCAATAAATGTATATTATCATTCCTAATTACATAATATTTGAAAGGGACGAAGAGAGAACGAAGTGTGAAATATGGGTAAATCAGGAATGTCTAGAACAGGTAAATGAAATTGTATACTTGGGGAGTGCTTTTAGCCGGGATGGAAGATGTGATTTAGATGTGGACAGGCGTGTCGCTGCCGGGAACAAAGTCAATGGTGCCCTGACTGCGTTAGTCAAAAGGCAAGGCGTAGCGAAGAGTGCACGCCTTGCAATACATAACGCAGTGTTGGTACCGACTTTGTTATATGGCAGCGAAACCTAGGTATGCCAGAAGAAGCATAAAAGTAAGTTGAATGCAGTGGAGATGCGATCTCTTCGTAAAATGTGCGGCGTTACCATGGCCGACCGAAAGCGAAACGAAGAGATTCGCAATATGGCAGGTTTGAAAGATGACCTTATCACAAAAATTGATAAGGGCGTGCTTCGGTGGTTTGGGCACGTTGAGCGAATGAGTGAAGACCGAATGGTGAAGAAAATATATAGCGCGAAAGTTAATATTAAAAGGTGTCGAGGTAGACCGAGACTAACTTTCGAAGACCATGTGAGCAAATTGCTCGAAGAGGGTAGGGTCAAGAGTACTCGGATACCTAGACGTGCATGCATGAAGAAGATAATGAATCTGAAAGAAGCGAAAGAGGTTTGTAAGGATCGTGACACTTGGCGATCTGTTCTCTCTGGCTACCCCGTCAGGGATTGTGCGTGAAGATAAATTACATAATATAATATAACTCTTTCAAATTGAAAACTATATTTGCACTATTATTTCTTCTGCGGCTGCAACGCGCTTGGTACCAGCTAGTACAAGCTATTATAGCTATTATACTTATAAACAAGCTATTATAGGCGTTGCGAGGGCCAGCATCCGGGTCCATCATCAGATCAGCTCCATATTGCACTGTCCCTTCTTATGTAACTACTATGAGTATACGAAATTTTAGCTCAATCATAGTCATAGTCAGCAAGTGCTTCTAAAATTGATTACAATCCTTGAACCGGAAAGACATACGAACAAAGCAAGTTAAATAAAGTAAAAAAATAAAGTCAGAACCTTATATTAAAATGTCTAAATGCATTAATTTTCTATAGGCACAAGCGCCCCACCATCGCCAGCGCGTGAGCACGACCAAGAAGTCCTCTCGCGACTGAGCAGTACCGCGGAGAAGCAACGAGCCACATTGCGACACCAGGAGGTACAGTTGCAAGAGAAGCAGCAGCTCATTGAAAGTGTAAGTTTATTTATTTTAGACGAGTTTATCTGTTTTAACCTTAATCGTTACGTTTGGCAGGTCGTTTGATGTTCGCAGTACTATACGTTCGCAGTACTAAACTTTTGCAGTACTAAACGTTCTCAGTACTAAACGTTCACAGTACTAAACGTTCGCAGTACTAAACGTTCGCAGTACTAAACGTTCGCAGTACTAAACTTTCTCAGTACTAAACGTTCGCAGTACTAAACTTTCTCAGTACTAAACGTTCGCAGTACTAAACGTTCGCAGTACTAAACTTTCTCAGTACTAAACGTTCGCAGTACTAAACGTTCTCAGTACTGAACGTTCGCAGTACTAAACTTTAGCAGTACTAAACGTTCTCAGTACTGAACGTTCGCAGTACTAAACTTTAGCAGTACTAAACGTTCTCAGTACCAAACGTTCGCAGTACTAAACGTTCGCAGTACTAGACGTTCGCACTACTAAACGTCTCGCACCTTTGACGCTGCTTCTCGTCGTAGATCCGGGTTTTTTACGTCTGGAGTAAACGAGATTATTATACCGATCTCTATCGGAATTCACGAGATATCTCTGACATATCCCATAGTCGTCGCTTACTACACCAACAGGTCGAAATAGGGTGATAAAATTTCTTAATCCAATCGGCAGTTCCGTGTGTATGATGAAATGTGGTGTATGTATAAACATTGTATTTTTGATTAAGCTATTATACTGCAACCTCCTAGTTTCACACTGCTGGTTGTCTCCGGTGATTAGAATTGTAACTGGAACTGAGGTTGTCAAAGACATAATAAAAATTGTTTGTTACGTTTCTTAGTAACACGCTATTCTATTTTTTCTCTTCCATTTTGGTACTTCTATGTAAAGGACGTGCTATCTATTAAATAATATATTTACCCAGTTCCCATTATATGAATCCTTAAATGAAATGTAAAACAAACAGAGGTGTTTGATCACATTTTAATTTTTAGTCCGGTCTACACATATATGAAATCATTATGTCAGGTATTATAAATAATTCGCTCAGATCAATTGAAAGTATTCAAAATTATTATTAATTCTGTCTTATAATATTTATATTAAAGGAGCGGATTCAAAATGTTTTGAATCCGCTACATGAGTATACGAATAGCTAATACAATGTTTTGTTCTAGCTTTATCACTCTACTGTGCTTCACATTCACAATTCAAATATTTCAGTGAAGAAATTGTTATGTGACAATATCACCTAACGCTCTCGCAGCGCTTTTTTTTTAACACTGTAGTGATAAACGAACTCAAACTCTACCTGAAGTTTTTCTATAGAATAATGGTTACAAACGCGAACAAAGTCCATCTGATGGTATGTAAGTGGGTGCTAAGGCCCAAAGACATATAGATGTATCCACAATTATTATGAATCAAAATGACAATGCATCTGAGGACTAAGATGGAACGCATCATTGCCAGAAAAAAGGTAAGTATAAAAATACATTAAAAGGAAAATTACATTAAAGCGTTTTTCAACATCTAAAAAATCTATTTTAGAAAGCAAGTTATCGATAATGATATATTATAATATTGTCTTAGTTATTTGCTTTCGAACGATATATATTGTCTTAGCATTCACAAATTGTGTTTTGATGCAGCAATCTAATTAGAACGAATAAATTAAATTGTTTCTTGTATCAATACAGTGCACAACGCAAAATGTTTAAATGCACTTTTTGTTAAGAGACCAAGGTTGTAATTACTAAATGCATTTAATATATCGTTTACTTTTGTATCAGCGGCAATAAATCTTTTCAGGGACCAAGTTCGTGCCACTGTTTACCAATGTTCAAATGATTCACAATTTTGAAATAATATTAGACATCTTTAAACATATTTTTTCTAAATTATGGTGTGAGAATAATTATTTATTTATTTTATAATATATTGGATAATATTTTCGCCCAGTCACCATTTTTATATATTAGGTCGGGAAAAAAGTTCTTAAGAAAAAAGTCTTCGTATTTTATATACAAATTCAAGACATTCTTTTTCAAAGTTTAATTACAATTAAATATAATATGCCATTTTGTTCAATATCTTGTAGATAGTGACAGAATCCCGTTGATGTAGAAATCTTGGGATTTTTGATCAAAAAAATGCGACAAGTAAAAGATGAAAGATCTCTCTTCATGTTAATCTAACACACATAGTATTCAGAAGAGACCGAAACAGGCGAAAATCTGAGGGTGCAAGGTCAGGACTATATGGTGGATGCATTAACACTTCCCAACCAAGCTCTCAATTTATGCTGAGTGACCAAAGATGTCTGTGGTCTGGCGTTATCATGATGAAAGATCACTCCTTTTCTGTTGATCAATTCCGGCCGTTTTTTCTCAATTTCTTGCTTGAGTCTCATTAGTTGTTGGTAGTAGAGATATTAATCGATGGTTTTGCCCGGTAGTAAAAGCTCATAATAAACGATGCCCTTCCATTACTACCATACACACAGTACCACCTTATTTATGTGTTAATCTGGGTTTCGCTACAGTCTGTGGAGCTTGACTACCCTTTGACCATTATATTTTTCGCACATTCTTGTCGTAAGTGATCCACTTTTCATCACCAGTGATCAATCTTTTCAAAAATGGTTCGGTTTCATTACATTACAATAGTGAATCGCAAATGAGTACACATTCATTCAAGTGGATGCTGTGGCCCATAGACATCTACATCTATCCTCAATTAAGAATCATAATGCATATGCGTGGTGTTGTCGTCAGCTCAAATACGAGGATTCGTACAAGAAATACCTAATGATGGAATATTCACATGTTATATTTCCATAAAATAATACAACGTCACAGGGTATACATAATATCATAGTAAATAAATTCACACGTATTGACAGTTTCAGTTTTCCAATAATTAAATATTAACTACTTATGCGCTTTATTGCTTACGACTTACTTCCTCTGAACCTCGAACCAGAATACCTTTCTCCTTTTGCGTGTTAGCTTCGTGGTAGAGCCATGCTGCAGCTATATTATGGTTGTAGCACGAATGGGTCGGCTCGACCGGGGAAGGACCACGCTCTCACAGAAAACCAGCGTAAAATATCAGCTTAACGCTGCTGTGTTTCGTATGGTGAGTGTAGAGAACCGGAGACCCTTTTTACTGGCAAAGAGGCATTCCATCTTAGTCCTCTCGGGTGACAACGCATCTGCATCTTGAGTCTTTATTGAGGATAGATGTAGATGTCTATGGGTCACAGTAACCACTTACCATCAGGTGGACTGTGTGTTCGTTTGTCACCCGAAAAAAAACCCCTTCCACTCATTTAGTATGCATTCGCTTAAACGACCGAATCTATGGTTGAATGATTTAATAATTTAGTGTTGCCAAGTACAAGTACCTATCATTAATGAGCAGTATAAATACAGACTTATTTAGGGTTACTAGAAAGAAGCTAACAGTTGTCACCCCTGCGGGTATAAGGTGGAATGCCTGTTTCCAGTAAAAAGGGTATCCGGTTCTCTACACTCACTATACGAAACATAGCAGCATTAAGCTGCTATTTTACGCTGATATTCTGTTAGAGCGTGGTCCTACTTCAGTCGAGCCGACCCATTCGTGCTGCAAACACAATATAGCTGCAGCATAGTTTTACTACGTTCAAAAACCACGGCTTCTGCGCTTTATTGCGCATCTCACTATTTATATCGAATTGAAATGTTTTATAGCATGTCATTATTACGGGCTCTATAAAACTTTCAAACTGGCAACAACAGTAAACATTGCTGTTACTCAGAATTATGTCAAAGGGTGGTAGGTACTTTTCTACACGTACTCCAGGGCAGAAAAGGTCTACAAGTGAACAAATATCGAATCGGAGCCTAATCCAATGCGCGAGTTATTGTAATGCGATGCCTTTTATGTTTTAGTTTTAATTTTGTAATATATATACCTACATTCTACCAATCCCTGCTAAATGTATAAGACAAGAAGAATAATAAGGAAAATATTTTGTTATTTATCTCGATGTAAATCTTGGTAAACACCATTTTACTAGTATAATCTTCGTGACTATTTCATTACAAATAGAAGTAATCACGAGGATGTATGTAGTGCCACCATCCTCCAGACCGATTTGGTGGCTAGTCTCCGTTCAGATCGTCTGTGCAGGGCGGAATTATAGTGAGCGAGTATGTGCGTAGAGGTGCACTCTCTATTCCTGTAACAACATCATCCATATGAGCTACTACTGAAACTAACAAAAGTTCATATACATTACACAAGTATACAATATACACTATAACCGTTTTATATGTCAACTGTAAAGGCCAGACACCTAATAAATAAATCTGGCATTTTCGGAAAGGGCATTAATTGCCTTTTGATGTTATAGGTTAATAAGTACCGAGAAAAAAATCGTTTTAAAAACTGTTACAGGCAGTGGTAAACAAATGCATAATAGGGCGAAAGAAAAACCTCATGCAAAAACGGGTCAAGCGGGCATTAAGCTCTTGCATTTGTAAAAGTAGTTTCGGTGTTGTTTTACAAAATGTTTATTCGCAAAATTATTATATAAATGGATACGTATTCTTTTTAATTTAAATATAGCAACCAAAATGGAACAATAAAAATGCAATTTATTTATTTCCCTACCTATTTCGTTGTCGTTTAAAATTAGTGCTTTGTTTAGTTTTTCGATATTACCAAGAATATAAGATTGTCACTTTTGTGAACGAATAAACTACAAATGTTTTGGAATACCAAAAAAATAAAGTACGCGAAAAATATATGAAAGTTGTGTTTAGCTTTTATTTAAATTTATTTAATTATTACTCTTAGCAATATTTAAATTTAATTGGTGGTTTTAATTTTTAACATTATTGTAGTCTCTAAGGGGCATTTAAAATTTTCATAATTAAAATATTGTTAAGCGGCCACCATTAATGCCTGATAAATGGCAACACCAGTTACCACGTAACAAGCTCAGCCGAGTTTTGGCGGGAAATTGACCGGCGGCGGTTTGCTGCTCCTGTATTATTGTTTAAATAATGGTTTGAAGTGGACTTCGATATGTAAAAGTGTTGCGATATTGTGTATTAAGTGTCTACGCATGTGAACTATTAGTGGAAACAGTGAAACAAGTGCTCTGATGGTGATGGATTCTCAAGATAAGCTGTTTGTTTGCATAGGCACCTTTAGATACCATCGCCAACTATCAGCTGTCTGCTGGATCAAGTTGCCGCCAAAATCTCCCAAGAACTGCACAATGTGACGCATCAACATATTGTGAAGCAGTATACTATGAAGGAGTGGTGAAATTACAATAAACCGAATAAAAATACTTAAGACTTGGCCTAAAGGTCTAGATACCAGGCCATAAACTCCAAAAAAAAAAAAAAAACAAGCTCAGCCAAGCTCGTAACAATATGTATATAGAAAATAATAATAGTAATGATTTCTTATATATACGCGAATACTACACATTTAAATAAAACTAATTTTTACGGATTTTATCGCGTATATTAACTTATTTTATATTCCCGATGTTATGAGCAATTTACAGCACCCATGGTCACGAGGGGACTGAGGTGTTTGATGTCCCAATGTCATAGTTAACCACAACTACCGCCAAACGAAATATTTTAAGAAACCACGGCTACCTCCAGATAAAAAAAAATGATGAAACCACGGCTACGTAGGTCACTCAATAAGTATTGAAATATACAAAAAGTATTCTAGATACTATTAATATTTATTTTACATCTTTTCAAAATATTCTCCATCAGGCTCTATACAAAGTTTCATTCGCCTAAACCAACTCTGAAAACACTTTTGCCAGTCTTGATCTGACAGTTCGGAAATCGCTTCTTCGTGGGCAGCCACGGCTTCTTAGGCGCTTGAAAAAAACTTGCCTTTTATTTTTTCTTTGACTCTTGGGAAGAAAAAGAAATCACAAGGAGCTAAGTCAGGGCTGTAGGTTGGGTGACTTAGAGTCTCAATACCAGATTCCTCAATAAATACTTTTGTTCTAAGGGAGGTATGTGAAGAGGCGTTATCGTGATGCAGCTCGATTCCCCGAAGCCCGGTCTTTAGTATAGAATAGAATAGAATAGAATGCTTTTTATTCAATATGGATTATTACATAATACTTATTGAAAGTCATTATTTTATTTACCACTGGTTCGGAAAATACCTCTATCCTGGGAGTCTTTTCTCCCGCACAGCTCGGAAACCTTTGGCTAATGCAACTGTAGTATACCATTCAGAGTTGACTGACCTACAATTTTCCAGCATTGGCGTCGACAAATGTCCGCTCCGCGAAAAAAAACTAGCCACCATTTTGTTGCCGACGTTGCGAGATCTTTGCAGTTTTGTCGGTAACTGTCCTTCTGAGTAGACCCATACCGATGATTGCCTTTTATTTTCCGGATCATATTGATAGATCCATGTCTCGTCACCTGTAACGATTTCTGAAACACGCCTAGATGCCCCATTTTCAAAACGTAGACGCATTTATGGCACCAATCCACACGAGTCTGTTTTTCGCTTTCGGAGAGCAAACGAGGGATCCATCGACAACAAAGTTTCCTCACTCCAAGATGTTGATGTAGGATGGTATGAATGCTCCCCGAACTAATGCCTACAATCTTTTCGATATCCGTATATGTCATTCGTGGGTCTTCTCGCACCAACATTTCAGTAGTCCATACATTTTCTGACGTTACTGCAGTTTCCGGGGCCCCGGTTCTTTGGTAAACTTTTAGGTTAATTTTACCCTTTTTGAATTCAGCAAACCACCTAAAAATTGTTGCGCATAATGGAGCTGAGTCCTCTAATGCTAATTGTAACCGTTGTAAACTCAATTTTTCGGTTAAACCAAATTTAAAATCATAATATACCATAGCGCGCAAATGTTCACGGTTAAGATCCATCGTTTTAAATGAAAAGCGCGGGAAGCGTTGCAGGAAAATTAATAGAACTTTGTTTTTTTTTTTAATATTGAGCAATTGGCTTATGGAGTACTATTTTTAAATAAATTTGCTTTTTAGAAACATATAACACGGGTGCGTTCCATTTTTAATTTTCGAGCATCTCAAATTATGTCTCAAAACTTATTGAGTGACCTACGTACCTCTAGATACTTACTTACTTACTTACTTATCTTCACGCACAATCCCTGACGGGGTAGCCAGAGAGAACAGATCGCCAAGTGTCACGATCCTTACAAACCTCTTTCGCTTCTTTCAGATTCATTATCTTCTTCATGCATGCACGTACTCTTGACCCTACCCTCTTCGAGCAATTTGCTCACATGGTCTTCGAAAGTTAGTCTCGGTCTACCTCGACACCTTTTAATATTAACTTTCGCACTATATATTTTCTTCACCATTCGGTCTTCACTCATTCGCTCAACGTGCCCAAACCACCGAAGCACGCCCTTATCAATTTTTGTGATAAGGTCATCTTTCAAACCTGCCATATTGCGAATCTCTTCGTTTCGCTTTCGGTCGGCCATAGTAACGCCGCACATTTTACGAAGAGATCGCATCTCCACTGCATTCAACTTACTTTTATGCTTCTTCTGGCATACCCAGGTTTCGCTGCTATATAACAAAGTCGGTACCAACACTGCGTTATGTATTGCAAGGCGTGCACTCTTCGCTACGCCTTGCCTTTTGACTAACGCAGTCAGGGCACCATTGACTTTGTTCCCGGCAGCGACACGCCTGTCCACATCTAAATCACATCTTCCATCCCGGCTAAAAGCACTCCCCAAGTATACAATTTCATTTACCTGTTCTAGACATTCCTGATTTACCCATATTTCACACTTCGTTCTCTCTTTGTCCCTTTCAAATACCAGAACCTTAGTTTTATTAGCATTCAAACGGAGACCTTTAATTTCACATTCCTCTTTCATACACGTGACTAATGCCTGCAGTTCTGCCTCTGATGGTGCAATAAGCACTGCATCATCAGCATACAGCAGACAATTTACTTTTATGTCACCCAATTTCACACCCAAACAGCTATCTTTCAGCTTCTGTAAACAGCTGTCGAGATACAGTATGAACAGCCAGGAAGACACGACACAACCCTGCTTTACGCCTGTTTGGACTTTAAACATGGGTGACAGGTCATGCCCTACCCGCACACAGGCTTTACAGTCACAGTAAAGAGACTGCACAGCCCTTAGCAATCAACCATCCACACCATACCCCGGCAACAGTTCCCACATTTTCTTCCTTACAACCTTATCAAATGCTTTCTCAAGATTCACAAAAGCACAGAAAATCTTCTGGTTAGCAGCCAGAAGCTTTTCCGTGATCATGCGGAGAGAAAACACTTGATCCGTGCATCCTCTTCCAGGTCTAAATCCGCATTGTGCCTCCCATAGAAATCTTTCCGATTTCTCGTGCATCCTACGTGTCAAAACCTTCGAGTAAACTTTACTTGCTAAACTGGTCAAGCTGATCGCCCGATAGCACCCGCAGTCAAAATGTGAACCTTTACCTTTATATAAAGGCACAATGACTGCGGATCGCCAATCATCCGGGACATCCCCCGTCCGCCAGCACTAATTGCACAGCAGATGAAAGCTGTCCCAGACGCGAGGCCCACCATACTTGACCATTTCAGCAGTAACTCTGTCTAGTCCCGCAGCCTTACCACATTTCAAACTTCGAATCGCACGTTCAATCTCTTTCATACTGATGACCTCAGTGTCATCGAGGTCCGGGTCTGGCGTACCAGTCACGGCGTCATCCCCGGATCCCTCACTAAGATCATCACACGCATACATTTCTCTACAAAATTCGCTCCATCGCTGCATGACGTCCGATTTTTCTGGGAGGACGTCATTAGTTCTCGAAAGCACTTTGTTCATTCTTAAGGCTGTCGCACCACTTCGGATCCTTCCAACCTCTTTCCAGAAGAGTTTGGAGTTCTCCTTAAAGTTGTGCGACAACCTTTCGTCCGCTTCCATTCTACACCTTTCACGCACTTCCTCAATCAGTGCTTTCGTGTGAACTTTCTGCAGCCTATATCTTTCTTTCATCTTCTCTCTCATATCCTTATCATTACTAGAGGCCAAGTAGTCTAACCATGCTTTCTTCTTCTTCTTTACAGCTTCTTTCACTTCATCATTCCACCATGCATCTCTTCTTTTACTACTGCCTCTTTTTATTGTTCCACACACTTCTTCCGCTGCACTTACCATTCCATCCCTAAGGTTCTGCCATGTTCTTTCTACACATTCTTTTCTGCCATCGATGGTGTCAAGCTTTTCGGCTACCCTCGCATGATATTTGTCCCCAGTATCCGGTTCCTGAAGCTTCCAGCTTCGGATGCGACAGACCGACTGTGGTTCTGTTACTGCCGTCCGGTAGCGCCAACCCGCGAATAGACCCCTAAATCTAGTAATCACTAGATAGTGATCCGTTCCCAGGTCTGCACCCCTGAACACTCGCGTATCCATCACCTGTTTTCGCAGTCGGTCATCCACCAGGAACAAATCGATCATACTTCTGTCATTCTTAGGTTCTTTTATCGCCAAACTTTCCAAGTACCGACTCGTACCCTGGTCGAGCGGTACCAACCCATCCATTCAAATCACCTCTAGATAAAAAAAGTATGACCGTGACTATGGGTGCTTTAAAGTGCTCGAAACGAGAATATAAAATAGGTTAATATACGCGATAAAATCCGTAAAAACTAGTTTATAGTACATAATGTAACTGTGATATTACGTAGGCAAGGTTAATCATGAAAAAGTATTAGAGGAAAACTTATAACGATAAAATGCAAGATTTTTCACGTTGAATATTTATATTTTTCAATGCACAAGCACCATCCCGCTTCCACTTGTGAATGAGCGTTGGCATAAATTATTATATTTTTCCACGGAAATATCAAAAAACTTGTCTAGTTTTTTGCACTACATTTTAATTATTTATTACGTTATACTAGGTTTATATTTTGGTTAAGTATAATATCATTATGTTTATGCTATGGTAATGCCAGTTTTAAATAGTTGGACGTCAATACATATTTCTTGTTTTGATGGAAAATGTCTATGCATATTCCGTCGAACGGGGGCAAGGATGGTTTGTGTTTGCTTGCTCCGATTGAAACTCATTAGATTTCCTCTTTTGTCGCTTATCAGCAGGGCCGTGGGAATGCTTTCGTATACCGTGGCTTCACCAACTCCAGCCAGCGCTTGGCGACCTCCCCTAGCGAGGCGCGGTAGGCGCGGTGTCTGCATCACAACTTGCATAACGGACCGTCCCGGGGCTGTTATGTGCAGAAAAAAAAACTACTATCACAGTTGTGATTGTTTTTTTTTTTAATAGAACAGGGTGACAAACGAGCACACAGTCCACCTGATGGTAAGTGGTTGCTGTGACCCATAGACATCTACATTTATCCTCAATAAATAATCAAAATGCAGAAGCGTCGTCACCCATGAGGACTAAGATGGAATGCCTCTTTTCCAGTAAAATGGGTCTCCGGGTCTCTACACTCACCATACGAAACACAGCAGTGTCAAGCTGGCATTTTACGCTGGTATTCTGTGAGAGCGTGGTCCGTCCCCGGTCGAGCCGACCCATTCGTGCTACAACTATACTTCTAATATAGCTGCAGCATGGCTCTACCACGTACAAAAAGATTGTAGTTAGACTTTCAAAAAGTAAAAAAAAATGTTTTTTATATTTTTCTCTAGTGTCCATTACGAATACAACAAATAGGGTTCTTCACATTGATTATAATAATTGAATCAATGTCAAGAAATGATTAATTTATTTCTTGATATTGATTAAATTATTATACTCGTATTATATACGGATTACCCTAATTGACGTCATAGTTTTTGGTAGTCCAATAACACATAATATATTGTAATTTCTATATTTTAAATCACCAAATCTAATTAAACTTAAATGCTAAATCTTTGAAGTCCTAATTAATCAAGAAGGAATCATTCCTTATTGTTGTCAACTATTCAATTGTGTAATTTATTAGAATGAACGTGGCGAATAGCTGTGGACCATAACGAGGACCACGATTATGATAAATTTAGGTACCTAATAAAAAATAAATAATACAATTAATGGGGATAATGAAATGAACAAATAATGAATGGGGATTCAACCTGTTATTCATTAATTATTTTATGCACTAGAATGATAGAATTAAAACAACTTTTCATTTTAAGGACTCTTTAGGGTTTAAAAAGCTTTTTCATGCAAATTGGACACTAAAGAAAAATATAAAAAACATTTTTTTTAACTTTTATAATTTTAACGAATATCTGGGAATCTAGTCTACATTTTATTCATTTGCGAAAGTATTTCGACCTGAAAATCTGCTATAATACATTTGCGGTTTAATTTTAAGCTGTTTTTAATTTACGATGCTTTCGGGTGCTTTTTAGCACCCATGGTCACGGGAGAACTGAGTTGTGTGAAGTGTTGTCATATTTAACCCGGGTTACCGTCAGCTTTTGTCCAGGTCCAGGACGCAAGACTTCAAGATACGAAGTTACGTCGAAATGTGATAATAGTTTTATTTAATGTGTAGTATTTGCGTAAATATAAGAAATCATTATGATATAATAAAATTTACATTAAAGCAGAATGTTTAGTGATTTAGCTATTTTTATTTTATAATAAAATTCTATTTCTCAAGAAATTTGATCGAAATACGAATATAGTATGTTTATTTAGAAATTATCATATGTTCATTATGCATAGACACACGCCTCTCAATAGGAAGTATAAGTATAAACAGAACGTTCTTTGCATTTCATTGACATGTTTTTACACGTGCCTTGGAAATATTCTAATATATTATGCTAATTTTCAATTGAAGTTTCCCTTCACCATGGATATTTTAATAATTCCTGTAAATTAATATTTTTTAAACGCTGCTTATTTATAGATAATAAAATATTTTTAATTTTGTAAACTTGTTTTTTTTTATATAGGAGAGGGGGCAAACGAGCATGCGGCTCACCTGATGGTAAGTGACTACCGCCGCCCATGAACAACCGCAACACCAGGGGAATTGCAGATGCGTTGCCGGCCTTTTAAAAAGGAGTAGGCTCTTTTCTTGAAGGTCCCTAAGTCGTATCGGTCCGGAAAAATCGCTGATGGTAATCGATTCCACAAGGAGGAATTGTATTGAATTGAATTGAATTTGTACAAGCGCAAACAAGAATCCGGGTGAAGTTGTTTTATTACATGCACAATTCTATAGTCGAATCCATCTATTAGAGCCTATTAAAACCCACTGCTGAACACAGGCCTCCCCGTGTATATATTAAGTCGAATAAGTAATTAAAAAACTTAGTAACGTGTTGTGATACAAAAACTTACAACATATTATGTAAAATATTTTCATAAAAAGTAAGTATTTTTATTTAAATGGTATATTATATAGCATGAATGTAAATGATGCATTCAAAAGATTTGTTTCCATAAAAACAAACCGTTTGGATATTCAGTATGCTTTTCCTACTTGCAATTTGCTTTATTTTATGTGAATGTAGGCACGACCTTTAGTCTGGCTAAAGCTTCACTCATATAAAAGAATCATATTCAGGTCTCAGAGATATATTTCTAGAAGTATGTAGGTCAGAACGTTAGACTAAAAATATACATATATATATATATATTAGATTTTTGTTTAAAAATAATTTTATTAAAGCTAGACTATTTATGTAGATACTACATTAGTAAATAAACAGGACATAATTATATTTATGTCGTGTATATTTTCTAGCAACATACGTACACCCTTACTCTTTCTCACAGGTCATTATATCCTCTGCAATGTGGTTGCCTGGTAGAGATCGCTTCTAAGCGATAAGGCCGCCTATAATAGTACCTTTAAATAATTTGTTGTTTTTTCTCTCTCATGTTTTTCTGGTGAACAATAAAGTATATTTCATTTATTCATTCTTTCATTCGTTCATTTCGTATTATTTTTATCACCCGTATCAGTCTACTGCTATGTAAACATGCCCCACCTGGTACTGTGCCAACTATATCGTTAATCGCATGTAAAGACATGCGATTAACGATATAGTTGGTACAGTACCAGATACATGCTCTAATGCCCGTCGCCGTTCTAGGTATTGTACAACTAACCTTACACGGGATGAATAACACATCACACGCTACCACTTTCTACATTTACTGTAATATGTTATCGTTATACTCTAAATGCTTCTCCATCTCAGCATTTTCAGTATGAAAGACCTACAGTGTTAAACGTTATGTTTTCTACAATAACATAATAAGTAGAGAACTGTGCATACGGGCTTACTTAACATAATATTTCGAAGCTTTTGTATAAGTTTGAAGTATAAATATACTACATGGGTGCATTAAGTGCGTTTCCACTCAAAGAATGAGTTAAAAGGAGTTTAGGTCTCTTGATGTTAGATCAAGAGTTTCGCTGTCTCTAATATCTTTGCGTGCGTGCAAACGTGCGTCCGTGCGTGCGTGCGTGCATTCCTCCGTGCGTGCGTGCGTACGTGCGTGCATGCATGCATGCTTGCATGTATGTGCGTGCGTGCGAGTATGCGAGCGTGCGTGGGTGTGTACATGAGTGCGTGTGTTGCGTACACACGTGCATGAATGCGTGCGTGTGTGTGTGATAAACCTTTTATATTAGTCTTTCTATTCTGACCTCTTTCTTTTTTAATGTAAAAAGTGTTAATTCTGTTGCATTTAAAGTAATAAATAATATTATATTATGTTGCTGCGGCAACGAATACCTAAAGTCTTTATAAATATATTATACTAAAAAAGTTTGGGTTCATAAATTCCTTTTTACTTCTTATTGTTCAAGAGTTTAAATTTGATTTCTCGAATTAATTTTTCCGCTTCTGTGGAAGTATCGGAGTATAGGTACCGCTCTGCGAAAAGGCTTTTAACGACAGACTAAATGTAATTATATTATCATGGCATACCATTACTACATTTCCAATATATTTACAAGATTTACTACGTTTTTAGCGTTACGTACTGCCAAAGAACAAACGGAACCCTTATAGGATCATATTGTTTTCCGTTTGTCCAAAAAATGAAGGAGGTTCTCAATACGACTGTATGTCATAGATGATACAGTACAGCGTAACCCAATAACTTTATCATTAATATTTTTAAGTTCTTTATTTATTGTCAATCTATTGAAACTTCCGATAATACGCTGCGGTTTGGCTCTACCGTCTATATCATCTATATCATAAATAAATATAATTCTATATGTGTTTAACTGTGATATAATTTGACGTTTTGATATATTTTATTATTAGTTATATATCTGAAAACATTACTTGCTTTTATTAAAGTAGTATTATAGGAAAACATTTGTACATGTCTAAATATAGAGTTACTAGACACGATATGAAACATGAATAGCGATGATCTCAGACAAATTACCTGTCACGATGACGTCGAACTGCAAACAGTCTAAGTAAGTGTTATAGGTTATAGCGGTCGTTATTCCTTGTCACCCTATTTCCTTTAGGTTCCCCTATGTAAAATTGCTTTGGCTTAACTCCCCTTGCTTTAGTTTTATGTGGCGATTTGTGTCAATTGGTTTTGTAACGTATAATATTATATCTTGTAATTATCTTTTTCATATCCCTTTTCTTAAATAATATGATAATACATTAAAATGTTTATAAAAATATTTGTAATGAATATATTAGTAGTTAGTACTTTTTTTTCAACCAACCTTAATTAACCTAATCTTTCGGCTAAGATGTGAGTACATCGAAATCCTAGAAAATTGCCGTTTCTGTTTGGGCGAAGTTAAACAATGGGCTATTGTTTATAACTCGTTCATTACACACACACACGTTAAGCGTTGCCCTGCCTGCGAGTTAGTGAACACAGCACAGGGTAGCATATTTTGGATCGACCATTTCCTTTTTTTTTAATAATATCAAACTCAGTAGTAAGTGGTGTACAGTTGGGTTGATATTTTGAAAAAATGTTCACACAAATATTCTTACTTTACACCTGATTCTTTCTTCTTTCTTCTATCTTCTAGTCACACAAATTGGAATCGTCTCGTAAATATGTTTTAGATAATCTTTACCTATTCTTAGATACATTTGAAATGTATAGGGTCCGGAGCTAAAGTATAATGTGTCAATAAAATAGAGCAAAATCGATTATAGTCGAATTGATAAATCCTTCCTTTTTTTCAAAGCGTACAGAAAAGCAAATAGCTCGTTTATGTTTTCCCCTGTGTGATGTAATAGCCTACAAGCTTGGCAATAATTCGGTATAAGCTTCTTTTTGGTTTTGGTAGTGTTAAAGTTTGACAGTTTTTTCTTAAAGTAAGTATATTATGACCACAATCAGAGAGGTGTGGCAAATTATTGCATCTTTATTTTGCACTAACGTAACGTTGGTCTCTGCTCGGTTTTTAATGAAGGACGTACAACTCATTAGGCACTTTGATGTTGGTCATTGAGTCACGCGGTACAATTTGCAACTGTCGTATAAAAAGTTTCTAAGTATAATATAATGTTACCTTTAAGAATGTCAGATCGGAAGACCAAAATGTCTGGACAAAATTTGAAAATTGATTGGATTCTGGGGTTGTTGTCGGGAAAATTTGTTGACACATAACTAATTTAAGTAACCTAAATTTTTAGGTTACGACATGTATTTGGCATTGAGCTTTACTGAGTCCACCAATATGTATTCTTTAGTATTATTCAGAAAAAAATTAAAATTCAAACAATTTACTTCAAAGTTTAGTCTAATTGACTACTAACTCTGTTTTTATTAGATCATAGGCAGCTGTAATGTGATGAGTAGCTATTTTTTTTTTATAGGATAAGGGTAGTAAGAGTAGCTATTTGTCGGGAGTCTGGAGATCATTTAAAATCTCGTGAGAATCCAAACGAATCCCCCGACCATCTGGGAGCCCTAGTTACCTTTTATACTTGTGTACCCTAGCATGACGTCCATCTATTCTCAGGTTTTTTTTTCTTTGAGGGCCTGCGCAGACGAGGTACAGTTTTCGGCATACTTTTTAGTCCCTCAAAATGAACGGCTTAAATAGTACCGCCTACTAAAGGAATCCAAAGAACTACAAAGGAATTGACAGACCGGACTGCACTAAAGTATGGAGAAATTCCCAAATTATACAACTAATGATCCGTCAAGGCACATCAACCGCACACAGAGGATTTAAGTCCATGTTAAGTGGATATAGGAATGACTATTTCATGACATATCCAGTATTTTCTTTGGAAACGTCTTCTCTTTTCACTAAACTTCAGTAGGAAGTTCTGTTAGACGTTTCTTTCAGGCTTTACGGAACTTTTACTTCGCGGAGAACAATTAGACATTCAATACATAATATAAATAATAGAAATCCTCATGTAGAATTCTGAGTATGATTTTTCCCGGTCGACCCAAACGTGCTGCATCCGTAGCCTACTGCTGCACTTATCATCTTGATTCTTTATCGAAGTGTTTCTATGTAGTAGAGTCATGCTGCTGCTATATTAGTTGTAGCATCAATGGATCGGCTCGACCGGTGTAGGACCACGCTCTCACAGAATACCAGCGTAAAATAACAGCTTAACTCTGCTGTGTTTCGTAAGGTGAGTGTAGAGAACCGGAGATTCTTTTTGCTAGAAATGAGACTGCGTTTTGATTCTTAATCGAGAATAAATTTAGATGCCAGAAAACGAGTCTGTTTATAATCCTGCGCGTACGGTAAGTCCTAGCTGAAGATGCTCACAGTAGATAACATTCATTAACAATCATTAAGGATATTTTTTCGTGAGAGTAGTTTTAAGTCGTCTCTATTAAATAAGAAAATAACATAAACGTTTGGCAGCAAACACATTGCACGCAAATTTATGTCCGTTTTTTAGGACCATAATCAGAGTATAAGGTACAAATGTAAAGTGATTAATATTCGTATTACGAGGGTGCGTTTTTAAGTTCGCGGAATGGGGGGTAAGGAGTGGAAATAAAAATCCAAATTTAATTTTCCTTTTCAATATATTCACCTAATACATTTTTCGGATCTTTCAATTAACTTATGTATGCCTTAAAAAATGATTTGTCTTTGTCTAAAAAATACACCGAAATTGCTTCCTTCACTTCTTCATCACTTGAAAACTTTTTCCCACGAAGTTCTTTTTTTAAGTTTGGATAGATAATAATCACTGGGGGCCAGGTCAGGACTATAGGGTGGGTGTGGCAAAATTTCGACACCTACTTTCTGCAGGGCAGCCATCGCAACATGGCACTTGTGAACAGGCGCGTTGTCGTGCAGAAGAAGGATTCTTTTGGGCAATTTTCCCCTTCTTTTCTCCTTTATGGCTTCCTTCGATTGTTTTAGGATTGAAGCGTAGTAATTTCCGATTTCCAGCCGATTGTGCCACCTTTAATTTCTTGGGTGGTGGTGTGCCTTTTTTGTGCCACTGCATAGTCTTGTTTGGACTCTGGTTAATAATGGTGAACCCAAGTTTCGTCACCAGTAACAAATCGAGCCAACACTCCATCTTTGTCTTCCATACAGAGGTCCAAAAATGCAAGAGAACACTTCACGCGCTGTTGCTTTTGAGGCGGCGTGAGCATTACATAGACCCATCTTGCGCTGACTTTAGTCATGCCAAGATGATCATGAAGAATTTTGAAAATGGTTGTATCTGATATTTCAACCATTTCTGCGAGCTGTTTTTTCTTTAGGCGGGCATCTTCTAATATAAATTTTTCGACTTTTTGAATAATTTCCGAAGTGGTCACCTTGATCGGCATTCCTGGCCGTGGATCGTCTTCAAGTGACTCTCTGCCTTGTTTAAAAAGGGTATGCCACTTGTAAACCATAGTTTTACTTGGACAAGAGTCTCCGTAAACGGATCACATCTCTTCCAGTATAGTCTGAACTGATTTTCCGCGCTTGGTAAGGAACTTTATAACGGCACGGAACTCGATTTTTTCCATATTTCACAATTTCTTCCCGATTGAAATGTTTGGTTGACGATAATTTAAAGATTAATGATCTAATTACAATAAAACCCCGTATTTATAATTAATAATAGTAATTAGTTGCTCAATTAGCACGTAATTCAGCGACGTCCCCACTTATTACCTACCTACCCATTCCGCGAACTTAAAAACGTACCCTCGTACGGTATAAGTTTTACGTAGATTGTTTGAGTGGAAATTAATTATTTTGTTCAAAGATGAGATTATTTAAATGTAAAAATATAAACTTATTACCTTTTTCTATTGTTTATATACTCAACTAAATGACCATGCAGACGTCGTTCTGCCCTCTCCAATGACCCTGTGTCCTATAAAAATTCTTAATAAAAAATGTTAAGAGTCACTTATAGGGATAAAAACTATGCTATCCCTCAATTTGGACCAAACTGCACACAGTGTGCAAAATTTCATTGCAATCAGTTTAGTAGTTTAGGAGTTCATCGCGGACAAACAATGTGACACGTAATTTTTATATATAAAGATTTATTTCATAAATAACATTGATGGGATAAAGTTTATAGCAAAATATTATTTAAATGATCGCCCTTTTTGTATCTTTATCAGTTGGATAATGATTATATTTATTCGCAATATTTTCGTTTTCTGATCAAAATGGCACGGTAATAGTAAATATTTACGAGTTTTACTCTCCGCGACAAAAATTTGCAAAATTTTTATCAGTTATTGAGTGCAAACGATAGAATAATGAAGCAGATTCTAAGACTCATTCGGATACAATCAGTGAAAGTATTCACATCACTGAAATTACATTATTTGTAGAAAGGATTTTTTAAATGAGCCATTGTACGGACACGCTATAGAAAATATATGATAAATCAAACAAATTTGGTCCTTATGTTGCCTTAACATGAGCTGAAATAGAGCAATGGTATAATGGAGATGTATTGCGTGGTAAGTAGTTGTTACTTTACAGTCACTGTATTTAAAATACAGGTACATATTATTTTCCAGATATGATACCATTATCATTTACCGTAAACGCGCGCGAATTATACGCTGTCCTGCGATAGTGGCATGATATCCTAATTTACTGATGTGGTTTGCCGCTTATCGTAGCGTGGACTGTGTTTATAGCGAGTTTTGATGATTTATATTTTGCGTATCATACATATTTTAACTTTTAAAATTATAAATGCGCCCTACATAACTTTCGTGTGATGAAAAATAAAAACAATATTTTAGTCAGTCATTTTAAGCTTCAGAAGCTCTTTAATTCCGTCCTCCATGGTGGCGTTACACCGGAGGTGTGGAGCAAAAGTGCGGTGGTCTTGTTCTTCAAGAAAGGTGACAACGCTCTCTTGAAGAACTACAGACCGATTTCGCTTCTGAGCCGCATCTACGTGCTGTTTTCGAGAGTCATTACGAATCGTCTCGCGCGCAGACTTGACGACTTCCAGCCTCCAGAACAAGCCGGTTTCCGAAAGGGCTTTAGCATAGACTACATACATACCCTTCGGCAAATTGTACAGAAGTCCGAAGAGTACAATTTGCCACTATGTCTGGCGTATGTGGACTATGAGAAAGCCTTTAATTCCGTCGAAATTTGGGCGGTGCTGCAGTCCTTTCAGCGGTGCCAAGTTGACTGTCGGTATATCGAAGTGCTGAAGTATTTGTACCGTAGAGCTACGATGGGTGTCCGAGTACAGAATCAGAGTACGAAACCTATCCAAATGCAGAGAGGTGTAAGACAGGGTAACGTTATATCCCCGAAACTCTTCACCGCTGCATTGGAAGACGTTTTCAAGCTTCTGGACTGGAAATGATGCGGTATTAACATAAATGGCGAGTACATCACTCACCTTCAATTTGCCGACGATATAGTCCTTATGGCAGAATCGCTGGAGGACCTAAGCATTATGCTCAATAACCTTAATAGTGTCGCAATAAAATAAGTGTCAACTACTTTTAACCGTGTAGGGGCGGTCTAAGAATATCCACTACCCGTGTACTGGGAGTCGTAAGAGGCGACAGTGGGAAACAAATCAGGAAAGGGGCAGCAGCTTTTTTCTAATAACGACTAAAAATAAAACTGCGGTTGCCAACCTGCCTGCCAAGCGTGGCAACTATGGCAAATATTCCCCCCTCCCCCTCCCCCATGAAGTAATATATGAGAAGGCCTAAGCCCTAAGCATTGGACTTCAGTACGCTGTGACGGTAACGGTAACTTTTATACTTGTTAGTCTACATGCGCGTACATCTAAATCGAGTCATCCCTCAAGTATTTAGCCTACAAAAATATTTTTATTCCAAAAAAGCTAATATGTACTTATGTGTACAAAATAATTATATTTTTCATAACACATTTCAGTAGGTGGGTTCTTTTTTTGCCTAGGAGTTCGTCGAGATACATACCACCTTCTTACTTATGTCTGCCGTCAAATAGCAGTGTCTGCTTTGCTACGTGCCTTCTTTTTTTTTTTATAGGAGAGGGGGCAAACGAACATGCGGCTCACCTGATGGTAAGTGACTACCGCCGCCCATGAACAACCGCAACACCAGGGGAATTGCAGATGCGTTGCCGGCCTTTTAAAAAGGAGTAGGCTCTTTTCTTGAAGGTCCCTAAGTCGTATCAGTCCGGAAAAATCGCTGGTGGTAAACTATTCCACAAGGAAGTTGTGCGAGGAAGAAAACATCTTCTAAATCGCACAGTGGTGGACCGCCAATCATCCAGATGGTGTGGATGGTATCGGGAGTTCTGCCGCGATGTGCGTTCGTGAAATTTGGCGGCTGGGATTAATCCGAACAATTCCTCAGAGCACTCCCCGTGGTAAATGCGAAAGAAAATGCTAAGAGATGCAACATCTCTTCGCAGTGCCAATGAGTCGAGCCGATCGGAAAGGACTCGGTCGTCGACGATTCGAGCCGCTCTGCGCTGGATGCGGTCAAGTGGAAGAAGCTGGCACTGGGGAGCCCCAGCCCAGAGATGGGAACAGTATTCCATGTGAGGCCGAACCTGCGCCTTGTAAAGTTGCAGGCGTTGAGCCGGCATGAAATACTGTCCCGCTCTGCTGAGCACGCCAAGCTTTTTAGAGGCCAATTTGGCCTTCTCTTCCAAGTGACCACGAAACTGCATGCTACTCGATATGTCGACGCCGAGGATTCCGATACTGGCTGAGGCAACAAGGGGAGTACCTTGAAACTGAGGAGATACGACAAAGGGGTTCTTTTTAGCGGTAAACGCGCAAACTTGTGTCTTCTGAGGATTAAACTGGACTAGATTTAGTCGCCCCCAATCCGAGACTTTGTCCAGCAAAGACTCGACTTCAGACACAAGTTTGTTCCGGTACTCGGTGACGGTTCTTTATTTGAAGGTGCCCGTATCTGTGGCCTAGAGATTGTATAAAAATCAATTTACCATGATTCTATGATGAGATTATTTTTTTCATAACTAATGATAATACGTACATTATTATTGAAATCGAAATTCGCTTATAAAGAATTGTCAGTTCTGTGCGTTATACTATTAGCTTATTCTCTTTACTAAGCCCCTTTTTTCTAATGCCCTGGAGGTGTAAATAAAACTCGTTATACAATAACCTCCTTCGGGGAATTAAACGATATTCGCCATTCCTCTATCATTCGCTTATCTGTAGATTAAATTATGAGAATTAATATTGAGATTTCTTGTAATATTTTTTTACAATCTATACATATAAGTACAATTGTTGTGTGTGATGTAATATCGAAGTAACTGTCTTCTATTGAGTAGGGCTTCATTTTCATGCCATTTATCATCATAATCTACAGCTCTTTACAAGGCCATTGCTGAACAAGGGCCTCTCCCAAGAAATGCCACAAAGCACGGTCCTGAGCAGTGGCGTAGCATGCCTTAGACGGGCCCTGTATCAAAATTTATTGGGGGGCCCAAATGAAGAGTAAAAGAGATTTTTCTGAAAGGGAACAATATAAGCTATTACTTACAATTAATACTCCTAGAAAATCAACTAGCCAAACAATTCAAATCAGGTATACGCTTTTGCACGCCTCATAACGCAAAGCGTTATTAGGTAGCGCTTTACTGTCGACACGCCAAGGTCAAGCGATTTAGTGTTCTTAAAATGCCTCTATCATAACCATATTGCACTTATACCACAGAATTATGCTTATACGATAATATGAGTAACCGTAACAAGAAAATACTAATTAATCCATGTTATATTTTCTACAAAATCATTTTCAAACACCGTGTTTGAAAAAGATGAGGTGTTTGAAAAAGATGAGACAGTGAAAAAGATGAGACAGTGACAGACTGCAATATCGTGATTGAAGATGAACAAATTGAACAGGTGAAAGAGTTTGTGTATCTGGGTTCAAAGTTTACAAGAGATGGAAAGTGTGAGAGTGATATCGAAAGAAGAGTGAATGCAGGAAACATGGTGAATGGAGCTTTGCACTCCATTATGAGCAGTCGGAAGGTGTCTAACAAGGCTCGTTTGGCTGTGCATGAGGGGGTGTTGGTCCCGACACTCATGTACGGAAGTGAAAGTTGGGTATGGCAGAAGAAACATGAAAGCAGAATAAATGCAGTTGAGATGAGAGCATTAAGAAGTATGATAGGAGTTAAACTGAGTGACAGGCTAAGAAATAGTGAGGTAAGGAAACGTTGTGGTCTGAAAGAAGATGTAGTGACAAAAATTGAGAAAAGTATGCTGAGATGGTTTGGCCATGTCGAGAGAATGAATGAAGAACGATTGACGAAAAAAGTGTATAAGGCGAGTGTGAATGAAAGTGTTGGAAGGGGTAGACCTAGGCGGACATTTCTAGACCAAATCAGGGACGTCTTGAAAAAAGGCCAGGTCAAGAGTACCCTAAACCGTAGAGCATGTATGAAGGGAATAATGAAAGTGGACGAAGCAAAACAAGTATGTAAGGATCGTAGCAAGTGGAAAGAACTGGTCTCTGCCTACCCCTACGGGAAAGAGGCGTGATTATATGTATGTATGTAAAATCATTTTATATTGCTACTTTGAAAAAGGATGTTTGAAAAAAAAATTACGTGGACGTCAGGATGTTGATTTTGTATTTTGTCACGATAACTCTCGAAGTAATTGACGTATAGAGACCGGGTTTTTTTATTAGCTTCAGAATTACATCAACTGTTTCCCTATTACATAACAATAGTCTAGTACGCGTAGTTTGTTAAGAAAATGATTTTTAAGTTTATAAGTTTTATTGCTATTAAAAATTTAGAGGCACTAATTTTTTTTTAGTCCTTGGTAGACAAAGGACACATGTACCAAACAGCTTATATCGATTTTATAGTTTGTGTAATCTATTTATTTTGGTAAACAATATTTTTTTTTCCCTGTAGGTGACACTACCTGTTAAAATATATTAGAGCGCTAAATTTAAAACACGTAAATAATATATTTTAAAAGTCAGGAATACAATTAATTTTTTTTCATGTAAATTAAATGAAACGCTCATAAGGCGTGCACTTCTGGATTTTCCAAACTATTCTTGCCTTTTTTTCTACGAACTAATTTATTATCATTCATAGCTGAAGACGATGTAACTTTTTCTAAATTTTCTGCCTCTATAAACAACAGCGATAAGTGTGATAGCCTTTCCTGTCCCATAGAAGTCCTTAGAATTTTTGCTTATACACTCTCGAGGCCCCTGTAGCCCGGGGGCCCCATATCATTGATACGGCTGATACGGCGGTAGCTACGCCCCTGGTCCTGAGCCACCTGCATCCAGCGACTTCCTGCATGTTCAGGTCGTCACTCCATCTAATGTGGGGTCGCCCTAAGTCGCCTTTCATGCCATTAAGACAGGATAAATATTTTTTTTGTCGGTTTGTCTGTATGTCCGGCCAAATTTTTGGAAAGGCTGAATATATTGTCATAGATTGTATATCAAAATATTATGTAGAGATGAAGCGTATAAGATATGTAACGACTTCTGTTGTTAATTATTGTAACCTAATATAATCTGTATGTGGCTGTGGCTCCTCAATAAAGAACTTAGTCTATGGAAAAACATGAATACGGTGATTTCATTAATAATTGTAATAAAACTTCACGATAGCAATGCCAGGAGTGATCTAGACGATGGTCTAGGTTATATTTTATCCGAAACACTTAGACGTGCATTACACGCCTAGGCAAGCGTCAATCAGTTCGATCAATCATGATTAACGTTTGTATGATAGAATAGGTAATTTCGACATTACACGCTCATGCTGACTAATGTCAGTCAAACCCAAATTTTCGGAGTGAAAGGACGTACCTATAAACTAAGTTCATTTTCGATTCACCATTTAATTATAATTTTATATCTTGAAAAAAAAAAAAGAAAAAAAATGAATAGGAAAAATTGTAATATTTAATATCATTTTACCCATTTTAATTTAACGCGCGCAAATGTTAGACCTCTTGGAGTGCATAATCGATACGCGGCTTTATTTGAAACGCATTTATGGACGAAAAATAAGCTTAACTTTTACATTTATTCGTACAGGGTGGATGCCCCTATTACCAGCCTTTTAGTGTCAATTTCAATTTCCTTTTGTGTATCTAATGCCAGCATAGCATAGGGCTATGCCTTTTGGGTTTTTGGTAGGTACCTATTGTAGATGAATTTTAGGGGCACTGAAATAAATTCATAACAACTTTTAATTTTAAATCATTCATGTCACAAGTATGGAATATGTATTACCACAACAATTATTTTATTTTAATGTTTTACCTCTTACCTTACTGTGGTTTAGCTTTAAGCAGTTAAATTTTTCTTTTAACACTAAACAATTAATTATCATCATCATCATCATTACAGCCCTTCACAAGTCCACTGCTGAACATAGGCCTCCCCCAAAGAATGCCACAAAGCACGGTCCTGAGCCACCTGCATCCATCGATTTCCTGCATGTCTTACCAGGTCGTCACTCCATCTCGTGGGGGGACGCCCTACAGTTCGCCTACCGGTACGAGGCTGCCACTCGAGAACCTTTCTTCCCCATCGGTTGTCGGTTCTTCGACCTATATGGCCGGCCCACTGCCACTTCAGCTTACTAATCCGTTGGGCTATATCGGTTACTCTGGTCCTACTGCGGATATCCTCATTCCTAAACTCCCAACAACTACCGACATAGGTGTGACATGGACATTGAACATGATCTTTGTTTTGTCCATGTTCATCTTAAGACCTATCCGTTGGGAAACACTATCGAGGTCATTGAGCATAGTGCTTAGGTCCTCCAGCGATTCTGCCATAAGGACTATATCGTCGGCAAATCGAAGGTGAGTGATGTACTCGCCATTGATGTTGATCCTTTCCTTTCCAGTCCAGAAGC
Organism: Parnassius mnemosyne; assembly: GCA_963668995.1. Classification (NCBI taxonomy): domain Eukaryota; kingdom Metazoa; phylum Arthropoda; class Insecta; order Lepidoptera; family Papilionidae; genus Parnassius; species Parnassius mnemosyne. Next base: position 17,783,148 of record CAVLGL010000085.1, read on the forward strand.
TTGAAAACGTCTTCCAATGCAGCGGTGAAGAGTTTCGGGGATATGACGTCACCCTGTCTTACACCTCTCTGCAATTGGATAGGTTTCGTACTCTGATTCTGTACTCGGATAGCCATCGTAGCCCTACTGTACAAGCACTTCAACACTTCGATATACCGACAGTCAACTTGGCACCGCTGAAGGGACTGCAGCACCGCCCAAATTTCGACGGAATCAAAGGCTTTCTTATAGTCCACATACGCCAGACATAGTGCCAAATTGTACTTCGAACTTCTGTACAATTTGCCGAAGGGTATGTATGTGGTCTATTGTGCTAAAGCCCTTTCGGAAACCGGCTTGTTCGGGAGGCTGGAAATCGTCAAGTCTGCGCGCGAGACGATTCGTAATGACTCTCGAAAACAGCACGTAGACGCGGCTCAGAATGGAAATCGGTCTGTAGTTCTTCAAGAGAGCGTTGTCACCTTTCTTGAAGAACAAGACCACCGCACTTCTGCTCCACGCCTCCGGTGTAATGCCACTATGGAGGACGGAATTAAAGAGCTTCTGAAGGACTTCAAGTACCGGTATTCCACCCGCTTTCAGAAGCTCCGCTGTAATTACATCCTCGCCTGGGGCCTTACCGTTTTTAAGGTGCTAGAGAGCCATTCTAATCTCGCTCAGACTGACGTCCGGGATATCTTCGGAATAGTGTCGGATGAGACTCGCTCTTGGATCGTTACTCACACTTGCGTGTGGCTTCAACGATGACGTGTACAGCTGCCCATAGAACCTCTCAATCTCACTCAAAATCTCAGGTGTCCCGGAAACGATGCTGCCACATTCTGTCTTCAGCTTTGACAGTTGGCTCTTTCTGGCAGACAGATCTCTGGCAAAGACTTTGGAGCCTTGGTTCCGCTCGATCGCTTCTTCAATACGAGCTGTATTGAAGTTGCGTAAGTCCCGCCGCATGCATTTGGAGATCTGTCTGTTCAGATGCCTGTATGCTGTCAAGTCTGTTGAAGAATGTAGCTTCATCTCCCGTCTAACAGCCATGAGATTAGGAGTGTGATCGGAGAGTTTTTGTGTTCTTCTGCGGCGGGTCTTGCAGAACTTAGCTCCGACCGCATGGACAATTAATTAAAACAATATTATATTAAAAATTATGTATTATAGTACACCGATTTCTTATAATTTAATCATCCAAGTTTTTGAATCTTTATCATCATTTCAGCCCTTCACAAGTCGACTACAGAACATCATCCTCCATAGACTGCCGCAGAGCATGGTCCTGAACCACTTTCCTTTTTATGACTTTTTCATTTATGTTCTTAAGTTATAATAAAATTAGTATTACTAAGTTGTAGTTAATTACATTTATTGTTTGTTTTTGTCTTTCTCAAAAAATAATTAAATATTGTATGGTGTTCTTAACATATAGGTACCAAATGTATAAAAAGCAAGTACGTATCATTTGTTAAACTTTTAAATCAAACACCAATTTTAAAATATAGACGAATTGATCATAACTTACTTAACTATTAAATAAGTTATGTTTTTTTTATATAGGATAGGGTGACAAACGAGCACACAGTCCACCTGATGGTAAGTGGCTACTATGACCCATAGACATCTACATCTATCCTCAATATAGACTCAAGATGCAGACGCGTTGTCACCCGTGAGGACTAAGATGGAATGCCTCTTTGCCAGTAAAAAGGGTCAGCTTTAAGCTGCTATTCTACGTTGGTTTTCTGTGTGAGTTCAAATTAATGGTATTTATTCTAGTTTATGACAGCCCTGATTTATATTACGTGGTTAAAATAAGGTACTTCTTATTATTTACGTCAAACCAAATAACAGTCGGGCGACTGACAATATGCACTCCATAAATTTTGTATATCTAATTACAGCCCCATTAATTTCCACTAAAAGAAAATGTCTATAGTCACATTCATACAAATCAAAAAGCCTAAAGATGAGCTAATGTAAAATATGCTTATGTCATAAAATTATTACGTAATAATTCTATGGCTTATGTTTTGATTTTTAATTTAACACTGTTAGGTTTAAAACTGTGAGGTAATATTTGAAATATACTTTCCTCTAATTACGAAGAATTTTTAGACTATTAGAAATCTTTTTTACGAAGTAAAAAGGCGGAAAGGCTGGAATTAGGGGCGTGGCTGGTATTAGGGGCATCCAACCTACCCGGGGTTTTTCGTGTCCCACAACTCAGGGAGAGACTGAAAATTTAAAATAAAATCTTTTTCTGGCTGAAACACATTTGGTGGGAGTGGCGACGGGTTGCGCGAGCGCGTAGAAGCAGCCTCTTCAATATATTCTGCGTCCGCCTCCATTGCTGTCTAAGCGTTGACTGACGCGTGATTGACGAAATGCCATTACACATTCAATCAAAATTCGTGACTAATAGTTGATTGACGTAAAAATCAAAATATCCAGATATTTGTCAATCAATTTTATGCAACCGTTAATCACCGCATTACACGATAGGTTATTCGTCAATCACAACCGTGATTGTTGTAAAACTGACAGCAAAACCTACCGTGTAATGGGCGTCTTAGAGATTTATTAAGAGATCGAAACATTCATAAAATAAATGGGTCTTGATAATTAATTAAATCTAAATAACGCCACAGTAATAGATCAACCCAGGCGAAACCGGGGCGGGTCGCTAGTATTTAATATTAATTTCTAATAAATGATCATGCGTGGCGATTATGGCAAACTATTTGCTACGTCAGTTGTCCAAAAAGTAATAATGAACCAATAAGAAATATCGTTAAAATCCTCCTTTTAAACTTAACTTTGCCTAACTTAAGTAAACATTCTTTTGGTGGTATAAACTACTATTAAAATTTGCTAATAAATTATTCTTGCACTACACACAGCTTTTATAAGTATTCTGCTGAAAATAGTGCTTTCCAGTTGGCATGCATATATGGAATATTTGCTCGTAAATTAATATGCTGATGATGCGGGTTAGTAAGCACCGAAGCCTTTACACAAGTCTCAAGTTTTTTGGTTACCAATGTCTACACATAACCCATACGGCATACCTGTGGTAGCAAGTAATATATACGCTTAGTCATGTAGTGTTTTTCCTTCGCAGCATATCGGCAGGGCCATGGTAACGCTTTCATTGGGTTCACACACGTTGAACGAAGGGGAATACCTAACACAAGCCTGTAAAACTTTTCAATGTTATTGAACGTATTTTCTGCCATTAGTCTGTCGCCGGAGTCTCATTCGGCAATCAGCAGGGTGCTTCACGGATCGCCTCTCCTCCTTTCCTCCTTTCTTCACCTTCATCTGTTTATGTATTAAGAAAGACATTATTTGTTGATATTTGTATGTTAAGTACGTTTATAAATATAACGAAATCGATTTTTACAAGGTGCAGACGTTCGGAAAGAACCCTACCGCCTACGCTATGTCAGTTTTGAATGGCTAAGACGACGAACGGCTATGATTAGAACTTGGAGAAAATATGATACAGTCTTCCTTAAACTCGTAACCTAATTATATTGGTATTTTTATGGTTATTTCTTAGAATCCTCTAAGGGATGGTAGTGGACTAGCGAGTATTAATTAACCCTTTATTATTTAGTTAAAATAGCCAGTTTTCTATTATTTTGCTTAAACAAAGTCCCAAAGTTTCTACTAGTTCAATATTTACAGACAAAGTAGTACAATTTTCTTTAACTCGAAGACATTCTAAACTTCCTTTAACTTTTCTAGGTCCTCTAGCTATTTTGCCATAAAGACTATATAGTCGGCAAATCGAAGCTGAGTGATGTACTAGCCATTGATATTAATACCGTATCCTTTCCAGTCTCGTAGCTTGAAAACGTCTTCTATTACAGCGGTGAAAAGTTTCGAGGATATAACATCACCCTGTCTTACACCTCTCTGCAATTGGATAGGTTTCGTACTCTGGTTCTGTACTACGAGGGGAGGTCAAAAAGTTGGTGGAATGACAGTGAAGGATAATGAAATGAAACACTAAACTATTTTTTTCTTTTCAATGTATTCTCCTTTAACCCTAATACGTTTATTAGATCTGTCAAAATAATAAAAAAAATATTAATACCGTCTAAAAACAGATTTGTCTTGGGCGTCAAAATAGGCCGAAATTGCCAACTTCACTTCATCATCGTCGCCAAAGTTTTTCCCACGCAGTTCTTTGATGAAGTCTTTGAGCAGTGAACCCAAGTTTCGTCGCCAGTTACAATTCGGGCCATAACTTTCTCCCTTTGCTCACCACAGCGGTCCAAAAATTGTCGCGCTCATGTTTTGATGCGCAGAAAGCATTCTCGGAACCGATCTTGCACAGACTTTAGTCATGCCAAGGTGTTGATGTAAGATGTTTAAATGATTGTTTCTGATACTCCAACTAATGCTGAGGGCTGTTTTTCCTTTAGCTGAGCATCTTCCGATACAAGTTTTTCAACTTTTTCGATTGTTCCTGGCGTGGTAGCCTCAATCGGCCGTCCAGGTCGGGGGTCGCCTTCAATGGAGTCCCTCCCTTGTTTGAAAAGGGCGTGCCATTTATAAATCAAGGTTTTCCCAAGAGCGGAGTCCCCATAAAAAGCTGACATGTCTTGAAAAATGGTTTGAGGTGTCTTTCCTTGTTTGGTGAGAAACTTGACGACGGCGCGATATTCAATTTTCTCCATAGTGGCTAGTTTGTTTACTCGTTGATACGATTGACTTGTTTACTCGTTGATAACTCAAAAGCTAATGACCCGATTGGAAAAAGGGCTACCCTTTACGTAGGGAGGCGGAAAATGCATTACGCATACCACGATAGGCTATCCATCGTGGCTATGGGGGACTCACTGCCTACCGGGGAGCCTAAGTGATACCCCCTAAAAACCGCCTTTGGGGTCTGGCAACCAGCTGTTTAAAGCTTCTTATGCCGTATCGGAAGCGACCCTCTTTTGGGAAAAGAGGGTGCAGGACCCGATTAGGCTGTAACTTGGTATATATACTAACAATGAGTCACTCAAATAGCTCCTACCTGGATGAGATAATTCACCCTCGCCAACCCCGCCATTCCGCGAACGTTTTTAACCTCCCTTCGTAGGATAGCCATCGTGGCCTACTGTACAAACACTCCCAGCACTTCGTTATACCGACAGTCAACTTGACACCTCTGAATGGACTGAAGCACCGTCCAAATTTCGACGGTATTAATGGTTTCTCATAGTTCACATACACAAGGCAAAGTGGTTGATTATACTCTTTGGTCTTCTGTACAATTTGCCGAAGGGTATGTCTTTTTGGAAACCGATTTGTTCGGTAGGCTGCAAGTCGTCTAGTCTGCGTACGAGACGATTCGTAATAACTCTGTAGTTCTGTCTGTAGTTCTTCAAGAGAGCGTTTTCGACTTTCTTGAAGAACAAGAACACCCCACTTTTACTCCACGCCTCTGGAGTAGTGCCACCATGGAGGACGGAATTGAAGAATTCAGAAGCTCTTCACTTACCGATTTTCAAGTACCGGTTTTCCGCCCGCTTTCAGAAGCTCCGCTGTAATTCCATCCTCGCCCGGGGTTTTAAGTCTTAATGACATGAAAGCAACCCCTGGAACTCGACTAAAGGCATGATATTACAGACAGACATTTAAATTTTGATTATAAATATAGGTTTACATACCACACATTATTTTAACATAATAAATAGGTACAGATCACGTTGTGTGTTAGTAACAGATGGAATGTACATGTACATCCATCATCATCATCATCATTACAGCCCTTCACAAGTCCACTGCTGAACATAGGCCTCCCCCAAAGAATGCCACAAAGCACGGTCCTGAGCCACCTGCATCCATCGACTTCCTGCAAATCTTACCAGGTCGTCACTCCATCTAGTGGGGGGACGCCCTACACTTCGCCTGCCGGTACGAGGCTGCCACTCGAGAACCTTTCTTCCCCATCGGTTGTCGGTTCTTCGAGCTATATGGCCGGCCCATTGCCACTTCAGCTTACTAATCCGTTGGGCTATGTCGGTCACTCTGGTTCTACTGCGGATATCCTCATTTCTGAGTTTATCACGCAGAGAAACTCCGAGCATAGCCCTCTCCATAGCTCGCTGAGCGACCTTGAGCTTCCTCATCCGGCCAGCAGTGAAGGACCACGTCTCAGTTCCGTATGTCATCACTGGCAACACGCACTGGGTGTACAGTCTCGTTTTCAAGTTTTGAGGTATACCTGACGAGAAGATGTGCCGTAATTTCCCGAACGCTGCCCAACCGAGTTGAATCCGTCGATTGACCTCTCGGTCGAAGTTGGACTTACCTAGTCGGACTATTTGTCCCAGGTAAACATACTCGTCAACAACTTCGAGCTTAGTGTTCCCAACAACTACCGGCATAGGTGTGACATGGACATTAAACATGATCTTTGTTTTGTCCATGTTCATCTTAAGACCTATCCGTTGGGAAACACTATTGAGGTCATTGAGCATAGTGCTTAGGTCCTCCAGCGATTCTGCCATAAGGACTATATCGTCGGCAAATCGAAGGTGAATGAAAAGGAAGGTGATCGGACATGTACATACATCTATATAATGTTATTGATTGCAGACGGTTTATCTAACAAACACTTTCACTTTTTTATATCCTCTATCATAGTTTCTCTGCGAATAATTGGTGGAGTTTCGTTAAGTAAATTTAAAAATACGAGTTATGATGTTGAATATAAATTGAATGTAATTCGCTTTAGAAATTTTAAAGGCGCTCGTATTTCCTAACTAAATTAAGCAGTGGCCACTTGGTTTACCGCAGTAGCGTGCATCGGCCAACTACTGCAATAGTGCCATCATATCATATTCGCAGGTTACATAATATTTCAATTCGAATTTAAATATGATATTCAAATAAAATCCAGTAATTTTATCTCAATAATCTTTTCATCTTTATATATTAGGTATATAGTTCTTCTGTCAGTGTGTATGTAGCCGAACTCTTAAACGGCTGGACCGATTTTGATGAAGTTTTGTGTGTGTGTGTGTGTGCGTGCGTGCGTGTGCGTGCGAGCGTGTGCGTGCGAGCGTGCGTGTGTGTGTGTGTGTGTGTGTGTGTGTGTGTGTGTGTGTGTGTGTGTGTGTGTGTGTTTTGATTCGAGAAGGGTTTAGATTCATAATTGGGCCCGGTAGATAGCGCTGATGTCGAGATCCAAAAATCACCCTTGCGAAGTCGGAATGGATCCCTGATATTTTATAATACTTGTTTAACAATTATTGTCGAATATTTTTATATATGTATCTATGTCACGACTAAAAGTTGCAGTGATGGCTAAAACGAGGCGTAGTCGTTTTCTTTCGTGTAAATAGTACCGCGACAGTCCGAATAAAAATTAAGGTAACTATGACTTTATTATAACTTAGTTAAAAATACGAAACACCTGTCTAGTAATACCGGCGACAGTAAGTTGAGCTTCGGAAAATTATATTAGTTATATCTTATACGGACAAATAGTTGTAGCCGGCTGAACCTAAGTGTAACCGCACTTTGGCTTTAGCCGTAACATGTATAATTACTATGTAATATAAAAATCAATTGATTCCGTTAGTATAGCAATAACTTGAAAATGGCTGGACCGAATTTGATGAAATTTTTTGTGTGGGTTTGAGTGCATCCCTGGAAGATCTAAACGACTCCAAATTGGTCCAGGTAGTTGCCGCTGCTGTCGAGTTCCAGAAATCACCCGTGCGAAACCGGGGCGGATCGCTAGTATGAGATTTATTTAATCTAAGACTACTGAATGGATTCCCATGAAGTTTGGTATGAAGGTAAAAATGACCCTCTACTTCTTATTACTGATTTCGGAAGTGCAAAAAAGGGGTTTATTTTGTTCTTTTTTTAACAGTTTACTTTTATAATAGCTAATTATAGTCCCATTAGTTATACTTACAATAACAAAGGTAGTTTTATTAAAAAAAAAGTGATATACACTCTGTAAACACTAGGAACAAACACAAGCTAGTGATACCAAATTCTCGACTCCATAGATCCAGTAATTCATTCTTGGGGTAATATACATATACGAGTATACGCTATTACAAAAATATTCCGGAAAGTGTACAGGCTGTTTCTATTACCAAGTTTAAATTTCTTGTTAAGCTGAAACTGTATAAAAAGGGTTATAATAATATAAATGAATACATGGTTCATAATAACCTCTGGGAATGAGGTGGTCGCTTCCAAGCTATTTCTAAAATAAATTTTGTATTTAGTTTGTACAAACATTTATGTAAAATTTAGTGTAAATAAAGTCCCGCTGGGTTTCTTGATGGTTCTTCCCATGACAGAGGGTTTTTTTCGAACCAGTGGTAAAGTAAAAAATTACTTTCAATAAGAATTACACGTAATCTATATTGAATAAAAAATTATTGTATTATATATGTATATCAATGTGTATTATATATGTTATCAAGCCTGGGCTGCGGCTTCAGCGACTCGGGATGTAAACACCAGCACACTTAAAAAGAAGTATAACTTCGCCTCCAGGTCCTTCAAAAGAGTTATTGCCAAAGCAAAATCAGAGCACATAGGCAGAATTGGCGAGAAACTAGTTCGCCTTCCTTCGGGAACCTGTGCATTCTGGTCTCTCGCCAAGGCTGTCCAAGGGAATTTCTGTAAGCCATCACTACCATCTCTGCACAGGGAGGATGACTCACTGGCCCATGACGCAAAAGACAAAGCCGACCTTTTAGGCTCCCTTTTTGCGTCCAACTCGACTCTTGATGACGGGGGGAAAACACCGCCGACCATCCCGCGGTGTGAGTGCTCCATGCCGGATGTGCTGTTCTCACAGCGCTCGGTTCGCAAAGCACTGCTCTCCCTGGACATCCAGAAGTCGAGTGGGCCTGACGGAATCCCCCCAATTGTGCTGAGGACGTGTGCTCCGGAGTTGGCACCGGTCCTAACGCGTCTTTTCCGGTACTCCTACTCCCAAGGCGTAGTCCCGAATTCATGGAAGACAGCTTTTGTCCACCCGATCTCTAAAAAAGGCGACCGCTATAGGTATATATAGACCAACTATAGGCCTATCGCGATCACCTCCTTGTTCTCCAAAATAATGGAATCCATTATTAACTGCCAGCTCATCCGGTACCTTGAGGATCACCAGCTGATTAGTGACCGCCAATACGGTTTTCGTCGGGGTCGATCAGCTGGTGATCTTCTGGTCTACCTGACCCATAGATGGGCGGAGGCAGTAGAGTCCAAGGGGGAGGCGTTGGCCGTTAGTCTGGACATTGCGAAGGCCTTCGATCGGGTTTGGCACAAAGCGCTTCTTTCGAAGCTCCCTTTCTATGGGCTTCCCGAGAAATTGTGCAATTGGATCACCAGCTTCCTTGCAGATCGGAGCATCAAGGTCGTTGTAGACAGTGCATGCTCTGACTACAAGCCTATTAACGCTGGTGTTCCACAAGGCTGTGTGCTGTCACCAACGCTGTTTCTTCTGCATATCATTGATATGTTGCTAACTGGTAACATTCATTGCTATGCGGATGACAGCACTGGTGATGCTCTATACACCGGCCGCGCCAATATTTCTCGGGAGAACGTCGCTGAGTACCGGAACAAACTTGTGTCTGAAGTCGAGTCTTTGCTGAGCAAAGTCTCGGATTGGGGGCGACTAAATCTAGTCCAGTTTAATCCTCAGAAGACACAAGTTTGCGCGTTTACCGCTAAAAAGAACCCCTTTGTCGTATCTCCTCAGTTTCAAGGCACTCCCCTTCTTGCCTCAGCCAGTATCGGTATCCTCGGAGTCGACATATCGAGCGACGTGCAGTTTCGTGGTCACTTGGAAGGGAAGGCCAAATTGGCCTCTAAAAAGCTTGGCGTGCTCAGCAGAGCGGGACAGTATTTCATGCCGGCACACCGCCTGCAACTTAACAAGGCGCAAGTTCGGCCTCACATGGAATACTGTTCCCATCTCTGGGCAGGGGCTCCCCAGTGGCAGCTCCTTCCACTTGACCGCATCCAACGCAGAGCTGCTCGAATCGTCGACGACCGAGCCCTTTCCGATCGGCTCGATTCATTGGCACTGCGAAGAGATGTTGCATCCTTTTGCATTTTCTTTCGCATCTACCATGGGGAGTGCTCTGAGGAATTGTTCGGATTAATCCCAGCCGCCAAATTTCACGAACGCACATCGCGGCAGAACTCCCGATACCATCCACACCATCTGGATGATTGGCGGTCCACCACTGTGCGATTTAGAAGATGTTTTATTCCTCGCACGACCTCCTTGTGGAATCGATTACCATCAGCGATTTTTCCGGACTGATACGACTTAGGGACCTTCAAGAAAAGAGCGTACTCCTTTTTAAAAGGCCGGCAACGCATCTGCGATTCCCCTGGTGTTGCAGTTGTTCATGGACGGCGGTAGTCACTTACCATCAGGTGAGCCGCATGCTCGTTTGCCCCCTCTCCTATATAAAAAAAAAATACTATATATACTGCACTTCTAAATTAACTTATACTGCCAAGTGTAACTTGTAAGTCGGTGAATCGATCTGGCTCACTATGGGACGTATTGGAGCGTTTTACATAAAGTATTTTCGGTAACCCATACAACCTCAGTGGTTTGGTACACGGTGGTATTACGTCGAGATTTCATTCTTCGGAGTAATTCTTTATTACATCGTTAGTTGTTTTAAGTATATTGGTTGTAGGGTCTGTCTTGACTTTTTGTACGTACTTTCGTCCGATAAAAGTTGTTGTATTTTAAAATTATAATCTGACGTATCCATCACTACCGTAACATTTCCCTTATACGGAGAATCGTGAGCTCTGGTCTGTTGCGTAAGTTGTACAATAGAAAATATACGAATTCTTCAATTTAAATAATTTTAAACTTTATTTTCTCTTTCGAAGAGTTTAAACGTTCTAAAGGTTATTCGGTATCCGATATCCCAAGACGAAAAGAAATGGATAAATTAAGTCGAAGGTGATGTCTTTTTTTAGGTTCGTCTATTACTTCTTAGGATGTATAACATGCTTAGAAACAAAAACATGAAGCTTGCTATTATCCCCCAAAATAAAACAGCTACCATTCCACTCGTGTATACAAAACACGTGACCGGGAAACTTAGGGCTATTTAAATAACGTGGATGTCGACCTTGCAACGTTACACTGCGTTTTTATGCAGAGCTTTAGTCTTTTTATTACCTAACCTTTTCAACGCCTATTTCGTTGGCATGAGAGGTAGACTTTTTAATTTTTATCTCATCATAAATAATATACAAAAATAAAATATGGGATTCATCTAAGTTTTATCGTATACGGATTAATGGTGTAGGAACCAATTGAAGACAAACAAATAATTATTTTTTTCAAAATCATACGCGGGCGCTCACATAACAGGTCACATTACACATTAATTTATAGAATATGGGTAACAAACATACACACAGCTCACCTGATAGTAAATAGATGCGTCACCCATAGACATCTACATCTATGCTCCATTAAGAATGAAATTGTACATGCTTTGTCCACCTAGAGGACTAAGATGGAATGCCTCGTTTCCAATTAAAAGGTTCTCCAGATCTCTACACTCACCATTCGAAACACAGCAGCATTGACCTCCTATTTCAAGTTGTATTCTGTGAGACAATGGTTCTTCACCTGACGAACCGACTCATTAGTGCTACTAATATAATATAACTACAACTTGGCTCTACCACATAAATAATTCAAAGCCTCTATTATATTTATAAATCCAGTTTCTGACTAAGCGGTAAGGTATGATTATGCAAGCACATTTTCTCAAAACTTAAATGCTGACCATATGAGAGAGCTTTTATGATCCTTAGTAAGCTATTGACGGTGCTATGGTTTGAGTTTTATCGTGTGATAAATTCGTAATGGAGATATCCGCTGTTGAACCAGAGTAAACTACATAGCCAAACGGCTAATTAAGCTAAATGGTAATAGACCCATAAATCTCGGCAGCTATGAGTACCTGGAGTAAACAAAGTGAAAAGTGCCCCTCACTACATGGAGAGACGACCTGGTAAGATATGCAGGAAGTCGATGGATGCAGCTGGCTCAGGGCCGTGTATTGTGGTCCTTAGGGGAAGCAATACGTTCAGCCGTGGATTAGTGATGAGATGTAATGACAATAATGACGATGATGATGATTGACTATAAAATTATTAAAAAAAATATGTAATACGTGAAGAAGCCTTTATTAGTAGTGTATTAAAGTTTTAGTTTAAAGCCTTAGTGTTAAAAAATCTATGATAACATCATAACGTTTGATAAAATTATTGCATTTGTACCAAATAAATGATTAATTGTTTATACGACTAGGACTAACTTCGCCATATTGCGAAGTTTCACAAACTTAATTATTATATGTATTTATCAGCAACAGAAACGCTTGGTGTTATCTGTCATCATGTCAACGTGGTCTGCCACACTGTCGAAACTTCATTGCGAACTCGACTGATTATATTCTACGTTGTAAGTTTATTAAAATACCAGATTAAACATATGATGAATTTGATAAAACATTGTGATATATTCGACGTTGAAATTTTTCAAAGGATTGGATATTTTCAATATCGTATATAATTAGTTAAAACTATATAGGACATATAGTTTTAACTAATTATAATGTCGTATATGCTTGTGTTAAATGACAATTCAAAATATGCGCAAAATGGACTTATTTACACGACAAGAACATGTGTTTTTGATATTATTGATATTATGATGAGCTTCTTGATCATTGATAGTTGTATGTATTTTTTAACAGTTTTGTTATGTATCTTAATGATGAATTAATATCAAGTATGATATATAACTGAGTTTATTCTAAAGTGCAATAACAAAAATATCCTCAAGTGTGTGAAAAATTATAAGCAAGGCACAAAATATATACTTACATGAATTTTTTTAAGAAAAAATATCTTAAAGTAAAAACCCTCGTGAAAGAACATAAAGCTGATTTGAGGCACCGACGCTGCAGGAAGTCTGCAGTATGTACATGTGATCTTGGACATTTTGACATACTGCAGACTTTCCAACCATAACAAAAATGATTGGCGAGACTATTGAAATTAAAAAAAACATCCTAGTTTCAATAGAGAAGGTGTCTGGGTGTTACCATCTGCATCATATTACTTCCAAGACTTCATGATACTGTAAGCTCGTTCTCCGTAGATCGAAACAAATTTAATATTTAAAAGTTGAAAGTAGCCGTCGTTATTTAAGACACGAGGACGTCAAACACATGAGTGATGTAAAATTACCGAAACGTCAGGAATTAAAAAGTTAAAATTGAACGCGATAAAATCTCGTAAAATTAGCTTCATTGATTAGAGGAGTCTATAAGTTTACTGGTGTTAGTAGAAATCAAATGAAAAGGACCTGAAACATTTAGCGATGGGTCTATTTAGTGTAGTTGATTATCGATCGATTGATCGCATGTCATGAAGTTATATAAGTACCCGATCACGAATTCTAAACACACAAAAATATTTGTAGGTACATTCTTGGCAAGTGCCCTCTTTGCGATGAAAATTATGGAACTACTGTAGCGTAACTGATTCAACTCAATTTTACAACTCTACTATCGTTATTAATTAAAATCGAAAGCATTGATTGCGCAATGATACTCACTGCCCACTAGAGCTAGACTGACGAAAGTAACAAATAGGCAGTATAATTATATTTAAAATATTTTAAATAGATAGTACCTTTAGCCGACGAGCATATATGCATATGGATGTAAACGAGGCGAGAGAGGTGTGTCAGGATCGTGCCAAATGGAAGTTCGTAATCTCTACCCACCCCTCTGGGTAACAGGCGTGACTGTTTATGTTTATGTATATTTTAGATCATAGGCTTTTCTTGCTCAGTGGAGATACCTGCTCCAGCAGTATATTATCGCAGACCGATGATGATATTTTTGTTGATGGTTGGGCTTGTTTTCTGTAAGAAAGCTAGTGCAATTACAAACTGTGTGAGTGTAATTTAGTCATCAGGAGTGACGATGCATCTGGTCTTCTTTTTTTTAAGTTAACTGTAGATCTCGTCTTCGTGATTTGCAGAAGCCACTTACTACCAGGTGGACTGTTAAATCCTTTGTTTCACTTTGTTTAGTTCCTAAACAAAGAAAACCTAAACCTAAACTTTTCATATACTATAACTAGCTCCTTTTATCCACAAACGACCTTGAGGCTTAATAAACAAATTACTTTAAAATTTCCATATAGTGGCGGTGTAAGAGTCTATTACGTGATATGATTCCGTAGGTGTCATAGAAGGCGACAGAGGCAAAAGAAACAGGAGATGGGCAGTAGCATCTTCCATAAGACAACAACTCAAAATAATAAATATAACCGCGGTTGCACACTCGCCTGCAAAACGTGGCAATTAAGGAAATTGTCCCCCCTATGACGCAATATTTTTGGGAAACCTATGTTCAGCAGTAGAATATAGGCTATAATTAATGAATGAACACTATTTTTTTTACTTATTATAAGCCAGTGCATGACTACCTTAGATGGTAAATCGCACTGTCTTAGCGTAACAAAAACCTATTCACTCTTGCCTTGCAGACGTCCAGAATGTATTCGGACGGAAAGATGGACGTCGGCAAATTATTCCACTCCTTTGCTGTACGCATTACCCAAGACGTTGCAAACTATTTGGTTCAACATGGTAAATTATTCTCAAGTATATATATATACTTACCTAGTTGAGTCTTTAGGATAATTAAAAAATTATATATTCATTCTATTATTGTTCATACAAACAAGTATATTAAACCATATTTACACTTTTTTATATTTTATTGAACACGAATAATTCTTTAAAAAAAAATTTATACTTATTATTTTTTACACGACCCTGAGTTTGAGCACTGGCCGAGCCGGTTTAAAGCAGTTTCTCTCTGTACGTGACGAGCAGCCAGTGCTCACGCACACACTCGCGTCTGGCCTGTAGTAGTGTACCTATCATAGCGCGGTTGTATGAAGCTTTGCCTCTGCACGGTACGGTTCCTTTACTCATGTGGCGAAATTGCAAGCAATAATTTGACAAAGTTTTACAAACGGTGTGGCATTGCATAAAATACGGACAAACAAATATTAATTTTGATATATTAGTTTATAGGTAATTATTTTATATAATTTCCGCATTATATTTGAAGTCGACCGTTGGTTTAGTGGTCGTAAACGTGGTTACTGATGATGAGAGATCCCGGGTTCATAATCTCGGGTATTGTCAAAATCAGATACTGAGTTTTACTGTCAAGAAATTCACAGTAGCAGCCCGGAGTTAGTAATTTGCGGGTGTTTCACCTCTTTGGTCCTGCGCCTGATCTCTCTTCGGTCGTGTTCAATTGCCGTTCCATCGGACTATGAGAGTGCACCTGTGCTTGCCCATACACTCGGGCACTATAATCCTGTCCTGCGCAGATGGCTGGTCTCCGTTCAGACTGGCCTCCGTGACCGAAATTCGTGACAGAAGTTTATACTTTTTCTAAGAAGTTTAATTTTCTGACCTTTTTGAGTGGTCTAAAGAATAAACAATCGCATGATAACTATTGATAACGAATGATGAATTAGTTATATAAAAAACTCATCATCTATTTTTCCAGTCAAAGGTGTAGAGTATTTTCTCCAAATTTATATATAATAGTACACATTTGAAGAAGATATCGCGTAACATAATATATTAAAAATACGTACAGTCGTAATAAAAACCTCCTGTTTTGAAGTCGGCTAAAAACAATGGAAATACGGCAAAATTCAAAATCATTTAAATAACATGATGCGAGTTAAACATAGTTTTTGTTTGTGCATTATTATGCTATGCAAGCATAATTGTTTTTATGTATTTTGTACGATGAAAGTGTTTCGCGTAATATACAAGTACATACTAAAAAAAGAACATGCAGTCGAATTGAAAACGTCTTTTTTGAAGCCCGCAAAATCATTTAGATAACATAATACGAGTTGAATATATTTTTTGTTATTCTATTATTATGCAAGCATAATTATATTTGATGTGTTTGAACGATTAAAGTGTAGAGTTCAACATCGGGAAACTTACTATTGTATAACTTCATTATTCATATATTATAGAGAAGAGCGCTCACCATTATGCGTTTTAAAAATTCTCGGTTGCTAATAAATAACGTTTACGTACTATGCCGGATGGGATGCGAGCATTTAAGTGTGTGAATGTATATTTTTAACCAACTAGTTGATTACAATAAACTTAATTATGATTTTTTTATATAACAACTTAAGATCCAAGAGCGATCTTCTTGTTTAAATTTTAGGTGGAGTAAATTTATGGAAGTAAGTTTTTTACTTATAAGGTTAAAAAACATCCTGAAGCAGTTATAAGGGGATATAGAATAAACATAAACATTCAGTTAATATAACGTTACCTTTCTTTGTTGTTTAATTTCTTCGTTTTTATTTTTTTAATGGTAATCAGCTAATCAGGATGTACTGTATTGTGGTTATAAACTATATTGCTTTTGTACTTAAAGTAGACGCTATCGAAGCGTTAGCTACACCAGCTGACGCTGATTGAAGAGATTGAACCCGCATTGGAAAATAAGTGTTTGATATACAATGGCGCATGTCGACATCGCTACTACAGCTTCGAATTCAAAGACTAATTGGACATTGTATCAATTTGAAATACAATGCTTGATGAGATAAAACCTTTGTATGGTTTTATAAATAAACTTTACGTTCTTTTGCATACATATGTGCAGATAATATAATAGTTCAGGAGGAATCGGCGTATACCGACAACTATTCCACCTCAATTTTTTATGCGATTCTCTTCAATGATGATATAAATGCAAGTTGCCATGAAGTAACTCGGTGCCAAATTTTTTAAATCGATTTTTTCATTGTTATTTTCAAACGGAACAATTTTTTTTTTATATTGTTTATAAGGTACGAATAAAAAAAGGTCCAATGACTTTTTACGATAAAGTTAATATTTTCGGAGTTATGAATTTCTAAAGGTTTGAAAAATGTCGAATTCGGATACCTACTTCGAATTTTTTTTCTTATTTCTTAGAAATGCTGGTTTCCTCACGATGTTTTCACGGCGAAGGAAAACATCGTGAGGAAACCTGCATTTCAGAGAAATAAGAAAAAAAATTTCGAAGAAATGTGATGTTCGCCAACATGCGCGGCGGACATTTGCATGCCCCAAAACCCTCTCAGAAATAAGGGAGGGCTGTGCCCTGCAGTGGGACGTATATAGGATGTAACTTTTACTTTAATATGGAAATGACAATCAAATTTCACATTAATTTGTTTTTATCTATTTAATAAACCTCTGTTAAAGATTTTGCAAATAGAAAGTAATTTTGGCTTGAACATGTTAATTATTTCATTCGCTCATTTATTACAAAGTCCACTCCTGAATATAGGTCTTCCCTGACTCCCTGAGATAGCCTCATAAGAGGGATATTTGGCATAGTTGCCACGCTTGGTAGGCGGGGCTTGCAGCTGCAGTATTCTTTTTATTTATATTGAGCTGTTAGCAAAAATATACATATTCATCCCACAGGTGTCGTAAGAGGCAACAGGGGGAAAACAAAGGAGATGGGCAGCAGCATTATTCTGATAACAAACTAAAACAAACTAAATAATTAAAAAAAAAACGCCGTTACTAATCCGTCTGCTAAACGTGGCAACTATGGCAAACATACCTCCATGAGTAACGATTTATTGCTTTGATGAATTTGTAGTAGTTCTAAACGCAGCTTTACCAGTAAGAGGATTTAATACCCAGTTTCATAAATAGCATAAAATGAAACGAAAATCTTACATTCTAGCACAAATGCTTTTATTTCCTTTTATCACACGTCAAAGAACCAAATAGTCGCGTCAAATGAGATATCTTATATAAAACGATATCGAATGAAAGAAAAGTAACGGATTACTCGTCTTTTCATATTTTCAATGAGGCAAGGACATTATTTATTTATTAATCTCATTTAATTTTTTTTTAAAAACGTTACCCCCATACCAGGATTTTCTCCTGTATCATGGAGGCAGTTCATAAACAGAAATTACACAAGGACAAACATCCAGAACAATTATTTGCAGGCCATAAGTACACATACATGTTCCGTGCGTGATTCAAACCCGTGGCCTCAGCGCAGCAACTCATTGCTAAGCCACTGCGCCACGGAGCCGTCATATATTATAGTATATTTTAACATTTTGTATATTTTAATTTAAATATTAAAATATACAATATTTATTACCATAATTAAAAAAAAAACTAAATCTTAATTATTATAGTCCTACTTCACGCGATATGGTGCCAAGAACGCTGGCTGCGTTTCCTCGCTAAAATAATACTGAAATACTATACTTGGCTATTGAGCGAGAAAATAATCAGCCCACTTATCACCAGCGGCGACGATAAGTCGTGGATAGTTTCTTTAAGAATTTATCTGCACGTGGACCCCGCGGACCAATTGTCTCTACAGCAAATGACACAAATATGTTGTCATCTCTTAGAGACTCAAATTTGCCCTACTTAGTTCAGCCGCCTGTGATGCCGCCTCGGCTAATCGAGGTACCCCTGAGATAAGAGGTTGACAAAGTTCCACGTACGTACCCCTACGAGGGCTTTACCTCTATACCAAATGAACAAAGCCATATCGTCTAGTCTCCTGCCTTCGTCTCCAAATATTGCACGAGGTTCTGAAACCGAGGGGACGTATATAGAGACAAGAGCTTTTCGGAAAACACCGTGACCTAATACTACCTAACCAACCGCAACCTACCTAACATTTAAACTGATTTTTTTTACATATACATAATACTAACAATTTATGGTCCTTTGGTTAAGTATAGTGTATTGTTTAATTATGGATGATTCATAGAAATGCAAAGATATATTATAACTTTCAAATAAATTTGTCGGTACGATACGCGTGCCCTCTACTGTAAGTTAATTGTACTATGCCTATAACCTTCGCGAAAGTGCAAGCAGTAAGTAGACAAAGTTTTACCGTATAGAATCTTACGAACGGTGTGGCATCGCATAAAATACGGACAAGCTTTGTTATATTATGAAACGATAATGAATACAATTTTCATTTTCTTTAAAAATTGGTTAGAAGTTATGCTTTGAAAGCTAATTTTAAATACTTTTAGTAACATGACGATTTTGGATACGTTGCAGTTGACGAACCAAGTGGAAAAGTTGGCGCAGGTCAGTCGCGATCTACGACGGAAGCACAAGCAGCTACAAAACCAGGTAATTCTTACCATTTCTTCTATTAAAGCCTAGCCTAGGTCTAGCAGCTGTCGCTGAAGTGCAGTGATAACGATGAAGACTAGTTTAAGGCAGCGTGCCAGATATATGTATATGTATGTATTATATGTATTTATATTATCTTATTATTAAAGCTATAAATCCAGGTTGGAACTGTTATTTTACGCTGGTATTTTGTGTGAGCGTGGTCCTACACCGGTCGAGCTGACCCATTCGTGCTTCAACCATAATATAGCTGCGGCGCGTCTATACCACGTATAGCCGCATATTAATTTATTTAGTTTTTAAATTTTTTGATATTTCGTAAGACATTTGAATATAAGGCATATAGAACGTATTAATAAGTATACATAATGCAACACAGCCATATTGGCTATTGGACGGAGTATCAAACTACTACTACTCAGCGGTTTCTGGAAGTTCCTAGAGTCCCATTCGGAGCTAACATCATGTAAAACATAAATTGTTGGATTTCGGGACTGATTCGGGGTTTTTGGTACGAAATTCCTTATCGGACGGTACGAATTTGGCGGATGGGGGTTAGGCGAGAAAAAGAGTAAAATTTTTCTGTCACGACCCCATCTGACGGAGTGTAGACGGCCTTGGCAGCTATAAGGAAGCGTGATGGAATAATATTCATCTCCCGCGCACTTTTTCTGATCTTGCCATGAAAGAAATATTATTTTATTTTAAATGACGCTTCATTTTAATAGACGCTAATAATGCACTTATTTGTATTTGATAATCAATAATATAATACGTTTATCAATAATAATATATTTGAAGCGACAGTAGCCTAATGGCAGGGCGCGGACCGCGAACTCGAAAGGTCGTGGGTTTGAATCCGCCATTCGACTACTGCCGTGAACCACTTCTAACACGAGCATTTTAAGCTTACCAGAAGTAGTTTACGGGAATATTAGTAATGTTTAATAGCATTACTCGTATTTAAAAAAAAAAGAAAAAATAATACTACGAAAGGACCTTCGTTCCAATCGAGTGTTCCACGACACTCACGCATGTTTTTTTTTTTTAATATTAACACCTCACTCATTTATATATTGCTGCATAATACATAATTAAAACAAAAAACTGGGTCATTCGCTCACTCACCCGCAACACGATTCGTATTGTTAGTGAGTAAGGTGTTTCATTGTTGAAATTCGAGTAACTTATTCAATTAGCGGCAACTCACGGTAACTCACTCATCCTTAGTGAGGGACATATCACTAGCAGCAGCAGCTTCCTGATATCAACTCAAGATTAATAAAAACGGCGGTTGTCAATCGGAAAATCGGATAAGGAAACAGCATATAATGTGAAGTAACAAACGGTCCATTTGGAATAAACATCTTCTTTTGTGGCCGTAGGAAAAAAGTTGTATTAAATATATTTTACAGTCTTATAATATTTTACGAAAATTTATTTTTAAGAATTAAGTTATTAAGAATTAAGTTTGGCGGTGTAAGAAT
This sequence comes from Parnassius mnemosyne, assembly GCA_963668995.1. Classification (NCBI taxonomy): domain Eukaryota; kingdom Metazoa; phylum Arthropoda; class Insecta; order Lepidoptera; family Papilionidae; genus Parnassius; species Parnassius mnemosyne. Next base: position 17,803,920 of record CAVLGL010000085.1, read on the forward strand.
ATATCATATCATGCCACCACCACATATCATCCCTTGGGTGTCGTAAGAGACGACAGAGGGAAACAAATCAGGAGATGGGTAGAAGCGTCTTCGTAATAACGACTAAAAATAAAAACTGCGGTTGCCAACCCCCTTGCCAGGCGTAGCAACTATGGGTAATAAAAAATGAAGGTATAAGGCATTATATGGCGAGGCCTATGTTCAGCAGTGAACTTTAATAGGCTGTAACGGTAGCGGTAGTAATTATGCATTAGGCAATACAAAATGTGTCCCATATTCTCTTAAATCTGTGTGTCTCTTAAGTCTGTCATTTCATGTAAAGATAGTAAGACAATATAAAATTATATGGGTATGTCTTGTGCAAAAATGCACTGGACAAGTTAAAGTGCAAAGCTCCTTTAACCTAAATTATTTCAAGATAAAGTAGCCGATCATAATATCATCACTATCGCTTAAGCCACTAGTGTCGTTATACCCCTTGTCATCGTAATTCGATGACAGCTAAAGAGCACTTCACTTTACTCACTTTATATCTTCAACAAAGAAAATTACTTAACTCATGTAGAAAAATTTAAAGGTATGCATAGCACTATCATAAAGCATTTTTGTTTTCTAAAATATTTCCTATGTTAATATATTTGACATGAAAAATCTGAATTAGTGTAATTTCTTACTTAGAAGACATGTTATCCGTTTATTATTTATATAAAAGAGAAACACGGATGTTTACGTGGTAAAGCCATGCTACAGCTATAATAGTAGGATAGGATAGGAATGGGTCGGCTCGACCGGAGAAGGACCGCGCTCTCGTAGAATACCAACATAAAATAGCGGCTTAACGCTGCTGTGTTTCGTATGGTGAGTGTAGAGAACCGGAGACCCTTTTTACTGGAAAAGAGGCATTACATCTTAGCCCTCACGGGTGACAACGCATCTGCATTTTGATTCATAAGCTAGGATAGATGTAGATTTCTATAGGCCGCAGCAACCGCTTATCATCAGGTGGACTGTGTGCTCGTTTGTCACCCTTATCATTAAATAAAAGCAGTTCCAAATTTGTGAAATCTATTTCTCAATATCCATAAACTTGTGAAAGTTTTGATCAAGATAATTGTCATTACATTATAATACGACCGTATTTACTTCCTCAAATATAAAACTATTTTCATATTTGGTCAATCAATTTTGTTGATTTACAAACAGTAGTTTTAAATGGTCGATATGATTATTTTTAGTTTAGTGCGATAGAACGACTGTTCATAAACTCGTGACGTCCGTTTCAATGTTTATGGTACCCGACTTTGATTACCGTCAGCTCTACTGAAATTTAAAAACTGATCTTTCACGTGGTGAAAGAAAGCATTGTTAGGAAACCTTACTTTTACTTCACTGAAGGACAATTTTATTAAAGCACGCAAACACACTGGTTTCCATTGGTTTTTTTTAAGTCAAGTAAGAATTGTTTTCCTCATCTACATAAAAGGGTAATTGCGCTCAAGATACATAAAAAGTCTTTGAAGTAAGGACTAAAAGTTGCATTTAAAACGATTCAAATTTAAAACCAAACTTTAAAATTTGGCACGAAAACAGAAACAGCAAAGCCTTTTAGGAACAGCAAGCTTAAACTTTCGCAATATAACAGAAGCATACTAAATGTGCGGAATACTTTGCTTGCTTCAATGGCAACATTTTAAAACCGTTGTATTTTCTGGTTCAGTCCAACAATCACTACAAATTCTGTGTGGACAAATACTGGGTAAAGTTAGAAACATTTTCTATTCCATTAAAATAAATAAATCCAGTCGCCCGTTAATTAAAACAGTCTGTTATCGCGCAATAAGTTTCACCAATTGTCTTTAAACTGTACCTTGGGTCTTGTTACATCTGTCCCGTTCCTATTTACTGCGGAACTCTCACAACAGGCTTACTGCTAAATTATTCCATAGATAAACTACAGACTACCAAAAAGAAACGTTCGGATACATTCGCAACGTAATTGCACATTTTATTGTTCATTTTATTTTTTGTCATCAGTAAAGTCTTGACATAAATATTGTATCAGTTATTATTTGTATAGATTTATTTAAGTGTTCTAATACAATGGTAGGTTTTAAATACCGGAATATTTGTGTGTCCGAATCCGAATATAAAAACAGGCATTTAAAGAAAGGGTGTTAAATGCGATGTGTTACCATGATATATGATAGTAACTAACACGGCATTGTGTATTGTCATTTGCTGATTTTCTAACACATTCTGACCTCTCACAATAGAGTGAAGAGCACCATTCACTTTGCGACGAGCATTTACTCTTCATTTTATACCCTTGTCATGTTTATCGTCTCCGCTAAACACACATTGTACACGTGATAGAGCCATGCTGCAGCGTGGTTGTAGCATGAATGGATCGGCTCGACCTGGAAGGACGAATCAATGCTGCTGTGTCTCATATAGTGAGTGTGGAGTGAATCCGGAGTGGCAACAAGGGTGACAACTGTATTTTGATTATTGATTGATATAGATGTAGATCTCTATGGGACACAGCAACCACTTACCATCAGATGAAAGGTATGCCCGTTTGTCACCATTATTCTATTTAAAAACAACCACTTGCTCAACTAACTCCCCTTCTTTCCTTATTTCATTTATTATCATTTTACTATCTTCTCGTTTAAAAACCACCACTTTCATCTAATTTTCTCTAACTTCACTCTACTTACTTTACTTTGTCACTTCCGTAGACGTTTCCAAAGACTACAGTAACCACTTACCATCAGATAAACTGTTTGGCGTTTGTCACTTCAGTCCACTTACAGTACCCTGGTCATGATCTTCTTAAGAATGTGCGCGTGAAGAAGCTACGTCGCAACGTATAATGACTGCAGCACGAATTGGTTGAATCGACCGGGGAAGGACCACGCACGCACAGAATGGCAGCGTTAAATAGTAACATAATGCGTTCCTTTTTGTGAGCGACGACAACTGTAGACATTATTTTACTGGTAACGAGGCACTCCGTATTTGTCCTTAGAGGTGACAAAATGATAAAGCAACTGCATGGGCTACATCAACTATTTCATATGGCCCGTGTGCTCGTTTGTACCCCTTAATTCTATAAAAAGAAGGTACGCTCGTATGCACCTACATGTTATTGAATCGAATGTGTATTTCGTTATGATAGCGATTATATTTTATTCATTACGATCTAATTGATACACCGTGTAGCCATAACTACGTTTGTTCAATACCAAACAGTACGTCAACAATGCACATGGTATAAAACGGTGGTCAGAGCGTAATCGACATATATCTCATATACATTAAGTTTCTATATTATCTATGCTTTTTCCATAAATTATGCATTAATGCATTCTAAAATTTGTTAGAAATCATGCTGTAAATTAATTTTTTATTCGTTTAAAATGTTTCCAGGTGCGCTTAGTATGCGAAGAACGCACTGAACTGACCGCTATAGTCCAATCACAACAGAGGGATATCGCCGCGCTACAGCAATCCGATGCCCGGAACAAGGTAATTTTTTGCTGTTATAATTATTTTATTACATAGAATTTTGTCGTAAAATTTTTTACGTATACAAATACAAATTCAATATTAATAATATGCATATGTGCCAGACCTTAAATAACTAACATCACAATTTACACATGCTGAAGACTGTGTGCCAATTGGCATATGCATAGCGTGGCGATATGACAAGTCCTCACTACTGTGAGCCCTATTTACAGCAGTGAACTTTGAACTGGCTTGTCAAAAAGATGAATCAGAAGAAAAGTAAAAAATCTCTTTCAATACCATTAATGTTTGTTATATAGCAAAAGTGCACTTCATGTGGCGCGGGCTTCGCCGAGGGCCCGGACGACGAGGACCAGTCGTCGAAGCCGACTTTCAGTGTGCGAGAACTGCGCGCCATACTGCACGAGCGGAACGAACTAAAGTTAAAACTCAACCGCGCCGAAGAACAGTTACAAGCGCTACAGGTCGAGCCGCAGCCGGATAGGTGAGTTCTTCCTTTAACGGTCAAAATTAATATCCTATCTATCCACGAATTGCCATACTAGAGATTTAAATTTGACATAAAATACATGCTGTTCGCATAAAAGCAACTGTGTCTATTTTAAGACATCACTATCATGCGTCATCTCTATTTCTTCTTCATCATCATCATCATCATCATCTTTTGAAATTTTAAGTATGGAGTAAACCAGATAGTTATTTATGTTATTTAACTTACTATTATGATGCCAAAAAACGAGTACTGTAATATTTTTAGATAGCCTGTAGATAGCACGTAAACAAAGTGAATAATTTTTTTTTATAGTTATACCGCCATGTACAGGCTGTTTGAAGTATAGATTGGGTCCTTCAGGCCTTTTTCTTAAGCATGTTATCATACGCTTTTAAAAATAAGTCATCTATAATTTTTTTGACATTAGATGGCGTTGATTTCGTAAGCCAATAAAATATGACAGAAATCAAAACTTTGCCTAAGGTTGTCAAAATTTGAGTATGGGATTTCATTTTTCAGTGATTCCTTTATTTGAAGTATTGAAGTCACCAAACGAATATAATATAATATTATTACAGTACAAGTTCGGACACGTCCCCATCGGTGAGCACAACCGTCAATGAGGAGGAAGAGGCGCCTGTCCAAGGTCCGTTGCCCGCAGAACCTGACGACGCCCCGTGGAAACGCAACAGTGGAATAAGGAAGTTGTAAGTCCTAGTTGATAACTTTCTTTTTACTAGGTATGCGAGTGGGAGATGGGCAGGGTAATATAGCATGCATGTTGGAATTTGCTTTTTGCTTGCATGTCGTTCTTATTGCAATTACACTGCGCCTTCGATAATCAAATAGATTGATATTTTTAGATAACATACAAATCTTAGTTTCGTGATATAACATTTTTGAGATTAAATTATTAAAATGCCTTATTTCTAAGTCATGTATAAGTGTTAAATGGAACATCTTGCGCTACAGTTAGCTTTAATTATATTTCATCAACAATAATAGCTTCTTTTGAGTTACTATTAGTTTGAAAATGAAATTTAAGCCAAACCTTTACTAGTGGAAGTGACCGGCGTTTTGACGCGTCTAATGTACAATATAGTGGTCTATTTATTAGCAGTTTATAAACTTGGATTAAAGAGTATAATACTAGTTCATACTTATACACATTTGAGATATTATATACTCATTAAAATTAAAATAAATGCGGTTCTGAACTATAAGTCGATCGATTGATCGACCGTTATTGTATCAAAATGTGTGCAGTTTTTATTTATTGAAAATTAGAAATAATAATTTTAGGACAGTATTTGAAAATTACAGATTATTTAATGGATTTTTTAACATAATAATATGCATAATTTTGCTGTGAAACAAATTAGTATCTAAATTAATCTTTCTATTAATATTATGCTGGCTTATTTTGCATTTTAACCTTCATATATAGATATTTAAAGTGCTTCCTGCTGCATTATAAAATGTAATTATTCGTTAGTGTTTATGTATTGTTAACAATCGAGTGTTATTAACAATTGGTGAATTGGAATGTGTTGGATTGTTTTATATTGGAAGTAACACGATATTATATATATATTTTCTGATTTATTTTATTTGTCACACTCACACCACGCTTTGTTATTTGGTTCTGGTACATTTTTCCCATAATTTTATTTATGTACAGGGAAGTAGAAATCGCATGAATAAAATTAAGATTTTGTTTGACACCAAACCATTTGGCTAGTGATATTTTCTATCAAAATTTTTGATTTTTCTAGGTGCTTTATATAAAATAATGAAAGGAAAATGCGACCAGGGCCGAAAGAGATCATCGTAACACTAGACACGAAGCACGGAATTGCATGAATTGTCGATTGTAAAATTATACTGGTGCCTAGTGCTTACGTTGCTTAGCCACAATCCTAAATCCCATCCTTTTACTATTTCTTTCACCTTCAAACATCTTTATATTAAATAAATGTGCGTGCATAACTTTCACTTTTGCACAATTATATGTTATGTACAGTTGTTTCGAAACGTTTATTTTTTCAAATTACTTATCCTTTTTTTTTTTGAAAAAACAAATAGAAAATATAATGTAATTTTGAAGTAAAATATTACATCTGACATTAAATGTACAGATATGAAATAACAAACTTGATATAATTTTTAAATTTTTTCCTTATAATTTATTTATTTTTTCCATACCGCGTTTTGAACTCGTAAAACGCATTATTTATTATACCACATTAAGTTTTATCCCGTTGTTATTTTGTCCGAGTGTTTGTCATTTTTGGTTGAACCCCTCCTGAAGTGTTGTGGTTGCGTGTGTGCGGCCAGGTTCTGGCTGGCGATGACGTCACGCGACGCCGGCCGCCGCTCGCCGCCGGCGCGGATCTCTTTCGGCCCTTGGTACTGATTGCGACCGACACTAAGGTATTTGTTTTACACGAGGGTGGCTCTAGCTGACGAGAAATTATTCTCATTTTCAGGTCTATAATATGTAATGATGATTGATTGCTCATTTAGCTGGAGGCTTTATAAGCTTTTAGTTTGAATATGTTAATTAGAACAATTGGTGAATACATTTCTGTTTGATTGGTGCATTGCCAAGCAAGTTATTTTTATTTCGATATTATATTAGATTAGAATATACGTAACTTTCATCGGTGACTAGTAATAATTCAATGACAAAAGTCCTACATAGTTTATATTTTTATTGTTCAAGTGTTAAACTTAAATAATAATATGACACTAGTTTTTGGACACGTTACTATGAACAGCTACAGAAGCGTTTCTTCAGATTCAAAATATCGTAAGTCTTTTGTATTTACTTCTATGAGGCTTACGTTAAGTAACCGTTATGGCTATGCTCGGGATTTCTCTGCGTGATAAACTTAGAAATGAGGTTATCCGCAGTAGAACTAGAGTAACCGACATAGCCCAATGGATTAGTAAGCTGAAGTGGTAATGGGCCGGTCATATAGCTCGAAGAACCGACAACCGAGAGGGACAAAAGGTTCTCGAGTGGCAACCTCGTACCAGTAGGCAAAGTTTAGGGGGTCCCCCTAAACTTCCACTAGATGGAGTGGCGAACTGGTAAGACATGCAGGAAGTTGATGGATGCAGGTGGTTTAGGACCGTGCTTTGTGGCATTCCTTGGGGGAGGTGTTCAGCAGTGGACTTGTGAAGGGTTGTAATGATGATGATGATTATGATGTCTTCAAATAATTTTATTTAAGGGTAGTTATTTCGGCAATATGTGGCTATTTAGTGTTTTGCAGCTTTTGTTCAAACTCCATATTATTTATAATTATTCGGCTTTTGGCTAAAGGATCAACTATAACAAGACTTCTTGCTAACCTTATGTTGCTTTTATTAAAGTTCTTATAGGATTACATTTTACACTACAACGACTCACGAATATTGTGAGATTTCCGCTATACCAGAATAAAACTATAGTTTAATTGATTGTTAAATAACTTAAGTTCTTCAGTGCCATTAAAAATTTCGTGTTTAGCCATCTTAGCGCGAACAGTACTCACTCAATCCGTCATAAATAACAAGTCAACAATAAGAACAAATCAAAGTAAGGCGCGATAAAAAAAAAACGTAAAAATTTGATTTAGTTCTATATTAACACTTAGTTTACACATGTTCCTTTATGACGATTAAAGTGGTGATATTTAAATAACATTTTTATTTATCAAGAAGAAACAACTTAAGCATAGCAAGAAATTCAAAATAACTTATACTGTGTTAATCTGTTAATTATCAATATTAATGCGTTAATATGAAAATAAACACTGCTTATAACGTTTTGTACTATTTATAATGAATTCTTGAATGATTATGTCCAATGTTTAAAACTGAAATTAAAAAAGTAAAATGTCTATTGAAAGGCGTAAAATTTAACCACAGCCTATGTCACTTTCACAACTAAGTCGAATCTGATGATACCCCCATATGTCTCGACCCATCAATCCCATAAATCCTGGCTACAAATCCTGACAAAGAAATAGACATACATACTTACATCGGTGATTTAACGATCTGTTTTCAGTAACGGGATATACTCCATGCATCGCATGTCAGTCTCGTTCTTCTCGAACTACATTCGAGCTCATGTTTCTTTATATCGTGATTATCTAGAAATGGTGATATGAAAAATAAAGAAAAATAACTTGTAAGGTCTATTGTTTAATGAAAGTGGCTTCAACATCGGTTATCATAATGATAGCACCGGTTTATTATAATGAAGTGAACATGGTGCTGAGATTTCTCACAAACCAACGCCGAGAGTCTATAATTTTCATCATTATCATTTTACCTTATAGTCCGGTACTAGTTTTAACTCTAGTCAAAAATAATTAATAAATTACCTATTTTAATAATTATTTTACATGATGCGATCTATTCCATGTTTATTTTTTTTAAATTAAGTGTACCGTCAGTTGTTACGAATAAAAAAAAATACATTGACACCCCTCACGCTCAGTAAAAAGGTCAATTTACACTCACCATAAAACAGCAGCTTTATACTTCTATTTTACGTTAGTAATTTGTGAGACCGTGGTCTATTCCCGGTGGAACAAACCAATACGTATTGTAGTTATGTATGTAATATAATTTTATTAAATATCAATAATATTTAATAGTTATATATAACAGCTGCAGTGTCGCTCTACCGAATAATTCACATTAACGCATTAACTATGTATGTATAATTTCAACCTCTAACCAAGGATGTAAAAAATACGGCCATAATGTTACATTGAAAATGTGTGGAGTACCTTAGGTCCTACAATTTTGTTTATTATACACGACGAGATACATGCACACAAATACGTAAAAATCTTTGAATAAAACTATTTGTACGGATTTTATCGCGTTTAATTAACTTACTTTTACTTAGTTTCGGGTGCTTTACAGCATCCATAGTCACCGGGGGGGGGGGGGGGGGGAATGGGATACTGAGATGTTTGATGTTCCAATGTCATAGTTAACCTGGCTACCTTCAGTTTTTAAATATTACTTTATTAATTTTTGGTCCGATCTACGCAGAACGAGCTTACAGTATGTTGAAACCTTGCAGTGGTATGCTTGTGCTTGGATCTGAGTTTGTTAATTGTAGAATACCAAGCAGATGTCAGCACCCATCCATCTTCGCTATTGAAATTAGAATGTTTTTTAATTTCAATAGCCGTATCATCGTTGGTTTATCAAATCTTATGTAATGGTGGGGACGATCTTGAACATGTTCACAGACTGCAGACTTCCCGGAGCGTCGGTGCTTCACGTCAGCTACATGTTATTTCACGCGAGTTTTTATAGATCTTTTTGTTTGTTCTATGTAAGAGAGACCACATTCACAATATAGCTTGTACTACACTCCTGCATCGATGGATGGTAATAATGTACTAATCTTCTTGGGCGGCTTGAAGAATGTTTTAATGGAAGCTCGCTCCAAGATGTAGCCAACCTTGTCTGTGACTCCTCTGACATATGGCAGTACAGCAGGCATACGTTCGATTGTGGTCGGCTTCACTTGGTCACTGTGACGTATGCGCGGGACCCGAAGCTTGTTGTCTTGCAATACTTGCTTGACGTGCTGGAGCTCGGCGGCCAGATGTTTTACTGTCACAGATCCCTTGTGCTCTCTGTAACAAAGATTTATCCATGGTAGCTAACTATGTCGGATAATGGTGAGATTCACCATTTCAATATCGGTTGATATGGGTCTTTTTCCTACACACAGTGTGACCTATAGTATTATCAGGCTTTCAGATGACTAAAACATCTAGAAGAAAGCTAAAGAATTATTTGCCTCTAACTCGTCCTCTTACATAGGACAAACAATAAGATCTATAAAACTCCGCGTGAAAGAACATATAGCTGACGTGAAACGTCGACGCTCCGGGAAGGCTGCAGTCTGTAAACATGTTCAAGATCGTCCTCATCATTGCATCAGATTTCATAAACCACAAATCCTCGCAAAAGAACACCGATTTCTGCCAAGGATGACACGCGAGGTTATTGAAATTTTAAAAAAAAATCTAATTTCCACGGAATATAAAAAACAAGAGGAAGCCCAAAGTGAGTGGGGCAGGCTGGTCGCAATTAGGGTCAGTAGAGCGTAATCGACCAAATTTTCGCGAGCTAACTGATCAAGTGATATATGCGAAAATATGCCGTTTTGTGCAATATTGGAGTGTAAAAACGAAACTAAAAAGAATAATATTTCGAATTATTTCGAGGTATTTCGTACCAAAGCCACGCGTCATTTTTCCTTTTTTGCATAAAAACTTACCTAAACATGGACAAAATTTCAGATTGCCTTTATTGGAAGTCATCTTCAACCTTATTTCGTTAATCTATAAGCTTCATCTGTTAATACATTTTGAATAAAAATTGTTGCGATAGTGTTGCGACTACGCTATTTAAGTTAAATTATTAAAGTTTTCGATAAAATTTTATCTCAGTCCTGTCTATTCACTAACATATTAATAAAAATGTGCAAATACTGGATGACTATGAAAATATACGCAATTATAGGAGGATGACACTATGAATGAACATTTTTGTTACGGTTGTTAAGCCAGAGAAGTAAGTAGTTTAGTATATTATATTATATTCATAATATATCCTTATGTATATTAAGTAAGTTTATTACTTAAGTATATTATATTATATTCATAATATATATAATAATTTCTATTAACACAACTAATTATATGCCGGCTATATACAGTGGTGGTCACATAATTAAAGACACTAGAGGGATATTAAAACAACAAAGTTTATCTACTCTTATTTTCTTGTTGAAATTTAATACGAGCTAGAAACAATATTAAAATCATTCGGAAATTCATTGTAAAATGTTGGAATTAAACATCGAAAATAAACCTCACGTGTCCCGAATATTTATTCAGTTTAACTACATTTAGACTACTATGACCTAAGCAAAGACTTGGCAAAGTAATTAAAGACGCACAAACTAAGTAATTATGAAAAAAAATGTATTGTAAATAAAAAACTTTATTTTGATAAATTTAAGACATATTATAAAATCAAAAAACCACGTTATTAATATCTTGTCGCGTGTCCTTTAGCAGCAATAACAGCTCGACATCGCCTTGGCATTGATGCGATCAATTTATTGCAAGTTTCAATTGAAATTTGTTCCCATGCTTCTTTAAGAGCGGCATAAAGTTGGTGTACGTTTTAATGCCACTATTTTCTTAACGCGGTACCACAAGTTTTCAATGGGGTTGATGTCAGAGCTGTACGGTGGCCAATCTAACACAGTTACTGACTGGCTTCTTAGGAATTCTTTGACAACTTTTGCTGTGTGTTTCGGGTCATTGTCGTGTTGGAAAGTCCAAACCACCGGCAAACTTTCGTCAGCATAGGGTATCATGACTTCCTCTAAAATATGCTAGTACTGGAATTTATTTATGTTACCTTCTATTTTCTTGATAGGTTCTATACTATGACTAGAAAAACAACCCCAAACTTTAATGTTTCCGCCTCCATGTTTTACTGTTTTCTTCGTGTACTTCGGATCCATTTCTTTTTTAGAAGGACGTCTCACGTACATTTTTCCATCAGAAGTAATCATATTAATTTTCGTTTCATCAGAAAAAAGTACATTTTTCCACTCACGTTCTGTCCAATGTTCATGTTTTTTGGCAAACACTAATTTAGCTTGGATGTTTTCCGTCTTTAATAGTGGCACCTTACGAGATATTCTTCCGAATAAGTTTGTTTCACACAATCGCCTTCTTATCGTTCTTGCAGACACCCCTCTCAATCTTTCCTCACCAAATATTTCTGAGAAAATCAGTTCTGATCCTTTAAACGGTTCCCTTTTTGCCAACAACACTATTATTGAGTCTTCTTGTGGGATTGTTTTTCTAGGTCTAGTCTTCCTGGGCACATATTCAGTAGTATTAAAGTTCTTAAAATGCCGGATAGCATTCAGAACCATATCTTTAGAGCATCCTAACTGATCTGCAATCTTCCTACATGACCAACCTTTGCCATAAAACTTGAGAATCGTCTTCCTTGTAGATGGATCCCAGCTTTTGTTTTGTCCCATAATAACACTAATAAAATTTAATAATTTCTATTAAGTACAAAGCTAGTTTTTATTTTTATTCTATGTACTGTGAAAATTCACGCCAAATGAAAAATAACATAATTGTTTTAACATTATATTTTAAAAGTAGAACACGAAAAACACACTGTCTTTAATTAGCTGGCCAGTGGTTAACTTGTCGAAAAAGTTTTTATTTTGTTTAAAAAAGGAATAAAATCTCAACTATTGCTAAATACACGTTTTTGATATTTCCATTTTAATGATACGATCTCAGTGTAAAGATTAATAACTATGAAATATAATTAATACCTACTTTGAGTACTCTACACGTCTGTAATACTGTTGTATGTGGTCACACAGAAGAGTGTCTTTAATTATGTGACCGCCACTGTAAATTACATTCCATCACGTATATCCCATACGCATCAAGGCAATAGCCAATAAATTTAGCTATTTTACTCATTTTATATATTTTCCTATACTTTAATATTAACTGAATATCATCACTAACATCCTTCCTGTAGCTCTACAGGTTAGGTAGGGCAAAGTCAACGTTATGTCTATTGTCATTGCGCCTATAATAGCGCGAATGTATTATTGCAACATCTCGCGTCACATAACAAATTTTTTTCGTCAATCTTGGAAGTTTTTTAGATTATGATATTACTTATTAAACTACGTTTATGAAAAGGAATATGATCTTTATTTTTAAGTACTTACGGTCTGTACTCTAGTGAGTGGTGAATAACATAAATCCATTCTGTTCTATTTTTTACTAGCGAATCATGCAAAAATTATTAAAATGGTGCATAATTGTCGGTACATATTTCTTTCGTGTGAATGTGTGAGTTTGGTGACAGTGGTTTTAGTACTTCCTATTGTTTTTTTATATTCCGTGCTAATTACAATAGAGAAGATGGATGGGTGCTGCCATCTGCTTGGGATCCTATAATTAACAAAATTAAATCCAAACCCAAGCATACCACTGCCAGACTTCAAGATACTGTAATCTCGTTCTGCGTAGATCGGCCCAAAAAGTTATATTCAAAAACTGAAGGTAGCCGGGCTAACTATGACATTGGGACGTCAAACATCTCAGTCTCCCCCCGTGATCATGGATGCTGTCGGGAATTAAAATAAGTTAATTAAACGCGATAAATTCCGTATAAATAGTTATTCAATGTGTAGTGTTCGCGTACATATTAGAAATCATTACGTAAAGGTCTGACAATTGGCGCCAGAATATAGTGCGCATCAGCTCTAACACTGACACGCTTTGCACACTGGCACCGATCGTCATTTTTGTGTGTATCTCGCGTACGACAAACAAAATAGTACGACCTGTGGGGTTAGCCAATATGGCTTTCTACGATCGTTAACGCTATAGAAAACTATAAAAATTAATAGGATTCACATATCTGAACGTTAAGTCACGTGACTGCGTTGGTTTTACTTCTTTTTGCCGCGTTTTTATTAAGTAAATTTTTTGTTTGTCTGTCGTCAATTTAATAATTGGTTTTAAACTAATTTCCCGATAAGCTTGAAATTTTTTAATATAGCTCATATTTGGTATATTAGTGGTGGTATATTAAAAAAATTAACACAAAATAAAAAAAAAATTGTTGTATATTTATAGTTCACTATCGTAGAATGTCATGTTGGCTAGTCCCGTTTCTTGCGTCACATAGTGTAGCATTACGTCCGTGTTTTTTACCGTCCGCGGCTCCTACTAAGACATTGTCTCCCGGCCGGCAGTTTTCGCAAGCTCTTTGCTGAGTCTGATCTCGCCGTGGGCGCGTTCCCCCGGCCGCTGGCGGCGCGGGGCCGGGCCGCGGCCTGTGGCGCCGCCTCCGCCCCCGCGTAGGCACTCCGCCCCCACCGCGCACCCCACACACAAACAACACACACCCAGACGCCACACAGAAATCAAAAAATCCAAGCCGGAGCTCGATCTCCGACAGGAACTAAGTCTGAACCTCGACAACTGCGAAGTGGACGACTGGCTCGGAACCAGATTCGACGGGAGTGACGCGGACGACGAGGTTTCGGATGACCGATTCAGTCACGACTCACCATTGCAACGGTCGATGTCGTTGGATGGCGGCATAGAGATTTTTAAACATATGAACACTCTGCGTTCAGATTGGTCGGATAATTCATCGTCATGGACATTGTACTCGGGTGAGAGTGATAGTCGCATTCTTGAACAATATAGGAGTTTTGAAGATGTTCCGGCTTCTCAGATTAAAATGAAAAGCAGGCGTGCATCTTTGGCGACACAGAATGAGGGAAATATCTTGACTCTACATGTACTAAACAGTTACAAGGGGGTGGAAATGGAGTACGGCAACCTATCTTCTCAAATTAAAAAAATACAAAAAACATTTTCGTTCAAGAGCTTTTTAGATAAAGTCAAGGAATCTGACAATAGTACCGACAAAAACCTAGAAGTCCAGAAAGACGATGAGCTTAAGTTGGAAATGAGAGTATCGTTGTCTAGAAGCATGTCTTTTGAATCGCAAGATATGAAAGCTGTGAAAAAAGATAAGCAAATAGAGGTACCTTCAGGCCAAAAAAGTACTGGTCCAACACAAAACTTATCTTATGAAGATGCTAGAAATCTTGACACAGATTTGGGAAAGAAAGTTTTGATAAAACGTAGCAAGTCTAACATTCATTTTAAGAGGTGGGAAAAGCTAGCTGAAAATACTAGTAACGATCGTAGTAGATCTGTAAAAAATGTATCGCTGTCAGCAGATACTCCTTTCGTTAATTTTAAAGAAAGTGACAAAATTAAAAACAACATTTTAGATATTCCTCAACCCCAAAGGAATAATGTGACCTGTAGCAATTTAGATAAGGAACTTATAGTCCCCACAAATGTAGTAACAGACGTGAACTTGGTAGATAATGAAGTCAGCAATATTGATCCTAAAGTCGATATTTGTGTGGACTATTTGGTCATCGATGATAGTATAAAGAAACTAGGTGTCCCCATAGATCCTGTTAATGTTATAAAAGCTGAAAGCGTTTGTGACTGTCGAATTTGTAGCGAGGATGAAGAAGACGATAGTAAATCTTTCTTACGTAACAAGCTTAGCAAATTGTTTATGAAAATCGTCTCCTTCATCGAGTTCGGTAAGAAATTGACTTCTTGGGATGAGAATAATAACATACGTGAAGGTGAAATGTACAATTGTATAATGCATGTTTTGAAGTTGATGTTTGGTCTTTGGTTAAGGCATTTAGATCACAATCCTCAGGTTAGAGTGCATCAATAAGGTTATTAAGTTATTAAGGGTATTAAGTCATTTCTGTTGAATGTATTTTGTAGAAGGTGGCGCATTTCGTCAGATATACTTTGTCTTATCCTTTGACATTACTTCGAAATATTATTTAAACCTAATATTCTGCAATTCGTAACAAACCAACAATTTTGACATAATTTTTAGTGTTGTTTGAGTAATAACTAGGCTTAAGAATAATTAGATACTGTCTCTGATATTGTGTTGTTGTTTATAGTGGAGTATTAAAACAAATAATACGGAAAATGTCATTATTTTGCAGATATTTTTTAACTTTATAACATAGTTAATGACAAAAAAATTAAAGATACTTAACCGAGTCTTCCGTTAAGAATTTAATTTAATGATTTTATTCCAAAATTTCGTTGTAGGGTAAACAAATGATAGGCACTTTAAGTGGTTAATTCTCGTAAATAAACAAATTTGTTATATTTTTGATTGTTTTGTTGGATTTTAGTTTAGATAGCCTTAAATAAAGTGACGCATTAAGTTTAAAAAGAAATGTTTAATTAATTTAAAAATCTAATTAAACTTTTTTCTTGAGAATGTTGCAATCATTGGCACTTTAGCTTAATGAATGGCACTGTTAATTAAGTATAATAAACTTAGCAAGCTAACAGCATAGCTAAGTGGCGAAGCAATCAGCTTTGTAGCGGTTTCTAACGGTTGCCGTTGAGCAATCAGTTTCAAAATAGGAGGTTCAGATGCCTGGGTGATCAGTAATCGATTGCTGAAAACAGAATTTGAAAATTCGAAACCGTTCTCGAGATAATCGTGGGACAGACGGACAGACATTGTGAAATCAATAAGTGACTTCGCAAGCTTCGCCACTTAATAATTGGCACTATTGGAAGTCTTATAAAGTTATACCCAGATCTTTCTAAGCTCCATCTTATTATTATAAGACTTATTTTGAACAAATCTTCAAATATTTTCCTTAGATCTCCATCTGTAAGCGGTTTCGTTGGTCTATTTGATATGTGCTTTTATCAATAAAACCTTTCTCGATATTTTGTAGAAATAGACCTTTATTTCGGTTTTTCCTATTCTATTATGTGTTGGTAATCTTAAAAGTTCTTAAAAAGTTACTTCGCGTACATCCGCTCGATAAAATAAAATGATGTGTCTTACCTAGTTTAAAGAGGACCTCCCGCCCTCCCTCAATTGCGTGCACTATCCCCGTCACCAATAATCCCAGCACCACTACTCCCAACACCACTACTCCCAACACCACTACACTAGGAAAACTAAAAACACATTTTTAAAACAGCCCTTATAGGAAAATAATTGACAATTTTAAGTATAAATATGTGTTGTCAGTATAAGTTGTTACGGCATACGGCTGCTCCCTTAAAGGGTCAAATCCTCTGGGGCCCATGAGCAGAAGACTTCCCGAGCAGACGTAGGTCGGGCCTCAATGTGGCCCCGTGGAATTTCTCTAATTACACTAAACTATATGGGGGAGCGTTCTATACTACAACATAAGTATAAATATATCCTAGCAATATCTGTGTAGCTGTGATATAGAAAAAGGAAAACGTTATTAACATCCAGATTAAAATAGCAAAGTGCCAATCATTGGGGGAGTGCCAGCATTAGTACTGTTTACCCTATTTAAATTTGTATGTACATAAAAGCTATTATCAAAAATAAAATGTCGTTTATTTCATTGTAAATTTGAATAAATGTACTTATTCAAACTTATATATGTTCTGTTTAATTTTCATTGCCAAGCTATATTATTTTTTTGCAGCGGATCTTGAGCCAGAATTTATAAAACAGAATCTTATAAAAACTTATTATAATTAACATAAGCTGAGATGTCAAGCGGGGTTGCATTATTGTGTTATTTAATGCGGTATTAGAGACAGTATCTTCATTGTGATTGTCAATCAGTATTCTTACAATGTTTTTTTTTATTACCATTGTCAATTTGTAACCTTAAAATAGTTTGTCTGTGTGAATGGCATGTTTAAGACATAGTTACTGTGGTTTTGTTTGCTATTTAGATTGAGAGGCTTTCTGATATCAGATACATAATATAAGCTTGAATTGTATTACTCAAATGGTACTTTGTTTTTCTCATCGACGTGTAACGATCTCCTGTTGTACATAGGTCTAAGAAGATAATTTTGGGTGATTTTCTGTCATCATTTTTTTTTAGATTTGGTAGATATTCCATGCTACATTGAATAGGCTTTTAGTGAGTTAAGCCAGCGCGCTTTACGATCTGGGGTTAAAATTTCATCTGCTCAGTGCTGCTAGTAATCAATTTTTTCTAGTATTTCCTTTATGACCTATTTTAATTCAATTATATGGTTGTTTTATCGTAAATGCAAGTAGCTGTATATTTCGAATTCACTTTGTACACAAATTACTAATTAACAGACGTGGCTCGTATTACGGATATACGGACTCATCGCGGGATATCAAAAAAATTGTACGTTTATTTCAAAAACTGGTGATGGGAAGCAACATTATCATTGCGAGGGTATCAGCGCAGCTCTCACTGACCCACCTGTCTAGCGCGGTGATTATAGGTTCAAAGAAATATAATCGTTAGCTTGTGTATTCTTGGAAAGGCCTATGTGCAACAGTGGACTTAAAACTTACTGATATGATATGATTATTTAGTTACACTATGTGTATAGAATATTCCATTAGTTGTTTTTACGACATAACGAGAGGATGTGATAATGAATTTCGTTACATGACTACCGCACGGCGTAACTTTATTATGGGTTCGGAAATTTATAATAATCTAAATTGATATTCTGTATAACCTTTCACAAAAAAAAGAGATAATTACAATGATGTGGTGGTCTGGAAGGTTTCCTAAAGTGTTTGTGCATCTAACTTTGGATATTGTAGATATTTAAATGACTGTTTCAATTTTTGTTTTTAGATTCCGGACCCTGTTCACACATTTTAGTTAAGATTACAGTTAGGGCTGTGTGCTTGATAATCGTTACAGTACATCGCAATAGGTGATTTAATTTTAAGAATATATTCGATTTAAATATAATCATGGAAGAATGCACGGCGTCTGTTTATTTGTTTTTGATTCACGATTGCGTGCCATTTTTAATTTATCACATTGAAATTGTTGCTTCTGTTTACATGTGCTATTGAAATCATTTTTTAAATTATTTTACATTTTAGTCACAAAAATATTAAAATAATAATTATTTTACTTCCTAAGAAATATCTTAATGACAAATTTTCTAACATTCTCTATATTATTTTACAATAATTCACATTAATTTGTTACTTATATTTATTTATTTTAATTCATTGTGGCCTAATTTGTAAATTTATTGCTTTTAATTTGATACATTAAATTGGAGTCATAGACTCATTATTTTAAGTATTTAAGTTACAAAATGGAACGCCTAATTTACAATTAATTTCCACATAATTTATATTATTTATTTTAAAAAAAAACTCACTACTTCCGTTAAAAGTTACAAACATCTTCGAATAATGCTGGACTGAAAATTAACGAAGTTAGTAGGATTTGTTAAATAATTTAGATAATATTACCAAATTGATTGAAATCCACGATGTAAATCTAAGTGTAGAGCTTAGAACAAATAGACCTATATGACTAAAAGACGTTTTAATAATTGTATTAGTTTAATTCATAAGTAGAAATTTAACACAGGCTGTTAACATTAAAAAAAGACATTATAAAAGACTTGTTGTCGCGACTTTGGCACATTCCAGAAAGCTTATCTGTGTTATTTGTTGCATTTAATCACTACTACTCAAGTAGATCTGTCTGATGTCAACTTGACATGAATAACAACTTTTAGTTTAAATTATTAAATATGTAGTTCCTAGATCTTACCTGATAGAAGTTTAAATAAAACAAATTATGGAATGTGTCAATTTTGCCATCATGAGGATCGACTCTTGACTAAATGAATTAGCACCTGTAACAATGTATGAGACCATTTAAACTAAATGTGCCTCTTTTCGGCAGCATGTTGCCACAATTATATTAATTCATGTTTGTAGTGTTGTAATATGCATATTTAATAATAAGCTGTTAATTATAAAGGTGAGCAGTTTATATCCCTCGCTGTTTAAGATAAATTCATTCCATTTATTGTCTTAATTCTGTTTTAAGAAGTAATCATATTCAATATCTTTTTATATGTTAATTCTAGTCACAGTCCCGCTGGGTACTAATAAGATACTGTTTACATTCTGAAAAAAAAAAACTACAAAAGAAATGCTGGCAACATTTTCTATATATTTAAATTATTATCCTACTATGAAGCTTGTTACTTTTAAATAATTGATATAGACAGCCAGCATTTCGTATTTGAATAAGTTTGTAATTTTGTTGGGCAAAGGGAACACTATTTTATTCGTTTATTGGTCATGATATAATATTTGTATATATCTTACTTCATGCCTAAAGGTTTTTATGTTATCACATATTACACGTTAAATGTAAGAGACATCATTGGTACCTAATAAAATTTATGAGTTGACGGTGTCAAAATAATTATCTATGTTTATAAATGGTGTTTTATTTAATTATTACCCTTTACATTTGAAAATATCTACTATACAGGTCTATTTTTCAAAGACAAGCCAAATTTAAAAAAAAATTAAGTTCAAATATATAAATAATGATGTACCGTTATTGCAGTTTTTGAAAATACCAGTAAATAAGACTTCTACTTTTACTTGAAATTATCCCAAATTGATAGCGTTTTATAGGCAACAACGCTTTTGCCAACCTATCGACCCTTACTACTGTGTGCGTGTGCAATAAAATCAGTTAAAATAATGCATTACCACGCATTTAGAATTTAAAAGATAAAAACGACAGAATGTATGAGATTTTTTAAAATTAATTTTTCTTCACCATTTGCCTATATTACTTATTATGAACCTTCCTGCAAATTTGGCCGGTTATTGCAAAATAACGCTGTATAATGATTTTGCAAGGTTTTTGTAATGGTAATTACTTATATAATAATGTACGTGCCGCTGTTATCAATTCACCACCCACTCTAATTGATGCATAATAATGACTTCATTCTAAGTCAGTTAATTTTATTATTTAATTAATTACTTTTATTATGATGGCTCCGTGGCGCAGTGGCTTAGGAATGGGGCCGCGGGTTCGAATCCCGCACGAAACAAATAATTGTCCGGGTCTGAATGTTTGTCTTTGTGCAATTTCTGGTTGTAAACTGCCTCCACGATACAGGAGAAGATCCTGGTGTGGGGGTAACGTTAAAAAAATATGTGGGTTTTTTAAGATTTAACTTCTCACTGGTAAAAGATGAAATGGAGCGGCAGTTAATTTACATCAAAGTCAACTACTGAACATAGGCCTCCAGTTAGAATGCCTCAATAGAGACATATTTGCGAGAGTTGCCACGCTCATCAGGCGGGTATGCAATCTTTTTTTTCTAGTTGTTATTCGAAGGAAGCTGCTGCCCATCTTCTGGTTTATTTCCATTTGTCACCTCTTATGACACGCACGGAATAATGTGGGGTAGATGATATTCTTACACCGCCACTAAAAGGTTATTATAATTAATAAAATAAAATCATAACCCAAGCATACCACTGTAAGACTTCTGCGTATATCGGACCAAAAATTAAGGTTCAAAAGCCGAATGTAACCTGTGTTGACATCGGGACGTCAAACATGTCGGTAGGGTGCAGTAAAGCATCCTAAACTTCGAGAATTGAAATAAGTATCAATAACTTGATCAAACGCAATAAAATCCGTATAATAATTTTTATTCAATGTTTAGTGTTCGTGTAAGTATAAATTACTTTTAGTTTTAATTGGGAAGGCACTGCACCCAATCTACTTACGATACCCACGCGACCGATATGGCGTAATGGATATCTTTACAACATCATTAGACCAATCGTAGCTCGTGAACTCTGACGGTGTAGGATTGATATAACTGCGCTTAGTGAAACTCACTTGGCAGATGAGGGCGAGCTCGAGGAACACGGTGGTGGTTATAAATTCTTCTGGAAAGGGACACCGGCTACAGAACCCAGACGCTCTGGTGTTGAATTTGCAGTCAGAATGCAGATTGCTAATATACTGGAAGAGAGTCCGCAATTAATCTCGGACCGTATCACATCTTTGCGTCTACACTTGACAAATTCAAACTACTTGAATTTGATCAGCGTCTATGCGCCAACAATGGACAAATATGACGAGATTAAAACTGCATTCTATGAAGAACTCACCAATTTGCTTACAAGAATACATCTAACGGAGCAAATTTTACTGTTCGGAGACTTCAACGCGAGCTTTGGCCGCGACTGTGATGCTTGGCCAAAGGTACTAGGTAGACATGGTGTCGGTAGCATGAACAGTAATGATCAATTGCTGCTTAGTCTGTGTGCTCAGGTTGAATTGACTATAACAAACACTATTTTTCTTTTCCCAGCTGAGCACAAAACCACCTGGATGTATCCGAGGTCGAAACATTGGCATTTTATATACTACGTTATCATTCGACATAAAGACATCTTCCAAGTCAAAGTGACTCGTGTCATGCGTGGAGCTTATTGTTGGACCGATCATCGAGTAGTGGTATCTAGACTCGAACTCCGATTGTGCCCTCCGCGGAGGGCATGCAGAGCAAGACCTACTAGTTTCGAAGTGGAGAAGTTGCAAGCTCTTGATGTGAAAAATTATATTAATAATTGTATTTCTTAAAGGACTGTCGCCAAGCTGAGCGGCTTGAGCTGACGGTAGTAATTGGTTTTTAACGGTATAATCTTGTTGTATTTAAAATATTCATCAGCCAATAGCAATTTGTTTACGTGGAAGAGCCAAGCTGCAGCTTTATTTATTGTATAGTTGTAGCACGAATGGGGGAAGAACCACGCTCTCACAGAATACTAACGTAAAATAGCAGTTTAATGCTGCTGTGTTTTGTACTTTGACTATAGAGGACCGGAGACCTTTTTTACTGGAAAAGAGGCATTCCATCTTAGTCCTCAAGGCTGACAACGCATCTGCATTTGATTCGCAAACCAGGATAGATGTGTATATGGGCCTCAGTAACCACTTACCATCAGGTGGGCTGTGTGCTCGTTAGTCACCCTATTTCTATAAAAAAAATAGCAGTCAAATGGTGGACATGGTTTAAGGGTCACGCTTGGCAGGCGTTTTGAATATCACTTACCAGACGTCTTGCACCTTTGACGCTGCTCCCCGTCAAAGGTCTGGGTGCCACCTATATTAAATTATTTTCGGGTCATAGGATGTTAGAAATTTCCGTTTTTTTTAGTGTAGAACTGTTCTCCAACTGTACGCCAGTCAGTGCAGTATAAGCTGGCTGGTTAGTAGGTATCAGTAAATATCACACAGTGGCGTCTTATCATATGGAGAATGCATAATCATACATAGTCTCACGGAAAATGTGAGAGCCGACTAAAGTACCTACTTGATGTAAATTTTTTTTTCATGTACATAATAACAACAGGGCGTCAAAAGTATAATAAGTTTGCTAATATGATCGTCAATCTACCTGCGACTGCATCTAAGGATGGTGATTACGACAAGTACGTTGACACTTCTATAATATTCGAACGAGAAAAGTTTTATGCAAAAAATGAGGAAACAAACACTGAATAACCTTTGAGTTCATTTCCGCATTTGCATTGGGGATAAAAACTCGTATAATTTATTTATTGTTGCCTATCGAGTGCCGCATCGATAATATCGCGTGTTTAACTTTTGGAATTATCACTTATCAACATCGTCCAAAAGTAACCGGTTCCGGTAGGTTCATGGCAGGTTGCGACCCACATTCGAAAGCTTTCTTTAGACAGTAAAAATTGTCCCACACCGGTTGACAGAGTTTGAAAAAGTTTCATTTTTTTGCCCTGGGCAAAAATACAATCCGTTATGTTACCGGATTTGACCGGACTGTTGACATTTGTCATCTTTAAACTTAGACAAATAGACATTTGAGGGGAAATGTATTATTAAAAAATTGTAATGCTTTTTATGTTTACATTTTACTCCTCCATTTCTCATCAGTCTACAAAATTTGGTGTTAGATGCGGCCTCTGAAGAGAATTTACTGTAATCTGTAATTCTTTTGGCAGTTAGTATTGCCACAAAGTTTAGTGTTAATTGTCGCCTCTGACGAGAATTTGGAAAAATACTTTTAGCAGTAGACGTCCCGGCTTCCTTAGCACCATATGCCTCAAATCTAAAGGCTTGTTTTAATCACGCTATACGTGATAGTATACATTGCTATATACGGCATTATCAGGAGCCGCTAGTTTACTGATAGTTTCTGTTCTCAACAGTCTTTCCTGATCTATCGATATAGGTGTAAGTATATGCATCCTAACAATAAGATAATATTACAAGCGGCGAAGGTGTGTCCTGTCCTGTGTTGATCCCAGAGCAGTGTGACGGATTGGTAGGAGAAACGCTTAAGTATGTTTTTCTTTTTATATTTTCAATTAAATACTATTATTTATTTAAACTATAGTTTGTTTTAATATATACATCACAATATTAAGAACAACGAGTCATTTAATCCAGAGATTTGGGAGGAGAATAGTTGAGGTACACCGGCCCAGAAGATTTTGCCACAATTAGAGTGACAGCTGTGAAAGTATGTATGTATAAATTATTTTACTTAGAATTAAGCCCTCTCCGAAACGAAAGGAGACCTGTACCCAGTTATATATACGTCATATAGGCTATAACTTAACTTTTAGAATTAAAAAATTATTTATATTCAGGCTGCAGACTTGACGACTTCCAGCCTCCCGAACAAGCCGGTTTCCGAAAAGACTTTAACACCATAGACCACATACATAACCTTCGACAAATTGTACAGAAGTCCGAGGAGTACAATTTTAGCCACTATGTCTAGCGTATGTGGACTATGAGAAAGCCTTTGATTCCGTCGAAATTTGGGCGGTTCTGCAGTCCCT
Source organism: Parnassius mnemosyne (assembly GCA_963668995.1). Lineage (NCBI taxonomy): Eukaryota > Metazoa > Arthropoda > Insecta > Lepidoptera > Papilionidae > Parnassius > Parnassius mnemosyne. The sequence continues at coordinate 17,828,311 of CAVLGL010000085.1, forward strand.
TCAGCGGTGCCAAGTTGGTTGACTGTCGGTATATCGAAGTGTTGAAGTTCTTGTACAGTAGGGTTACGATGGCTATCAGAGTACAGAACCAGAGTACGAAACCTATCCAATTGCAGAGAAGTGTAAGACAGGGTGACGTCATATCCCCGAAACTCTTCACGCTGCATTGCAAGAAGTTTTCAAGCTTCTGGACTGGAAAGGATACGGTATATACGGTATAGGTATATTCTCAATGGCGAGTACATCACTCACCTTCGATTTGCCGACGCTAAAGTCCTTATAGCAGAAACGCTGGAGGACCTAAGCACTATGCTCAATGACCTCAAAAGTGTTTCCCAACGGATAGGTCTTAAGATGAACATGGACAAAACAAAGATCATGTTTAATGTCCATGTCACACCTCACATACAACTACCGGCATGACACACCTCATGCCGGTAGTTGTTGGGAGCACTAAGCTCGAAGTTGTTAACGAGTATGTTTACCTGGGACAAAAATAGTCCGACTAGGTAAGTCCAACTTCGACCGAGAGGTCAATCGACGGATTCAACTCGGTTGGGCAGCGTTCGGGAAATTACGGCACATCTTCTCGTCAGGTATACCTCAAAACTTGAAAACGAGACTGTACAACCAGTGCGTGTTGCTAGTGATGACATATGGAACTGAGACGTGGTCCTTTACTGCTGGCTGGATGAGGAAGCTCAAGGTCGCTCAGCGAGCTATGGAGAGGGCTATGCTCGGAGTTTCTCTGCATGGTAAACTTAGAAATGAACCAGAGTGAACGACATAGTCCAACGGATTAGTAAGCTCAAGTGGCAGTGGGCCGGCCATATAGTTCGAAGAACCGACAAACGACGGGGAAAAAAAATTCTCGTGTGGCAGCCTCGTACCGGCAGGCGAAGTGTAGGGCGTCCCCCCACTAGATGGAGTGACGACCTGGTAAGATATGCAGGAAGTCGATGGATGCAGGTGGCTCAGAACCGTGCTTTGTGGCATTCCTTGGAGGAGGCCCATGTTCAGCAGTGGACTTGTGAATGGCTGTAATGATGATTCAAGCTGTAAAGTCTTCACTCATTGGTCTTCACGCCACATGGGTAAGCAAATTGGCGATCCCAGTACTGAATGTCATGTAACTTTATACACATAATATACAGTTTAAGGGCTAAGGTAGCAGCGGTAGCTAAGGCGCTAAATGCTTGCCCTATATTTTACAGTTTGTTAGCGATTGTGGTTCTAACCTGTCGGCATGTGGTAGAACCACGTTACGGCTATATTAGTGTATTAGCACGAATGAGTCGGCTCGACCGGGGTAGGACCATGTGGTCTGCTCTCACATAATACCAGCTTATATAGCAGCTCAATGCTGCTGTGTTTCGTACGAGGGCGGCACTGAAAATTTCGGGAATCAAGGAAGTGACAACATTACTATTTAAAAATGTATTTATTGCTTTTCGAAGTATTCTCCGCGAAATTTAACACATTTTTCCATACGATGGAACCAATAATTGAAGCAACCATTCCATTCGGAAGTTGGGTCTCCAAAATGGCCGTTTTGTAGGCGTCCACAGCTTCTTCAGGTGATGAAAATCTCTGTCCACGCAATTTATTCTTTATTTTAGGGAAAGTATAGAAATCATTAGGGCTTAGGTCGGGGCTGTACGGCGGATGGTCTAATAATTCTATGTTTTCTTGCTCTAAAAACACTTTTATTCTGTGTGCGGTGTGAGAACTCGCATTGTCGTGATAGAGGATGATGCGGCGGTTGCAGTTCTCTTTACGGAGTTCATAAACGACCTGTGGTAAACAAATGCTAGCATATCATTCTGCATTAACCGTTCTTTGTCCCTCAAGAGGAATAGTCGTAACATGGCCGGTTTTGGTGACAAACGTGGCCACCATTTTTTTTTGCAACACTCCGTGAACGAACAATTTTTGTTGGCTTTAACTCATTTTCGAACACTCAAACTCGTGACTGGTTTTTTTGTTTCGGATTCGTACTCGTATATCCAGGATTCGTCACCTGGTACGATGTTGTATACAGCATTTGAGGATCCTGCGTGGAATCTTTCGAGAGTTCTGACGCACCAAGTAACGCGAGCCGCTTTTTGCTCTTCACAGAGCGAATACGGTATCCATCGGGAAAACAACTTTTTTACACCTAAAGTTGCCTGAATTTTGCGGTATGTCACATGTCGATCTTCTTCAATCAGCTTACGCACAGCATCAACGTTTTCTTGGGTGACTGCAGTTTTGGACGACCTTGACGGGGATCATCACTGAGCTTGACACGTCCACGTTGAAATTCAGCAAACCAGCGATAAATTGTGGTTTTGGATGGGGCTTCATCACCAAATACAGAAATCATCCGGTCAACACACTGTTTTTGTATTAAACCACTTCGAAAGTCATAATAAATCATCGCTCTTGAATTTTCTCGAGTCAATTCCATTTTCTCAACGACTAAACAAGTTTGACAAAACCTTGTGACAAGACCGAGAATCTTTTTTTAAATAAATAAATGGTATTCGATTTTTAAAACCAAGGAGTTTTCAATTAAAAAGATTTTAATATGACATGAACAGTGGAAATATTCCATTCCCGATACTTTTAGTGCAGCCTATGTATGATGAGTGTAGAGAACCGGAGACCCTTTTTACTGGAAATGAGGCACTCCATCTTAGTCTTCTGGGGTGACGACGCATCTGCATTTTGATTTTTAATCGAGGATAAATGTAGATGTCTATGGGCCACAGCGTAGAAAAAATATTAAAAAGAGTTTCTTTTATTAAATCTATGGGCCACAGCATTAGACTTTTTGCTCTTGTCACCCTTATTTCATAAAAAAAGCAATGTAGGTACCTACCTTGTCTTACATTATGTATAGGTACCTAGTATGACTATAAGCTTTGAGATGAATTTCAATACGCAATTTAAAATAGAAAAGAGCTGCCAGCCTAGTTTTTACTTTTTGAATATTGAATTTTACGAATCAGAAAATACAACTTATTCAGTTTTCATTATGTGACAAAATAGCGCCTATATAAAAATTTTGTGCGACTGTTGTATCGCTGTTTGAAGTTAGGAAAAAATAATGGAGATATATAAACGAAACATGACACCTATATATAGATGTGTGTATACAGGGTTATTTTTCAAATTTGCAGAGAAGGTTCAGAATAAGTAATATAGGCTAATTGTCAAGAAAAATTAATTAAAAAAAATCTCTAACATTTTGTCCTTTTTATCTTTTAAATTTAAAACGCGTGGTAATGTATTATTTTAACTGATTGTCATTCATAAATATCTAACGTATACTACTTTACACGCACACATTCATAAGGGTCGATCGATGGGCAAAAACGTTGTGAATTTAATTGTACACAGAGGAGCGCGTACGCGTAGTTGTTGCCCATAAATCACATTCAATTTGGTATAATTTCAAATAAAATAGGAGCCTTATTTATATATTTGAATTTAAATTGGCTACTCTTTACAAAATAACCGTGTATATGATGTGAAGCTAAGAAGTTTTCACTTCTGACGTGCAGTCCTACGACAATGACAGTTTTTTTTTTATTTTTGTAGCGTAATTATTTATAGTACACATGTATAATAAGTAAGTTGTAAATATTTTAAATATCTCAAAAAATATTTTGAGTTTTACTTTGGCTAAAATCTTATGAACTCAACAATATCTATAAATTCGGTGGACGTATTTACATTTTTATTAGAATACATATTTTATAATTAGCTGATTATATTAACCACAATGATTGTAACTTAATAGAGTCTATGAGATGAGGATATGGTATGAATCTAGTCCTTTTATAATCTATTCACTTATGAAATTAAGTTAATGTTAATTTTGGCCAGACAACGCAATGTAGCTATTTCAGAATCAGTTTTTTACGTAATATGTCAATAAAAACACTCTTGAACATCTTTGCGGTTTAGATTTTTAAAATATAAAAAAATTGAGTAAAATTGGGTAAGGCTTACCTAATTTTTTTTACGTGGTAGAACCATGCTGCAGCTATATTATGGTTGTAGTACGAATGGGTCGGTTCGACCGGGGAAGGACCACGATCTCACAGAATACCAGCGTAAAATAGCAAATTAATGCTGCTGTGTTTCGTATGGTGAGTGTGGAGAACCGGAGACCCTTTTTACTGGAAACGAAGCATTCCATCTTAGTCCTCAGGGGTGGCAAAGCATCTGCATTTTGATTCTTAATCTAGGATGGACGTAGATGTTTATGGCTCACAGCATCCATTTGCATATTATTAAAATGATAAATTGATTCAAATCGTAAACTCTTTATTCATTATAAAAAATTACTAAATGGCATTAAAATTCAACGAGTTGGTGTTCTTAGAATTAATAACGCAATCGAGACGTTTCGAAAGGCGCTGATTTGTTAAATGTTAGAGAAGTAGCACATTTATATCAGTTTTTTTAGAAATTTATTAAAATACGCCATTTATTTCGTAACCCATTAAATTTTTCATAAACACTTAACAGTGAAGAAATAATATGTTTCGGTTTTATACGTCATCACTAGCTTTGTATATTTTTAGGTCGATTGATATGTTTTTGGTATTATCATGGACGTATAACGTCCATGGGTATTTAAAAAAATTAAAATGTCATTATTACAACTGATTACCACTTCATTGAAGTTAGTATTTTATTATGTTAGTGGTTAAGTTTTTTTTAATATGATGATGAGATATGCAAACGACTATGCGGCCCGACTGATGGTAAGTGTGTATCGCCGCCCATGAACAACTGTAACAAAAGAAGAATTGAATGCACGTGACGTTGCCGGCCTCTTAAAAAAGATTAGGCTCTTCTTGAAAGTCGCTCAGTCGTATCGGTACGGAAAAATTGCTGGTGGTAACCAATTTCACAAAGAAGTGGTGCGAGGAAGAAAACTTTAGGTAACTAGGTACAGTTGTGGACCGCCAAACATCGTATGGATGGTATAGCGAATTTTGTTGCGATGTGCGATAGTGAAATTTAGCGAATGGAATTAGTCCGAACAATTTCTCTGAGCACTCTCGATGATAGACGCGATAGAGTCAATTTTATGTGTGTTTTTTTATGTGTAGGTGAGAGTATACAAAACTTCTCTTGGAATGTTAACCTTATCTATACGCGGTTCTACTGCCAGACTTATGATACTTTGACGACCGACTTATGAAGTATAAATCCATCTAACAATGCCGAATGCAAAATCCCCCAAAATAGTCTGTGGTGATTGGGTAACAGCATTACGAGTGTAAGTGTTCTGGCTATGCGCTCAACCTCCACCCAGTGTAATATGGTCATCTGGTTAATATACTTAGTCACTTTCTTATAACTCAAAAACTACAGTCTTAATTGCATAGGTGGTTTTATGATACGATAGCTCTTCACCAATCAATCAAATAATAAAGGTTCAAAATGGCGCCGCTTTATCGATGCCATTTTGACAGTTGATATTACAGTAAATATTTTAGTCAATTTTAGTATTGGGTAGTGTAGTTAGTTTTTGTTTAGTTCATTTTTCGAAGTGTTCCTCATTATTGTGAAGGCTTGTTTGCTCTTTTTTTCTTAATATATTAGTTATAGTATACGACATTGTGTATTTGTCTCTGTCCTCCTCCTAGTTTTGGTTTTATAGGGCGGCAAAGCTTAAGGTGATCATATTACCCTCACGTACCTTAAATTAACGTCCAGCGGTCTTAATAAAAATCGTTCCTTAGCTTACTAAAATAAAGGACTAATTATCTCTATACCTGTCTTTTTTATTGTCATTATCAGTGAAAAGAGACAGAGCAGCTTTAAGTATTTCTTAAATTGATATCGATTTTTATGAGTAAGGCCGCAAATGCTTATTCTTGAAAAGATCTAAGTCTAACACTAGACATTAGACCTTGAGACTAAAAAAAGACAGACGGTGATGATGATGGTGATAATTTTGAAGACAAATCTTGTATGTGAATCAGTAACGAGATTGTCAAATGTCTATCACTTTTGATCAGTCCAACCAACCATAATAACGGAACAGCCAATTAAGCCAAAGTAATTAAGAATGTACGAAAAATGTATACCAGATACCTATACACCTATTCATGTGGAAATGAGTTTGTAATGTCAAAACCCAAGATAAGCGTTTCAAGATAACAAAGTACTTTAACTTAATGACTTTGATGTTTCCACTTAGGTTGAGTAAATACCGAAAACTTTCAGTGGCGCTAAGTAGGTTATCTGGTGCAATGCATGCTTATCAAGTATTTGGCTTGCAGGTTATCGGAGAAAGCTTTGTTGTTTGCACCTGATCACACAGAAAGTATAACAAATGAGCAAAAATTGTCGTAAGTTAAAACTACTTTAGTTTTGAAGTTATACTTCTTTTCGCGCGTTTGAGATAAATGATGAGAGTGATTTTTTTACGATGCGCGCGCTCTCTGACACCTAAAAACACAGCAACACAGCGATGCGCGCTCACACCGAAACCTAAAAGCGACAACTTCATTTGTTAATTGTATGTCAACTGTAAAGTTTTCGTGAGAACTGACAACTATATTCAAGGAAGTTATTCTATATATTATATACATATACCAATCTATAAAACGTGTATTATTTTAGTTATTTTTGTTTTGTTACGCTAAAGAAGTATAAATTCTTACGATTGCTAGACGCTGATTGGTAGACGAGATTCTCTAGACTAGATTTAAGGTTAAACCAATTGGCTCACAGACGTGCAGCTAAGGAGAAAGCTAACTTGTTTGCTTTTTTTGCTTACAATTCGGGGTTCGAGGAAGTTCTCAAAACGCAGTCCAGCCCTGAACAAAGCTCGTGGATCAGTTGGCATAGCAGGTACAGTTTAAAGGCAAATTTTGGCAGCTAGCCAATGTGCCAAAAAAAGGCAACCGTGCCGATCCTTCCAACATACGGCTTATTCTAATCTGATTGACTGTGTGAAGGACTTTCTGAATCGTCCGACCCTATGACGACTAACACCGAAGTTCCTCAGGGGCTCGTTCTGATTCGCCTTTTAACTCTGTGCTGGAAGGTACCCGGAGTTAAAAGGTGAATCACGTCAGCACAATTGTGGAGAAATACCAGCCGAGTGCTCAGACCAGTACTTCACGCCGGGGCAACTCCTTATTATAAATCAGAGTACCTATTTCACATACGGACTGGTGCTGTAAAATTTTCTCCATGTTCTAACTGATAAATCAACTTCATTTTTTTTAAATTAACATTCACTAATTAGTCACTAAATCCATATTTGTCTACCAGTAAATAGCCGTGCTTGCACTGCTGTGTTCCGGTCAGAAATGTATATAGAGTATGGAGAGTCAGTATAGTTACAGGCTGAGGTATTCCATCTTGGTCCTCAGAGGTGACCGCACATCAGCAGCCTTCTTTGTTTGATATTGGCTTCAGGCGTCCATGGACATTTTTTTCATTTCAATTTTATAAAAAAAAAACATGCGTAAGTGTCGTGGAACACTAGGTTGGAATAAAGTTCCTTTCGGAGTATATTAGTATTGATAAACATATTATATTATTGATTAACAAATACAAATAAATGAGTTACTAGCGTCTATTAGAATGAAGCGTCATTTAAAATAAAATAATATTTCTTTCATGGCAAGATAAGCAAAAGTGCGAGGGAGATGGATATTATTCCATCTCGCTTCCTTATAGCCACCAAGGCCGTCAACACTACGTCAGAGGGCGCGTGACGGAAAATTCTTACACTATTACTCGCCTAGCCCCCATCCGCCAAATTCGTACCGTCCGATAAAGAACTTCGTTCCAAAAACAATCGTAAACACGATTTTCTCTTGAGACAAGCTTTGTAAGGCCTGTACGATTTATGTACGGGGTACAATTTTACGTCATGAAGAAATCCTACACCAAGTGTTATTTTTTCTTTGATTCATTCATTACAGCCTAGCAAATATCCACTGCTGAACATAAGCCTCCCCCACAGATTGCATTATATTCAAAAAAAAATTAATTAACAAATAGAAGCGTTAATACATGTCGAAATGAATCTTAATGGATTTATGATTGTTATTGTAGTTTAATGGATTTTTAAATTCACACAGGTACCGTTAGGTATTCTGACATTTTTGTAACATGTACGTAATAATTAATTATTAATTACGAATTTTGCTGTGGTCACGTGATTCATCATAATTACGGCTTCGATCCATCTCTGTGGTCGTTACGTATTTCGAATCTACCGTTATGTTCCATTCTATTGTTAGATATCGATTACAAATGGCACTATTGATTTGATTTTATGTATGCAAAAAAATGATAGTGCATGGTTTTCCATAATGAAATATTTTAGAGATGAGACGGTATACCGGTTCTATTGTGAGAAATTATATACCTATGTATATCTTTCAACTAGCTGTTTCCCGCGACTTCGTCCGCGTGGGTTTATTACGATTCGATTTAATGGGTTTTAATGTTTTGCGCGGAACTTAGTACTTATAACATCAGCTTTATGCTAGTGAGAGTCCCGGCAAAGTCGGTCTAGTCATTTCCGAGATTAGCCGGAGCAAACAGACAGAGAGACAAAATATTTTTTGAAAGTTTTGTTTGTCTGTCTGTCTGTTCGTTCCGGCTAATTTCAATGTAACTAATCTCAATGAAAATGCATCCTTTTTTACTGGTAACGAGGCATTTCATCTTAGTCCTCAGACGTGACAACGCACCTGCATTTTGAATTTTAATCAAGGATAAGTGTAGATGTCTGTGGGCACAAGCATTCACTTACCATCAGGTGGACTGTGTGCTCGTTTATCACGGTTATTCTATAAAAAAAAATGCAAAGCGACGCTTACAATGAAGGTCAAGATTGCTTGCTCAAATTCGAGTTCGCTGGTTGCCTTCCGTATATACATATACAGTAAAGATTGTTTGATACCGTTCTCTAATTCTGTAAAGAAGATAAAATGTAGGGACCTTTTTTGTGTAAAATTGCAAACTAAAAAAAGGTTTGTTCGATTTTTTTTTTAGAAAATTTATGGAGCAATAATGAATAACCATTAATTTTATAAGTTTTTCGATTTCACAAAAAAAACCTTCCATGTTTTTCGAATAAAATATAACCTATACCACTCCTGGCATTGTTCTTTGTCTGTTGTTGAAGTTTCATCACTATCGGTTCACGAAAACGTGCTTATATAGTGTTCATGTTTTAATAGCATGCGAATAACCCTGAGCTTAATAGAAAACAGTTTTTTCGATATTACAGACACTTTAAAGACAATGTATTTTAGTTTATCAATATATTTTACTTTCTTCGTGAGTAGTGTTTGGAGTTGTGCAAGATGCATTGTTACTTTTTTGTTTGGATTTTCGTAATTTTAGGTATGTACTTACGACATATTTTAAAGTAAGATCTTTTTCACCTCCATCTATCTAGTCACCGTTTCTGTTCGTAACTCTCGTTAATTTTGTTGGTAGGTTGTCTTATCGAAGTAGATTTTGATAGTTTCAGATTTTGTTTGATTTTTTGCGTGGAATTGATTTTGCTGCTTCGGATGTCGAAAAAACCTTTATAGGTCTGGATTTGTCAGGATTATATTTTCATTAACGTATATTTTATAGTTTCTTAATATGTGTCAATTTTATTAATATATAGTTTTGTACCTGCTATAGGCTGGTGTTAAACTAAACGCGTTACGGCCGCGTAAGAATAATTCATCATCTCATTTTATATAGTGGCTGTCGCAGAAGTCGGAAATACCTAAAACATTATGTAGTTTTATGTTGATGATGTAAAATTTATTTGGCATATACTCGTAAGCAACACATAAAATAGGTAACCAAGTAGGGGAATAGACAGCGTCACCGATGCAAGACTTATGTTATGTCAACGTCAATGCGTCTGCCTAGCAATGTGGAAGATTTATATCTGGCAGTGAACTATCAAGGGTAGATGAAGAAGAAAAAAAACTAAATAATATTTATTCATTGCTTTTAAAACATTGATATATGTTCATTGATCAGCTGCTTGTATACTATCGACAATATTTTTGATTATTTAATAACAACGCGAATATACACTGTAGCGAAATTAGGGAACATTTACCTAGGTAAAAGCATAATTCCTTACTGTTTTACTGCTTTTTGATTCCTAACTGCCTTAGCCCTATCAAGTACCTATATGGCTATATGGTCCTTATCTCATTGGTATGATATATTCAGTACCAATAACTTTTTAACTGACAATATTTATTAAAATTAGCCAAGTCTTACCGATAATAGAATAATAGAAATAATTATAATAGAATAAAAGAGTAATTAATGAAATGAGGAATAAGAAAGCAGCAGTTGACTTCTCTTCATCTTTTCAGCCTATACCTATATGAATCAATGGATTGATGAGCTCTGAAACAGTAAAGTCTTCACTATGGCGTACCTCACAAACTGAGTGACACGCAGGAAGAGGCTGCATCCAAGCTTGTATTATATTTCTGAATTGGCGTAGTAAGTACATAAGGAAGAATTTTTGAATCAAATTGTTACATGCGATGGCAAGTGGATCCTATAAGTTGTGATGACTCGGTCACCTGGATCCTATACTACAATCGCAAGTAGTATAGGATCCAGGTGACCGAGTAAAATAGTGCACGAAGCGAAAGATTACCCAGAAGAAGCTTAATGGTGACAGTTTGATGGTTTAATGTTGGTATTATTAGTATTATTCAGTATAGTTTTTCGCCATCTGATGCCGCAGTTCCTGCTGATAGTAATTGTCAAGAAATGTAAGCGATAGTTGAGAAGCTTGCAATCAAACAATCCACATTAATGATCTGCCCTTCGCCGTTAATTCTTCATTACAAAACCTGGACACATGTTGCACGACAGTCATTGGCAAAATTAGCAGAGTTATAAAGCTATAGATCCATCTTCATCCATCATATTCTCCAGACCCTTTTCCAATACTTCCAGGTTTTCATAGTTGAGATTAGTTATTCATAGGTAACCATTTCGATTTCATAGAAATTGTAAATAAGGCCATTAAATAGTTCATAGATTCTCATGCAGCAGGTTTCTATATCAAGGCCGTCAATAAACTCCCCATAAAAAGAAGAATGTGTTAATAATCACTGAAAAAATATTTTAATTTTCGTATACAAAACACCAATTGCATAGGTACTACTATTTAATAGTTTTTGATGATATTCATAGGTGCACTTCGAAATTTACAATCATCCTGCGTAACTCTAAACGAAATAAAGTATTACTACAGGAACCATCATAATTTACATCGATTAAGCTTTGAAAACAAAGTTGGTTTAAGACAGGTGATGTATCCAATAAGAAATACATACGTGAGTATGTATATTTTGCCGTATGTATTTTTTGTTGCTTACATAATTGTGTATTTTGTAATCTGAGATGAAATATTAATACAAAAGACGTCGGCTTGTCAATCGACAATCGATATTGACACATTTACACAATACGATGAACGAAACATCAAAACGAAGCCAACGGTCCTCACCAGATGTATACAACATTCGCATTGCCGCTCTTATAATCGGTTAGCTGAACGTCTGAATACGTCCGCAAAAATTCCGTTTATTCAGATGTCTTAAAGTTGGTGAAAATTTAATTACAAAATTCCATTACATTCATACATACATGTATATAGATAATTAGTAGTATACCTGTTTTACCTAATATTTAGAAAATACTTATGTAATAGTGCAGTCAGTTGCGCAAGAAACAATTATAACAAAATCGAGTTTATTTTCTTTGCATCAACGTTCCGGCAAAGTGAGCAAGATTGATCGACTAAACTCTGCAATAACATAACATTGACAAATTGCTTACGTCGTCGATCCACTTACTTATTTAGCCTCATCAAAAATGTTACCAATATTTTTCTAAACACTGCATTTATAACATATAATTATACATATTAATAGACTGCACGCTACCATCAGATGTTGGTGGCAACAGAAAATCTGCACTTTATGATATTATCCCTTCACTTAATAAAGTAGGTAATATTAATGGACGTCTCATGTCCAGCATCGAATATTTATAAGTCATTTATTATCTTGATTAATTTTCAATAAGGATATGAAGAAACCTAAGGGTGATGCTAAGCTATTGATAGATCGTCTGTATATTATGTTGTATTTACAGTAGATGATGAGGTCAATATCTTGAACGCCAATATATTACGAATATTCAATAAACGTGCTCCTAAGCCTGTGGTCAAACTTAAGTGTCTTCCTTTTCTATGGATAACGGGCACTATTCTATAGAACTGTTCTATGGAACTGTTCAATGGCTGGGGTAAAAGTGGCTATGGTAAAGCGCAATAGAGCGTTTTGCGTTCTTAAAAGGAACTGCACGGATGTAAGGACAAGGGTATATAGCTCTGAAAAATCGATGCGAGCATGCAATGAGCTGCTAAACGCCGATATATCCACGAATAGGTGTTTGTTCATCTTCAGTTGATATTTGGAAGTTTCTTAATTTGCTTAAATACGGGAAATCATAATTATATTATAATAGCATCCCTTTTTTAACCGACTTCTTCGCGTATTGTTAGGAGATTTTAATGAATTTTCATGTTAATTTTTATAAAAGAATACATCTCTGCGGCGGAATTAGGGGATGAAGTTTTAATGTAATTACTTAGACGATGTGTCTACTTTGATCTTATGATATCTACTTCTTAGTCTAGGTACTCAAAAGGTTCAAACAGTTAAACTTATATAAAAAATAAAGGCTTTTAATCTGTGTGCCGGTAATAATAACTTACCATGCAATTAATACGTTTTTATATTTTCTTATGTCATTATTTAATGTAACCATGTAGTGGCAGTGTAAGAATATCCACTACTCCATATCATTTCGTGGGTGTAGTGAGTGGCAACAGAGGGAAACAAATCAGGAAATACGTAGCAGCGTCCTTATAATAACGATTAAATATAAAAAAAACTGCGGTTGCCAACCTACTTCCCGTCCACTGTTGAACATAGGTTCAGCAGTAGACTTTAATTGGCTGTAACGGTAACGGCATTTTACGTATTTATTTATTACTAACTGTTCCCCGCGACTTCGCTCGCGTGTTATTTGGGGTTTTATTTTCTTTGCGCGGAAGCCTTTTTATTTTTCTAAAATAAAAGTAGCCTAAGTTACTCCATGTGACATCAGCTATCTTCCAGTGAAAATCCCGTCAAAATCGGTCTAGCCATTTCGGTGATTAGCCGGAACAAACAAACAGACAGATGGACAGACAGACAGAGAGACAAAAACTTTAAATCTTGTATTTTTGTTATTAGTACTGTATATACTTTCATATGCATTTAGTAAAAAGCTGTAATTTTGACATTACAAACAGACACTTCAATTTTATTTATTTGTATAGATGTATGCCATGTCGTACATTGTGCTCGTACCTTTAATATGCCCCAGTGTTGGCCGCGTAAGACAATCATTCACCTCGTTTCGTCTCGTGGGTGTCATCTGTCATAACAGGCTACTACGGGATATGTCATTCAGAACTTATGGTTTCAGATTTATAGTAATATTTATAAACCATCTAATTAAATGTCGGAGCAAACCAACCACCATCTCTTCGAAAAATTAGGTCACAGTCTTACTTCAAAGCACGTTACAAAATGCACCTTTTAAATACTAAAGTATAGTAATAAACCTTAAATATATATTTTTTCAAATCAATGTTTGTTTTTGTGTTTGACGTGTAAAACGCCTTTTTTATAGGATATGGTGACAAACTAGCACACAGTCTATCTAATGGTAAGTGGTTGCTGTGATCCATAAACATCTACATTTATCCTCAATAAAGATTCAAAATGCAGAAGCGTCGGCACCCGTGAGGACTAAGATGAAATGCCTCTTTTCCAGTAAAATGGGTCTCCGGGTCTCTACACTCACCATACGAAACACAGCGGTGTCAAGCTGCCATTTTACGCTGGTATTCTGTGAGAACATGGTCCTTCCCCGGTCGCGCCAACCCATTCGTGCTACAACTATACTACTAATATAGCTGCAGCATGGCTCTACCACGAAACAGAAACAGAAACAGAAACAGAAACTTTTTTTATTCAATATAGATTATAAATAATATTTATTGAAAGTCACTCTTTTGTTTGATTACCACTGGTTCGGAAAAAACGTCTGTCCTGGGAAGAACCAGCAAGAAACCCAGCGGGACTTTTTTTTTTTAAATAACAGCTTACAATCATGATGTTACACAAATTAACAAAACAACAAATTAAAAATAGCTTGGTAGCGATCACCTCATTTCCAGGGGTTATTATCATCCATAAATACGTATAGCTTAACCCTAAGTTATAGGTTATGTGTGACGTGGCGTGACAAGGATGAGGATGTCACTTTTTACTACAGCCGTAGCTGTCAGGTTACACAGATAATAATATTTAAAGGTAATAAAAAATACATCTTTTTTGAATGTAATTTAGGGCATTTTGTTATTATTGATGAAATTATATCTTATTTTGTGTTATTTTGTGATTTGTGGTATATGAAGCAATATTTTTTTGGTTTGGTATTGTTTAAAAACTGTGCTTAGTTTATGCATTGTATTTTAGTTTTATTAATATTTTGAATTTCTATTTTATTTTTGTATTTATTTTCTTAATTTTTATTTGTTTTCCTAATAGATAATTTAAAATTAAACATTTTGTACAGCCGACTTCAATATAAGTTATTTAAGAATAACTCCAAAACTATTGGTCTGACCTTGATCAAATTCATATGGGACCACACGAGAAGTATCAGCTTTCATATAAAATAAAAATCATCGAAATCGGTTCACCCAGTACAAAGTTATGAGGTAACACACATAAAAAAACATACAGTCGAATTGAGTACCGTCTCCTTTTTGGAAGTCGGCAAACAAAACATTTTTGGCGATTACGAATTCGTGTAAAGGGAACCGACATAATATCAAAACTGTGGATAACTCGGAGTCGGATGCTTATTTATTATATTATAATCGCATATTATCATAATGGCAGAAATAGGCTTCCGACATATATATTATGTAGCTTCAAATAAATATGTTTCTTTCATTCTTCCTTTCTTTCATCTTGTTTAGGCCGTACTTAAAATATCCAGACCAGCGACGGGCATTAGCGCAAGACGCTTGGTATTGCGTACGTCATTATGGTCACCACTTTTGAGAGCTGATGATGATGATAATATTGACTTGTTTTTTTGTAGAATTCTAGATTTTTGTATTGATGTCATTCAAATGACTTCAACATGATTGTCGCTGTTCTGTATTTTTCCTGGAAAATGTTAGCTGTAGGAGTTTGTGCGTGTTCGCGCGTGCGTTTCTTTGTGCTGGCTGCTTAAGGAATATTGTTCCGTAAGTATTGTAAGAGGCGTCATGAGAAATGTCTGAAGATCGTATGGCCTCCAACAATTGTAACTTATCAAGCATCTCGCGCACATCAGATTTAAATGTCCAGACTGATGACGTGGAGCAGCATCATACTCGTAGGTGCTAGACTCGATGTTTTGATCGTAAAGCCACTTACCGAGCGTGACGAGTATGTTAAATATTCTTACGTGGGAGGATCACGATGCAGTTATATTATGGCTGCAGTACCAATGCGTCGGTTCGACCGGGATAGTACCACGCTCTCGCAGAAAATAGCGTAAAACAGCATAATAATGGTGAGTGTAGCTAACTGGAGATTCTTTCTACTGGTATCGGGGCACTCCATCTT
The DNA here is from genome assembly GCA_963668995.1 of Parnassius mnemosyne. Taxonomy (NCBI): domain Eukaryota; kingdom Metazoa; phylum Arthropoda; class Insecta; order Lepidoptera; family Papilionidae; genus Parnassius; species Parnassius mnemosyne. The sequence continues at coordinate 17,844,075 of CAVLGL010000085.1, forward strand.
AGTCTTCAGGGGTGACAACGTGTCTGCATTTTAATTCTTAAAGCAAGGCTAGATGTCTCTATCGGCCGCAGGGTCTCCTGTTCGCTACACTCACCACACGAAACACACAGCATTAAGCTGATATTTTGCCCTGGTATTGGGTGAGAGCGTGGTCCTTCCACGGTCGAGCTGACCTATTCGTAGAACAACCACAGTATAGCTGCAGCATGGTTCTACCACTAAAATACTATATATTTTATAATTAAAAAGGTACAAAAATTTTATGCATTTATAATAAAACATTATAAATGCATCTCTAAATTTTTTTTGATAAAACTAATAATAATAATAATTTCTCTACTGGGATCGGGCTATCATCACAGATAGGACTATTCTTGCGAATAAGCCTGATATTATGCGGTTGGACCGGGCACAGTCAAGGATATATTTAAGGATTTTTTTAGTCGACATAACCATTCCGTATGACAAGAACCTCTAGAAAGCCGAAGAAGATAAGAAAACAAAATATCTGAACCTGGCTCATGAGGTGACCGACATGTGGGGTAGTCTGTCGACCATAATTATTCCTGTAGTCGTCTCTGCGAACGGGCTAATCCCAGGCAGTCTCTCGGGTCATCTGAGGCGACCGAGATTCCGTGACGGACCGCTCCAGGCTCAAATGCGGTGTTCCTCGATACCGCTCGCATCGTCCGCTGATTCCTTTCCCATTCCCTCTTACTCTCGGCCAAATGGTCTCCCCTGCCAAGGGTATCCATCTAGTTGGGCTTATATTTATTTATGTAGTAATTACTTATTTATGTAAGTGTATATAATATATGTTTATGTATATAATTATCATTTACTTTTATATATTTATTCAGCTCAACCGAATGAGAATACTCTATAAATACACTTTCTAATAATTTATGTCAGATTTAAACTTTATATTTTGTTAATAATAAGATAATATTATGTAAGGAATGAAGAAGAATTAAATTTTTTCCTCTAATAACATACGACAGATCAAAGGGATTCCGATGATATCCCGGACGTTAGTCTGAGCGAGATTAGAATGGCTCTCCAGCACCTTAAAAACGGCAAGTCCCTGGGCGAGGATGGAATTACACCGGAGCTTCTGAAAGCGGGTGGAAAACCGGTACTTGAAGTACTTCAGAAGCTATTTAATTCCGTCCTCTATGGTAGCACTACTCCGAAGGCGTGGAGAAGAAGTGGGGTGGTCTTGTTCTTCAAGAAAGGTGACAATGTTCTCTTGAAGAACTACAGTCCGATTTTCCTTCTGAGCCGCGTCTACGTGCTGTTCTCGAGAGTCGTTACGAATCATCTCGCACGCAGACTCAACGACTTCCAGGCTCCCGAATAAGCCGGTTTCCGAAAAGACTTTAGCACCATAGACCACATACATAAACTTCGGCAAATTGTACAAAAGACCGAAGAGTACAATTTGCCACTATGTCTTGCATATGTGACTATGAGAAAACCTTTGATTTCGCCGAAGTTTGGGCGGTGCTGCAGTCCCTTCAGTGGTGCCAAGTTGACTGTCGGTATATCGAAGTGCTAAAGTGTTTGTACATTAGGGCTACGATGGCTACAGTACCAGAGTACAGAACCAGAGTACGAAACCTATCCAACTGCAGAGAGGTGTAAGACAAGGTGACATTATATCCCCGAAACACTTCACCGCTGCATTGGAAGACGTTTTCAAGCTACTAGACTAGAAAGGATACCGTATTAACGTCAATGGCGAGTACATCACTCACCTTCGATTTGCCGACGATATAGTCCTTATGGTAAAATCGCTGCAGTATCTAAGCACTATGCTCAATGACCTTAATAGTGCTTGCCAACGGATAGGTCTTAAGATGAACATGGACAAAATAAAGAGCATGTATAACATCCATGTCACACCTATGCCGGTAGTTGTTGGGAGCACTAAGCTCGAAGTTGTTGACGAATATGTTTACCTGAGACAAATAGTCAGACTAGGTAAGTCCAACTTCGACCGGGAGGTCAATCGACGGATTCAACTCGGCTAGGCAGCGTACGGGAAATACGACACATCTTCTCGACAGGTATACCAAAAAACCTTGAAAACGAAATTATACAACCAGTGTATGTTGCTAGTGATGACTTATGGAACTGAGACGTGGTTCTTCGCCGCCGGTCGTATGAGAAAGTTCAAGTCGTTCAGCGAGCTATGGAGAGGGCTATGCTTGGGGTTTCCCTGCGTGATAAACTTAGAAATGAAGATATCCGCAGTAGAACTAGAGTAACCGACATAGCCCGAATAACCGACAACCGATGGGGAGAAAAGGTTCTCGAGTGGCAGCCTCGTACCGCTAGGCAAAGTATAGGGCGACCCCTCACTAGATGTTGCGACGACCTGATGAGACATGCAGGAAGTCGATGGATGCAGGTGGCTCAGGACCGTGCTTTGTGGCATTCCTTGGGGGAGGCCTATGTTCAGCAGTGGACTTGTAAAAGGCTGTAATGATGATGATGATGAATAACATACAACAGTTCGATCTGTTGGATTCGCATGCTTGTGTGATATTATCCAGTAACGGGGTTAGCAAATTCGTATGTATTTAAGGTGTTAATAAACCATTAAATATAAATGATGGACCGTATACTTTAGCAAAACGCACTAGCACTAAATATTATTCCATCTCAGTTTTTCCTTCACGGTATAAGATTTTTAACGTTTTCCCATGGGAAATTCATACTCACATGCTTGTTTTGTTTCTCTCATCACCTTGATTCTCAGTAGAAAACCATTAGATACAACTTTGTTTTTAAAAATAACGTAGAATAGAATATAATAATAATTTTTATTCAATATATGCAGATTGCAAGTAGTTCTTATTAAAAGTATATATATTTTCTGGGACTTTGTAGTAGTAATATCGTACATTACCCCATAAATGAATTACTGACTTTGTGGAGTCGAGAAACTGGTGAAACACACTAGCTTGTGTTCGTTCTTGGTGTTTCAGAGTATACATAGCTTTTATTATTAAATATACTGACAGGCCAATGTTACTAATATATTTATTTCCTTAAAAATTTTTCTTAGTGATTCTCGGCTATATGTTAATCGATTGGAATTACGAAAAACTGTTAGTAGTAGTTTGCATGGTGGTTCTTGGGTGGTTCGCTTTTTCCTTTGGGTCCCTGCAAGATTGTCAATTACATAGAAAGTTCATTAATTAGCAGTGAACTTACATACATCCACAAAAACCCTCTGTTCTTTACTAAGAAATTCTTGTTTTGTATGCTCAAATTGAAATAAAAAACTCGGAATGTTTTTTAATGAATCAAAATACTCGTATTTGCTCAAACTATTGATATATGTATTCTTACCATTTTATGAACAGTTTGTTGATACCCTTGCTATAGAACCTGCTCACGAGAACTGATGAACTCTCTAAAGGCGTTTCTTACTGCTTCTTCAAAGTTAAATTTCTTGCCTGTTAAAAAGCTACTTAAACTTCGAAAAGTGGAAGTCTGTTGGGGCAAGGTCTGGAGAGTATGGTGGATAGGGAAGAGTTCTAGCTTTGACTATACTTATTTACCCAATGTCTGTTGTGATCTGCGGCTGGGCATTGTCATAAGGAAGCAATGGCGAATCTGGTTTTAGTGCCAGCTTCTCCACCATCGTTCACGATTCCTGACAATTACGTTCAAAAGTAACTGCGGCGCCAGATATCAAGAAACTGTGGTGATTAACGCCAAAACCAGATCACCAATCTATCCCAGTGAGCATTATCCAGCTGATCTTTCATTTCAGATTTCATTTCAGATTCAGTTTGGTTTGATAGACCAAGGTGTCTAACCACTCGCGATTGTCGTACTTGCGATCCACTTCTAACCGCCGGTAGCAGTTCGATCGAAATTTCTTCTTTTCTATGTTGATTCTGCAATTTGGTGTAAGCTTGGACGCGGGCCTCTCACTGTGCGTTATATTAGCATTTACTCATGTGTCGCAAATGACCTAATATTGTTTTGACACTTACATCAGAGGTTCAGTAAATTGACGCTAGCTCAGCTGTAGTTTAAGACAGTTTTGCTTTTAATGTCGCCATCAGTTTGTCATAATCACAACATTTTTCGGGCGGCCACGAGGTTAATTTCTTAAGTCGAAATTTCGTGAACGAAAGCGATAGAACAACATTTCGTTCGTTAGTAGTGCAAGGTCTGTATACGTCATGAATATTGCGTGCCGTTTGAGACCGTTTGTGCGTCGGAATTTATATTCAAATATCACACGAATATTCTTATATACGTTAAGTTTGGCGTGAGTTCATTCTGTGACATTGATCACTTAAAGACTGATAGCTGAATGACGGATAGACGGGCGGTATTAGAAGGTAAGTCAGACTGACGATCAGTCCAACCGAAAACTTCTACGCGATAACACGCATACGCATTAGGTATGGATTTCAACAAGAAAATAGCTTGTGTTGCTATAATATTAGCCATAGCTTTGAGGAAACGTAGAAAAAGAAAGCAATGGTGTAAAAAGTGGCTGATGAAAAGAGAATTTTACATACACTTAAATTTACTGAATGAGTTATGAGACACAGGAGAAGAAGATCACTATCCTAATTATTATCGAATGAAAGAATATCGTTTCAATCATTTGTTGCAAAAGGTAAAACCATACCTAACTAAGCAAGAAACCTGCATGAGGAAGTCAATCAGCCCAGAGGTGAAATTGGCAGTAGATAACTTTACGATATATTGCTCCTGGAAGTAATATTAAAGATTTGAAATACTTAGTGATAATGTCACCAGCAGCTATAAGTCAGGCTTTAATGGATATTCGTTTTATTCGAAAGAATAGGAATAAAAACTTCTAAAGGTAGAATAAATTCTTTCTCCGGGGCTAATGGTTGAGAAGGAGACGTCGGGGGTGGTGAGGAAGTCGGCGCACGTGGCGACACGACATGCGACTCCATCGCTATCTAAGCGGTGACTGTCATCAGACTGATAGCTATTAAACACACGTTCAGTCCGGGATCAGTCTGACCAGACTGACAAAAATTATTAAAATATTTAAATAATCATCATTCAGGACCATAAAACAATCAGTCTACGGGTACATAGTTAGTTTTCCGTCATTCTGACATCAAAGATGGATTGAACTTTTTTTTTAATTGGAATGGGGGCAAACGAGCATGCGGCTCACCTGATGGTAAGTGACTACCGCCGCCCATGAACAACCGCAACACCAGGGGAACCAGGGGGGTTGTAGATGCGTTGCCGGCCTTTTAAAAAGGAGTAGGAAGAAGGAGAACTGACGCCAGAATGAGCGTGTAACCTCTGTCTTAGAGCTCCTTGTTATAAAATATAGCGATATCGTAGAAGAAACAAAATCAAAATAAATAAATGAGTAACTGCTTTTGAAAAAGGAATAACATGCCTTAAATATAAAATATATTCGAATTTAGATTTACAATTCCTACCAAGGCTATGTCCAGTTAAAAGTGACCGCTTCGACAAAATGGAAATTTTATAGGTAAACATGTAATATTTCGTTGTTTGGATATATATATACATAAACACTCATGCCTGTCACCCAGAGACTGAAAATTTCTATTTCGCACGATCCGAATTGCGAATAATTTTATATTGCTAATATTTAGCGAAATTCAGGCGTTGTTCATTTCACATCACGAAATTATAATTTCTTTGCATAATGCATGTGACGCCACTTTCAAATTACATCGTTTTCCTGAGTTGCTGCAAAAATTTAGATTTCTAAAAATTGTATTGTAAATATAGGAAAATACGGGAATTATATTTTATTTTTATTCTCATATCTAACTTTATGAATTGCGAGTTCTTGGATTTCAATGGCAGCTAGATGCAAGCTTTTATGAACCACAACACATGTTAAAATTCGTGTTCGAATGTCATTTTCCCTATGTTTTAATGCTAGATTAGAATGAGTGGAAGTTGTGTTTGCCTCAGGTTAGGGTTTACATGTTGCTTGTCCTTTCCCGTTGTATCTTTCTTTCTGTATATAACAAAATTTTTACTTCTCAAATTATTTTATCGTAAAAATTCCTGTTACAGTAGAACACCTATTATCCGAATTAATTGGGACCGGGGTCGATTCGGATAATCGAAAATTCTGATAATCGGACATAGACTGGTATATAATATAGAAAAACGAACTGTCACACCTAGAATAAACTTTATTAAGTTTATAAATAGTTTTACACTTTATAAAGTATAAAGAGTAAAACCCATTTTTTCACTGAACATTCGCGCCTTTTCACATAAAATCGATCGCGAAATCGGTTGTCCAATAGAACGTTGCTGCAGAAACCACGTAAAAGTAGCATTCTCAAGCTGTTGATCCTTTGCCTTTTTCATTACTTTTCGCGACGAACATCCATCACCACTTTCCAACGCAGTCACAAAACTTAAAAATTTTTCACTGTTATTTTTAATATCAGTTAACCAAGTACTGTATAAGTTATGCAAGTAAGTAATGTTACTGACTGTACTGGGTTTTAATTTTTTATATTACGCTTAGGATCGATTCGGATAATTGGCGATTCGGTTAATTGGCGTTCGGATAATCGGCATTCTACTGTACTTTGTACGATTTTCCTTCATAGATGAACCAATCACAGAACTTTAGCTAAGGACAAAGCTATATAATCTTGCTAACTGGTTTCTAAATCATAATTGTTTTTCTTTTTTCACTTACTCTATTTCGTAAAGATTGTTTACAAAGCTTATACATTTATCTCTCGCACGTCAAATTGTAAATTTGAAATTAGTTTGTCGATACTGTTACAGCCTACCAAAAGTCAAAAAGACCACTGCTGAACATAGGCCTTCTCCATAGGTTGCCTCATAGGAGGGATTTGCCATAGTTGCCACGCTTAGCAAGTGGGTTAGCAACCGCAGCTTTTAGTGTTATTAGAAAGACGCTGCTGGTTTGCCTCCCTTACTCGCCTCTTACTACACCCACGGTTCGATATGGGGTAGTGCACATTCTTACACTGCTAGTATAGGGTAAAATTATTATAATTCTAGTGTATCACGACCACGATTACTATAGTTTATTGGTGGATGATATTTAAAAAAAAATATGATTGGTTATTCGTATATTACGCTCTATAGTACATCTTGTACCGTGCTGCTGTTTGATATCCCAAACGAAGAGAAAAAAAAGGATCGGCCTACGTTTTTGTGTATGTAAACGTGACAATTTTGCAAAATTATCGTATTAATAGACACACTGCAATATAAAGTTGCATATGTATTCGCCTTTTGAAAATCTCTTATTGATCGGAATTGATTCGATGGACTAATTAAAGTCACCTTCATCAGCTTGTAACAGGTGCAATCTTTCCACGCATTACAGGTTGACGAATGTTTAAATTGCGACGTTTAATCACAGCAGGTTTAAGTGAAAGTGTTGTAAGACATTAAGTTCAAAGGAAACAAGACGTGTAGCTATATTTATCTTTAAGGTAAGTTACATATTAACGGAAATTATAATAATTAATGTCTCGAAACTTTCCATGGAATTCATACTATCTTGATCATTGATGTTTTTTACATTGAAGTATGTTTGCTATGCATACAATTATGTATATAATATGCTATTATCAAATTTACGTTACCGTATAAAAGGTAAAATTATAATATTCGCATACCCTGTACATCGCAAAAATATTATTCTAGTGGAACGAATGAATGTAGAAGTAGAATCGTTAGATGGAGCGTAGAGAGGTATGATGTGCTAGTGTGTGTGTGCTTGTCCGAATATCGAGGCCGTACCACGAGATGTCAGTGTTGTATGTGGACTAAGTGATTTAGATACTTGAGATGATTTATTTCGTAGTTGATTTTATTAAAATATATCAAAGATTGCAAATATAGCAATATTTTCATTACGGGCTAGAATTAGGTGCTCAACTTTTCAAAATTAAGTTCAAAATTTTTAAACTTAACGATTTAATTGAATAAGACTACTTTTACCGATTTTTTCGCGTTTAATTAACTTATCGGACCAAAATTAATAATTAAAAAAGCTGAAGGTACTCCGCGTGAACTCTGACATCGGAACGTCAATCACCTCAGTCCCCCGTGACCTGGGTGCTGGAAAGCACTCGAAACGTCGGAAATATAAAATAAGTTAATTAAACGCGAAAATATCCGTAAAATTATTTTTATACAATGTGTAGTGTTCGCGTAAATATAAGAAATCATTAACGATTTTATATTTAAACTTAACATTTTGTACCCGTTGATAGGAAATGTTTATTGCATGCTATAAATACTGTACTGTGTACTACACTGTATATGTACTTATAAAAATACTTATTAGAGGCCGTAATATATTAGGAATGTTAACAATTCTTTAATTTTGCTTTTTTATAGCCTGACTTAAGAATTTTTATATATGCAGTAACTGGATTAGTTATTAGTTATTATATTCTTAAATTATCAAATTTTGCAAGCGGCCGTATAGCGAAGTAAAGGTAAACTCGACGCGGGCGCAGCGAGTGACGTGTCTCTTCTCACTTCTCTTCCTTCAGTGAACCGCGAACCACGGTGCACGTAAGACGTATTCAAAGTACTGTCGCATCAAACTGTAAAGTAATTAATACTAATTGGTGTTACATTCAACTGTGTGTGAGATTGCGTACGTCAACTTCCACAAGATTCGTTCTATCGCAATTGGAATTCAAACTTTTCGCTTTCACGGTGGAGCTTTTGATCGCAGGGACTGTGTTTTGAAAGTTTCGATTGCGGGATAGATATAAAGTGTCTTACAAATTGGTGTGTTACGGGATTGTCGCGTGCAACTTAACGGATTCGGTGAGTGAGTGGCGTTGTTGTTAATTGCGATTTATCAGGAGATGTAATAATTAAGATCGTCTTGCATGCACTATCGACGTTTCGAAACTAATTGTGGGTAAAGAATGACGCCAGCATTTTATAAGCTCGAATTACTATCACAAAAGGGTGGCGTAATATTTTTGGCAGACTTAACGCAATTTAATTCAAATGGCAATGACAATGGCAAAATATAAATGTAATGCCCACTTTATTTCAGATATTTCATATCGCAACTTTACAGTAGGTTATAGTAATATACGGAGTCATAATATATAAATATTTTAATCGGTGACCATAATATACTACTTACAATTTCTATCTATCTATCTTTTAAAAAATGTTACCTTTACACTAGGATTTTCTCCTGTATCGTAGAGACAGTTTACAAACACAAATTGCACAAGGACAAACATCCAGACCCGGAACAATATTTGTAGGCCATACAAATACTTGTTCCGTGCGGGATTCGCATCCGCGGACCCAGCGTTGCACCTCATTGCTAAGCCACTGCACCACGGAGTCGTATCTTTATAAGAATTCACAATTTCCTTTGTATAATATGCTAATATAGAGCATGCACTCTTAGAGATTTTACAAAAATTTTACAAAATAAAAAGATAAACTTGATATTATCTGTGTACTGTTACATATCATAGTGCTAATAAACGTACCTTGTGTACGAGTATAATATCTTTATTACTATATTATACTTTACTCTACGTTACTACTTATTAATATTTAGTTTCTAATAAATGAAAGCTTAATCAATGATTTTCAACAAGTCTATTTTCATAATGACACCTAATCCATCGTTTAATAACATTAAATGATAATATCATTAATTCATTAGATTCGGGACTTCGTTTAAACTTACCTATGAATCCATGTTGATAATAATAATAAATCTTTGATATATTGCTACCTGGCAGGTAACTGTTACTACTAAGATTGTAAGTCACGTAATACAAGTTTAACGTTATCAAATTGGAATTTTCTTTAAATTTATAGTCTTCGAGTTTTTGTAAGATTAAAAAATAAGGTTATAAAGTCGGATGATCAAGTTTTATTTAAGTAAATATGAAAAAAAAAACAACAAACAAAATTTTTCGTTAAAATAAAATAGGTAATTTCGTATAGATTTCCGCAATAACTTCTCATAAGCAAAAATATTAAAAACGTATAATTACTGATGATTAAGATAAGCTGACGTTAGTGAATTAATTATAAAGAAGTCGCAATACTAAATTAGAATTACTAGGTGGTTGGACTATTTTTTCGTCTTGGTAGTAAGTAAGGCTTCTTTTCTGGTCAGGAATTTTGTATATATAATTAAATATATATATATATATATATATATATATATATATATATATATATATATATATATATATACTCTTGATTTGGCCCATTTTCAATATATCGCCAATTTGGTCGATAAACTTTCGCCTTGGACGTCCCTTACCGACTGTACCGTTCACCTCTGCAACATAAATTGTCTGAATTTGAATCTTGTCTGAGTAGGTATCATCCTCTTACATATTTCAGCCGCCAAATGGCAGTGCGCGCACCGCTGTTCCGTGTTGAAGGATATGGAGAGCTAGTGTAATTACAGGTTGTGGGGCATTTTATCTTAGTCCTCAGAGGTGATAACGCATTTGGCTGCAGGTGTCCTTGGAATACAGTAGTCACTTATCATCCGGTGGACTGTGAGTTCGTTTGTCACTTTAGTTTTACAAAAAAGGATACTAATACAGTATTGAGATTTCGTAGGCATATATACATTGCTACATTAATTTTAGTATGTGGTAGAGCAACGCCGCTGCGTATTATGATTGTAACACGAATGGGTTGTATCGACCCGGGAAGGACCAATTAAGAAGTAGTGCTGCTATGTATCGCATGGCGACCGACAAGCAAAATATACCAGCAACCGCAGACCCTTCTTACTGGTAGATAACGAAGTATTTAATCTGAGACTTGACAACGCAGCTGTTATTAGGTTTTTAATCAGATATTTAGGTGCGATGGACTATTGCATTCACTTATCATAAGCTCATCTATAAAAACAGCAAGTATTTTAATATCATTTTGAATTATATTATATTTCTGCGTTTTGTGTTTATAGCTGATTATTAAGATGTAAACGTAATATAACTTAAGCGAGCGAGAAGTATGTTGTTTAACCTGTCGGTATCAGAAGTTTTTATTATGCATTGTTTTCTCCGATACAATTACGAATACAACAACTATTGAATTCGAATTGTGAAATATTTGTTTGTTTATACCCTCACCGGCGTCGGTTATAAACAATAACATTTCATATTGCTAACGCTATCTTTTATCGGAGAATGATCGTGGCTAACATTTTCCCGATAAGAGAAACGAAATGGTTATAGAAATTCTTAAAATTGAACTGAAACAAAACTGTAAAAATATAAGTTTATTTTAGTGACATAAAATATTTTAAAATAATCCTAAATATTATTAAAAATATACACAACAATAATTATCATCGAAGCTATAGATTGATACAAAAGACATCAACGGGTTTCGTAAGATATTACTTTAAACACAAACCATTTCATGATATCGATACATAACGGTCGTTTCAAATCATATCGTTATTTTTTAATATAGAAATCATGTTATGGTGAACGGTTTCAATTTCTTTACGATAAATATTTATTATATCTTGAATATGAATTTGAATGAAATTTGCTTACAAAATAGTGATATTTTGTGAGCAATTTGTTGATTAGGAAATCATTATCACCATATAAAAAGGTAACATAACATTTTATTATTGTAAACTAGCTGTCACTTTTACTACTTTTACGTTTCTTCCTGAAAAATTGACGGTTTTAGGTGCTATATTTTACGTTGAACAGTTGCCTCCTCTCCTTAGGGACTGTCTTGCAAATAAACATTCCAAGCATAGCCACATATCTATTTCTCAGTAAGCGTATTCGAGCAGGAGGCTTAATACACAACTAGGAATGAAGTTTAAAATCTACTATTTATTAGTAGCAATCCAGGGTTCCCTGTATTCAGTAACAAAATTATAAATGGGAAACTAACAAAGTCAACTCATTCAACATCATCCATTTTTCTTTTCTTTGCCATAAACGTTACTCACAAGGATTATGCCTGCATCGCGTTTCACATACATTAATAGCACATGGATAAACATTCAGAATCGAAACAATTATTTGTAGCCATACTAATAGTTGTTCCGTGTGGGAATCGAACCCAAGACTTCGCAACGCCGCTAACAAATATTTAACCACTGCGCTACCGAGCCGGTAAATGGTGTATAAATATAAACAAGTTATGTCTTATTCACTTGCATCAGCTGTAAATGCTGATATTTGAATCAAGACGTCAGTAGTTGCTGGTTTTTATTTTACTTTTAAGTATGTACTTAAACAGTTTGTTCCATTATTGTCTGTGACCTACATACGGCTATTGAAATTCAACAGTCGCCCGCTAAGACTTGAAATTTGTCACGCGTTCACGTGTAAACATCGCCTTTTTACTTAGACCGTTGGTTAACTAAAATGGGTAGAATTAGATCATGAAATATAAACCTGGTAAGGCGGTTGGGTGCCTTTTTGCCTGGTAGTCCGTCCAAATCGGTACAAGTAGTGTATTTATTTTTGCGTACTGATTTGAACTCTGATTTCAGACTTTGAGGCATTCATCTTTGTTCTCAGAGGTGACAACGCCTCTGTAAGTTTGTTGCCTCTGTAAGTGTGTTTTTTGCTTAATGTTGACGAAAAACGACCTGAGAAAACATGCAAGGATCAATAGACGCTGATAGCACAGGTAGTGCTTTATGCCATTCAATAGTTAAGGCCTATGTACAGCGAGTGAACTTGTGATGACTGTGGTGATGATTTTTATAACACTAATATTAGTCTTGAAAAGTCTAAATTCTCAACTTACGTCTTGATATATTATGGTAAGTAGTAAATTATTTCGAGTAAACACGGTAAAAATAGTCTTCCTGCTAATTATTGTCAATGAGGTTTTGTATACACACCCTTACATTGGCAATGAATAAAGAAGGCTAGTTTCAAAGCAGTGCAGAGCGCCTGCACGGAATATATAATTGTATAATATATATAGTGGTTGACTTCACCATGGCCATAGGTACCTTTGGGTGCATTGACCAATTACAATATGGTATAATAGACTATCCCACTTATCGTTTACTTGTATGAGAGTGTCTCTAACTAGATACTACTGTTGTTTCCCGATGACACCCACGACTACAGGGTTATTGCACTAACCGGTACAGCTCCATCGGAACTAGTCACGTGGTCACTGATTTTGACTTCACTGATTATTGGAGCCAGTGTTAGTTACTATTAGAGCGACATAGCGTCATATAAGGTTTTATGTGCATATATTTAATTTAGACCGTTTGGAGCCATAAGAAGTTATTTTGAAAGGTTAAAATCTCCATAAGAAGCTAATTCAATTTATCTTACCGCTTGGTATCTCTAATTAACTATATTTTTAACTGAAATGCTTATCTTCACATAAAAATACGTGATTTATCTAAACGACACTAAAAAAAATTCTGAACTTGGTTTAGGTTTATATCTTGTCTGGTGCTTTTATATTATGTGGTATAAATACAAGAGAGTTTATCACCTCTATTTGTATTATTGAAAGAGATATTCTGGGCCATTTATTAAATAGTTAACACATGATTTGAAGTAAAATAAATTTCAAATTAGATATTTTCATAGTACATCAATGGAATATTAATAAATTGTATTTGCGTGAACTGTTTTGCAATACGCAACTTTCAGTTCGTATTGAACGTGGACTTAATTACGTAAAGTATTACGCCACAGGCAAATAAAACGAGATAAATCAGAAAGTACTAGGAGACAGGAAGAGCTATTGTTCGGCTTGCACCTTCAATGCTTCGTTACAGCACCGTCATGAGGTGCGCCTTGTCTCTCTAAGTGAGCATTTAGTTTATTAGGTTGTTCTTTGGCAGTTGTTTTTATGCTCTATTGTAGCCTGTCTGATGTTTATACTGTACATACTAGTTACGTACATACGTGTACAGCAACGGCTCGATCGCCGATCTGTGTATATTATTTTCAATTTAAACGTGATGGCTATGCCACCATCTATCTGAAGCCTTAAGCTTTTTCTGGTAATTTTCATAGTCACCTTTTACGTTACCCAGGAGACGAAATGCGGTGACTGTTTTACACCTCCACCACATTGTTTGTATTTCATGAAACTTAATTGGTTTTGTATACCTAATTATACTATTCAATAATGTTGAAGTGTGAAAACAGAGGTGTCGTTGTGTACTTGTTACAAAATATTTAACCTGTTTAATATCTGTAGAATGCTTATGTATTTGACATTTGTGACAATGTGACAAAATTCAATAAATTTCGTTGAAAATCTCAATACAGTAAAATTTTATGCCGTAGTATCTGATCTAAATTATTATTTTACAAGTATAAACAATATTTAGATATTTTAAGTTAGGCGTGTTTTTTAACAATTATCCATATTAATGCAAAATATTTCAATTCAATTTTTTTTTAAATGACAAATAGTATGATGCTAACTCTCATACAACACAATGTTTTACATTAATTTATAATTTACTAGAAGGTTGGACTCCTTTTCTACCTAAGTCTTTTTTTTTTACAGAATTAAGGTGACAAATGAGCACACAGTCTATCTGATGGTAAGCGAATGCTGTGACCCATATTCATCTACATTTATCCTCGATTAAGGATCAAAATGCAGATTTGTTGTCACTCTTGAAGATTAATGATGGGATGGAATACCTCATTTCCAGTAAAAAAGGGTCTCCGGTTCTCTACACCCACCATACAAAACACAGCAGCATTAAGCTATTTACGCTGCTATTATCTGAGAGCGTGGTTCTATCCCGGTCGAGCCGACTTATTCGTGCTACAACAATAATATAGCTACAGCGTGGCTCTACAACGATGTCAGAGGATTTTAATAATTTATCCGCCATACAGTACGTGCATCGCTATGCTCCGGTCTGAATAATCTGATATAGTAGAGAGGTAGGTACAGTTACAGGTCATGAGGCGTCCATCTTAGTCCTCAGTTGCGGCAATGCATTTATAGTCTTCTTTGGCTATAGTTGCTTGCAGGTGTTCATTGATTGCATGATCCATTTACCTTCAGATGCACTGCAAATTATTATTTTACTTAACTGTAATTTGTTATTTAAATAGCTTGTTCATAAATATATCAGCAAAAATTTTGAATAAGCAACAACGATTTCACTTTGTACTTATGACCTCATTGTACAATGCAGATTTGTCATATTTTTATTGTGACCTGAACACATAGCGAAATTAGAAATGAAAATAAAGAAATAAACATTACAGCATATAAAACTCCACTGCTGAACATAGACCTCCCCCATAGATTGCCTCATAGGAAGTCTATTTGCCATAGTTGCTGGCGGCAGTTTTTTTTATTTTTAGTTGTTATCGGGAAGGTACTGCTGCCTATCTCCTGATTTGTTTCTCTCTGTCACCACTTACAACACGGAAAGATATGAGTAAGTAGATATTCTTACACCGCCACTACACAGTGAAATTATTAAGAAATTAGCTAAGATTTTTTCAATACTGCCCTTTATGCGTCTTCTACCAACACTCGCATATTAAATTACCACTGCGTCTATTAGATGTAATAAATTAAATAATTAATCATCATAAACAACATAGCTTTGCTCGTTTATGAAATAGTTTTGGCGGCAAGGCTCTACGACATAATTAGTAAATTCAACCAATTTTCTGTTTATTATAAATATAAGAAATCGAAATAAACAGAAGTATAGATAGTACATAATAAATGACTGCTAATACAGAAATTCTTAGAAAGTAAATATTTTCAGAGAACGTTTATATGCTTTATGTACGTATGTAAAAGTTGAAAATCTTTGCAGTAGCGAATCACTGGTAGCGGTTAAGGTGATTGCTCGGTCAAGCTAAATATAGAAACATCGCCAAGCAGACCTACTGCACCACACCAGGTTAGAAAATAAAATAGAATAAAACGCAATCAAAATGAAATGCTTAATCATATTTCATAAAGAAAATCTTGTCTTTATTTGGACTCGAGCAAAATTTATTATCTACTATTAAAATCATGTACAGATTTTTTCATGAATACAATAGAATAATTTTTCTTTAATATAAATTTTAAATATTTAGGTGGTAGCTCGCAGTTTAAACGCTTGTCATAAATTTTACAGTACGCGAGCAACCCGTGTTCAATCCTCATTGGCACTATAAGAAAAAATTAAGTAGAGGTTTACCCACGTGGTAAACCTCCACTTAAATCTCGGTGGTAAAGGAAAAATAGTGAGAAAACCTGCATGGTTGAGAAATTAATAATTTAAAATTAAAATTTTTGTACAACCGACTTCAATATATATTATTAAGGAGAACTCAAAAACTGGTCAGACCTAGATCCAATTTATATGGGACCACATGAGAAGCATCAGCTTTCAAATAAAAAAAAGAATCATCGAAATCGGTTCACGTAGAACAATGTTATGCAGTAACACACATTAAAAAAAAAACATTCAGATTTGAGTACAGCTACAGGTACTCAATTCGACTATATGTTTTTGAAGTCGGTAGGAAAAACAAATTAAAGACTTGTGAAGTCCACTAACTCGCATTGAGGCTGTGTGGCGAAAACCTGCTTGCTCTAACAATCTTTCACAAAGAATACTCGCTTATGACTGTAGGCCGTATGAAAGCTGTATGTAACTTGACTATAAATATTTCATAATTTTATTTACTAGACAAAAAAATTTTATTTTACCACTGTCCTGGAAAGAAACCTCAAGAACCCTAGCTATGTTTTTTATTTCAACTAGTTTACAATGATGCACGTTGTACAATTGCTTAAAAAGTGTTACACGCTAAAGGGACTATCAAGAAAACTAGTTGAAAGACATGTGATGATACCTGTATAATAATATTTTGAGGCCAAGGTGCGCAGTCTGGAACACAAGTGCGTTTGCTAGTGTGTCGATGTTGTACGTGTTATATTTCGAAGAGCGTTCACAAGTTCTGAGTTCATAGTTAATTTACTCCACCCCCATTTAGCCCTAGAACGGACTCGACTTACGGCTGGATTTAATCGTTTACGTTGTTGACGTACCACGGAAAAGTACCAAATATTTACGCTTAATAATCTTGGTGCCCGTGTAGGGTGAGATATGGGGTATGGGTAAGAATACCCACTACCCCATACCTTCTCATGGGTGTCGTAAGAGGCGACAGAGGGAAACTGAGGCAGAAGATAGGCAGCAGCATTTTTCTAATAACAGCAAAACAATAATAAAAGAACTGCGGTTGCCAACCCCCTCGCCAAACGTGGTAACTATGGCAATATACCCCCATGTTACAAAGAGACGGCCCCTAGTACTCGGCGACCCTGCTATTCCTGGCTACGGTGGCGACCATGGTAACGGCGGGGCAGGGGGTGCTAAGAATCTCCGGTGGAGGTTCGGTTGCCACCTAAGACAACTCGACCTGGCAACATATAACGCACGCACTATGAGGACTGATGAGAAGATCCTTGAGCTGAAAGAAGAGATAGACAAGTTGTGCTGGAATATTATAGGAATATCTGAGGTCCTAAGAGAGGGGGAGGACATGGTAATCCTCAAATCCGGCAACTTGTTCTATCACTGGGAGGTTGACCATCTGTCCCAAGGAGGTGTCGGGTTTATCGGCCACAAGCCTCTCGTTAACAACATTGTAAAGATTGAGAATGAGTCGACGAGAGTTGCGTACCTTATACTCAGAATCACCAAACGCTAGGTATTCGCTGAAGGTCATACAGGTTTACCAACCTCGGCACATCCCGATGAAGAGTTTGAGGAAATGAAGTATGAGGATATATCTAGACCCATGCAATCCTCCAAAACCCACTATACGGTGTTAATGGGAGACTTTAACGCAAAACTAGGCACAAAAAAGAACGGTGAGCTAAAGGTAGGAAAATTTGGAATAGGGCAACGGAACCCAAGGGGCCAGCAGCTGGCCAACTGCATGGAGAAAGAGTTCCTGTGGGACCGCTTCTGGAAGAAAGAGTTCTTTATGATGAACTCTTTCTTCCAGAAGCGGTCCCACAGGAAGTAGATCTGGTCGATCCCCGACGGTTCTACAAAAAATTAGATTGACTTCATTATGACAACTGTTCAGTGATATCTCATGTTGATGAGATTAGAATGGCTCTCCAGCACCTTAAAAACGACAAGGCCCCAGGCGAGGATAGAATTACAGCGGAGCTTCTGAAAGAGGGTGGGAAACCGGTACTTGAAGTCCTTCAGAAGCTCTTTAATTCCGTCATCCATGTTGGGACTACTCAGGAGGCGTCGAGCAGAAGTTCTGTGGTCTTGTTCTTCAAGAAAGGCGACAACGCTCTCTTGAAGAACTGCAGACCGATTTCAATTCTAACCCGCGTCTACGTGCTATTTTAGAGAGTCATTACGACTAGTTAAGTCCAACTTCAACCGAGAGATCAATCGACGAAACCAACTCGGCTCTCGTCAGGTATACCTCAAAACTTGAATACAAAACTGTACAACCAGTGCGTGTTGCCTATGGAAATGAGTCGTGGTCCTTCACTGCTGGCCGGATGAGGTCGTTCAGCGAGCTATGGAGAGGGCTATGCTCGGAGTTTCTCTGCGTGATAAACTTAGGAATGAGGACATCCGCAGTAGAACCAGAGTGACATAGTCCCACGGTTTAGTAAGCTGAAGTGGCAAAGGGCCGGCCATATGGCTCGACGAACCGACAATTGATGGAGAAAAAAGGTTCTCGAGTGGTGGACTCGTACCGGCGGTCGAAGTGTAGGGTGTTCCCCCACTAGATGGAGTGACGACCTGGTAAGACATGCAGGAAGACGATGGATGCAGGTGGCTCAGGACCGGACCGTGCTTTGTGGCATTCCTTGGGGGAGGCCTATATTCAGCAGTGGACTTGTGAGGGGCTGTAATGATGATGATGATGAATAATTTATTTGGTACGCCCCGTTAGAGATTGGAAGAATTTTTACCTGCGGCAGTATCCCCTGACCTCTACTATTTGCGATATTTCAATGCAAAAGTGAAATGAAATAAAATATATTTATTTTCTTGACGTATGAAATTAACATTTCTTTTGACAAATGTCTTTTTTTTTAAAATCTAATACCGTTTTAAAATAATGTTACTCCGGAGAAGAAACGGCATTATAAAAAAGAACACAGGTATCCTCTTCTTTGTCTTTTTTAAAGGCTTATGTTACAAAAGCATGGTAAGAATAGGAAATACTCATTATAACTGTAGCATGTTTTATGATGTTTTTAAAAAAGGACGTCAAAGTTTGGAGCTTATCAGTGTATACTCTCACAAGCAGCACCTGTTTAAAAGTATAACGCATGTGACAGCTATCACGAACATATCACAGGGAAGAGATTGGCATTTTCTAGGGTATTGTGTTTATCAAATTTGACCTTATCACATCTTAACATCAAGCGGAGTCTCTGTCAAATTTGGGGCCAATTGTTGATGAAAAAAATTGTAATTACTAATTATATTGAAAATTAATTGGAGGGGCTTTACAAAATGAGGCATTCCATCTTAGTCCTCACGGGTGACAACGCATCTACATTTTGATTTGTAACAGAGGATAGATGTAGATGTCTATGGGCCGCAGCAACCACTTACCATCAGGTGGACTGTGTGCTCGTTTGTCACCCTTATCCTATAAAAAAAAAAGTACGCAACAAAATTTCGACTGATTTTGGAAAATAAAATATAAATTGTTACTTTATAAAAACTATTCTCAAATTTAGTAGATAAATAGAAACATTTGTTATTCTCTAGACGATAGTTTATAGCTATGCTAGGATCCGAGAATGGCGTTGTAGGGACACGTGACAATGACACATATTCATGACATAATATTTTGGTTTAGTTCCAAATTTCTCTATCTGGTCTGCGATTCCAAAAAAGAAAGTCAACGACTCGATAGGTCTATAGTAAGCCAACTTCCTATTAACTTATATATTTACTATTTAAAAAGTTTGGAGTAAAACTTACCACCACTTACCGGAAAGAGCAGAACAACGTCTGTCGTGCCACTGCCAGCTAGTTTGATATACATGTAGAATACCAATTAATATATTTATTAATGTAAGAATTCAAAGCTAATCTATCATTAATAGTTATAACTTTTATGTATGTATCATAAATATTATAAATTAAAAATAGTTATACCGTCGAGCATAAAAATTACGTAATTTTGTTATGCAAAACTATTAAAACCTAATATTGATGATTTTCGGCGCACGTCACCGGATACATTTAGGGTATTGATTGCTTTAATGGTACCATACATCCGGCGACAACAAGGTCTTTTGCTTATAATATTTATTGAAAAAATATTTATAAGGGAGTATAATACGTTTTATTGGGATGATTATGACCTAGATGAAAAATTCATCAAGGCTTATTTGTTACACAACGTGTAACAAAAATCCTGTGGTATATCAGAGTCAGTATTCAAACGTAAAGGAATAACTTTTTTCAAAAAACTTAAACATTAAAAAATATTATGTTAATTTAAAAAAATAATTTGCATATTGTAAGTGGTTTTATTACCTCTGCACTATCCGTACGTATATACGTTACATTACATACATTTAATTTTATGAATGCATAATATTTATAATTTATTTTATTATTAATATATGTCCGTAATATATATGTTATAATGTTGTCTCTTTTGTGGTGTACAATAAAAGTATATTTATTCATTTATTCATTCATAAAACGAAAATTAAAACTGCAATTTACAATTTCATCGGTGCTGGCAGGGATCGATTCCAATTTCCGTACTGGTACTGTGAAATCTACATCAAGCGCTTATCCACTGAGCTACCATGGCTCAATTAACTTTAAATAAATACAAACACACAATTGTGTGTTTGTGTGAATTTCTGTTATGTCAGAGTACTCAAATGCCTCGTTGCTTGTCCGGTGAAGCTTTCTTCGGTTACGAAATCTCACAATGCAGTATAATGATTTAAATTTACGATGCCGTCATAATAATAATTTATATTTAACAAATTAATTTTATATTATTAGCGAGGTCAATGATCACGAATTTTTAAAGTTACTAGTTTTTGAAAATTAATTTTTTTTAATCAAAAGAATAAAAGTTTAAATTTTATTACTTATTAAATTTATAAGCGTCAATATCTAATCATAAAGGTATTTTATTTTATTTTATAGAATAGGGTGGCAAACGAGCGCACAGTCCATTTTATGGTAAGTGGATGCTGTGACCCATATACATCGACATCTAACCTCGAGTAAGAATCAAAATGTAAATGCGTTGTCACCCCTGAGGACGAAGATGATATGCCTTGTTTCCAGTAAAAGGGTCTCCGGTTCTCTAAATTCACCATACGAAACACAGCAGAATTAAACTGTTATTTTACGCTGGTATTCTGTGAGAACGTGGTCCTACCTCAGTCGAGCACACCCATTCGTGCTATAAACATAATATAGCTGCAGCATGGCGCTACCACGTAAAAGTACACTACACAACTACACAAACACACTTTTACACAACTACTACACAAACACAATTTTACACAACTACTACACAAACACAATTTTACACAACTACTACACAAACACACTTTTACACAACTACTACACAAACACACTTTTACACAACTACTACACAAACACAATTTTACACAACTACTACACAAATACAATTTTACACAACTACTACACAAACACACTTTTACACAACTACTACACAAACACACTTTTACACAACTACTACACAAACACACTTTTACACAACTACTACACAAACACAATTTTACACAACTACTACACAAACACACTTTTACACAACTACTACACAAACACACTTTTACACAACTACTACACAAACACACTTTTACACAACTACTACACAAACACACTTTTACACAACTACTACACAAACACACTTTTACACAACTACTACACAAACACACTTTTACACAACTACTACACAAACACACTTTTACACAACTACTACACAAACACAATTTTACACAACTACTACACAAACACACTTTTACACAATTACTACACAAACACACTTTTACACAACTACTACACAAACACACTTTTACACAACTACTACACAAACACACTTTTACACAACTACTACACAAACACACTTTTACACAACTACTACACAAACACACTTTTACACAACTACTACACAAACACACTTTTACACAACTACTACACAAACACACTTTTACACAACTAAACAAACACACATAAAAAGCACAAGGTGCGGACTGCAAACTCATAAAAAGTGTATTTGAATCCACCAATCGAATATTGAAGTAAACATATCCTAATATCAGTATTTAAGCTTACTTCGGATACTTTACGGGATTATGGGTAATGATAATATGTTGTTAGAGTTATTTAAAAAAATCTGACGCTGTTCTGCTGTCTGAGTATTTCTGGTTGGTATAATTAAGCTGATTGTTCGGCTACTCATAGATGACCTAAACATTCTCACGGCACCTCGATTAATCTACATTTTGATACACCCGTAACTATACGACGTACGAGGCAATTAGCGTAAGCAATACACTGCTACCACACGTCCAAAAACATTTACCTAATTATACTTTTCTTATATACCTACTTTCAATCTCGGCTATATCAATTTTATTATAGATGAAAGTTGACAAACGAGAATATAGCCTATTCGATAATAAGTTATCTGTAAATACGTTGTCATCCATAAAGAATAAGATGAAATATCCCGATACCAGTGAAAAATACCTGAGGTTGTCGTTATCCACCATATTTACTATAAATGCTATTGTTTTGAAATGATATCACTTTAGCTAGAATTCAAACTCTCATAAATATAAAAAATCATACTTACGAACACAAAAATATTAAATGACACTATTATTAGAGTGTAAGAGAATGAATATGTGACCTTTTAAAAATTCAACATTACCTACACCTTGCGGCCTATGCTCTAAAAAAGCTGTCTGATGGCTAAAATCAATTTCATTATATAGCATCCAAATCTTTACTGGTGATGAAAAGCAGAACAATCAGTGTTAGAGTTTCGACATTGCGATAGGCGTGATAAATTGTAGGAAGTTCTATGATCACTTGTAGACTTCAAAGGCTGACGACGATCAAGACGCGCGCTTTTATTTTGTACTAGTTGTTCCCGCGACTTCGCCCGCGTGTAGTTTATTACGATTGGATTTCTTGGGGTTTTAATTTTTTTTTGGCCCAACCCTAATTCGTTTTCTAAAATAAAAGTAGCTTAAATTACTCCTTATAATATCAGATATCTGCCAGTGAAAGTCCGGTCGAAGTCGGTCTAGCCGTTTCGGAGATTAGCCGGAACAAACAGACGCACGGACAGAAAGACAGACAAAAATTTTAAAAATTGTGTTTTTGTTGTAAGTACCGTATGTACTTTCATAGGTATGCATTTAGTAAAAAGCTGATATTTTGACATTACAAACAGACACTTCAATTTTATTTATTTGTATAGATGTAAAATACTTTTTGTTTTATTTATTTTTAAGAATAAGCCGTTTATATTTGGCTTTTGTTTTATACTACAAGGTCTACATCGGGTCTTATTACCGACCGGTCTCGCTCCACATAACCACAGAATAAGAATAAAAATGTCGAGAATTTAGATGTAGGTCTCGGTTCCAATTTTCATGCGCAGTGTTCGACCGAGTTAGACTGAAGATAGCAAATTATCTTGTGTTATACTAGTAGTTGGCTGTCGACGTCTAATTAAACTGTAATTAATTTTCTTTATTTCCATACTAACGGAACGAAATGAGAAAAAGATATGACTAAGGCAATTAAAAGATTTAGATTTGGAAAGTCAGAAGTTACTTGTCATTAAAACAAAAATAGATTCCAAATTAAATTAAAAAAGGTTGCAAGTTTGCAATCTTATTTTATTTTAATTAATAACAATCATGTTACACGAATTTCAGTTAATAAATTTAACAACACAATGGAAATGGTCCATCTGCCGTACTGTAGTATTCTCATGTGCCATACTACTCATAATATTTTCGTATATTTGTATATATTTATATTACTAAGAAACGAATGAGATAGTTTCCAGTCCATCGGAGACCACAACATTTTCTCGCCACTCTCCTAACAGAGTTTGTATATAATATATTAAAATATTGTGTATGTAATAAAAAAAAACAATTTAAAATAAATTGCTCTTGCTCAACTTGCTCAATTCTCTCATTCGTTTATTTATATAGTTTGGAACTTCTTCCTACGTGCCAAATTTTATAATTCGGCACGGTCCGGTGATAGAATACGTACAGTTTCATAATTCAACATGTGCATAGATAAATATATATGTAGCAAGCTAAACATGTGGGTTTAGAATTTCTCACACTTTAACAGCCCACAAACAAAAATGGCGAAATTTAATTTAAACTATTTTTTCTAAATATTTTGTTACTTATTATACAGATAAAATTCACTCTCACAGATGACAAATTTATAACAACACCATCTATAATTTTTTACTGTATTAATAACAGCTATCTTTTGCACTGTACACGTTTAAACCGAAAGATGTCGTTTGGTTGCTATAGTCACCATGGACAGGTGAGGAAATAATTTTTTTGGGTATTGTAGTCACCGTGGACGGTTGAGTTGATAATTCTACATGTGGTTTTAAATCCGGTCTGTACTCTTCAATAGATTATAATAGGTACCCTTTTGTGGTCTAAGGAATAATCACAATTCTAGAATATCGTCGAAATATTTAAATTGAAGTCTTCGTTCTCTATCTTTCCACGCCTGAGTATGAAATTTTTTCTCCTAATTTATATATATCCTATCTAATGAAAAATAATCTTTAAAATCGGTTCAGCTGTTTTTGAGAAATTGGTAATCATATATAAAAATACATCGTCGCGTCGAATATAGAACATTCTCGTATTTTGAAACCAGTAAATAATATCCAATTTTTATTTTTAAAAACTTATTATTACTATAAATTGTTCAAGAACACACATCCAAACCCGGAACAATATTTGTAGGCCATATAAATAATTGTTCCGTGTGGGAATCGAACCGGTGACCCCTGCGCTGCAACTTATTGCTAAGCCACTGCGCCACGGAGCCGTCAATTATTAATAACTAACTTTGTAGATACGAATAAAGATTATATTTTGTATATATTATACAGATTATGTACTATATGAGAGAGATTATTTTTAAACATTGCTAAAAGTGCGGTTAAAACTAGAGGATGGTAAGTGTCAGGGCTCCAGTCCTACTCACATTTTTTTATAGGATAGGGTGACAAACAAGCACACAATCCACCTGATGGTAAGTGGTTGCTGTGATCCATAGACATTCACATCTATCCTCAATAAAGAATCAAAATGCAGATGCGTTGTAATGTTGTAAAATTGACCTTATTTTATAAATACGTAAACACCGGTGCTAAAAATTCTATTCAGTTATCGTCTTAATATTGCTAGAAAGTTACTCATTCGCTGATAGTTGTACACTTTATCACCCACATCAGATTCTCACAGTCAGAAACCGTTTAAATATGCAAGAATGTTATACATCGTCACACGAATCGTGCTAACTTGTCACATTCAACCGCGATCGCTAACTCGTTGTGAACAAATCTGTGCGTAAAACGCGTTCGTCTGCTTTCACCTGCAGCGAGATGATTTCGACAACGGGTATTCGTTCTTTTACGTCGCGGCGTGAGTTAATCGAAACATATGACGTAGGTGCCGCTACGCCTAAATA